>OY757013.1:116367989-117582856 GCA_963580285.1 Lucinisca nassula | reverse complement strand
AATAAAAAAAAATCATCAAAAGATAATACAACTTGACTCAGGTGAGCGAATTAGGTCCATCA
This sequence comes from Lucinisca nassula, assembly GCA_963580285.1. Taxonomy (NCBI): domain Eukaryota; kingdom Metazoa; phylum Mollusca; class Bivalvia; order Lucinida; family Lucinidae; genus Lucinisca; species Lucinisca nassula. The sequence continues at coordinate 117,582,794 of OY757013.1, read as the reverse complement.
TGGACCTCTTGTTTAACCTCACATATATAGGCTATGGATTCTTCTCAAAGTCCTATTTTCATCCCTTCTGCCTTAAATAAACTTTTGTTTTTTGTGTGGGGCAGGTGGGGACCAGGTGCGACATCAACTTCACCGAAGTTGAATCTCTGGTACTAATCATTTTGAAACTTTGCATGTGCTTTTGCCGTGGCATGAGGCTGTGCATATGGTTTGGACTTAATCTTCGGATCAATTTTTATCATTGTTAACCTTTAAATGCTATTATATGATAGGTACCTTATCATCGCAACTCGTCTTATAGTTTTATACTAATCATTTTGAAACTTAGCATGTGTTTTCTCCATGATATGAGGATGTTCATGTACTTTGGATATAATTCTTGGATCATATTATTTCATTTTATCACATTGTGAACTTAGTTTTTACCTCACATATATAGGCTATGAATTCTTCTCAAAGCCCTATATTCATTTCTTCTACCTTAAATTAACTTTTATTTTTTGTGTGGGGCAGGTGGGGAGCAGGTGCGACATCAACTTCACCGAAGTCGAATTTCTGGTTGACCTTGTCATCACCGTAGCCCTTTCTGAAACTTATATGTAACGTGACTGGGGATAAAATCTCGGATGAGTTAAAAAAACCAGCCAAGTTGGTCTATTTATCACAGAGTAACGCCCCTTTGATTGCTGAAAATGCCGATTTTTGTCGCACCTGCTTTAGCAGGAAGACATAGGCGTGCAAGTGTCCGTCCGGTTGTCCGCCCGTCCGTCAGGTTGTCCGTCAGTCTTTCCATCAACATTTTACACGGGGTGCCTTGTCATCGCAACTCCTCCTACAATTCCATACCGATTATTTGCAAACTTTTTGTGATTTTGGCATGGTATGAGGATGCGCATGTGGTTTGGACTTCATCTTCGGATCAATTTTTATCACTTTTTCCGCATTGTGAACTTAGTCTTTTAACCTTCAATTGATATTTGATTTTTAACCTTCAATTGATATTTGATAGGTACCTCTTGTCATCGCAACTGCTCTTGCAGTTTTATACAGATCATTTTGAAACTTAGCATGTGCTTTCGGCATGGTATGAGGATGTGCATGTGGTTTCGACATAATTCTCAGAATATTTTTTCACTTTTTGCACGTTTTGAACCTTAGTCATTTTTAAGCTTCAATTGTTATACGATAGGTACCTCTTGTCATCGCAACTCCTCTTGCAGTTTTATACCGATCATTTTGAAACTTTGCATGTGCTTTCAGCATGGTATTAGGATGTGCATGTGGTTTCGACATAATTCTCATAATATTTTTTTTCGCTTTTTGCACATTATGAACTTAGCCATTTTTAGGCTTCAGTTGATAGGTATCTCTTGTCATCGCAACTCCTCTTACAGTTTTATGTCAATCATTTTGAAACTTTGTGTGTGTTTCTGCTATGGTATGAGGATGTGCATGTGGTTTGGACATTATCTTCGGATCAATTTTTATCACTGTTCCCACATTGTGAACTTAGTTATTTTTAACCTTCAATTGATATATGATAGGTACCTCTTGTCATCGCAACTCCTCTTACAGTTTTATACCAATCATTTCGAAACTTTGCATGTGTTTTGCCATGGTATAAAAATGTGCATGTGGTTTGGACATAATTCACGGAATATTTTATTCCACTATTTGCACATAGTGAATTTATTCATTTTTAACCTTCAATTAATATACAGGAGGTACCTCTTTGTCACCGCAACTCCTCTTACCTTACAGTTTATACTAATCATTTTGAAACTTTGCATGTGTTTTTGCCATGGCATGAGGCTCTGCATGTGGCTTGGACTTAATCTTCGGATCAATTTTTGTCACTTTTTCCACATTGTGAACTTAGTCATTGTTAACCTTCAGTTGATATATGATAGGAACCTCGTCATCGCAACACCTCGTACAGTTTTATACTAATCATTTTGAAACTTAGCTTGTGTTTTCTCCATGATATGAGGATGTTCATATGCTTTTGTATATATTTCTTGGATCATTTTAGTTCATTTTATCACATTTTGAACTTGCTCAGTTTTTTACCTCACATATATAGGCTATGGATTCTTCTAAAGCCCTATATTCTTTTCTTCTGCCTTAATAAACTTTATTTTTTGTGTTGGGCAGGTGGGGAGCAGGTGCGACATCAACTTCACCCAAATTGAATCTCTGGTTAAACAAAACAAGTGAATAAGTGTATTAGAATGGGGATAACTGTATTGCAAAATTGTCATTTGGGGAAGTAAATAATCAGTTTTATGGCAACACGTAAAATTTCCGACTGTAAAACCGCCGATTTTCCCCCACCCCACAAAAGACATTTTTGCAATACAGTTATCCACTTATTAACCACTTCATTAGTATAATTGAGTGCAGGAAACAGCCTTCAGTTTTGTAGATACTCCTCTAAGAGGTCATTCTAACTTAGTTTTCATAGAAGTCCGTACATAAAGGAAACATTAAATGCTCGGGGTGATTGTGATCAGCTAGTCACAGATTTGAGTCTTGCTGGGTCCAGCAGCATTCTTTTGTGGAGATGAGTCGTGCAATTTCTCTGCATTCATTGTTATCTTGCACAAGAAAAGCAGTTGTCAACTGCTGGCAAGTGGTATACGTATTGCCTATTAAGTCAAGAAACAATAATGAAATAAACTACCAAACAATCTACATAGTTCATGGACATTAACAATATTTTTCTAGTCAAAAAATAACAAAATATTGCAATGTGGTACATCAATATATAATTGTACAATAGAGTACAGTAGATACAGTTGAACGTATTTTGTCGACAAATGTAGTTTACAAACGGGGTAAAGTAGTCGCCGATAGAATTGACTAGATGGAGCTATCGTTTGCACTGCTTTAGAATGATCTATTAACAGAAAGGTAAAGCAAGTCACCCGATTGTCTTAATTCATCTGTAACAATAACAAAGCTGTGGCGTATATATGGCCATTTAGTCTCCTTGCAGAAAGCATGCGAAAGTCACTCTACCGAATCTTCTGGTGGACTCAGCGAATTTGACATATATTGACAACACCTGAATAGCCCCGCCTAGTCAATTATATCAGCGACTACTGGAAGTGTATTTCAAATGTCTGTAATGTATTTACATGGATGTATACTCTAAAATTCCGCTATTAAGACCATCTGAAATTAAGACTAAATCTGATTTTAAAAGCTTGTTGAAAGGGTTTCAGTTATACTTTCGTTGTGTTTACTACACCCAGTGTCTGCTTTTAAAGGACAACCCTTGGGACTGTTCAGACGTGGTCTTAAAGACCACTTTTGAACAGTCCCAAAGGTGGTCTTAACTAACGAATTTTACTGTAAATGTATTTTGTTATACATGTAGTTATATATGTAGTTTGCTCTAATGACAATATTTCATAGTGAGTAAAATGCAGAATGTCACAATGATTGTTCCACTTCAACATATCAAAACCTTCATTTTTTCAGCTCAATCCCCTGCAGTTGAAATTGCTACACTGTTGTTGAGGTTAAGCGTTCAGTCAGCACCAGGATTAGAAGTCATGCTGCAACATTGTCTTCTTAATTTGCTTATTTATTGCTTGTTGTCCTTGTAGTATACATGCATTTATATTTGTTGTGATAGATTCTCAACTTCTATGCCGTTATGTTGTAAAACTGATGTTGTCTGGCCATTGCTTACCTGAACTTAAAGCTGCTGAGATCATTGAATTTATACATTATAATGTCATTGTAGCTGATGTAAATGTTTACTTTGTAAAACCTGTAGTAGGCTGCATCACGTGAAAACTTCCAATAATGCCTGTTGCTAATGAACAGTGTGCACAATCTCACATTTGATGATGTTGAAAGAAATATTTTCTTTCGTCAGTGTCACGCCAAAAGAGCTCTTCAGAAAATGTTGTAGTAATGAGATTATCTCTTTGTCCGTAAATACTATGATCGAAATATTTATTCTTACTGTATTGTTTCGGGGGTGTGGTTAATGCATTTTTTATCAGGCATTATCCGCATATGTGAATATGAACTTTTTGCATGCTGTAAAATGTTTCATGTTTTTAGCCGTCTGTGGCTTTAAAAAAATCTGTTAGAAATTGCCATCATAGATGTACCATCAGTGTGTGGATCCTGATCCTGTCGGGTCTGATTTGGGTCCAGACTATTAGCAAAGGTTATCAGCAGTCGCCACTAGCAGGGAGGGAGTTAATTCACACAGCTTTGCAACTGTGAATAAATAATTCACTGTTCGCCTCTGGCAACAAGATAACTCATTATAAAATGGTAAAGAACAATTAAATATCTTTGTAAATATCTGAAATCTGAAAAAAGTTATTTTTGTCTGTTAAGATATTTTTGTTTGCAAGTATATATATATATATATATATATATATATATATATATATATATATATATATATATATATATATATATATATATATATATATATATATTTAAATGATTAGAGGTCTCTTACATGGTACCTTGTGGAAGTAGCAGTTGTAAAGCATGTTTTTTTTTTTTGTTGTTTTTTTTTCCATGAATTTTACTTGTTTATTGTTTGGATCAAAAATTAGTTGATTTTTTATGAAGCTTACAACAGCTGATCATTTATATTGTAAAGTGCCTTTTCATAAGTACAGTCATAATCTCATCTTAATAAACACTTTTAGTACATGAAAATGTGTCTATTGAGACACTGAGGGTATAAGATAATGCCAGATTATGCGGCATAATTGGTATAATTTAGGTATAAAATAAAGGTATTCAGTGCGTACTCAATAGAATCATCGAGATGTTTTTAATGAGTACACACTACATAAATAAGAAAAAAAACACCAAATTATTCTTAACCCTTATCCTGCTGAACAGCCCCTATATTTGCAAACAGTTTAGATCCAGCCTGGATAAACCAGATCAGAAGGCTTATATCATGATCTACACTGTTTGTCAATGTTCTATTTGTGAATTGAACGAGTACAAAATATTCTGTTACTTGATTGGTTGATAGTCAGTAATCGGACTGGCTAAATTTACTTATTCAGCTGGATAAGTGTTAATTTAAATATTAAGCTATTTGAAGAATTCCATAAGGTGTAGGGACCGGCGCCCTAGCCATTGAAGTTTCATTGTACATGTGCTTATAAGAATAAATGGAGCAGTTCAGGCCTAAATATGTCACATTTTAGTTTAGTGTTTTTCATTTGTGCTTGTGTATACCTGTTGTGTGTATTTGGTTGTGAAATAACATTTGCGTCTTGTGAAGGATTGAGAAAAAATATATACTATAAAAAACAGTCGTTCTTTTATATTCTGTAACCACTGTTGCCAACTAATCATCTGTAAACAAACTTTGCTTCCCTCTTTAATTGCATGCCGGTGGGTCAGACCTCCGATTCTATGACGGTTCCAGCGAAAAGGCTTATTGAGAATTAGAGAGATCTGATTCAAATAAATGTTGGTTGGTGCCTGATGCTATATCTCTCGTCGGGCCAATCGGAGTCTAACTGTTGTTTTTAGCTCACCGTCACGTAGTGACGAGGTGAGCTTTTGGGATCACTTTTTGTCCGCCGTCCGTCGTGCGTGCGTGCGTCCGTGCGTCCGTAAACAATTTCTTTAAACGACATCTCCTCCTAAACCACTGATCCGATTTTGACCAAACTTCACAGGAATGATCCTTAGGTGGTCCCCTTTCAAAGTTGTTCAAATGGTTCCGGTCCATTGCTCATCTAGGTCACAGGAGCCAAAAATATATTTTTTTTCACCAAAAACTTAAAAAATCTTTTTCTCTGAAACCACAAGGCCCAGGTCTTTGATATTTGGTATGAAGCTTCATCTAGTGGACCCCTACCAAGATTGTTCAAATTATAGTGCTGGGGCCAAAAATGCCCCCGCCCTGGGGCCCTTTGGTTTTACATGGGCTTATATAGGGAAAATCTTTAAAAATCTTCTTCTCTGAAACCGCAAGGCCCAGGTTTTTGATATTTGGTATGAAGCTTCATCTAGTGGACCCCTACCAAGATTGTTCAAATTATAGTGCTGGGGCCAAAAATGCCCCCGCCCTGGGGCCTTTTGGTTTTACATAGGCTTATATAGGGAAAATCTTTAAAAATCTTCTTCTCTGAAACCACAAGGCCCAGGACTTTGATATTTGGTATGAAGCTTCATCTAGTGGACCCCTACCAAGATTGTTCAAATTATAGTGCTTGGACAAAAAATGCCCCCGCCACGGGGCCCTTTGGTTTTACATAGGCTTATATAGGGAAAATCTTTAAAAATCTTCTTCTCTGAAACCGCTAGGCCCAGGTCTTTGATATTTGGTATGAAGCTTCATCTAGTGGACCCCTACCAAGATTGTTCAAATCATAGTGCTGGGGCCAAAAATGCCCCCGCCCCGGGGCCCTTTGGTTTTACATAGGCTTATATAGGGAGAATCTTTAAAAATTTTCTTCTCTGAAACCACAAGGCCCAGGACTTTGATATTTGGTATGAAGCTTCATCTAGTGGACCCCTACCAAGATTGTTCAAATTATAGTGCTTGGACAAAAAATGCCCCCGCCACGGGGCCCTTTGGTTTTACATAGGCTTATATAGGGAAAATCTTTAAAAATCTTCTTTGAAACCGCTAGGCCCAGGTCTTTGATATTTTATATGAAGCTTCATCTAGTGGACCCCTACCAAGATTGTTCAAATCATAGTGCTGGGGCCAAAAATGCCCCCGCCCCGGGGCCCTTTGGTTTTACATAGGCTTATATAGGGAGAATCTTTAAAAATTTTCTTCTCTGAAACCACAAGGCCCAGGACTTTGATATTTGGTATGAAGCTTCATCTAGTGGACCCCTACCAAGATTGTTCAAATTTTAGTGCTGGGACAAAAAATGCCCCCGCCACGGGGCCCTTTGGTTTTACATTGGCTTATATAGGGAAAATCTTTAAAAATCTTCTTCTCTGAAACCACAAGGCCCAGGTCTTTGATATTTGGTATGAAGCTTCATATAGTGGACCCCTACCAAGATTGTTCAAATTATAGTGCTGGGGTCAAAAATGCCCCCGCCACGGGGCCCTTTGGTTTTACATTGGCTTATATAGGGAAAATCTTTAAAAATCTTCTTCTCTGAAACCACAAGGCCCAGGTCTTTGATATTTGGTATGAAGCTTCATCTAGTGGACCCCTACCAAGATTGTTCAAATTATAGTGCTGGGGCCAAAAATGCCCCCGCCCCGGGGCCCTTTGGTTTTACATAGGCTTATATAGGGAAAATCTTTAAAAATCTTCTTCTCTGAAACCACAAGGCCCAGGACTTTGATATTTGGTATGAAGCTTCATCTAGTGGACCCCTACCAAGATTGTTCAAATTATAGTGCTGGGGCAAAAAATGCCCCCGTCCCGGGGCCCTTTGGTTTTACATAGGCTTATATAGGGAAAATCTTTAAAAATCTTCTTCTCTGAAACCGCTAGGCCCAGGTTATTGATATTTGATGTGTAGCTTCATCTAGTGGACCTTTGTCAAGATTGTTCAAATTATAGCCTTTGTTGATGTTTGGTATGAAGCTTCACCTTTAAGACCTCCCTCAACATTATGCACATTAAAGCCCTGGGGCCAATAATGGCCCTCTCTGGGGCCCACTTGTTACACTATGGATCAGGTGAGCGATCTAGGGCCATCATGGCCCTCTTGTTCTTTTGCTCCATCATTTCGGTGGTTTCTTGCTGTCGAGTCCTCACCGTTGTTTCATCTCTGTGGTTGTTTGATTATTTCTGTTCACGGAGATGTTGCACTGAAGAGTTCGGAGGCCTTTATGCGGACTGAACAAATTATTTGTCCAAATCGCGACGGAAGTAAGGGCGAGGGTTGTGGCCACGTAAAATCAATTTAAGCCCTCCCCCCCCCCCCCCCCGGTGGGGTTCATTTTCGCTGACCGTTCCGAGGCGGTTCTTTTGTCGCGGTTTATTTTTGTAATGGTTTTGGTTTGTCTTTGGGTGTTTGTGTCGCTTATGTTGTTTTATTTTGGATAGCCTGTTGGTCATTTTGTGGGAAAGTAACTGTCCTTCTGGCTTTCCGCTGTTGATGTTTCCATTAGATCTGTTGTTTCGTGTTTGTGTTTCTTTACCTTTGGTATCTCTGGTGGGAGCTGTGGGTTGATTGTATCGATTCCTGATCATTGCCTCCACTTCTGTTTAGATCAGTTTGCTCCAAAGAACACCAAACACGTAATCTAGATATAGATATTTATCTTATTGTAACCAGAAAAGTTTATATTTCTTAGTACTGAGCACTACCTTTGCAGGACCAAGATTCATATCCTGACTGTGTTGTTCGTAAAGATATGAATCTGTGTTGCAAATTGAAGCTGTGTATGCTGGGTATTTTTTATGTAGAGGATATTTTGAAATATTTTTCTTATTTTTGTCAAGAAAGCAATATTTAACATTTCATGCAAATTCTAGTTGCATGAGATGGCAAGTCTATTTTTCTGGGAAAGATAAGGAAAACTTATCACCAGTTGTCGCTTGCTGAATTAGTCCTAAGAGTGGTAAAGGTCAAACAGCCATAATCCGGTTAAAGTGAACAAAGAACTGAAAACCGTAGTGTGCAAGTACTTCCTGGGCGAGAAGCCTCCGTGGTGCAGTGGTTACGCTACTCGCCTTGTAAACCAGGGATCGCAGGATCGATCCCGGGCTTCTCCAGACTTTCGGATGAGTCTTTAAACCGAGGTCCCGTCTCCGTATGACCTTAGCTGTTGGTGGGACGTAAAACTTAAACTCACTCACTCACTCACTCACTCACTTCCTGGGCGAGACTAGCTAGTTTCGGCCAATTAGCTCATCAATGACCCTCAAATATTGTCAACTTCCCGAGTGGAATCAATTTTCCCAAAGGACTAGAAAATATAAATGTCTAAAGTGCATAGAAAGTATATATCTAAGTTGTCCCTAGTATATGCGAAACTACAGGTTAGTGCGTTACATTCACATGGGCCTTTGCATCTGTAACAGAGCCAAACAGAGCTCCGCAAGCGGGGCATTATACGCCCATGGCAGTTAGTAAGGTGGAGCATATATATACTCGTAGTTGTTTGGGTTTGTGGAATGTAGCCGAGGAACAATTTTTTGGGTTTGGGTTTTACGGCCCTTTCAAGATTATTTCACTCATATCGAGCCGATCGTTAATCAGAGGTGGGCGAAAACCGGAGTACCCGGAGAAAAACCACCTGACCTTCCGTTGCAGAACTTGGCGTCTCACACGTGGCCCGAGCGAGGCTCGAACCTACGGCGGTGAGAGACCTAATGACTAAGAGTCAGCGCTCTTATCCACTAGGCCACGGAGGCCCGTTTCCGAGGAACAATATGTGCTCCATATATTCTTACCTGGAACTATTAATAATAGAGGTGGAGGCAATGATCAGGAATCGATACAATTAACCCACAGCTCCCGTCAGAGACACCAAAGGGAAAGAACCACAAACATGAAACAACAAACACTAATGGAAACATCAATAGCGGAAAGCTAAAAGGGCAGTTATTTTCCCACAAAATGGCAAATAGGCTATCCAAAGTAAAATAATATAAGCGACAAAAACATCCACAGACAAACCATAACAAAAATAAACCACGACAGAAGAACCGCCTTGGAACGGTCAGCGGAAACGAATTTCACTGGGGGCTTAAATCGATTTTACGAGGCCACAATCCTCGCCCTTACTTCCGTCGCTATTTAGACAAATAATTTGTTCAGTCCGCATGAAGGCCTCAATGACTCATACTCAATGGCTAAAACTACCTGTCTCCAACAATTTTCATGGTCGGTAATATTTGGTGGACCATCACCTCAAAATAATATGGGCATAACTCTGGCAATAAGTGGTGGACTGTAACCTCAAACTAGTATCCACTGTTCCATATCATGGTCTAAGTGACTGACTGTATGTAAAGTTTCAGTATCATCGGATGTTAAATGTAGGAGTTATCCGGAAACAAAATGTTTACATAATTTTTCAAAGGGCCATAACTCTATTATTATTTGGTGGATAGTAACCTCGAAACAATATGCGCTGTCCCACATCATAGTCTAACTATATATGAAGCTTCAGCTTAATCGGATGTAAAATGTAGCAGGAGTCATCCGTAAACGAAAATACTTCAAAGGGGCATACCTATATTACTATTTGGTGGACCGTACCTCGAAACAATATGCGCTGCCCCACATCATAGTCTAACTGACTCTTAGTCATTAGGTCTCTCACCGCCGTGGTTTCGAGCCTCGCTCGGGTCACGTGTGAGACGCCAAGTTCTGCAACGGAAGGTCAGGTGGTTTTTCTCCGGGTACTCCGGTTTTCGCCCACCTATGATTAACGATCGGCTCGATATGAGTGAAATAATCTTGAAAGGGCCGTAACCACCCCCCCCCCCCCCCAAAAAAAAAGAATAAAATAAAAAAAAAAAAAATAAATAAACTGTAGGAGGAGTCATCCGGAAATTAAAAGTTTACAAAACAAATTCAAAGGGGCATAATTCTATTATTATTCCGTGGACCTTAGACTCGAAACAATATGCGCTTCCCCACATCATGGTCTAACTATGTATGCAGTTTCAGTTTGATCGGATATAAACTGTAAGGGGAGTTATCCCGAAACGAAAAGTTTACCGAAAAATTCAAAGCGCCATAACTATTACTATTTGGTTGACCGTAACCTCGAAACAATATGCGCTGCCCCACATCATGGTCTATGTTTGAAGTTTCAGCTTGATCGGATGTAAACAGTAGGAGGAGCTATCCGGAAACGAAAGGTTTTCAGACGGACGGACAGACGGACGCCAGGGGGTATAGCATAACGTCCCGTTTTTCAAACGGGCGTATAAAAATATTGATCGCACATTTTCTAGTACGTTTAATGATGGGATTCTAAATTGTCCATGGCTTATGGGTACATTCCATAGGACAGGATGAATATAGTGCACACTCCGGAAGTCGGCTTTCTGTCTGCTGGGTTCAGCAATGGGGTTTGGCTACAATTTCTCGCAAATTGAGTCACAGATTAGTTGTTCAGACTTACTGTAATGCATACATTCCAGAGAATCAGAATCATAATTGTTACTGGTAACACTTCAATGGCATTCGTTTACCAGGACATGTAAAATGGGAAGTTAGTCCCTAGAACTCGCAAAAAAGTAAACTTTGCTACCTAATTCTTTACAGCCTCAACCGCAAAATCTGGAAGGGCATTCCAACCTCGAATGGTCTGTGGGAAGAAGGCTCCCTTGTAAATATCTGTCAGTTCTTGCAGCGGGTCTCTGAAATACCAAACAGTGATGATTTCTGCAGCTCCTAGTTGCGGGAAAAATTTTGACCTTTACACAAAGATGAAGGCAGAATCTGACCAGTTTTGCACAATATGAAATGAAGTACAGAGATACACAAAAACGTGTTAAATCGATGAAAATATGCCAAATCTGGTTTATCTACTCCAGACTTTTTATCATGTTATTGTTAAGATGTCTGAAACTGACTTGAAATTGAGAGCTGATGTGGAAACTCCATATCCTCTGACGTTTAGGCCCCCAGTAGATTTTTTTTTTACAAACGGTTTCAAAGTATTTTTCTCTTTGGTGGAATTATTTGTGTTCACCATCTTGTCACTTAGTCTTTCAGTGAGTTCACTATGATAGCATGTCCGTATGACGTAGTGTTCTCTTTCGTGTGTCCAAAACCGACAAACAAAAACTGATAAATTTTCAGCATCTATGCCTCACGTGAAATTAAAATTTATATAGAGGCAGTTCGATCACCAACCGTGGTTAACCATAGTTAACCTCCGGTTAACCAATCTTTGACTGAACGAACTCTAGTTCCATAGCGGGAAAGTCGTGGCGTCACTCTGGTCCAGCTAGACTAAAGCGTTGGTTTCTTTGGTAAACAGTGTACAAAATCGCGGCGAAAAATTAGAAAAACGGTTGGCCCAAGGGAAAATACATAAATTTAGTTTTGTTAAAAGGAAGATGTAAAATGTGCACAATAAGAGAGACAGAATCGGCGCTGCTATTTCTGCAGTGTTCAAAATGGCAATCTTCCTCATCATCCTAAAATATAAATCGTGTCATGGACGCTGCAATGTTTGTTTACCAAAGGTCTACCAGAGGTTGTTCGATCGCCCTTGTGAAGGAACATGCGCAGTTTGACGTCCGCTACCATAGTCCGGTCGATGACCGAACTCGCTGATAGTTGGTACAGGTCACATTACCACGATGGCCACCATGCCCATATAAGATAAAAACCTTTGAAAATCTTAAGTCAGATGACCTTGAAACTTGGCAGAGAGCAAATGGTACTCAAGCCCTTCAAAAATTTTATAAATGATGACCTTGGGTTGACCTTGACAAATTTTATGGCAAGGTCAAATTTGGTCCCTAAGGCATTTGAATGGGGAAACGGTTTTGTTTGATTTGAGGTTTAACGTCCCCGTCAACATTGTAAAGGTCATTTTGGAGACGTTGCTTCCAATTTTGTGGGACTTTTACCCGACATTCAGATAAAATGACATCCCAAGCCCTGTGGCCCAATGAAACCAATTGGGTTTATTAGCATGGACCGACCGCCTCACACCGTGGTTCCTGGACAGGCTTAGATCCTCCAAGCGGTTTACCAGTACTAGTGTGCGGGCCGGATTCAGCTTTGCGTGGAAGCATCATGCAGCCCACATATTTCTTCAAGCCCCTGTGTGTGTGGGGGGGGGGGGGGGGCAATGGGGAAAAGGTAAAACGAACCTCTACGAATGTCAAAGGTCAAGATCATTCAAACCAAGGTCAAAAGGACTGAATGACCATCAGAATTTCAAACAGTCACAAGGCCAATTGAAGTCCTGTTTTTATGGGACATCTATACATTATGGCAACTTAAGTTTATGTAATTTGTCCGGGTCACATGACCAAGCTGGCCGCCATGCTCATATAAGGTAAAAATCCTTTAAAATCTTCTCAAAAATCATCAGTCACATGACATTGAAACCTTGCAGAGAGCAAAAGGGGCTCAAGTCATTCAAAAAATATATATAAATGATGACCCTGGGTTGACCTTGACCTATTTTACGGCTAGGTCATATTTGGTCTCTAAGGCATTTGAATAGGAAAAAGGGTAAAATAGTGCTTGGATGCAATTCAATCAGAGTTTATGAAATGAAAATAGGACTTATATGAACCTCTATGAATGACAAAGGTCAAGGTCAATCAATGACATTGGCTCAATGTCACACGGATTGTATGACAATCAGAATTTCAAACATCGCATTTAAAACCACAAAGCCAGTTGAAATCATATTTTATATAGAACATCACTGAAGTTTATATAATTCGTCCTGGTCACATGACAAAAATGGCTGACATGCCCATATTAGCTAAAACCCTTTAAAAATCTTCTTCTCCAGAACCATAAGTCAGATAATCTTGAAACTTTACCGGTAGGGAACAAAATGTACTCCAGCCCTACAAAAATTATGTAAATGATGACCCTGGGTTAACCTTGACCTATTTTACAGCAATGTCAAATTTGGTCATGACTTGCTTCATCAGGATACACCTTGACCCAGTGACCTTGACCTATATTTCACGCTTCATTTACTTTTGTCAGATTTTACCATAAAACTTGGGTAGTCTGCAACTATAGTTACTAGAACCCTCATACTTTACTGAATGTTTCATCATGACTTGCTGCATCAGCATACACATTGGCCCAGTGACCTTGGCCTATATTTCACGCTTTATTGACTTTGTCAGTTAATGCTATAACCTTTGGTATCTTAGCAACTGTAGTTGCTAGAACCTTCCAACCTCACATAATGTTTCTCCTCGACATGCCAACATGGCAAACATTTTGACCCTGTGACACTGACCTATATTTCATGCTCCGTTGACTTTGTCAGAGTATAACAGAACCCTTGTGAATTCAATAACTGTAGTTGCTAGAATCTTCAACTTTTCAGAATGTTTCTTTGTGACACGCTGACTCAGCAAACACTTTTACCCCCTGACCTTGACCTATATGTGATGTTCTATTGACATCAGATTATACCAGTCGTTAGAATCCTCAAACTTTACATAGCGCTTCTTCTTTACATGTCGTCCTGCATACACCTTGATCATATGACTTTGAAGTATATTTTACTCTCCATTGACTCTGTCAACACATGTGATCTCAGCAACTCTATTTGCTAGAACCTTCTTACAATTTTCAAGGTTTTTTCTTGGACCAGGTGACCTACTTTTCATGCCCCATCGTTTTTTATCGATTATACAATGGTCCTTATAAAACTACAGTGACTAGAACTGTTAAATTTTAAATAATATTTCCCCTTGAAATGCAGGCAATATTAATAAATACAGATAATAATAAAAATAACGTATTGGTAGTCTTTCTACATCACTTCAATTAAGCCTTGCTGTTCTGTGGCAGCCTATTTTATGTTGTTATGTCCAGGAAAAAAATGTGCAGAATTGCCGCAAACTTTGATTTCTATTATTTAGCTAAGACAAACAGTATTATCTTTGTATGAATTATACTATATTTGTTAAAATTCAGTAGTTATTCTCAGTGGACTGTTTTGTTTGATGTGAGGTTTAACGTCCCCGTCAACACTTTTTAGGTCGTTTTGGAGATGTTGCTTCCAATTTTGTGGGACTATTACCCGACAATGAGACAAAGTGACATCTAAATCCCTGCCGCCCAATGAAATCAATAAGGTTTATATGTACGGACGGTCCGACTCGCACCACTTTGCATCGGCAGGCTCAGGCCTCTAAGCGGTTTACCAGTACTCATGTGCGGTCGGTATCAGCTCTCTGTGGAAGCATTATGCAGCCCAACCTATTTCTCCAAACCCCTATGGGCGGGGCCAGTCAGTGGACTGTATATGCAAAGGGTCAACACTACAAACAAAGTCGTTTCTAATTATCGGCGATGACACTGGCCAGGGATATATGTGCCCCACTGGGCATTTTGTCTAGATTTTTCTGTCGTATGTCCATAAACAATTTCTTCAAACGACATCTCCTCCTAAACCACAGCTGATTGGAATTTGAACGAACTTCACAGCAATGTTCCTTAGTTGGTCCCCTTGAAATGCAGACAATATAAATAAATCAAGGTAATAATAAAAACATACCTATTGGTTCGTATGTCATTCTACATCTACTTTAATTAAGCTTTGTTGTTCTATGACAACCTATTTTATGTTTGTTATTTCCATGTAAAATTGTGCCGAATTGACACAAACTTTTTTTTTACTTCTGTGGTGTATTCCTTGCTTCCAAAGGATAACCCTTTAATAGAACATATTTGATTTTCATTATATAACAAAGACAAGCAGAATTATCTTTGTTTGAATTATACTATATTTGTTAAAATTCAATAGTTGTTCTCAGTAGACTGTTTTTTTTTATTTGAGGATTAGCGTCCCCGTCAACACTATTTAGGTCATTTTGGAGACGTTGCTTCCAATTTTGTGGGACTTTTACCCGACATTGAGATGAAGTGACATCTCAATCCCTGTCGCCCCAATAGGGTATATATGTATGGACGGTCCGACTCGCAACACTTTGCATGGGCAGGCTGAGACCCTCTAAGTGGTTTACCAGTATTCATATGCGGTCGGTATCAGCCCTCAGTGGAAGCATCATGCAGCCCAATTTATATCTCCAAGCCCCGGTGGTCGGGAGCCGGTCAGTGGACTGTATATGGAAAGGGTCAACACTACAAAGTCGTTTCTAATTAAAGGCGATGGCACTGCCCGGGGATACCATTGGGTACAATGTCTAGATTTGTCTGTTGTGCGTCCCTAAACAATGTCTTCAAACGACATTTCCTCCTAAACCACCGATTGGAATTTGAACAAACTTCATAGTAATGATCCTTGGTTGGTCCTCTTTCACAGTTTTTCAGATGATTCTAGTCTATTGCATATCTAGATCACAGGAGCCAAAATTAGGTTTTTATCTGAAAGTTTAAATAATTTTCTTCCCTGAAATCGCAAGGTCCAGGTTTTTTATATTTGGCATGAAGTAGTAGGCCTCTACCAAGATTGTTCAAATTAAAGCCGCATGTTTTACACTTATAAAGGGAAAACCTTAAAACTCTTCTTGACTTAAACTTGAAGGCCGTGGTCTTTGATATTTGGTATTAAGCTGCATCTAGTGTACCTCTTTCAAGATTGTTCCAATTATAGCTTTTGGGCCAAAGCATTGCCTTGTCCCGGGCCCATGTGTTGCATAGACTTATAAAGGAGAAAACTTTAAAAATCTCCTTAACTTAAACCAGAAGGCCAGGGTCTTTGATATTTGGTATGAGGCTTCATCTAGTGGTCCTCTAACAAAATTGTTAAAATTATAGACATTGGGCCTTAAATGTCAACACATTTTACATAGACTTATATGGGAAACCTTTAAAAATGTTCTTGTCTGATCTGAAACAACAAGACCCAAGTTTTTGATATTTAGAATGAAGCTTCTGGTTTTCTTATCCGAATCATCTCCCATTTTCGAGTTCTTCGCGTTTTAGTAAAATAACATTGAACTCTTGTTAACAAGATATCTGAAAATATATTTGAGCCAGGGTTTTTTTTTTTTTTCATTTTCAATTTCCAGCCATTTGATTTATATGTTTGGTTGATTTGATGTTTAACGTCCCCGTCAACACTATATATGTCATTTTGGAGACGTTGCTTCCAATTTTGTGAGACTTTAACCCGACATTGAGATGAAATGGCATCTCAAGCCCTGTCACCCAATGAAACAAACAGGGCTTACAAGCATGGACGCTCTGACTCGCACCGCTTTGCCTGGGCAGGCTTAGATCCTCTAAGCGGTTTACCAGTACTCGTGTGAGGTCGGATTCAGCTCTGCGTGGAAGCATCATGAAGCCCATTATTTCTTCAAGCCCCGATGGGCGGGGCCGCCTAGTCATTTGATTGTATTTCTTTCTTTGATTGTATTTCTTTCTTGTGCATAGCATGGCTTTAGAACCATGTACGAATATTAATACTGGCCGTATTGCATAACAGTTTCGAAGGTTTCGTGCATTTTTCAAACATGCATGAAAAATATAACTGTTCTGTTGTATTTATTTCTTGTGAATAGCATGTCTTTAGAACTATGAACGAATATTAATAGCAGTCGTAATGCATAATAGTTTCGAAGGGTCATGCTTGGAAAATATCACCTTTTCTCATTTGACCGAATTAAAATTTGCACGAATTTTATACATGCAGTGCGCTAGAGCGGTCATTGTAGCTGGCCATGTCTATGGCCGAAAATAACAATAATAACTTAGAAGAGCAGAGGGTGTACTGCAGTGCGCACATTGCTAGACATGTCGCCATTGGAGATCAAAGCCAAATTGGATAGTTAATGTTGAAAATGCATTATCGTATCCAACAATTTGCAGAATGGTGAGACTTTTCAGAGGTGGTCGAATTTCAGTCAAAGATGAGCCGCGACCCGGTCAACAACTTTTAGCAGTGTAGAAAATGAAATCGAGATAGATTTTGAAAACGGTAATTAAAGATGCGCAGTACACTGTGGAAGAGATAGGGGATTTATATGCCTTGAATTCGTCCGCCGTATTTTATATATTGAAAGAATTGCTTAAGCTTAAGAGTTTGTGCTAGGTGGACCCCCTCTCTTTTGACACCTGAACAAAGGGAGGTAAGGGTAGCAAAAAGCCTCAGAACTTCTAGCAAAATATAAAGATGCGGATCCGAGGAGACTCAGAGAAACAGTAGCTTGAGATGAATTGTGGCTTTTTTTTAACACCATTGCAAACTAAACAATTAAGTTTTGGTAGGTGAAAATGGCGAAGACTTCAAATCGCGCGGAGAAATAAATGTACGCTCTATTTTTGTCGCGCCTGCTTTTAGCATGGCGTGAGTTAGGCGTCCGGTTTTCCGTCCGTTCGTCTGTTCGTCCGTCCTTGCGACTACCCTAGCGTTCACCCTAATTGTCAAGTTTATTTTTAAAGAACTATAAGAGCTTCATTAATGACACTTGGTACAAACTTGTATCTGGGGATGGCAACATAAATTCAAGCATCCATATTTGACCTTGTCCTATATTTTATGGTTCACTGACTTTGTAAATATTGCGACCACCCTAGCGTTCACCCAAATGGTCAAGCTAATTTCTCAATAACTATAAGAGCTTCATTAATGATATTTGGTACAAACTTGTATCTGGAGATGGAAACTTAAATGCAAGCATCCATATTTGACATTGACCTACATTTTATGGATCACTGACTTTGTAAAATATTGCAACAGCCCTAGCGTTCATCCTAATGGTTAAGTTCATTTCTCAAGAATTATTAGAGCGTCATTAATGATACTTAGTAGAAGCTAGCATTTAAGAATGGTAACTTTGACGCAAGCATCTATGTTTGATCTTTGCCTAGATGTCATGGTTCGGTGACTTTGCGCCCCCACAGGCGCGACATAGCCTTCGGCGGAAATCTTGTTTTTTTTTTTGTTTTTTTATGACGATGGAATTGTGGCCCGAGTACCAGTACCTTAGAACATGTAAAGAAAAAAAGCTTTCTGCTGTGGAGAATCACTATGTTGCAAAGCGCCCATGTGCATGGGGTGCGTGATCTTCATATACTTCATGATAACGCCCCTGCACACTGATCAGCCGTGATGGTCGAATATTTGGAGGAGTTTACCACATTCTCCGTACAGTCCAGACCTTTCTCCTTGTGACTTCTGGGCCCACCCATATATCAAAACATGTCTGCGAGGACGTCGTTTTGAAAGCCGCGATGCCTTGGGTCATGCGTTGTTCCAGTTTATAAACAGTATACCCCAAAGGATTTCAAAGATGCATTTTCTGAGTGGATAAAAAGACTGGAAAAGTGCGTACAGGTCAAGGGAGAATGTTTTTAGGGACTCCACTAGTTCGTTTTGACCAGGTTGGCCTTCTATTTACAAGCCACGCCCTCTACTGATACTTTCCAAAGGCCACTCGTATGCCAGTGTTTTGAAATTTCATATATGGAATCATAATGATTAAATAGTTGATTCGTTTTGTTTTTCTTATCTGAATTATCTCCCATTTTCAGGTTATTTTTCTTTTAATAAAATAACATTGAAATATCGTTCGTAAGATATCTGAAACAAGAATTCCGCCGAAGGCTATGTCACTCCTGTGGGGGCGCAAAGTCGCCGAACCATGACATCAAGGCCAAGGTCAAACATAAATGGCTGCATAAAAGTTGCCATTCTCAAATGCAAGCTTGTACTAATTATCATTTATGAAACTCAAATAATTCTTGAGAAATGAACTCAACCATAAGGGTGAACGCCAGGGTGGTCGCAATATTTTACAAAGTCAGTGAACCATAAAATGTAGGTCAATGTCAAATATGGATGCTTGTATTTAAGTTTCCATCTCCAGATACAAGTTTGTACCAAGTATCAATAGTTCTTGAGTAATTAACTTTACCATTTGGGTGAACGCTAGGGTGGTCGCAATAAGTTACAAAGTCAGTGAACCATAAAATGTAGGTCAAATCAAATATGGATGCTTCCATTTAACTTGCCACCCCCCAGATACGAGTTTGTAGCAAGCATTATAAATGAAGCTCTTACAGTTCTTGAGAAATTAACTTGACCATTTGAGTGAACGCTAGGGTGGTCGCAATATTTTACAAAGTCAGTGAACCATGAAATGTAGGTCAAGGTCAAATATGGATGCTTGCATTTACGTTGCCATTCCGAGATACAAGTTTGTACCAATTATCATTAATGAAGCTCTTAGTTTTTGAGAAATTAACTTGACCATTAGGGTGAGCGCTAGGGTGGTCGCAATATTTTATAAAGTCAGCGAACCATAAAATGTAGGTCAAGGTCAAATATGGATGCTTGCATTTAAGTTGCCATCCGAGATACAAGTTTGTACAAAGTATCATAAATGAAGCTCTTATAGTTCTTGAAAAATAAACTTGACCTTGGGGTGAGCGCTAGGGTGGTCGCAATATTTTATAAAGTTAGTGAACCATGAAATGCAGGTCAAGGTCAAATAAAGATGCTCGCATTAAAGTTGTCATCCCCAGATTAAAGTTTGTACCAAATATTAATGAAGCTCTTATAGTTCTTGACAAATAAACATGACCATTAGGGTGAGCGCCAGGGTGGTCGTAATTATTTCTAAAATCAGTATACCATAAAATGTAGGTCAAGGTCAAATATGGATACTTGCATTTAAGTTGTCATCCCCAGATACAAGTTTGTGCCAAGTAGAAGTAAAAACAAAGATCAGGAATCGATACAATTAACTTACTCCACCCATCAAAGACACCAAAGGGAAAGAAACACAAACATTAAGCGACCCGACCATATTGGAAACCTACACAAAGGAAGGCCATATGGACAGTTACTTTCCCACAAAATGGCCGTATGACCATCCAAAATAAAAAGACACAAGTGATACACACAGTAAGTAACAAACAACAACATAAATAAACCGCCACAGAAGAACCGCCTTGGAACGGTCAGTGGAAAGATTTCCACTGGGGGCTTAAATCGATTTTACGTGGCCACAATCCTCGCCCTTACTTCCGTCAAGATTTATACAAATCATTTGTTCATTCCGCATGAAGGCCTCCTAACTCATCAGTGCAACATCTCCGTGAACACAAATAATCAAAGAACCACAGAGGTGAGACAACGGTGAGGACTCGACAGCAAGAAACCACTGAAGTATCATTAATGAAGCTCTCATAGTTCTTGAGAAATAAACTTGACCATTAGGGTGAACGCTAGGGTGGTCGCAAATGTTGACGCCTTGACAAACGGACGGATGAACGAACGAACGGACGGACGGAAAACTAGGCGCCTATATCGCGCCATGCTTTTAACAGACGCGACAAAAGGTACATACATTTGAGCTAGGACCTTGGTATTTGATATCCTGAGGAAGAGATCCCTAATTAAATTTTCAAAAAGTTTAATGAAATTTTGTTGGAGTTATGCCCCCCCCCCCCCCCCCCCACAATGCAATTTCTGGCCATTTAACTGTGCTGCTTTCTTGTGCATAGCATAACCATTACGAAAACACGCCTTTTCAAATACATGTTAATTGAGAATTTTGCCAATAAAGAAACGAAAATTTTCCGATTAAAAAATCCGATATTTTTCATATTTCTGCTCTAAACATAGCGTGTGGGTACTCGTTAGAATCGCCTCGGCGAGGCTGTTCTTATGGTTTGTGGGTACTCGTTAGAACCGCCTCGGCGAGGCGGTTCTAACGAGTACCAACGATCCATGTTTTTGAGCAGACAAAAACAGAAAAATAAGACATACCCCTGTAAACCCCCATTTTACTATATAAAAGTAGGGTTTTAAGGGGTCACAATTATATAGGCGTGTTTTCGTGATTCTTAGAACCATGAATGCTAGCATATGTAATTCTCATGAAAACAAAATGATTGACCTTTTTTTATCCGAATTTATATCTCCCATTTTCGAGTTATTTCCGTTTTAATAAAGTAACGTTGAAATCTTGTTGGCAAGATACATGTATCTAAAAAGTATATGACCTAGGGCCTTGATATGGGACTCAGGAGGAGCTCACCTGATAAATTTTCAATCCAATTTTATGAAATTTTGTTGCAGTTACGGTCCTTTGAAATTGCTGGCCATTTAATTGTGTTGCTTTCTAGAAAGCAAGATTTAAACTGTTGCCTTGAAACTTGACAGGCTGATAGGGAATGACGTGTAGATGACCTGATTAACTTTTGAAAAAAAATGTTTTCTTCATAAAAGAAAATCCTTTGAAGATTTTGTCATTTAGGGCCAGCATATGGTTTGGGTCATTGTGTTTTACAAAATTTCTAGCTCAAGGTTATTTTTAGCATATAGTTAATCGGAGACACCTCACATGGCAAACACACACAGCGGTGAGAGGCCTTATGATATGGGGACAGCGCCCTGAAAGTGATAGCGAGCACAATCGCGCATCGCGAACTCTACGGTAGAGAATCTGACCAAGAACATTAACATACAACCCTATAAAGTTACTGACAACTGTTTGTTCCATTTGTGTTCCCGGAAGTTGTCCAACGGGACGAAAACGAGGTTGACAGTCTGGTAAACCGTGTTTCCAGAACATTCGGACGAGGTTCAGATTTTTAACCGAAGACAAGTCTAGCGTATGACAACAAATGAACAGAAACGGATCTAACAAACAGAACGAACTTGCAAAAACAACAAAAATCCCGAAGAGCTTATTTTTCATGATTTCTCAGATCTTTAAATATTTAGTCCAGCTGCGGGCACCGCCATATTGCAATTACTTTTATTGTACTATGGAAATACTGTACATAATGAGGTGTACCTAAAACAAGCAGTTAAACCTCAAATCAAACAAACAAAGCTAGCAAATTGTACTTACACATATACACTCCGTATTTTTCAGTTCTGTGGTGTATTCCTTGCTTCCAAGGGATAACCCTTTTATAGAACATATTTGACTTCACTACAGCTGGTGTGTGGGAATGTGTGGCGGCGGTAAAACGTCTCCCTGCCCTTCATCATAGTGTAGATTATATTTTCTTGTCCTTTGGGATCATTGATTCCATTGGGGAATTTTGAAAATATCTGAGGGTCACTGATGAGGCCTAATTGGCCGAAACTAGCTATTCTGGCCAAGAAAACATATACACTCCGTATTTTTCAGTTCTGTGGTGTATTCCTTGCTTCCAAAGGATAACCCTTTTATAGAACATATTTGACTTCACTACAGCTGGTGTGGGGGAATGTGTGGCGGCGGTAAAACGTCTCCCTGCCCTACATCAAAGTGTAGATTATGTTTTCTTGTCCTTTGGGATCATTGATTCCATTGTGGAAATTTGAAAATATCTGAGGGTCACTGATGAGGCCTAATTGGCCGAAACTATAGCTAGTATGCCCCAGAAAACATATACACTCCGTATTTTTCAGTTCTGTGGTCTATTCCTTGCTTCCAAAGGATAACCCTTTTATAGAACATTACAGAAGTACCTGAACAGAATAGAATAGAATAGAGCTTACAACATCTAACTGGGGTAATACAATGGCCAAATATGACCGAATCAGTGGATGAACATAGCTAGATAATACCTACAATAGTGTATACCTACAATAATGCTGATCACTATCTATCTATCTATCTATCTATCTATCTATCTATCTATCTATCTATCTATCTATCTATCTATCTATCTATCTATCTATATCTATCTATCTATCTATCTATCTATCTATCTATCTATCCATCCATCTATCTATCTATCTATCTATCTATCTATCTATCTATCTATCTATCTATCTATCTATCTATCTATCTATCTATCTATCTATCTATCTAGCTAGCTAGCTAGCTAGCTAGCTACCTAGCTGAAATCAAGGGAAAGGAAAGTTGGTGAGATGAGTTTGTACAGTG
The DNA here is from genome assembly GCA_963580285.1 of Lucinisca nassula. Lineage (NCBI taxonomy): Eukaryota > Metazoa > Mollusca > Bivalvia > Lucinida > Lucinidae > Lucinisca > Lucinisca nassula. The sequence goes on along the minus strand of OY757013.1, from coordinate 117,559,324 downwards.
GGAAAAGAGAGTGCTAGTATAGTTAAAAGATTGACTGACTGACTGAACTAGTTTTTTAAGGTAACCGGGCGCTATAAGCACATAGGGGCTACCCCTAGACCGTGTCCAGGATTAGTTTTCCCACTTTCTGAAAGGCTTTCGCATGGAGTTGTACACTAATTCCGATGTACTCCTCTCGCCTCAGTCACTGTGCAATAAAGGTGAAAGTGGTCTGTAAGTTACCGTGGTTTTAATGGAGTCTCCAAATAGTTATGGGCTGTCAATCGCTGATATGGAACATGGTCAATTCCCACCTGCAAATCGTGTTCCATAGCCAGTGCCCGTCTGGCCGTGGTAGAGAAGGAAGAAAAAGAGGCTAAGTTTTAGTGCTTCTGGGCTGCGAATCGCGGCAGTGGTCAGCAGAATACGAATCGTGCTGGTCTGCCAGTGCCCTCCCCTAGGTAAATAGAAGCACTGTAATTTTGAATTTTGAACGCCAGGTCGAAAGTGGGCATGAAACAACAGAGAAATCAATGCCAATTTCGGCTGCAAATCGCGATTTCTCTGTTTCGCACTAGCAAACTAGGTTATTTTGCTCTCTCTAAGGGCCGCGTGATTGGCGTCGGACTGGCTACACATGAAGTAGCCTTGCAATACCCGTGGTAAACAGGGTTTTCGGACATGTGGCCCTAAGTTCACGATCTCGGTCCGGTGCAGGTTTAGGAGGGATGCGCCCTCCTAACTAACACTCCCTCCGTCATCGCCGTATCTAGGAATAGCTTGTGGACCTTCCGGGTTTTCTTCTTGTTCAGGGGGGGGGGTCTCTTCGGTGCGTTTTTCGATGGAGTTGTAGATGTGCTCGTCGTAGTACTTTGAGGTAGGTCCCTTGTAAATTAGAAAGATGGGCGTATCTTTTGTCTTGAAGGCATATACGGCAAGGTCCACGTTGATGGTTTCGTTGGGTCTTTTCAGGCGGTGCAATTCTAGGATGGTGGAGGGGGAGTCGGAAGTAACTGCCACCCATGCTCTGCCCAGGTGATATTTCTCATGCCATGGTTGTTATGGGTTGGGTGGCAGCTTCTCGAAGTCTTTTTCTTCCGATGTCCAGATTCTTTCTCTTCTAGTGGGTTGGGCTGGTGACGAGCGTAGTTGTGCTTTAGGCGGGGGTGGTCTCTCTGTGGGTGATGGAACGGTGGTCGCTGGCTGTGGACTTTCTTCGGGCTGGGGATGAGCTGGTGCTGGCGATGACGGCGTTGGCGGGAGCGTCGGTTTCTGTATCGTTGGCGCTGGCTCGGCGCTGGCTGTTGTTTGCGGCCTCTGTTTCCTGGTGATGGTCGCAGTGGTTGTGGAGACTGTCTTGACAGCTGGAGGCGCTGCTTATTGTAGTCTTGATTGTTGGTTCCTTACTGCCTTCTTGGATCTGGCTGGAGCTGGAGTACTCAGATCCCAGCGTAGGCTGACAGTCACGCATTGGTGCTGAAGGCCTGTGGTCACTTCAGGCACCCCATGCAGTCGGCATGACTGCAAGAAAGCCACAAGTGGCTCTGGAAGTCGATATTCTTTCATCGAGACAGACATGCTGAGAGTTGATCTGGGCGATTGAAGAGCTGAATATGATAGTTAAAAGATAAAAACAGCGATTGTTTTTAAAGGATAGGCATGAGCCACCACGCAAACAGAACTGCTAAACTGTGCCAGAGTGGGTAACTTTACAACATAGTCGGTAGACCATTACATCTGTCTATCATCACTGGATTTTTATCAACATGCAGGTACAGGGGCAACCCCCAAATGAGTGAGCCCTTTTCCAGGTAGATGGCTTGCTGCACGCATGGCAGATCTCACACCAGATCTCCAAGTGTGTCTACGATGAGGGTCGGTAGCAGAGAGCTTCCAATCTCTGCAGTCAGCTGCTTCAAGGTCATTTTGGGCCCCACCAAGGCCCTTGCTTTTCATCTACCTGTATGTCACAGCCAGTCTTGAATGTACCGTTGGAGTGTTTCACATGCCCAAACCAGCGGTGCCTTCTCTCCTTCAGGACAGGTCCTCAATGGCAGGCTGCGAATGTTGCTCACTGGGCCTTGTGGTGACAGTTCATTTGGCTTGAAAATGCAGATCTGTCTGATCATTGCCATGTCACTCCGCTGCAGACGCTGGAGGCTTGGCTTTGTCAATAGCCAAGTGTCACTGGCATGGAACACCGCACTCTGCACACAAGAGCTGTACACACGGCAACGTGTCTTTCTTTTTCTCCTATTAATGCTACTCGCATCACGAGCAGGACTTCCTGGGGGGGGGGGGGGGGGGGGGGGGGCAGCCAGTATTTTGTTTCTTTTTTTAAGTAATGTGGATGAAGTGTCTTGCTCAAGGACACAACACTTTGGTCAGCGTGAGGATCGAACGCAACATCTCGATCACAAATCCGATGCGCTACCACTGCACCAAAGCGCTCCACTTGAATGAGATGTGATGGGAAGAGAGAACTGGTAGCAGTTCTTGGAATTTGTTCCAAGCTGTTTTCACATGTGATGCGGTCGAAAGATCACAGCCATCCTAACAGTATAGTTCTGTAGTTGCTATGAAGCCACTGAGTTGTTGTGAAGCAAGGAAAACAAAAAACATAATTAAAGCAGCTTCTGATATGAGTGATATAATGTGTCAACAACACGCATTAAGCATTTAAAGACAAAAATACAGAAGATATTTGATAGTCCCCCCGCCAAAAATCCTATTAGAAGTAAACCCCCAAAAATATCTGCTAAATGGCCAGACCCATAAAAATACCAGTTTTTCCCTAAAGAAAACCCCAAAACTACTAAAATATACAATTTTGACCCCCCCCCCCCCCAACACACACCCAAAAAATAAATAAAATAAAATAAATAAAAATAAAAATAAAATAAAATAAAATAAAAAAAAATAGTCCCAGCCTATGGAGCAGAGAACCCCTTCCTCCCCCCCCCCCCCCCGGATCTGCCGTCTAAGGGACGTGTAGTTCTTTGGCACTTGTGTTTGCCTGTAATCAGTGTTCTCTGTCAAGCGCATGAGCCCACTGTATTTCTCGTGCTCCCAGAACTTGCAGCCATTGCAAAATATACTGCCAATTCCAGTGTGACATACAGCACATGGGAACTCACCTGACCTCTGTAGGGGGTCTAGGCCAGTACTGCAGATCACGATTTTCGTCTTTCCGGCATTATCTCTCAGCCCTTTCTCCTCCATTGCTTCTTTCCAAGTAAAGTGCCTCCTGGCACTTTCCTAGAGCGATTCAGCTATGATGACAAGGTCATCGGCATACAGGTCCTCCCAGGGGATTCCAGAGCGGAACGTGTGTGACAAGGCTTCAAGCACACTAATGAAAAGCACTGGGCTGAGAACAGAGCCTTGAAGAACACGGACATTTGAACTCTTCACTGTAATCGTCACCAACACGGACACGGTTCCCCAGATTAGCATACATGTACACCCCCTGGAACAGTTGCACACTCCAGTCGTCCAATCCAAGTTTTCAGTGCCAACCAGATAATTAAGAAAGCCATGTAGAGTCTCTTGTTGGCACATTATTGGGGTTGGGAAACTTTATTGAGGAGACTAGGAGATTTGTGTCTTCCAAAGCAAAGTAAAAATTAAAAAAAAATCAGCACATTTTTTTGGCACCCCAGTATTGTTTTTTTGTGTGTGCGCTTTTTCTGATTTTTTTTCTTCAGAAAGTACATTTGAGAACAGAACATTTGAGGGAGTGGCATTTACCATTGAGCTCTTTCCGGCCGGTAACAGCTTAGAATCAGTGCCCTGATCCAGAAGATTCTATACTTTTTGTTACCACAGCAGACTGAACGTAAATCAGAATTAAAAATGTAAGAAAACCCAAAAATTCAAAGACAATGTCTCCCACCATATTGGCCTCCGCTCATCGGGGCCCGAAAAAATAGATGGGCTGCATGATGCTTCTGCGCAGAGCTGAAACCGGCCGCACATGAGTACTGGTAAACTACTAAGAGGTTCTAAGCCTGCCTATGCAAAGCGGTGCGAGACGGATCGTCCATGCTTATAAACCCTGTTGGTTTCATTAGGCGATGTGACAGGGCTTGAGATGTCATGTCATCTCAATGTCGGGTAAAAGTCCCACAACATTTAAAGCAGCGTCTCCAAAATGACCTATAAAGTGTTGACGGGGTCGTTAATCCCCCAATCAAACAAACACAATCTCACCATATTGTATTTCTGATGCACCTTGTGTTACCAGCTTTGATGGCTCAGTGATGGAGTGTCTGCTTTGGGATCAGGTCGTAGGTTTCGATCCCCGGCCATGCCAAAGAGTTTATATGTTACTTGTTTCTGGTGGATATCAGATTCAGATATGCTAAGTTAAATGAAGTTTTTATCTTTATGAGCTTCTATGCTTTGTTATTTCAGCATCAGTGTCATGGAATTATTTTGTTGCACAGACTCGTGTATGCTATGCTGTGCTCGCTCTTAGGCTAAGTAGAAGTAAAACAAAGATCAGGAATCGATACAATTAACTTACTCCACCCATCAAAGACACGAAAGGGAAAGAAATACAAACATTAAGCGACCAGACCATAATGGAAACCTAAACAAAGGAAGGCCATAAGGACAGTTACTTTCCCACAAAATGGCCATATGACCATCCAAAATTAAAAGACACAAGTGCACACACAGTAAGTAACAAACAACAACATAAATAAATCGCCACAGAAGAACCGCCTTGGAACGGTCAGTGGAAAGATTTCCACTGGGGGGGGGGCTTAAATCGATTTTACGTGGCCACAATCCTCGCCCTTACTTCTGCCGCGAATTAGACAAATAATTTGTTCAGTCCACATGAAGGCCTCCTAACTCATCAGTGCAACATCTCCGTGAACACAAATAATCAAAGAACCACAGAGGTGAGACAACTGTGAGGACTCGACAGCAAGAAACCACTGAAATGCTGGAGCAAAAGAAAACCAACAGTTAGACTCCGATGGGCCCGACCAGAGACAGAGCATCAGGCACCAACCAACATTACATTCAATTAGATCTCTCTAATTCTCAATAAGCCTTTACGTTGGTACCGTCATAGAATCTGAGGCCTGACCTAATGGCGTGCAATTAGCGAGGGGAGCAAAGTTGCCAACCATGATTGAGTTAACTACCATGCATGCAGTCTGTCGTATAATATCCATGTTGTACCCAATCTTTTTATGTCGAAGAATGATTTTACGAAATTGGGTGCTAAAGTCATTGCGGTTAGATATTTTTCTGAATTTATATACTAAGTCACCATAAAATTCGGGTTCCGATAGACCTTGTTGCAGAAGAGATTTAAGTCCAATATTGAATTTTGAAATAAAATTTCAGAATGGCGTCTATAAAGCCTATTTACATACTAGGCCTTTAAAATGTAAAAAAAAAAAATGTGAATGGTCAAATAAATTTCAATCGACTGCTTAGGGTACCATTTCAGTTATTTATGGGCTACATACTCACATAATCTGCATTTAGGTACCATTTCAGTGTAAGTTTGTTTCTACCACTCGTCCGTTCCGTAACCGGCCCCGATAGCTCAGTTGGTAGAGTGTCCGCTCCGGGGAACGGGAGGTCTCGGGTTCGATCCCGGGCCGCGACATACCAAAGTCGTTAAAAATGGTACTAGCTGCTCCTCGTTTGGCACTCAGATTTACGGGGTAGAGCTAGGACTGGTCGATCCAGTGTCAGGATAATGTGACTGGGTGTGGTATCATGTAATGTGACTGGGACATGATACTTCAGTGAGGCAGCACTATAAACGTGAGCATTGAGCTCCCTGTCGCAACCAGACACCGTCGTGATATGACTGAAAAATTGTTGAAAGCGACGTTAAACCCGAATTCACAAACACACACACACACACACACACACACACACACACACACACACACACACACACACACACACACACACACTCGTCCGTTCCGTTACTTGCCGGTCCATGTGGCTCATTCGCAGACTGGTATTACGGTTTTCCTTTTCTTTTTACCCATCTTAGCAGCGACTTAGGGTCCCATCCTTGTTACTGTGGTCGGCCATTATTGTTGAAATTGACGACGGAAAGGACGCCAATTATACCGACTTAAATCATGTTGAACCAGAAAGAAGTGCGCGATATTATATTTAAATCAGAACTTGACGGTAATTTTTTTATAATGGGGGTCACTTTTATCTCATCCCGATACTAAATTCGCTCGGGAGCACCTTGTTACCGAAGGAGGTCCTGAAATGGTGACTTACCTGTTTCGGTGACCCGTATTTTTTTATACTGGAGAATTGGTAGGTATACAGATCGGGCTAGAATTCTTGGCTGATCTAGACTTCAAAGGCAGAGTAGTTCATATTCTGACCGATTGTCAACCAGCTATTAAATATGTTCTATAAAAGGGTTATCCTTTGGAAGCATGGAATACACCAGAGAACTGAAAAATATGGAGTGTACATGTTTTCTGGGCCAGACTAGCTAGTTTCGGCCAATTAGGCCTCATCAGTGACCCTCAGATATTTTCAAAATTCCACAATGGAACCAATGATCCCAAAGGACAAGAAAATATAATCTACACTATGATGTAGGGCAGGGAGACGTTTTACCGCCGCCACACATTCCCACAGGGTCCGTCGAATTACCCCAAACCACTCCAAACCACCCCAAAACACCCAAAACCACCCCAAACCACACCAAAATGCCCCAAACCACTTTAAAAAAATATTATGATATACAATAGATATACTTACTGACATGTTTTGAAGTATTTAAATGCATATAGGTCTGTTTCCCCACTAATATTGATCTGGTTCGTTGCTCAAATTATTGCTGACTTCACCGTTTGTTGCACACAAGACCAAACCACACCAAACCACCCCAAACCACTTTAATTATATATATTTAATACATGGATTGCACTTCTATGGTTAGTTTACATGAGGGTTAAGCCATTTAAAGTGGTTTGGGGTATTTTGGTGTGGTTTGGGGTGGTTTTTTTTTTTTGGTGTTTTGGGTTTGGGAAGAAGACCCCTTATAATCATCAATTTTCTGTTTGATACGACGTCATATTTTCATTTTGACATTTTAAGTTAGCCGGAGAGTTTATTTTAATTGATTAAAATCTAGGTATTTCCTTAGGAGTTCATTTCAAAATTTAGGGGGTGTCAGGTTATCTTTTCATCCAAATTTATTTGGGGAAGGACTGAACTTTTAGCAAACAGTTGAGGCCCTGATCAGATGCCGCGTTCTGGGCCTGCACTGTTTGCCACGGAACCCGTTTTGAATTCAAATAAAAATAAAGATTGTGGGTACACGTTAGAACCGCCTCATCGAGGTATTTCTAACGGGTACCGACAATCCATATTTTAATACAGAAATATGAAAAAATAAGGTTTACCTCTCTGAATTATACAGGTGTGTTTTCGTGATGAGTCATTAAAGGTGCGTGCTCTAAATATTAACATTAATAGTTTAATGTGGTGAAATTGACACCTACTCGTGGCACGCGCTTATCAAGTGTTAAGTGATTTAACTACTTGTCCATTTATAATATGTAATGGGATTAACACACTTGGCCAAAGTCATCACGAAACACAATATATTTACACCCCACCCGCCCTAAAATCCTACTTTTATATTGTTTACAGAAGTATACGTTATTTTTCACAATTCTATTCAAAAACATAGATTGTGAATACTCGTTAGAACAGTTTTGACGAGGCGTTACTTACAAGTACCCACAATGTATAACCGAAAAGCTGTGTTTCGAGCAGAAAAATATAATATAAGATTTTTTCCTTTTTAACCAACGCAAAAAACACTTTCATAGGAACAAAAAAGAAAGAAGACAAACTCTGCCCTTGTAATACCTGACTTGCCAAGCAATATCAGACAGAGGGCTTCCGCACTTAAATAAAACAGCCCTTTTTAGGGCTTTTAATAACCAAGAAAGGAACCTTTATAATTGCCATGTATATGCACCCAGTTACCACTCACCCACATCCAATTTCAAAATAAAAGTTAACAAAGCTTAACCCCTTCGCAACATGTATATTGCAAATGAGCCTTTAAATGGCTTAACCCTCATGTAAACTAACCATAGAAGTGCAATCCGTGTATTAAATATATATAATTAAAGTGGTTTGGGGTGGTTTGGTGTGGTTTGGGGTGGTTTGGGGTGGTTTGGTGTGGTTTGGGGTAATTCGATGGACCGCATTCCCACACACCAGCTGTAGTGAAGTTAAATATGTTCTATAAAAGGGTTATCCTTTGGAAGCATGGAATACACCAGAGAACTGAAAAATATGGAGTGTACATGTTTTCTGGGCCAGACTAGCTAGTTTTGGCCAATTAGGCCTCATCAGTGACCCTCAGATATTTTCAAAATTCCACAATGGAATAAGACTGCTTTCAGTACTGAAATGCCAACTAACAAGATTGAAACAGTTCTCAGCATCAAGGAGAGTTTAGCAAAGGTAAGGTGTAGGGAGAATATTGTCAAAGTTCATTGGGTGCCGGGACACAAAGATATTGAGGGGAATGAGTTGGCAGATCAACAAGCAAAGGCGGCAGCATCAGAGATGATTAAAAATAATGAGGTACAACCGACCCTGGACAAGAAAGAAGCAGTACGGGAGTGTAAATCACAGGGAAGGGAAAAATGTGAAAGAAGGTACAAGTGCTCAGACAAAGTGAATGTATTGCAGGATATAATTGGGGAAGTGGGAAAAAGGATCTGTTATGGAGATAGGGACAGAAGGACTTTCTCTGCAGTAAATCAGGTGCTGTGTGGACATTCAATCTTAAATGATCACCAGGCAAAAGTTAACAAAGATCAGTCAAGTTTGTGCGAGACATGCAACATGAAAGAGAATGTGGATCATTTTCTTTTTCACTGTCAGAGATTTAAATCAGAAAGGGATACTTTAGAGTATAATGTAGAAGAGATTCTGGCCAGGGAGGAGGTGAAATTGGTAACAGACATTAACTTGAAAGTGTTGACAGGCATGATTGAAGACATTAGTAAGCAAGGAAGGAAGGAACTGACAGATGCACTGATGGAATACATCAGGAGCACTAAAAGATTTTGAAGGTCATTGTATTATGAGCATCATGTGTTTTTCACATAGGGAAATGCACAAGTGACTTACTTCAGTACCAGCGAAAAAATGCCTTATAGATATACAACAACAACATTTTTAGCACAGACATGGTAAGTTTTTGAAAATAAAAATGAGGGAGACAGCGCATTTGAAGAGGATTGGCGTCACCCCCAAAGGCTCGAAGCTTGGGGGCAAGTTCCCAGGATAGCCTATAAAATGGTGCATTCTGAGAGCATTTTGACATTTTTTTTTTATTATTCTTTACACTACTGTTCATGGACAAATGAATAATATATATTTTTAAAATCAGTTCCTTTGGAAGATGTCTTCAAACTGGCACCTAGCCAAACCAGTGCCCCCCACCCCAAACACACTGCAGGTGTATAATGCTACAATAGCATATCGTTTATGCCTCAGTAGGTAGATAGATACACCCGGACCTTGTTATAGCACGATTTGTTACAGCACGGTTTTGCTTTGGACCCCAAATTTTCCCCAGCTAACATTTATAATTATAATCCAAGGTTTCTATCAAGTTTCAAGCACAACAACTTTATTCCCCTCCGACTTTTAAGTGCGGAAATACGGCATATAATACTGTAGTTGTCACGGTCAATAACGGTACTTTTTCAAGTTAATTGCAGACATGACATAACAGCTTGTCATACTAGCAGTTAAAGATACTGATAACACGCATGATTAATGGGAGCTGCCCGGCCAGCCGGTATAGTCAAAAGATCAAAGTTGTCAGCTTAACGAGATAAGAGAATAAAGAATGCAGATTAGTTTATAACACAAGACGAGGACCCCTCCATCCTATTCCTTAACTTTCACACGCGCTCAACAAAATCACCCTAATATCGTCCTAACAGTCCACAAACCGCCGCTACCGTTTTTCTGCACGCGATCGGTAAATGACGTCACCTGACCCCAGAAACCCCGCATGTGTTTAATGCCTCCATGGTGTAGTGGTTAAGCTACTTGCCTTATAAACCAGGGGTCGCAGGATCGATCCTGGGCATCACTAGACTTTGGGATGCGTCTTTAAACCAAGGTCACATCTCCGTATGACCTTAGCTGTTGGTGGGATGTAAAACTCAAACACTCACTCATGGGGCGTATTTCTATTTCTTTCATAAAAACAAGTTTGCAACTGGTAAAAGAAATATTTTCTTGATAGCTAAACAGTTGTGGATAGAGAAGGGCGCCTTGCACAATTCCGTTAAGAGGACTATCACGCAGGTGTGTGCGCAGAGGTGACGTGCAAGACAAAGTAAAAGAAGTAAAAGTGAGATAGTATGAAGGAAAAGTTTATGTTACACAAGAGAATACAATCAGATAAAAACAAGTGTTGTGGATTAGGGCACATGTAGCAGTGTTTGCGTATTGTGTTGGGCCATTTGAGTGAGTCAGGTAAAAAATGTCAAATCTGGTGAAAATATCCAGGAATTTCATGCAATATTTTTAATCATTTTACTTCAAAAATCAGATTTGATCAGCTAACAGTTCTTGAACTTTAGTGACCTCTGACTTAGGCCTTCATGATCTAAGCATCATTAGACCAATATCATTTCAACATAAATTTTAACATGACTTTAAACAAGTCTGGACCTAACAGTTTTTATGATTATAGACACATCCAAACACTACGTCATCACTCAATACTATTTGCCAGGCCTTACCGCTGGTGGGCAATAAAAGTTTTTGGCCATTTACCGCCATTGTAAACGCGAAGTTATTTTCTTTTAACTTATATTTTGTTTGGAATCGAAATGACAAAATTGACCTTTGAAATTTTATATTAGACATGTCTTAGCTAGTAATTGTTGGTTTCTGGAAGATTTGAGAATGTTTTAATGATTAAATTACCTGTAAAACATATGCAGGTAACGAGGTGGGACGGTATTAAATATTTGTAATAAAAATGCACAAAACTAATTACTAAATGTGGAAGATGCATGAATGGACTCTAAAATATATTTATCTACTCATTTAAAGTGTAATTCGATCAATTTTCTGTGACAGTCAACTAAAATATGCCCATAATATTAAGCCTATTTACAATGTGTTCATATGGAACCAGGGGCTTTTTGCCAACCTCGAAAGATCGTTATCAAAAGGAAAAGAAATTTTGCGCATGCGCAGTGACATGTAAACAAGGTCATGTGTCAAAACATTGGATCCGTCTGTAGACTTGCGTTGCTTAATTAATGATCTTTTTCAGACACCCAAGAAACTGTGACAAGAAAGCTTGCCCATGCATCAAAGGGCCTTAGGCAGGTAAGAAATTCACCATCTGAATATGCATAGCCCGATGTATTAAAGGGGTTGTGTGTGGGTAACAAGGATAAATCAGGATTAATTTTTTCCAGTGCTCTAGATAAGCTTTGGTACAATAAATTTTTATCCCCTGCTTTTAAGCTTAATACTTGAATGCCCAGTTGCAGCACTTGCTTAACTGTTAAAGAACTAAACAGAAGTGCAGCATGCATAATATTATTTTTTTTCAGAGAAAAGAAAGCATGGCATTTCATGTGAAATAATAAAATGTCAAGCTTCATTTTCTCTGAAAAATAACAACAACACTTAGAATGCAAAATTATATTTGTCATCTGTGCAGGGTTAAACCCATTATGATCTAATATGCTGCTACTGATTAGAAAGTAATCAAATTTGTGAAGGTTTTTGCTTTATGTTAAGAGATGTATATTTGGCTGAGTATCTTACCCCTCAAATTAAATTTCAATGCTGATTTTCAAACTTCAATGTTAAAATACCCTATACTCCCTCTTATCTAGAGCTCTGAAATTTCCTTAATCTCATTTTAGTTTATACTAATTTATTTTAGTTCGATTGCGATGAAAGCTTTAAGCTTATTGAATCGCTCTCGAACACTCATTCTGGGTGTTTTCACGCACGCGCGAGAGAGAGGCATTGGCTTTTACACCACTGCTACCCATTTACACCTGAGTGGAGTGGGGCAGTGTCATTACGTGACTTGCCCAAGGACACACCTCGATACCGGTGGCGGATTCGAACGCACAACCTCTCGATCATGAGTCAAACGCGCTAACCACTGCGCTATTGAGGCTAATCTCATTTTGGCAATTCTGACAATTAACTGCAACACAGGTTATTATGATAAAATATGACAAAATGTCTCTTAGTTGTCCACATTACACCCCTTTATCTGGAGATATGAACCACAGCATTTTTGCAGCATTCACAAGAATGGGGAATGAATGTATAGATCTGACATTTGTTCGAATGAGATGACTTTCATGATTCGTTTGGTGTCTGGTTTTAAAAAGAAAAGACTTATTTTCTGGTGAGCTAATTCCTCTTTGTTATCGTGGTGATGAAAAATTGGAAAGAGTTGCTCTGAAGTCAAATCCATATTGTCCTTATACAGTCGAACTTCGACGAACCGAACCCCTTTTGGGACCATGAAAATTATTCGAGACAGCGGTAGCTCAAGCCACAGAGGGTTAGTATATGTGTCGCACCAGGAGAAATAATGGAAATAATTGTGGGATCTGTATTATAGATGATCATGTATATTGTGTGTACTCATTAGGATCACCTCATGAGTACCCACAACATATGTTTTCTTGCAGAAATCAGAAATAAGAACCATCACAAAACAAGTCTGTGAAATGAACACCCCTCTAAACCCTACTTTATATAGAGAAAACTGGGGTTTATGGGGGTATACATTATTTTGCTTATTTCTGCTCCAAGGCATAGGTTGTGGGTACTCGTTAGAACCGCCTCAATGAGGCTGTTCTAAAGAGCACTCACAAGCTATGTCAAGCCATAGGTTGTGAGTACTCGTTAGAACTGCCTCAATGAGGCAGTTCTAACGAGCACCCACAACCTATGTTTGCAGTGAAAATAAGACAGATATCACAGATTTTTATCAAAAAAAAGCTATTTTTGAAGACGTGAAAAATGTAATATGTTGCATTGGTGTGTAATCGTAATGAAATTGAATGATATGTGGATACCCCCTCTTATCTTGGACTATGCTTATCATTCTACAATTGGCCAACCTTTTATAGAAATGGGATACCAGAAAAAATTACAGAAAACAATACACGTATGTGTCCCCAAAAATAAGTCTCCTAGACAATTAAAAACCTGATGCTGCACCGTTTGTGTTTCTAGGGCTACATTAAAGGTGACCCTGAGAGTACAGAGGGAAACACTGCAGCTGCCATAGAAATACAGAGGGTTTGGAGAGGCTACAGAACAAGGTATATATCTTCAATGCTTTGAAGGGAAATGATGTGCTGTGCATCTGTTTGTTTGTTCGGTTTGAGGTTTAATTTCCCCGTCAACACTGTAAAGACATTGCTTCCAATTTTATGGGAGTTTTACCCAACATTGAGATGCAATGACATCTCAAGCCCTTTCTCCCAATGAAACCAATAGTTTTTATAAGCATGGATGGGCCGATGTGCACCACGTTGCCTGGGCAGGCTTAGATCCTCTAAGCTGTTTACCAGTACTCGTGTGGGGGTCAGTTTCAGCTCTGCGTAGAAGCATCATTCAGCCCATCTATTTCCTCGAGCGCTGTGCATTTTCCATCCCTTTTTTGTCCAGGGTAGGCAGCTTGCTTCCTGACTGCTAGAAGTGCAGTTGTCAGTTGCTGTTGGAAGTGTATGCTCTCTACTGTACTAACCCCTTAGAAGTGCCAAGCCTGCATGGCCAAGAGAAGGGGTTAGGTTAGGTAACTGATTGGCTCAAATTGATCTTTTTAGTAATCATGATTGGGCTATAAAGTATCAATTATTGATGATTGGGTCGTTTATTGTCAGAGAGACAACTGCTCTAGACCCTTCGGAAAATGGTGTCTAATTCTGAAGTTAATTGCACAATTATCTTTAACCTTTACCACTCTCTAAGCAAGTTCAGCAGACGAGATTTTTTTTGTATTTTTTTCCAGAGAAAAAATTAGAAAAATATTAAGTATAAAAAACCCAGCATGTAGAGCATTAAGAGTAGACCACAGCCAACAAGGGAGTCAAAAAGAAAGAGTCTTCTTCCCCTAAAGGTCTACCCATTCCCCTTAGTCCAGGGGCCAGTTTTTCAAAACTAACAGTGTCGTTAGTTAACATATCGTTAAAACTTTGATCGTTAAATATGGGAAATATACTAATATTTTTGCAGAAAAATTGTGAGCAGCTTTTTGCACATGCAACTGCTGCTCACATTTTTTTTCAGCAAAAATACTAGAATTTTAGATATTGTATTTGCTGCAACAGTTAACAATTTTACCACTTACGAGCTTAACATCAGGCTTTGAACAACTGACCCCAGATATATAAGGGTCATGGAGCAATTTGGAAAATCCTATAACAGCAGTATATATATATATGTATATAATGATATCTTCAGATAAGGAGGACAAACCAGGATAATAATTTTCTTAATTCTCTACTAGAAGCATATGTTTAGAATTCTAACAAGTACCCACAACTTGGGCCCCCACCCATCAAGGCTTGGACTAACAGATTGCACTGCATAGTGCTTTCATGCACATGACCGCACATGAAAACTGGTAAACCGCTTTGAAGGTCAGAGCTTGCCCAGGCAAAGGGTGCAAGTCAGACTGTCCAGTGCATATGGTTTCATTAGGCGGCTGGACTGGAGATGTCATTTCATCTCAGTGTCGGGTTAAAGTCCAACAAATTTGGAAGCAATGTCTCCAAAATGACCTAAATAGTACCCACAACTTATAGTTTAACCCATTGCATGCGAGAAACCCCTAAAAGGGTACCTTGGCAAACAGTGCAGGTCCAGATTAGACGCCACTGAATGCAAATTGGAAGCAGTGTCTGCAAAATGACCTTAATAGTACCCGCAACTTAGTTTAACCCACTGCATGCAGGAAACCTAAAGAGGTACCTGGCAAACAGTGCAGGCCCTGATCAGACGGGGTAGAATGTGGCGTCTTATCAGGCCTGCACTATTTGCTAACAGAATTTTCCATCAAAAATAGAATAAAAATGAAAATAAATAGGCCTGACACCCATTATGTGACAACTGGACTTGTCCAACATATAGCAATGGAAGAGTCCACCAGTATACAATGGGTTAATGGAAAAATAAGAAAAAAACAAACAAACAAAAATATAATTGTTACTCCTCTGCATCTGGTGCAAAGTTGGTATGATTGCTGTAATTGTTTAAACCATAAGATGCCAATGAGTACATGTATCGTCTACTTTGTCGTCAGCTGGTACCTCTAACCTTTAAGATGCCATGAAAAAACTGAACCTGAAAACGTTGTCTGTTTATGTCGTCTGCTACTTCTTCTTGAAAGCTTTTAAAACATATTTTTGCATACAAGAGTAGTCTGATCTGGTTTACAAAAATGACTTTTAAATTTACCAGCAGACGACCAAAGCAGACAACTATTGTTGTGATTGGCATCTTATGGGGTTAATGTTATTGTTGCAAACTGTGGAACAGTCTGATCTGGGTCCACACAGTTTGCCTGTATGCGAAAATATTTTAGAAAATTTGCAAGATAATTCAGCAGACAACACAAACAGATGGCAATTTTTAGACTCAGCTGTTCTCTGCACCTTCAGGGTTAAGAAGGTGGTGTATTAATATTTGAAATTTAAAGAGAGCCTATCATCAGTGAAAACATGAACTAAATCCATTTTTCTTTATTTTTTAGGGCAGGACTTTATGATGTCATAGAGCCTGGTATCAGTAGTACAGCTGTTTACAGTGGGAGTAAACATCATTTCATGAGACAAGATGACTTTATTGGATATGATCAGGTATTTACAGTAAATTTCTGCTATTAAGACCACCAAAATAAGACCACCTTGCTATCAAGACCAGTTTTCTTCTTCTCCAAACATCATATGCTCTATATAAGGAGGAATAGCACATGTATTCTTATTTCTCTGTTAAACTGTGTGTTGTGGGTTTTGTATAATGCATAAGTCATTTGTAACCCCGGCCCCCACCTATGGGGATGGGTGGGGAATATTGGGGCTAATGTGCGGGGTAGTTAACCTCTGTGTTCCCCCGCAGTGCTAGGTTAATGCAGGGGTTTTGATATTATGCAAACATACATGTACCCCAGTGGAATTAACTATTATAAACAGCGGGGTAATGACATTCAAGAGGTCCCCACAGTGTAGGGCTGTGAAAAGTGAAAAGTCATTGTCTCCACTATTCCCCATAGGTGTGGGGGCAGTGGTTACAAATGACTGGTGCATAACAGTTAGAAATGACTCAGTGACACAGTTTTAACAAGTAACCAAAACATTTAACAAAAAATAAAGAGATTACCCATAATTATGCTCATTACTCCTTCTTTTCTGCATACTGTAACCTAATTTATGAAAAAAACCCTCCTATTTTATTATTGAAGAAGATTCTATTTGGGAACCATCCTATTATGAGACCATGTGTGGGCAGTCCTTATAAACAAAATTCATAGGGAGATTTTACTGCACTATTTTAATTGTTCTTTTCCTACTTAAAACAAATATGTTTACTGTATAAGGTAACCATTTAAGGGGAAGGAATACACATTCAGTGGAGGAATCACTTTCAAAAATATTATCTCCTCAATAGGGGTCTACTCCTAAAGGAAAGAATTCGCCCCATGGGGCAAATTCTTTCCTTTAAGAGTAGACTGCTTTTCAGCAGGACTACCCTACTTCAGAGGGACTGAAGACAGGAAGTCCTGAACGTTGCCTCCCACTTAAAAGAGATGAAGTGTGTTGCAGGGATATCCATTCTCTGTGTACCATTGTTGGTTTCAGCTGGCTAAGTCCACAACTCTGATTCCAGGGTGTAAATTCCACTTAGTGCTTAAGGGACAAAAGAGAATTGCAGAGCAAGTGGGTTTTCATTTTTTAGAGTAAATCCAGTTTTCCTTAAATTTTCATGTGATTGTCTGCCCTGTAAAATCACAATTCAAGTCTGTTTTTTCGCTGAAAAAAAATGAAAAAAAAAAAGATTTTTTTTTTTTAAACTTGTATCAGCAGCATTTGTCCCTACTGTTTTTAGGGTAAAGCTAAGTTCCTTGGAGACTTACAGGTGGCCTGTTGCGGCCATAATCAGTTATTTAATCATTTGTTGAGTAGCAGCGCCATTTGTTGACCTTGATGTGTTGATTGCTGGACATCAGTTCACCAGCTTCTTGTCTTCAACATCTGAGACATTTAGGTCAGGGTCATGGACATTGAACTCCTATATCCAGATTTTATATGTTTTTATCAACAAAGGTGCAGATCAACCTACTTATCCATGCAGTCAGATCAGCACCTTTGTATTTGATCCAGCGCATGACAAGATCTACAAGAAGTCTTGAGCGACCAGCAAAGACTCAGATCAGCCTGTGCATTTGCACAGTCTGATCAGAGTCTTCACTGATCGCATGTTCCTACTAGAGGCTAATATCTATGAAAGAGACATACCGGTAAGCAAAAGGTCTTGTCATAGTGGATGGGTGTGCAGGTTGATTTGAGTCTCTGCTGGTCGCACGGTCTTACTATAGGTTTTGTCATGCGCTGGCTGATTTCGTTCTTGGGCAGCACCTCTTGTTTCTACCTCTAATTTCTAGATCTAAAATGGCTGGTTTGTGTCTTACCTGGTCTGAAACCTCAAAGCTAGGTGTTCTGTTGATGGATCTCCTATACAGTAGAACTTTGATGGCTCGAACAATAATGGCTCATTTACCATGGCTGAAATTCTCTAATAAGAAATTGTGGGGTATAATTAAGGAGATTTTCGGCTTTTATCTACAAATGTATGCGGTGTGTACTCATTAGAATTGCCTCAATGAGGCAATTCTAATGAGTACACACAGGCGATTCTAATGAGTACACACAGCATACATTTTCTTTATAGAACACCGACAGATATCCAAAAGTATCTTGTTATGCCTCCTGGCAGTTACCCTCAGTGACTAGAACTACCCCTGTCTCAAACAGATTTTTGAGGTCCCAAAGATTGTTTGAGCCATTGGAGCTTGACTGTAATGACATCTTTAAATATATTTAAACAATTAGATGTCAATCACAACAATCGTCGTCTGCTTTGTCATCTGCTTGTAACTTTAAAAGTCCTTTTTTTGCAAACAGCTTGGATCCAGATAAGATGATCAGGGTTCACACTGTTTGCCTGTATGCAAAAATATTTTTTAAAAGTTTGCAAGAAGATTTAGTAGATGACATAAACATACAACATTTTTCAATGCAGTTTTCCAATCCACCTTAAGGGTTAAACATGCTTTTTTTTCAGAGTGGAAAGGAAAAGCCACCGGGTAGACTTCGACTTGAAAGTTATTACAGCGATTTCGTTCGTAGGCTTATGGAGTCAGGTCTTGACCGGAGTAGAATTCCAGCGTAAGTTACATATTAGCAGCAGATATTAATCAAAGCACCATTGGATGGATTTATGACTTTTGATTTGAAAAGGGTTCTGAAAAAATTGGGCTGTATTGGCTTACCCTTAAATTTCCGTTTTTTGAGGAAACAATTTAGACCCTGATCAGATGCTGCATTCTACAGCATCTGATCTGGTTCTTAACTGTTTGCCAGTGTCCCAGGACATGTGCCCAGTCAATGTCTTACATTGGCTAAGCTTTTTTACACAGCACTCTGATATCACAAGAATAAAAACAAAACAGCTATTTTCTATAGATAAATAATACCTGGATTTCTTATACATCAGTGATAGTCACATGGACATCAGCACTGAAGAGCTTCTGTAGTTAGTAACTTTGGGTTGATTGATAAACAATCAGCCCAAAATTTTTATAAAACCTAAACTGATTCATAAGATATTGAGAAAAGGTGTTTTATTATTATAACAACTGAAGACCATAACTTTCAGACTGGTGAAACACTAACAATTGCATATGCAAAATTACTCTGACATGTCCCCAGATTTTCAGAGAAAGTAACCTTTTCAGTGTCAAAAAAGGTGTAAAAACTCAACTACTTTTTGAAGCTAATTGTATTGAGACAATACCTGCAAACAACTAGTGGACATACCACTGCATGTACAGTATTATCTTGTAAACACAGTTTATGAACTCTGCCTCAGTCAAGTTATGAAGCAGAACTCATTTCTTGAGTATTTGTTTTGTTTGTTTTTGGTACACCACAACCTCTTTATAACATTATTAACCCATTTTGTACAATTGAATCTTCCTTCTTATATAAATCAGGAGTCAGTTGCAAAGGTTTACTACCCTTTCAAGTTCATTTCAATCACTTTGGGCTGTTTGTTAATCTGAGGTAGGCAAAACAACAGTGCATGGAGAAAAACAATTATTCTTGGTGTTAATTAAGGTGGAACTATACCAAATTTAGTGACACAGAGGCCTTTCTGATATTTAATCTTCGCCAGTGTGTCTAAACCCCAAAGTTTTGAAACCGAAACGGATGATGGACAAGACCGGCAAACACAGCACATCCCCCTCCCAGCACACACCGACAGACGCAGCCCAGAGACATGTCAGCTGGAGGCATCAGGCAAGAGATGCCCGATCCAGATAGGCATCCCCCACCGAGCCAACATCAGCAAACATGGCCCACGCTCCACAGAAGTCCCGGGCATCAGGAAAGTGATGTCCAGAGTAGCGAGACTTGCAATATTAAAATATAAAAAAACAGATGTGACCCAAGCGAACCTTAAACCAACAGCAATGTAACACAAGGCCACAAAGGCCCATTCTTGTTTTGTTTGTTTGTTTGATTTGAGGTTTTACGTCCCGGTCAACACTGTATAGGTCATTTTGGAGGCTTTGCTTCCAAGGGACTTTTACCCGACATTGTGATGAAATGACAGCTCAAGCCCTGTCGCCCAGTGAAACCAATAGGGTTTATAAGCAAGGAGGGTCCGACTCGCACCTCATTACCTGGGCAGGCTTAGATCCTCCAAGTTGTTTACCAGTTCTCGTGTGCAGGTCGGTTTCAGCTCTGTGTGGAAGCATCATGCTGCCCAACTATTTCTTCAAGCCCTGATGGGCGGGGGCTATAAATATCGTTGAACTTCATTGATTTGAAAAACTTTGGGATTATGAAAATTTGTTCTGAACAGGGGTGGTGTTAACCAGAGCTCCTAGTATGCACCCATTTTAGGAATAATTGGAGAATGTTGTAAGAAAACCTGCTAATAGGGATCGATTTTCTGGCAGGTTTGAGCTATTTATAGCTGGGCTATTCCTAACACTAGGGCATCATTAATTTTGGACAAACATACTGTGCCTGTCTAGTGTGTATAGCATGGAATCCTGACAAAACATGTGTGTTATCGCAATGTTTGTCTGAATAATTATCACATGGTGGCATTTATACAGTTTTATGACGTAGGCGTGATCGATTGCCATTGCAATTTTTGACCAGCAAAGGTACAGATCAGCCTGCGGACCAGCAGTTTGATCAGCATCTTCATGTTTACTGCTTGGATAGTACAATACCTCTAGTTTCTTTAATTGAATTTTCAAGAATGTGCAGCTGACCAAGCTGGTTTGTTGCTTAAATGCCTGGGCCCAGTTGTTCAAAGCATCACTTTAGCTTAAGGAGCCTGTAGTGGTCAAAGTGTTAACTGCTCTACTAAGTACAATATCTAATACTCCGGTATTTTTCTTAAAAATGTGAGCAGCTTTTGCATTGGCAAAAGCTGCTCACATTTTTCAGCAAAAATATTGGCATATTTGCCATATTTAATGATCAATGTTTTAATGATGTGTTACCTAACAACATCGTTAGTTTCGAACAACTGGCCCCTGGCGGCAAAGCTTGAAGACAGGTTTCCTTTCCCTAGGGCTCATTGATGGATATCATTTCGATCTTGCATAAAATCAAGGAATATCATTTCTACTCAGTGAAGCGGTTCTTACGATTAGACACGACATTTCAGAATAAACTAAGAAACATCTCCGTTAAATGTTCCTCAGTACAACACAACCTCTTTATAACACTATTAATTGGGTCCAAAGCAGAAACCTTGTTAGTTAAACAAAAGTGTTTTATCCGAACAAAAATGTATACCGGTAGATTATATAGAAAAATGACCATTTATTGTTGTCATTTTTCTATAAAATCTCTACATTTTTGGGATCCATCTTGAAACTGTGTTATATCCCAAACAATGTTATAATGAATAGTGTTATATTGAGGTTGTGGTGTATTGGTTATCTGGTGATATGGAATTCTTGCACACCTGATAAGGAAATCCGTGATTTTAGCCTGGGATAGAAATTCTGTTCTTATCCAGAGACATGTAAAAAAATCAAATATTCTCACGTGTTTGCTATGCACTGGTTGAATAGGATATCATATGCACTGCCGTTAAAGATGATGTCAGAGTATGTCACGTGATGGCACTAAACATCATACCACTGGCATCGCAATATGGCAGACGGTGGCAACAGAAGTGACTGCATTATTAAAACTCCACACTCAGAAATGAAAGGTATGCAAGAAAAAGAAGCTGACATGAGTGTGAGGGGGGTCACTCGGGATCAAAGTCCAGCATCACGAGTCAAGCCTCCTGATGCCAGACTGTGACCCTTGGAACGGATTTTCTATTCACCCCTCACATCATTGTAAGATTCATATAAGAATTCTTATGGGACTATAGAGTGAGTTCAAACCACCCGTAGTAAATAAGATATCAGTGTTCAAGTTTATTGAAGTTTGACTGTTTGTTGAAAAATGGTAAAATGTTTAGTGTAAGGGCAATAAACTAAAGCTTGCCAATATGGTGTCCGATTCAAACATGGATGTCTAGTTTTCTATGGCTGTTTCAAATCAGCTGGGAGGCAAACTTTTTTTTAGTCCCTAGGGATCAAATTTTGTCTTAATCCATAATATGCCAATCACGACAATTGTCATCTGCTTTGCCGTCTGGCGGTTACCTTAGAAGTCTTTTGTTTTGCAAACAGTGTGGACCCAGATCAGCTGGGCCCACACTGTTTGCCTGTATGCAAAAATATTTTTTAAATGTTTGCAAAAAAAAAAATAACTTCAACAGAGGACATAAGCAGACAACATTTTCAGATGTAGTTTTATGCTGCATATTAAGCCCCCGCCCATCGGGGCTTGGAGAAATAGATTGGGCTGCACGATGCTTCCACGCAGAGCTGATACCGAACGCACATGAGTACTGGTAATCCGCTTAGAACCTCTAAGCCTGCCCAGGAAAATTGCTGCGAGTCAGCCCATCCATGCTTATAAACCCTGTTGGTTTCATTGGGATTGAGATGTCATTTCATCTCAATGTCGGGTAAAAGTCCCACAAAATTGGAAGCAACGTCTCCAAAATGACCTAAATAGTGTTGACGGGGACGTTGAACCTCAAATCAAACAAACAAAATTAGGATTAATATGTCTTGAACAACAAAAACAGTCAAAGGCAGCGAATTAGAAATCTGTGAATGTTCTCTTGATAATGTTTGCTCAACAGATTTGAAGAGTTTTGTGCGACATACATCCAAGATTGGTGGCGTGATTTACAGGAGAAAAGGCAGAGGCACAAGGCAATCAGACTGGGCCCTGTACCACAGCCACAGTCAGTTGGGGAGTCATTTGTTGTTAAAAAGCCTGTCCTTATATCACTTACACCAAAAGATGCTGCATGCATTATACAAAGAGCTTGGCGGAGACATATAGTAAGTAAATTGTTTTAGTTCTTTCACCCCTGAGTTTCTGAAATGGATTCATCCTGATTTGAATCTGGTCACATTTATTCTTGTAGATAGGTGTTTTTGTCAAAATGGCAGACAGTGTTGAATTGTTGAACCTGATGAGATGTCTCATTATTAGCTGTATTACCTGGATCCATACTGTTTGCTTAAGTATCTGTACTGGTGTGTAAGGTTGAAAGGGATAAGGGGATGATTACACCTCTAAGATAGCTAGCTCTTGCGTGAAATGAGTTGTTTACGAGGACTGTTCAAATATGAATGCAAGTAGAAAGTTTTCTCATGCACTAGTGCGAAAATCACCTGGAAATAAATATCACAGCGTAGAAAAACATTTTACCTATACATTGATACTAAACCTGTTAAAATCCGTTCACTTTAGCCATGTATATTGTTCGATAAACACTGTCTACTCTTGTATACTAATACAAAACATGGTTGGAAGAAGGTCAGAGTACGCCGTTGAAATACGGTCCTATATTAAGAATCGTTGTATTCTTGTTATACGGTGCAAAGACATTTTTGATGAAATATGTTCGGTTTATGGACATAATGAAATGTCTTTTCCGACAGTTTTTCGTTGGTGTAAGAAATTCAGCTGTGGGCTAGGCTCAACAGAAGATGCACCGCATGATCGTAGGCCGAAAAGACCAACATCTGCGAAGATGGTTGCTAGAGTGAAAGAAATAGTTGCTACCGATGCACGATACACCACTAGGCAAATAGCTAGTATGGTTGGCATCTCATTAGGAGTAGCTCATACAATTCTGAAACTGGATTTGAAAATGAGAAAGATCTGTGCTAGATGGATTCCCCATCTGTTGACAGATGAGCAGAAAAAGACACGCATTCAGTGCGCCAAGAAGTTACTTAAAAAGTTTCCAAATTACAATGCACGGTCTTTCGCTAATTTCGTCACAGGTGACGAGACATGGGTTCACTTTTTTGAGCCAAAACGAAAGATTCAGAACAAAATATGGGCAACAAAGTATTGCAAAAGACCATGCATTGCAAAGCGGACCATGAGCGTCAAGAAGGTAATGTATGCCATATTCTTTTCAAATCAGGGCCCTGCTATTCAGGTTGCTGTGCCTAAAAGCAAATCTGTAAATGCGAAGTTTTACAAGAATAAAGTTCTTCGAAAATTGAAGAAATATTTCAAAGAACGAAGACCCGCAACTGGTTTGGCCAATGTCAGATTGCTACATGACAATGCGTCATTGCACAAGGCGTTCATTGTGCAAGACTATCTGAAGCAGGAAAAGGTTGTTGAACTCCCTCACCCCCCGTATTCCCCTGACCTTGCCCCGTGTGACTTTTTTTTTTGTTCCTGCAGCTGAAAAAATACCTTTCTGGTCGAAAATTTGTACAGTGCAAACACCTCGTTTCTGCAATATTCCAGTGCCTTCATAGTATACCTCAAAAAGACTACCAAAATGCATTCAATGATTGGATCAGAAGACAGAAAGTTTGTATATCTGTTAAAGGGGAATACTTTGAGGGGACAAAATAAATTTTTCATCGAAATCTATCACAGAATCATTTTTATGTGCTTAGTTGCATTCATATTTGAACAGTCCTCGTACCTTTTCCAAAACTGTTGGAGGCTATTCTTTCTCTGGAAGAAAGTTCTTACCCTAGAGAATAGAGAAAATCAAAATTTCATCAATGTCATTAACTGCATTTTATCACCCTATAGAAAGGAGGGGAAGGGGGACTTGAAATGACCCACACCCATTTATGAAGAGGGAATGTGATGGTTACTGAAATTACTACTAAAAGCTTTATAATTATTAACTGAGAGACTGTAAGCAAATGCAGGTAACAGGCAATATCTACAGGATCAAACTGTTATCAATAGGGTTTCGCCCTTAAAGGAAAAAGGGCAAAGAAGGTTTTGTCCTTGAAGGAAAAGGGCAAATTCTTCTTTTAAGAGGAGATCCAATTTTTAGATTAACTTGATTTATAGGAAAGCAAACAATGTTTGTATTATATGCTGCAGGAAAACAAACAGTAAGTTCCATTACGATAACACATCCGTACACATCCGTGTGATGTAGTGCATTTTTCAAGCCTAAAAAAAGAGGATTTTTTTTTCTGATCAAAATTTGTCATATTTGTCTTATATATACTCCAAACATAGGTTTTGGGTGCTCGTTAGAACCGCCTCATTGAGGTGGTTCTAACGAGTACCCACAACCTAAGTCTTGGAGCAGAAATAAGGAAAATAATGTTTACCCAGCTAAACCCCAGTTTTCTCCATATAAAGTGGGGTTTAGTGGGGTCTTTATTTCACGGACTTGTTCACATGTTGCTCATAAAAATGGGTGAAAAATCCGCTGCATGAATCTTCAGTAAAACTTCCATGGCTCAAACACTGATAGCTCATTTACCACGGTTGCTTCGAACAGTTTTTGAGTTCCCAGCAAAATTTCCAATAACCGGAGATGATATATGGGGGAAAATTTAAGGAGAAGTTTCTTATTTTATTTCTTGAAAATGTATGTGATCAATTCTAATGGATACACACAACATACAATCTGTAGTACCTTTATTTTAACCCATTGCATGTAGGAATCCCCATAAGGGGTACCTTGGCAAACAGTGCAGGCCCAGATCAGATGCCACAGAATACTGTGTCTGATCAGGGCCTGCACTATTTGCTAACAGAAGTTTCTGCCAAAAATAGAAAAAAAAAACCAAATAAAAAGGGCTGACACCCCCTATATTAAACAAATGGACATGTGTTCAACATATAGCAATGAAAGAGTCCACTAGCATACTATGAGTTGAAGAAAGATGCAAAAACTATACCCTTTATACCTCTTGATCTTGCACTGTGAATAACCTTCAATAGTACCAGTTCTCGATCATTAGGAACATTTTGAGCGATTTGATTGATTGAAATAGAAGTTTTATACATAGATAAATTCTATGAGCAAGAATCTCTGAACTACATGTATTTCACACAGTGGCAGGTAGTAATATGATGTGACGTCAAAGAGCAGCTGGGTACATCATTGTACATGAAGTAACGTCAACAGAGTTTGATTAATGGATGGGAAACTTGTAAGAAGAGCACAGACTTGACATTTTTTGCTTGGGTTTCTCTTAAAGATGGCAGCTTCTAATTGAATAATCATTTCTCCATGGCCGTTCGTAAGTTCATTCTGATGTTTTCAAAATAATTCCTAGAAACAAAAATACCATTTTGGTGGCATATTAAACATTTCGATGACAAAGCTTCTTTGTTGGTGATTCATTGATAAAATCCACAAAAAATGAAATACACCACAACCTCGTTATAACATGGTTCATTATAACACGGTTTTGGATATAACAAGGTTTCAAGATGGATCCCAAAAATGTATAGATTATATAGAAAAATGACCATAAATGGTCATTTTTCTATATAATCTATACATTTTTGTTTGGATATAACGCGGTTGGCTAACTAACACGGTTTCTGCTTTGGACCCCATTAATAGTGTTATAAAGAGGTTGTGGTGTACATTCCTATAGTAACTCAAACTACCTTTGTCTTGAACAAATTATCCTGGAAAGGTGTTTGAGCCATTGCTGTTCAACTGTATTATTATTATTTTAATTTACAATGCCATCTGCTCTTTTACAGGATATACAAGTATACAAATATTACAGAGATTTGATCAACTTTAAGACCAGAGGAAATCCAGGGATGATGTTGAAATGTATCAACCCAAATGAAGCAAAGTTCTTGGATGCTGCATCTGGCATACATATTAAGTTTAGGCTGGCTGGGGTAAGCTTTTCCTTGATGAATTGTAAACTTAATATGACATGACAGCAGTGCATGACCTAAAAGACTCTATTTTGTTATTGGGGGTGGTTACATATGTTGCATGATAGCTTTGAACATTTTTAACCAAAAATAATACCTTGTTTAATTTGAAATTTTGTGTCTTTATTGAAAAATTTCCTGATATTTAGTTTAAACTTTATTTCATTTGTATCACATAAATATAAAAGACTTTTACACATTCCAGGACAATAAACAGTAAAAATTACTTTTGAACCGTTTGAAATAGAGCCTTTATATTTGGCATGTAGGTTCCTTGTTACAAGGGCTTACCACTTACCCAAAAAATTGATTTCGGCCTTTGACCTACTTTAAAGAAAAAAAATGACCAAGGTTCGGGGACATGTTCGGGTTTCAACGACACATCTTTCTTGTTGCACTTGCAAGTGTGCCATGTGTGTTATTTAATTGCGGCTTCTTTATTTGATTTCACAGAACACCTGACAACCTTGTTGGGAGCAAATTTTGTTTTAAAGGTTATCAGAATTACAAAGAACATAAAATGTCTTGGCAGAAACATCTCGGTTAATAGAGCTCTCGGAAACGCAGGATTCTGCGCATTTTACGCCAACCTTTTGCCGTTGTACGCGTAAAATTCACTATCGCTGATTCTTATGTACGCATGTTTTTATTGTGACACATGTCCAAAATTACAGAAGCGGTAAAATCAGAAGCTAATTTAGGCCGCTTACGCAATACCAGTAAAAGATCAAAGGCGGCACCGCTTTTTGTGTTGAAAGCACACATGCCACATATTGGCAGGTATTTTTGCAAGAGGTCGGTTTGCGACACGTGTAAAAAATGATTATACCTTTTTAATCTCGCCGCGCTAATCCCTGTGTTATTACAGATTACGATTAATTAGTTTACTGATTGATGTGAGCATGAACCATCAACAGATTAACATTAGCCGGTAAATATCACATTTAGTTAAACCAGGGCTATGCCGAAGACGATATAATTGACGAATTACCAATGTCATGTATTTTCGCGACTACCCGATCATACTTTTTATCGCTCGGTCAAAGAGTGTTTCGATGTTTACTGGTGACATAAATGTCTGTAATTCTTCAAAATGCAATCATTTTAACAACTACAGGAAGTCATACTTAGTTAGTATGCTTGCCCTACGTATTTGTTCACCAAATTATGAGCTAGTGTCACGTACATGTATGTCCGAATTTGAAAGCACAAACATGGCTGTATAGAACGCATTTTTTTCTGATCTGGGTTTACATTATATCTGTTGTTTTCCTAACACAACATGATTTTTATGATGTGACATTATTTGGCTAGAAGTGTGAGAATAAATCGGAGCAACTGCATTTTGGGGGTGGGGGTGGGGGGGTATACATTATTTTCCTAGTATTTCTACTAAACATCAGATTGTGGTTGGTTCTTACTTCTTAGACACATCAGTGAAATAGTTCTAACTAGTTCCCACAATCTACACGTCAGTTATTCATATGGATGTGTAGCCAGATAATAAGAAATTTTTGTCTATGTTCTATGTGCAATCAAGATCAGAACTCCAACTTTTTATATGGGGATCCAACTTTTTACCTGTGAATCCAACTTTTTACCTGTGAATCCAACTTTTTACAAGGAAGGATTCCTGGAATCCTGTTTTCAAAATCCTAGTGAGAGCTCTGGTTAAATTTGAGCTAAAGGTATTGCTTCTGTTTTGCAGGAGAGGTTTCCACCCAACATCTACTACAAAATCTTTACACACAGGCCTATACAAGACATGTGCTCGAACAGTCCAAAAGATTACACTAAGGCAGAGATCAAATTAAAGATGGCCCGTGATCAGCATAATGCAACAAAAACAAGACCTTTGCCAGGGGATGATAGTAAGTAAGCCTGTAAAAGACAGTCTGGTTAGGTTAACTAACTGGCTCAACATGAACCTTATAGTGTTGACTGGGTAGTTCAACCCCAAAATGAAAGAAACAGAGGGGAAGGGATCAAGAAATATAAAATGTTCTCTGTCTAAGGGTCAAAACAGGAGCCCACTTGATATAATGAAAATGAGTTTGCAAGGAAATAACCTGCCCCGGAGGCATGGACTGTAGATGCCTGTTGGAGCTGCATCAATGGGGCAATTCTAGCAGGCATCCATGGTGAAAGCTTGAGCGGAAATGTGCCCTTATTTTAGAGCAGTGGAAGACTTGTCACTATAAGAATCTTACATGGGTGTGAGGGGTGGATTGAAAAATCTGTCCCGAGGGTCACTGTCCGGCATCATGAAGCTTGCAGAGTGATCCTGAGGGACGTATTTTACTATCCACCCCTCACACACATGTAGGATACTTTTTCTTGCATACCGCCCATTTCTGAGCATGGATATTTTTTAATAGAGCAGTCACTTAGGTTGCAGATGTCCGCCATATTGTGATGAAACTACCGTTATGTAACGTGACGTCACATAATGTGCTGTGACATCAACCTTAACAAGAAGGAACACGAGGGTTAGAACAGAATTTCTATCCCAGGCTAAAACCACCTATTTCCTTATTATTATATGGTGTGCAAGAAAATAAGAATATGATATGCGGTTCTGATGTGTTGTAGGGTGGGGGGGGTGGCGTTTCTAACGTTCATGATGACTGTGTTGAGCAGAACCAGCAGAGGTTCTGCTGATCAGGGTCATCCCTAGTGTTTGAGATGCACAGATACAACAGAACCCCATATTATTTTGTTTTCGCACAACACAACATGGTAAGAAAGAATTTCTATCCCAGGCTAAAGCCAACAATTTCCTTATCTTGTGTGCAAGAAAATCAATTCGCTCAGATGTGTTGTTCTTACTTCATTGTACATGTATCTTTCTTTTGAACTTATTAGTTGAGTACATTATATTTTCCATGTCTTTTGCTGTTCTGCAGGAATTACTATTAAAATAGTAGTGAAGGCAATGACCAGGAATCCATATATTTACTCCACAACTCCCATGAGTAAAAAGGTACAATATTCCAGATCAATGTTCGTTTAAAAATACCAATATCCATCATAAATACTATTACCTCACCCCTCCCATCAGTAAAAAGGTACAGTATTCCTGATCAATATTAATTTAAAGAAAATTGAAATGTGTAGTATGTACGATATTGTGTCGCTGAAATAAAGTTAATAAAAAGAGGGACGTAATTTACAGACAGGCAAATAGGAAACAGGAAAAGAACAGAAAACAAGCCAGGGCCCTAAAAACTAGCTTCCCCCTTTATTTAAATACCGTTTAAGCTCGATCATAAAATATGGCATACAGTCGAACTTCGATGGCTCGAACCACTTTGGGACCATGGACATTTGTGGACACAGCAGTAGTTCTAGCCACTGAAGTTTACTGCCAGGAGGCATAACGAGATACTTTTGAACATTTTTTTGATGTTCTGTAATGAAAATGTATGCTGTGTGTACTCATTAGAATCGCCTCACCGAGGCGATTCTAATGAGTACACACAGCAAACATTTGCAGGATAAATGACTAAAATCTTCTTAATTATCCCCAACTATTGCTTGTGAAGAGGATTTCCCTAGGGGCTCAAGAGCGAGTTCCACTCAGCCATGGTAAAAGAGCCATCGATGTTCGAGCCATCGAAGTTCTACTGTATATAATAATATTTCTTATGAAATCATGAAAAATTGCTTTATCTTTCTCTGAACATTTTTGTTTTCAGGATAAATATTGTATAATTATTATAGTAGTAATATGTATTGCACTTGTTAAAAGAGTTAACATTTTGACCCCTCATGAGCTTGTTATCCCATCTTGTACCAGAAACCCCAAAATGGGTAATTGGCAAACAGTACAGGCCCAGATCAAATGCCGCAGAATGCCTCATCCGATCAGGGCTTGCACTGTTTGCAAAAGTTAAATCTTTTTCCAAATAAATTTTGGAGAAAACGCCACCTGACATCCCTAAATTTTGAAATGGACTCCTGCTATATATCTGGAGGAAGATTCTTTTTGGTACAAAAGCGGTTAAGCTAAGGATGATTTGACCAGTTGGACCCACATGAAATCATTCACTTAACTTCTGCAGATCACAGTGGTTGGTACAAGAGAGAAGATAATAATGGTTGGAGGCTGGTCTCTGACAGATTAATACCACACATAATGGCAGACTCTGTCACATGGGAGTCCTCTCAGAAAAAATATGAGTACCATCATGATAAGGTAAGAATTCTATGATCACACATACAAATTGATTAGAGTAATAATTCTATGCAGTATATAGATGACCTTACAAGAGTGCTCATGTATTGTTGAATTTATTAAACAGGTTGAGGAAAAGAGATAAAATGCGAGGCTGTGCCGAGCATTTTCTCTCTTTTCCTCAATAAGTTTAATAAATTTAATAATACATGGGCACAAATACAAATTTTTCATATGACATTTAAAACACACTTTATTCACGATTGTTTCACAAAAATGTCAATATTCCGCCATTAGGAAACGCGATGTTGTTAAGGATGTCGTACATGTAACGTTACGGGGCGAATCTAACTATTTTGCCTGTTTAATCCACTACTGGATTATCAAATTTATTACATGGTGTAATTACATTCTCAGACACCACGTCATATGATAAAAAGTTTTAACTTATGAGGTTGCACCTGTCAGAGAGATTAATAATGTTTTAATATCAAGTTGTGTTATCACAGAGTGATAAAATTTAGTTTTGGCACATAGTGTCTTTGTACAGTGTCCATGACAATGCAAGAGTGTCATGTACAGTGTCAATGAAAATATAGTTTACTATAGCAAGATTGTCATGTTGCCAATACAAAAAAAAAAAAAAACGTGAACATAGTTTTGAGGTCATATATGATAAAAGCCAATCTAAGATTTGTGTACCTTCAATATGAAATTTTTAAACTCTTGTAATAAACATCATGACATTTACATGATGACCGCCTGTACCTTTGATGGTTCCATACCAAGATGAATTTTTTGTTTCAAAGATTTTTGGTATTCCCTGGGTATTCTCTGGCAGCACCTCACTGAAGCATTTGTAAAGAATGCTCACAGTCTAGGTTTTTGCAAAGAAATAAGAACAAAAAGATATGCTCCTGCATAACCTTGTTTCCTTCATAAATATTTTTTTCTAGAGTGTTAAAGCAATACTTAACCAATTTTGTACCAGAAACTTGGCAAACAGTACAGGCCCAGATCAGATGCCGCATAATGCGGCATCTGATCAGGGCCTGCACTGTTTGCAAAAAGTTCAGCCCAGATTTGAAGAAAGCACAATCCTAAATTTTGAAATGGACTCCTGCTATATATAAGGTGGAAGATTCTGTTGGTACAAAAAGGGTTAATGATGTGATGTCAGTTCATGTGCTTTGTTACTTTGCAGTGCAGTAACCCTTAATCAGTCTTTTATGTTTTATTTTTATTTACTGTTTGGTAGTGTTAATATTTCCTTAACATATTCACCCCATATTTTGTCTGTTTTTTTTTTTACATCAGAAAAATATGTATTGCTGAAGCAGTTGTGTTGAGTACCCACTACAGTTGAGCTTCAATGGCTAGAACACCCCTTGGACTATGAGAATTTGTTCAAACAGGGTTCCCAGGAAAAGTTTAAAAATTCAGACACCTTGAGGACTCGCTATAATTCTCCTATAATTTAAACAAATTGGTTTCACAATCCAGTAAGGAATCTAAAAGGTGCAGAGAATGGCAAACTGTGTAGACCCTGATCAGACTACTCCTTCAGGAGCAGTCTGATCTTGGTCTGTACTGATTGCTCATGTCTATCTGTCCCAAAATTTAGGATCATGAGAATAATTTAGCAATATCATTCCAATCTTCTATAAAATATGGGTATATCATTGAGGAAAGTCTAAGGAGTACACACAACATACATTTTCAAGATAAAGTTAAATATGGTTACAGCACTGTGGAAAGTCTAAGAAGTACCATACATTTTCAAGATAAAGTTAAATATGGTTAAAGCACTGTGGAAAGTCTAAGAAGTACCATACATTTTCAAGATAAAGTAAAATATGGGTACAGCACTGTGGAAAGTCTAAGAAGTACCATACATTTTCAAGATAAAGTAAAATATGGGTACAGCACTGTGGAAAGTCTAAGAAGTACCATACATTTTCAAGATAAAGTAAACTATGGGTACAGCACTGTGGAAAGTCTAAGAAGTACCATACATTTTCAAGATAAAGTAAAATATGGGTACAGCACTGAGGAAAGTCTAAGAAGTACCATACATTTTCAAGATAAAGTAAAATATGGTTACAGCACTGTGGAAAGTCTAAGAAGTACCGTACATTTTCAAGATAAAGTAAAATATGGGTACAGCACTGTGGAAAGTCTAAGAAGTACCATACATTTTCAAGATAAAGTAAAATATGGGTACAGCACTGAGGAAAGTCTAAGAAGTACCATACATTTTCAAGATAAAGTAAAATATGGGTACAGCACTGTGGAAAGTCTAAGAAGTACCATACATTTTCAAGATAAAGAAAAATATGGGTACAGCACTGAAGAAAGTCTAAGAAGTACCATACATTTTCAAGATAAAGTAAAATATGGGTACAGCACTGTGGAAAGTCTAAGAAGTACCATACATTTTCAAGATAAAGTAAAATATGGTTACAGCACTGTGGAAAGTCTAAGAAGTACCATACATTTTCAAGATAAAGTAAAATATGGGTAAAGCACTGTGGAAAGTCTAAGAAGTACCATACATTTTCAAGATAAAGTAAAATATGGGTACAGCACTGTGGAAAGTCTAAGAAGTACCATACATTTTCAAGATAAAGTAAAATATGGGTACAGCACTGTGGAAAGTCTAAGAAGTACCATACATTTTCAAGATAAAGTAAAATATGGGTACAGCACTGTGGAAAGTCTAAGAAGTACCATACATTTTCAAGATAAAGTAAAATATGGGTACAGCACTGAGGAAAGTCTAAGAAGTACCATACATTTTCAAGATAAAGTAAAATATGGTTACAGCACTGTGGAAAGTCTAAGAAGTACCGTACATTTTCAAGATAAAGTAAAATATGGGTACAGCACTGTGGAAAGTCTAAGAAGTACCATACATTTTCAAGATAAAGTAAAATATGGGTACAGCACTGAGGAAAGTCTAAGAAGTACCATACATTTTCAAGATAAAGTAAAATATGGGTACAGCACTGTGGAAAGTCTAAGAAGTACCATACATTTTCAAGATAAAGAAAAATATGGGTACAGCACTGAAGAAAGTCTAAGAAGTACCATACATTTTCAAGATAAAGTAAAATATGGGTACAGCACTGTGGAAAGTCTAAGAAGTACCATACATTTTCAAGATAAAGTAAAATATGGTTACAGCACTGTGGAAAGTCTAAGAAGTACCATACATTTTCAAGATAAAGTAAAATATGGGTAAAGCACTGTGGAAAGTCTAAGAAGTACCATACATTTTCAAGATAAAGTAAAATATGGGTACAGCACTGTGGAAAGTCTAAGAAGTACCATACATTTTCAAGATAAAGTAAAATATGGGTACAGCACTGTGGAAAGTCTAAGAAGTACCATACATTTTCAAGATAAAGTAAAATATGGGTACAGCACTGTGGAAAGTCTAAGAAGTACCATACATTTTCAAGATAAAGTAAAATATGGGTACAGCACTGAGGAAAGTCTAAGAAGTACACACAACATACATTTTCAATATACACCACAACTTCATTATAACACAGTTCGTTGTAGCATGGTTCTTGATATAACACGGTTTCAAGATGGATCCCAAAAATGTATAGATTATATAGAAAAATGACCATAAATGGGTCATTTTTATCCCCCAACTGAATAGGTTCGGGGGATATAGCCTGGCATCCGTCCGTCTGTCCATCCGTTCATCAGTAGACACAACCTTGTGATGGCCATAACTCCTATACCGTTTGAGATTCATTGATGGCTCTTGGCACAATTGTTCACAAGGCTGAGACGGCGTATCATGTACAATAACCAGAACTCTGGATGCCATACTTTTTTAGTTATCTCGCCTTTTAATAAAATAGAATGACTACTTTGTGATGGCCATAACTCCTATACCCTTTGAGATATACTGATGGTACCTGGCACAATTGTTCACAAGGCTGAGATGGCATTTCATGCACAAGAACCATAACTCTGGGTGCCATGGTTTTTGAGTTATATCCCCTTCCATTAAAATAGACTTGACTACTTTGTGATGACCATAACTCCAATATCCTTTAAGATATATTGTTGGTACCTGGCACAGTTGTTCACAAGGCTGAGACGGCTTGTCATGTCATGCATAAGAACCACAACTCTGGGTGCCATGGTTTTTGAGTTATCTCCCTTTCCAATAAAATAGAATCACTACCTTGTGATGGCCATATCTCCAATACTCTTTTGAGATATATTGATGGTACTTGGTTCAGTTGTACATGAGGTTAAGCAGGCGTGTCATGTGCAAAAACCACGACTCCCCTGACAATATAACCTTGTGATGGTCATAACTCCAATACCCTTTCGAGATTTACTGATGGTACTTGGCACAATTGTAAACAAGGTTGGAGTGATGCTTCATGCTTAAGAACCACAACTCTGGGTGCTATGGTATTTGAGTTATCTCCCCTTCCAATATAACAGTATGACCCCCTTGTGATCACCGTACCTCCCTTTGAGACAAATTGGTGGTACCTGATGCAGATGTACATGAGGTTAAGCAGGTGTGTCATGCTCAAGAATTACAACTCTGGGTGCTCTTGGTTTTGAGTTATCTCCCCTGACAATATAACCTTGTGATGGCCATAACTCCAATACCTTTTGAGATTCTTTGATTGTACTTGGCACAATTGTATACAAGGTTGAGACGGTGCTTCATGCGTAAGAACCACAACTCTGGGTGCTATGGTATATTAGTTATCACCCCTTCCAATATAACAGTATGACCACTTTGTGATCATCGTACCTCCCTTTGAGACATATTGGTGGTACTTGATGCAGATGTACATGAGATTCAACAGGTGTGTCATGCTCAAGAATTACAACTCTGGGTGCTCTGGTTTTTGAGTTATCTCCCCTGACAATATACCCTTGTGATGGCCATAACTCCAACACCCTTTGAGATATATTGAAAGAACTTGGCACAATTGTATACAAGGTACAGAAGGGGTGTCGTGCGCAAGAATTTCAACTCTTGGTGCTGTGGTATTTGACTTATCTACCCTTCCAATATAACAGTAGGACCAGCTTGTGATCACCATATTTCCAATACCTTTTGAGACTGTTGATGGTACTTCGTACAGAAATACATGAGCTTAAGCAGGTGTGTCATGCGAAAGAACCACAATTGGAGTGCCCTGGTTTTTGAGTTATCTCCCCCGATAACATTATCTTGTGATGGCAATAACTCCAATACTTTTGTGATATATTGCTGGTTTAATTCTGCTGCACTTTCTATTGGCGAACAATCTTCTGAAGGCTATATTGGCTTGTGGTCGGGGGATTTGCCATCTCTTCCGATGGCTATTTTTCTATATAGTCTGTACTTTTTTGTTTGGCAATAACATAGTTGTTTAACTAACACGGTTTCTTCTCTGGACACCATAAATAGTGTTATAAAAAGGCTGTGGTATAACATAAAATATAGGTACATCATTGAGGAAAGTGTAAGGAGTACACAAAGGATACATTTTCAAGATGAAATAAGAAGA
This sequence comes from Lucinisca nassula, assembly GCA_963580285.1. Classification (NCBI taxonomy): domain Eukaryota; kingdom Metazoa; phylum Mollusca; class Bivalvia; order Lucinida; family Lucinidae; genus Lucinisca; species Lucinisca nassula. The sequence goes on along the minus strand of OY757013.1, from coordinate 117,522,992 downwards.
AAAACCCTGAACTGTCCCTAAATATTTGTTATCAGGAGCTATCAGGAACTTGACTGCTTCAACCCGTGTTCTGAATTGCTATAACAAATGAGCCTCTGTACATGAAAGGTTTTACTCATTTACATTAGGAAAAAATGCCTATTCAAATTTATTGAAATTTTACACACCACCAAAGAATGAAAATGTTCAGATAAAATATTCTGATAGTTTTCATATTTCTGCTCAAATAGTAGATTGTTGGAAATCGTGTTAGAACTGCCTCGGTCTAACGAGTACCCACAATCCATGTTTTTGAGCAGAAATGAAAAAAAAAATTATACTCCTGTTAACCCCAGTTTTACTGTATAAAATGAGGTTTTAGGGGGTCAAAATTATATAGGCATGTGTTCTTGATGTTGGTGGACTCTCAGATCAGCCTGTAAATCCATGTGACTGATCATACTTCAGAGATCTCAAGAACCATGTCAGGATCCGACCACATGCTTAAAGCAAAGTGTGATGATGCAAATTCGGCTGCATTGACACACATACTGACATGAATCTTCATGAATCGCATCTGCTAGGTTGTACCATTTCTTTATTCACATGTTGAGATATTCTTAATTGTGCTTCTGAATCATAATTCATATACTGTAAAATTCTGCTATTAACGCATTTTGTACGAGAAACCCTAAAACGGATACCCTGGCAAACAGTGAAGGTCCAGGGAATGTGGCGTCTAATCAGGGCCTCCATTGTTTGCTAAAAGTCCAGTCATTTTCCAAATAAGTTTTGACGAAAACACAACCCGACACCCTTGAATTTCGAAATGGACTCCTGCTACATTTAGGAAGGAAGATTCCGTTTGGTACAAAACGGCTTAAGACCAGCTAATATTAAGAGTAGTTCTTCTTTTAGACATTTATTAAAAACGTTCCGTGCTTTCTACACCACTATTGGACTCCTATTGGCACTGTTGAAAAGTTGTCTTAAAGAACACATTTGCACAGTTCCATAGGTGGTCTTAATATAGGAATTTTCCTGCATTTATAAATACAACATTTCAGCTTTTGTTGGTATGTAACGACATATTTTCAAAACAAGACAGAAAGCTTTTCACTTGTTTTGAGTCTAGAAAGATAATTTCATTAATCATGATATTCAGTTTGAACTACATTGGTGTTAGATTTTAGACTTTTAAACCTACATTTAGTTGTAGCTCTTTTTTGTTCCAAACAGTCATAGTTTATAGTAAGTATCATGTGCCTTTAAACATGTGATTGCATGAAATAGATTTTGAATGTTGTTTGATGGTGTATAAGAAATTTATGTTTGTCATTGATATTTACTCTGTAAGCTTTGTAGAAACCAGCTTAAATAAATTTTAAACAAAAGTGTAGCTTATCAAATAATAAATATACACAAATATGTATTTTAAGCACGCTAACAGAGTATTAAAACATTTAGAAAATAGGACTGGGTTAATATATAGAAAGGTAAGTTTTATACATTTATGTTTGTGAAGTGCAGCATTAAGAAATATAATGAATACAATTTTTCATGGTACAATATAATGCTTGATATGATCTTTGCAGCATTGCTCCAGGGGTATATAACATCTTTTATGCCCAACTCACTTGAGCATGAAATTTTTGCCTCAAACAATTTAAAATGCTATCATTTTTTGGCATTTTAGAATTTATAAGCAGGACAGACAAGATTCTTTGCTGATCTTAAAGACAAATTGCCCCATTTGTTTGTACATGTGTATTTTAATAATTATGAGCATTTCCAATTTCATGCTCATGTGAGTTGAGCATGAAAAAAGTTTTATAACCGTCGGGCCTTGGGTTTAAGGGGCATGCATGTTACACTAGCTTATATGTATGTGGCCTTAATGCACAGGCAATATTTAATTCAGAAACAGCTTTTCATAGCCAATTTCCAGACATACATTGTACATACAATTAAGAAATTCACCTGAATGTTAGTTGGGTATTAAGTCCTCAGCATAATTATTATTTAGTCATGATTTTAAACATATATCCCACATATTTTGGGAAAATTGATAGAATTTGAGGGCAGCAACTCAAGTCTCCCTTACTCATAGGGGTTTCAGTTTGTATGAAAGGAAACAGAAAGTTATCACTTTTGTAAAACAAAAAGAAAATGCACTAAATGGGTGTATTTATTCCTCTTCAGTTACAGATTTGCGATGATTATGGCCATGTAAAATCGATTTAAGCCCCCCGCCCCCCGGTGGAATTCTTTCCTCTGTGGCGGTTTATTTAAGTTGTTGTTTATTAATTTCTGTGTGTATCACTTGTCTTTTTATTTTTGGATGGCCATTTGGCCATTTTGTGGGAAAGTAACTGTCCCTATGGCCTTCCTTTGTTTAGGTTTGCATTATGGTCTGGTCGCTTCATGCTTGTGTTTCTTACACTTTGGTGTCTTTGATTGGTGGAGTAAGTTAATTGTATCGATTCCTGATCTTTGTTTTACTTCTACTTTGTAAATATGCTGTATTTTATTTTGTCATTATTATACATTTGAGACTTAAATAATTATGTGTTTTGATATGTGTAAATATGTAAATATACATAATAATGTTGTTTCACTGTCACTTTTCGAATATCAAAATGACATGACTGTTGCCCTGCTAGCATTCTACATAAATCTACAGCGGGCCGTTAGCGGCCCGTCAGCTACCCTGACGGGCCGCTAACAGCCCGCTGTAGATTTATGTAGAATGCTTACTGGGTGTTTTCACTGCATTTTCACTCATTCTTTACCTGAAAAATACTTTTTGAAATGAGAATAATTGCGGAAAGTACAATCCCTCTTTCATTCATGTTAAGGGGAATGGATACACCTTCAGGGGAGGTATCTCCTTCAAAAGTATTTTTGTCTCCTATATCAAAAGGGGTTAACCATTTGCTCCGGACTTTCCTTTAAGACTAGAGCCATTTTTCAATAGGACGGGGTTATAGAAAAGCGACCAGGAAGTCCCAAAAGTTGTCTCCCTTTGAAAAAATCTGCCATTTGTTCCCATTCCTCTTAAATCTCCATCCTATGAATTATGTCTTGAGAAAACTGTTTAACCCATTTAGTACCAGAAACCCCTAAACGGGTACCCTGGCAAACAGTGCAGGCCCTGATCAGACGCCACAGAATGCGGCGTCTGATCAGGGCCTCGACTGTTTGCTCAAAGTTCAGCCATTTTCCAATTAAATTTTGAAGAAAACAGAACCTGACACCTCTACATTTTGAAGTGGTTTCCTGCTATATATAAAGAGGAAGATTCCATTTGGTACAAAAGGGTTAAGCCATTTGTGAACAACAAAATAGTTGTTCTCTGCTCTAGTTGGTTTATCTAAAATTTCAAGGCTGTGTAGTGGAGCAGGTTGGTGGTATTTTACTTAGTCATAAACACTGAAGACAGGTTTCGCTTTCTGCTTGTTAAGTTTTCAGTAAAGTGAAGTTGTTTTATGTTTGTTTTTCTTTCCCTTTGGTGTCTTGGATGGGAGGTGTGAGGTAATTGTATTTTTTCCTGTTCTTTGCCTTCACATCTTTTTTTCTCTTCCCAAGAGTGCAAAAATTACACATTATGGCCATGTCAGAAAGTGTGTGAAGCTTTCACCTTTTTACTTGACAAGGTTTATGTAATATTTGGTACTTAGTTGCTAGACAGATTGTAGGAATTCCGATGAGTAAGATGTGGTTGATTTGTTCTGTTCTTTTCTGTTGAAATGCAATCTGAAGTTTTCAAAGCTTTCAGCTCGTTATCTAGATATTTGCATGATTCTTTTAGATATACTGAGAAGACCTACTTCAATAGTTTACCCTTCAGAACTTAAACTGAATAAAGCAAATTCTTCTGATACAGAAGCCCCATTTTATGAGTTACATTTATTGTAGATGAGTTTGTTTCACACATTATTTAAGATAAACGTGATGGTTTTGATTTCAAGATTGTAAATTTTCCTTTCTTAGATGGTGATGTTCCTTGCCAGAGTGTCTAATCAACACTCGTAATAAATTATTAACTGCTAACTTGTTAATCAGGGGTACCATAAACTTCACAAAATAGAAGTGGAGGCAATCGATACAATCAACCCACAGCTCCCATCAGAGACACCAACGGGAAAGACATACAAACATGAAACAACAGACCCTAAATGAAACACCAACAGCGGAAAGCCAAAAGGACAGTTACTTTCCCACAAAATGGCCAATTGGCTATCCCAAATAAAATAACATAAGCGACACAAACACCCAAAGACTAACCATAACAAAATAAACCGCAAGAAGAACCGCCTTGGAACGGTCAGCGGAAACAAATTCCACTGGGGGGGGTGGGGGGGGGGGGGTGCTGAAAACGATTTTACATGGCCACAGTCCTCGCCCTTACTTCCGTTGCGATTAAGACAAATAATTTGTTCAGTCCGCATGAAGGCCTCCTAACTCATAACAACAGAGATGAAACAATGGTGAGGACTCGACAGCAAGAAACAATAGAAATGCTGGAGCAAAAGAAAACCAACCGTAAGACTCTGATGGGCCCGACCAGAGACAGAGCATCAGCTCGAAACAACTAGACGCTAATGGAAACATCACTAGCAGAAAGCCAAAATGAAAGTTACTTTCCACAAAATCGCCAGTTGGTTATCCAAACAAAATAATATAAGCGCTACATACACTCAAAGACAAGCCATAACAAAAATAAACCACGACAGAAGAACCGCCTTGGAACGGTCAGTGACACGAATTCCACTTGGGGGGCTTAAATCGATTTTACGTGGCCACAATCCTCGCCCTTACTTCTGTTGCAATTTAGACAAATAATTTGTTCAGTCCGCATGAAGCCTTTTCAAAGTTTAATAGACGTCATTTCGATTTTGTTTCTAAACTTAATGATGGCTTAAATCTCTTCTGCAACAAAGCCTATCTGAACCTGAATTTTAAGGGCACTTTGTATACAAATTCAGAAAAAAACTACACTTGCAGTGCTTTCAGAACTCAATTTCGTAAAATCTTTCTTAGATATAAAAAGATTGATACAACATAAATGTTATACCACAGACTGCATGCATGGTAGTTTGCCCAATCACGGTTGATAACTTACTTCCTTCTTTAGTGGCACGTTGGTTGGTCAGGCTTCTGACTCTTTGACAGCCCCAGCGTAAAGAATTACCTAAACTTTTTTCTAATAATCGTATATTATATGAAACTGAATATGTCTCTGCTCAACAATTATATGCTGACTAAAAGAAGTGCCTGTCCTCTGGCTCAGTCAGTCATGTGTTTTGTTTGAGATGCACATGGTCTATCAATATTCTTTGGTGGAGATTGATGATGGTGTATTTTCTTCAGCCATTCCCTCCTTTCAGCTGATTCAGAAAGGGCAGAACATAGTACTCGTAAGAATGAATGGGCATGTCCTGGAAAATATTTTTTATTTACGTAAAATGATCATCTCGGAATAACTTCATACTGTTGATTGTGTCATTAAAATAAGAGCAGCGAACAAATAAATATATTTGTAGCATATAAACCTAACTGCACTGTTAGCATAGTTACATATTTATTATATTTAGTGTTTCATGTGCATGAGAGGGTTTTTTCACTTTGAACTGTATCTGTGTTATAGGGTTCTTTATGAAAGCAGTGTATTAATGTATTAAGGCGATAAATTTAGTCAACATTTTTATTCGTGGTGGGGGTGTAAATTGATGGTTTTATGGTCGAAAATTTCGTTTTATGGCGATGCATCATCATAGCAGTAAAACAGAATTTGCGACCGTGAAACCGAAGATTAACCTCCCCTAATGACAATATTCAGTAGAGTTATCCCATTTTTAATGCACTTATTCAGTAGTTTTGTCAAAACTCGTTTTTTAGCTCACCTGTCACGTAGTGACAAGGTGAGCTTTTGTGATCACTTTTTGTCTGTCGTCCGTCGTGCGTGCGTGCGTGCGTCCGTGCGTGCGTGCGTCCGTCCGTGCGTGCATTTGTAAACAATTTCAAATAAGTATATCTCTAATACCCCACGGTCAATCTTGATCAAATTTCATGGGAAGCATCATCAGGTAGGGGGAAAGGCTGCATAAGGTTTTTGGGCTGATCAGATTTGAATTCTGGTTGCCATGGCAACATACAGCTCCCATAGACTATCAATGGGAAAAAATTAAAATATCTTCTTCTCTGAAACCACAGGGCCCAGAGCTTAGATATTTAGCATATAGCAACAGCAAGTGGTCACCTACATAATTCCTGCCAATCATGCCCCTGGGGTCAAAACAGGCCACGCCCCGGGGCCCTTTAGCTCCTATAGACTCATAATGGAAAAAAGCTTCAAAAATCTTCTTCTCTGAAACCACAGGGCCCAGAGCTGAGGTATTTGGCATGTATCAACGGCAAGTGGTCACCTACATAAATCCTGCCAATCATGGCCCTGGGTTCCAAATGGTCCATGTCCCGGGGACCCTTAGCTCCCATAGACTCATAATGGAAAAAAAAAGCTTCAAAAATCTTCTTCTCTGAAACCACAGGGCCCAAAGTTTAGATATTTAACATGTAGCAACGGCAATTGGTCACCTACATAATTCCTGCCAATCATGCCCCTGGGTTCCAAATGGGCCACGTGCCGGGGCCCCTTTGCTCCCAAAGACTCATAATGGAAAAAAGCTTCAAAAATCTTCTTCTCTGAAACCACAGGGCCTAGAGCTTAGATATTTAGCATGTAGCAACAGCAAGTGGTCACCTACATATTTCCTGCTAATCATGCCCCTGGGGTCCAAGTGGGCCACGCCCCGGGGCCCCTTAGCTCCCATAGACTCATAATGGAAATAAGCTTCAAAAATCTTCTTCTCCGAAACTGTGAAGCACAGAACTTAGATATTTAGTATCTAGCAACATAAAATAGCCAGCTACATAAATCCTGCTAACCCTGCCCCTGGGGTCAAAATTGGCCACGCCCGAGCTCATCACCTCCATTAGACTTATAATGGAAAAAGAAACTTAAAAAATCTTCTTCTATGAAACCATAAGGCCCAGATTTTTAGTATGTAGCAACGTCAAGTGGCCAGCTACATAAATCCTGCCAGTTATGTCCCTGGGATCCAAATTGGCCCCACCCAAGGGTTCTTTAGCTTCCATAGACTTACAATAGGAGAAACTTCAATAATCTTCTTCTCTGAAACCACAGGGCCCTTATAATGAAAAAAAAAACAACAACTTAAAATGGGGAAAAAAAATCTTCAAAAATCTTCTTCTCTGAAACAGTAAGTCCCAGAGCTTAGGTATTTAGCATGTAGCAATGTCGAGTGGTCGCCTACATGAATCCTGCCAATCATGCCCCTGGGGTCCAAATCCTGTGGCCCCTTAACTCCAACAAACTTATAATTGAAAAAAGCTTCAAACATCTTCTTTGAAACCATGAAGTACAGACCTTAGATATTTAGTATATAGCAAAACAAAATGGTCGCCTACATAAACCCTGCCAACCGTGCCCTTTGGGTCAAAATTGGCCAAGCCCCAGGGCTCATTAGCTTCTATAGACTTATACTGGAAAAAATTTAAAAAAATCTTTTCCCCAAAAAACCATAAGGCACAGATTTTGTTTGATTTGAGGTTTTACATCCCCGACAACACTGTATAGGTCATTTTGGAGCTGTCTCTTCCAATTTTGTGGGACTTTTACCAGACATTGAGATGAAATTACATCTCAAGCCCTGTTGCCAAATGAAACCAGTAGAGATTATTAGCATGGACACCGCTTTGCCTGAGCTTAGATATTTAGTATGTAGCAATGTCAAGTGGTCTCCTACACTAATGATTTTCTGGTACACAGGTGAGCGATATAGGGCCATTGGGCCCTCTTGTTTATTAAAAAGCAGCAATTTAAGTGCTGTGTGCTGCATAAAACCAAATGCCAGCCAATAAAAAGCAACGTTACATACTGGAATCAGGTTTCTGAACAGAATATACTGTAACAAAATATATCAAAGAATAATCTGTCATAAATATTTGGCTTGATCCAATAAGATGTCACCTTACATACGCAAGTGCATTAAAATGCCTGTTCATAGTTCTGCTGTATCTGACGCAGTCAAATGGCTGATACTGTACATAAATCTATATATGACATAAAATCTTTTGGCAGGTCAATAACCACTTTCTGGAGTGTCTTATTTATTTCTTGTAAATAATTAAAAATAATCCTGTTTTTTTAGCAAATGTGTAGACCATGATCAGGCACTATGTTCTGCTGCATATTTTCTGGTACTAACTTTTATCACTGACCCTTCTATGGGGCGCTAATCATATATGGGTTTATATAAGCAAGGGAAAGTAATTTCTTGCACACCAGACAAGGAAATCCGTGATTTTACCCTGGGATAGAAATTTATGTTCTGACCCTGGTGTTCCGACCCCAAAAGGAATATAGTCGCGTGTTTGATAAATACACTGGTTGATTACAACCTCATGTGTGGCGTCGTCATGCGTGACGTCACTAAACATTCCTGTTGTGTCATCACAAAATGGCGGACGTCGGCAACCGAAGTGACAGCAGCATTAAAAATTCGCATTAGAAATGGAAGGTATGCAAGAAAAAGAATCCAATATGGGTGTGAGGGGTGGATAGAAAAATCCGTCCCTTGGGATCACTATCTGGCATCACTCAGCAAGCCTCGTGATGCCGGACAGTGTCCCTCGGGACGGATTTTTCAATCCACCCCTCACACCCATATAAGATTCTTATAGTGTTAGATGGATGGAAGCATTGAAATACACCTAGATGGATCCAAAGTTTTGGCACAAGACTTTGTTTAAATTCTCTTGGGTTTGTGCAAAATCCCCTAAAGAATCGGACATAGATTATTTGAGCCCCGCTAAGCGAATTTGTGTCTTCGAGCATTCTCTCATGACAAATTTTAACAGCGCATGCCCAGCCATTCAGAGAGGCCAGGGATATGGCTTTCTGTCTGAAGGTTCCTCTTGATGCACTGCTTGTATGAGCGAGCAGCGAATGTACTGGTGAGACTGCGCGGATGCGCAGGCTCGCCCGAATCTTCGCTGCTAGCATAGGTGATAATTACCAAAATCGCTTGACGGGGCCCATTTTCCCTTCATAATTGGCATAAACACTAGGTTTTATAGAAACATTACAAATTTTGTTCGAAGTTTAACGGCCCAGTCAGCACTAGGTAATTTTTGAGCCGGTCAGTTTACCTATCCACACTTTTCCTGGGCAGGCTTATACATAAGCGGTAAACCAGTAAAGTGCACATTCTTTTGCCAGACACTGCCAACTGCCCTTCTTGAATCAGCGGAAGGGAGAGAATGACCGTAGAAAAGATTTCATGATCAATCTCCACGAAAGAATATTGTCAACCCAAGCAGGTATCGATCCCGCGCCCTTCTGATCACCAGTCAGACGCGCATACGACAGAGCTAGCAAGGCTGGCTAAACAATTCAAATACGGTTCCGAAACTTCCGTTCATGGCTTATTTTTTATTATTATTTTTGGAGACGTTGCTTCCAATTTTGTGGGACTTTTACCCGACATTGAGATGAAATGACATCTCAAGCCCTGGCGCGCAATGAAATCAATAGGGTTTATAAGCATGGACGGTCTGACTCGCACCGCTTTACCTGAACAGACTTTGATCCTTTAAGCAGTTTACAAGTACTCGTGTATGGGTCGGTTTCAGCTCTGCGTGGAAGAATCATGCAGCCCATTTATTTCTTCAAGTCCCAATGGGCGGGGGCCTAAATTAATCCTGATGTATGTACACTTAAGTTTCATTGCTTGTCATTCCATTTCAGCTCATTTATTCTCAAATTATGGAGACATTTGCTTCTGTCATAGGCTAAGAAAAGAAACCAGCTTAAAAACACCCCCAAAGTGTCTAGAAATCAAAAGCTACACAATCAGATAAATCTGTTGTAATGGTTTAAACACAGAATTTGTTGTATTATATGTAGAGGAAATAAAATTCGTTTTGAAATAGTATCGGAGATATTGTGAGAGGCGATTTTTGCCAGCCACAGAAAAGCTCCCTCAGATCGTACGACCATGAAAATTGATTCCTGTGATGACATAATGCTTACACCTGATTACAAGAACTAGTAAGAAAAGGTCACTTAGGAAAGGCCACAAACAAAGAAAGCAACCGTCTCAAGTAATGCCATAATAGAAGTGGAGGCAATGATCAGGAATCGATACAATTAACCCACAGCTCCGATCAGAGACACCAAAGGGAAAGAAACACAAACATGAAACAACAGACCCTAATGGAAACATCAACAGCGGAAAGCCAAAAGGACAATTACTTTTCTTCGAAATGATCAATTAGGTATCCAAAACAAAATAATATAAGCGACACAAACACCCAAAGACAAACCATAACAAAAATAAACTGCGACAGAAGAACCGCCTTGGAACAGTCAGTGAAACAAATTCCACTGGGGGGGGGGGGGGGCTTAAATAGATTTTAGGTGGCCACAATCCTCGCCCTTAAATTCGTCGCTATAAGCTCACCAGTCGAAACCTGAACCAACAGCACAAATGCAATAAACAAATAGAGTGACCGCCTGAGGACGGTCAATAGTAAAACTACTGGTGGGGAATGCTTCAAATCTAAAGGTTTTGAAATTTCAACCTCGCTCATTTATACTTATTTGAAAGGCTATTTTGTTTCAATTAAACAAGCTTTGTTGTTTTTGGAATATACTGTATACAGTGTGGGGCTGGGCTATAGAAATTGCACCCACCATTACATCTCTTGAACAAAAACCATCAAATAGCTGTTTTCAAATTCATTTGAAGGATCCCATTGCAGATAATCGGGTCGAATAAGTTTTGACGGCACAGAGATCATGTGTTTATGGAACATTATAAGCATTTCAAATGTGGATCGAAGATAAAACTTAATTGACAGCAGTGACAGCATTTGAAGCAAGTGCTCCCTCAGTTTGCAAAATCCTACGCATATACTTTTTCACATAAGCTGACGGAAATGTTATATTACAGCTGCAAAGAAGACAAGATGTGGAGAAAAGAAAAAAGAAAAAGAAAATACAGTGGATGCAAAAAATGTAAGTTACAGTTTTGACCCATTTATGTACAAATAGACTATTTTATGTAATAGCTGCACATAGGTCTGTTCTGGAGGTTGTTTGTATATTGTATTTCTCAAAACTTGTTATCATCCTCACCCATCAGGGTTATATGGTGCTTCCACATAGCTCTGAAACCGATAGAACATGAGTACAGTATACTGTTAGTAGGTCCTAACCTGCCTAGGCAAAGTGATGTGAATTGGACTGTCCCTGCTGCATATTAACCTTAGCGGTTTGCTTTGGCAGTAGGGCTTGAGAAATCATGCCATCTAAATGTTGGATAAAATTCCCTCAAACTCCAAAATCATGGCAAAATGACTTAAATAGTGTCAACGGTGACGTAAACTTCAACAGAAACAAACACAATTCTTCACATCCAGCAAACAGTGTAATCCCTGAACAGACTGTCATGATTTGTAGTGTCTTATGAGGGCCTAGATTATTGGTCAGTATCTTGTTTTTGCGATGAAAGGCATAAAATGGACCACCAGCTTGACTAACAAACTAACATGATGTTAGGAATGTGAACCTATTAGGATCATAATAGCACAATTATATAAGGTTGACCAAAAAGATCAAGATGGTTAAAATTATATATGGTTACCAGAAAATGATAAAGACTAATAACATTTCTTTTTGTGCACAGGTATAAGGATGGTATGTTGAAAGCGAAATCGGACGACAAAGAAACAGTTCAGTTAATAGAAGGTGCTGCAGCTGGTATGGTAGCAACAGTAGAGAATTATGGCTATGATGCTTTAGAAGACTGGGAAGTAGATGAATTATTAGACTGGACAACTAGCTTAAATTTTGAAGAGTGAGTTCTGTGTATATAGCTCAAAAAGAAAGTTAGATGATCCCAACCGGGTGGCAAAATATTTAAACAATGTATTGGGTTTTTATTCAGGTATGAACAAATTTAGCGACAATGTATTTTTAGCTCACCTGTCACGTAGTGACAAGGTGAGCTTTTGGGATCACTTTTTGTCCGTCGTCCGTCGTGCGTGCGTGCGTGCGTGTGTGCGTGCGTGCGTAAACTTTTTCTTCAAATGACATCTCCTCCTAAAACACTGATCGGATTTTAACCAAACTTCACAGGAATGATCCTTAGGTGGTCCCCTTTCAAAGCTGTTCAAATGGTTCCGGTCCATTGCACATCTAGGTCACAGGAGCTAAAAATAGATTTCTAAAATGAAAACTTTAAAAATCTTCTTCTCTGAAATCAAAAGGCCGAGGTCTTCGATATTTGGTATGAAGCTTCATCTAGTGGACCTCTACCAAGATTGTTCAAATTATGGCCCTTGGGCCAGAAATGCCCCCGCCCTGTTGGCCTTTGGGTTTACATAGGCTTATATAGGGAAACTGTTTAAAAATCTTCTTCTCTGAAACCACAAGGCCCAGGTCTTTGATATTTGGTGTGAAGCTTTACCTAGTGGACTTCTACCAAGATTGTTCAAATTATAGCCCTATGGCCAAAAATGCCCCCGCCACGGGGGCCTTTGGTTTTACATAGGCCTATATAGGGAAAGTCTTTAAAAATCTTCTTCTCTGAAACCGAAAGGCCCAGGTCTTCGATATTTGGTATTAAACTTCATCTAGTGGACCTCTACCAAGATGTTCAAATTATGGCCCTTGGGCCAGAAATGCCCCCGCCCCGGGGGCCTTTTGGTTTACATAGGCTTATATAGGGAAAATCTTTAAAACTCTTGTTCTCTGAAACCACAAGGCCCAGGTTTTTGATATTTAGTGTGAAGCTTCACCTAGTGGACTTCTACCAAGATTGTTCAAATTATAGCCCTGGGGCCAAAAATGCCCCCGCCCTGGGGGCCTTTGGTATTACATAGGCTTATACAGGGAAAATCTTTAAAAATCTTCATCTCTGAAACTGCAAGGCTCAGATCTTTGATATTTGGTGTGAAGCCTCATCTAGAGGACCTCTACCAAGATTGTTCAAATTATAGCCCTAGGGCCAAAAATGCCCATGCCCCGGGGGCCTTTGGATTTACATAGGCTTATATAGGGAAAATCTTTAAAAATCTTCTTCTCTGACACCACAAGGCCCAGGTCTTTGATATTATGTGTGAAGCTTCACCTAGTGGACCTCTACCAAGATTGTTCAAATTATAGCCCTAGGGCCAAAAATGCCCCCGCCCTGGGGGCCTTTGGTTTTACATACAGGGAAAATCTTTAAAAATCTTCTTCTCTGAAACCGAGAGGTCCAGGTCTTCGATATTTGGTATGAACCTTCATCTAGTGGACCTCTACCAAGATTGTTCAAATTATGGCCATGGGGCCAGAAATGCCCCCGCCCCGGGGGCCTTTGGGTTTACATAGACTTATATATGGAAAATCTTAAAAATCTTCTTCTCTAAAACCGAAAGGCCCAGGTCTTTGATATTTGGTGTGAAGCTTCACCTAATGGACCTCTACCAAGATTGTTCAAATTATAGCCCTGGGGCCAAAAATACCCCCGCCCCAGGGGCCTTTGGTTTTACATTGGCTTATATAGGGAAAATCTTTAAAAATCATCTTCTCTGAAACCGCAAGGCTCAGATCTTTGATATTTGGTGTGAAGCTTCATCTAGTGGACGTCTACCATGATTGTTCAAATAATAGCCCCGGGGCTAACAATGCCCCCGCCCCGGGGGCCTTTGGTTTTACAAAGGCTTATATAGGGAAAGTCTTTAAAATCTTCTTCTCTGAAACCGCAAGGCCCAGGTCTTTGATATTTGGTGTGAAGCTTTACCTAGTGGACCTGTACCAAGATTGTTCAAATTATAGCCCTGGGGCCAGAAATGCCCCCACCCCGGGGGCCTTTGGTTTTACATTGGCTTATACAGGGAAAATCTTTAAAAATCTTCTTCTCTGAAACCGCAAGGCTCAGATCTTTGATATTTGGTGTGAAGCTTCATCTAGTGGACCTCTACCAAGATTGTTCAAATTATAGCCCTGGGGCCAAAAATGCCCCCATCCTCGGGGCCCTTTGGTTTTTCATAGGCTTATATAGGGAAAATATTTAAAAATCTTCATATCTGAAACCACAAGCCTCAGGTCTTTGATATTTGGTATGAAGCTTCACCTAGTATAGCCCTTGGACCAAGAATGTACTAGAGACACTGAAGCTCAGGTGAGCGATTCAGGGCCCTCTGGGCCCTCTTGTTTGTACTATACTGTAGCTCAGCTCAAAGTCACTTCTGCAATTGCCTGTTGTTTGTCATCCGCCCATAGTTCGTCCATCACTAGCTTTTCACATTTTGATGTCTTCTTCAGAATCGTGTTGGATTAGGCTGATAAATGGTAAGAGGCCCTGGACTACATATAGTTTCAGAATTGCTAATATCGTTCGAATTCTATATCTAATATGGCCACCCTGTCAGCCCAGATGAAATTCTTTAAATATCTCCCGAACCGAAAGTCAGATTGACCTTAAACTTCATGGGTGGCACTGAAGCGACATGGGGTTTCAGAATTGCTTACATCATCATCTTGGACACCATCTTGAAATACTTTAAACTGAATTGTTTCCTGAACTGTAAGTTGGATTTAGCTGAAACTGGATAGGAGGTATGGTGTGACAGGAAGATTCAGTGTTGGTGTGAAAGTTGCACACCAGAGGGTTGGGCCTCATAATCTATGACATCTCCATCCTAAAGACTCACCTAGGTAATGTCGGTCAGTGCCTGTTGCTGTCTCTTGGTCGGGGCCATCGGAGTCTGTCTGATGGTTTTCTTTTGCTCCAGCAATAAAGTTATTTCATGCTGTTGAGTTCTCATAGTGTTCAATGATGTGTTTGAGATTTACGTCCCACCAACAGCTGAGGTCATGTGTAGACAGGACCTCGGTGTAAAGACTGGAGTCTGGAGAAGCCCGGGATTGAACGATTCTTTGTCGTTGTTTCATCTCAGGAGTTGTTTGATTTTTGTTGCACCTACTCTCCCAGGAAAACATAGGCATGCAAGTTTTTGTCCTTTTGTCTTTCCTTCAATCCATCTGTTCATTCGTCTTTCTGTCTACATTTCACCCTGGAAGTTTTGTGACTGCAACTCCTGTTACAGTTAACCGATCTTTTTGAAATTTTTTCAGGTGATTTTGCCATGATCTGCAGATGTGCATGTGTATGTGAACAATGTCGCATTGATAGTTTCCCTCATTCTGATAACGTGAATAACTTATTACAACCCAACCAAGTCATGCATATATTCAGCGATCACTATTGGGACGCCAATATGATGTTTTTTTTTTTAAATAACTAAATGTGTCAACGTTATGGTTAAGGTTTAACTAGAAAATCAGTGATTATTGTCCAGCCCCTGCCCATCGGGCTTGAACAAATAGATGGGCTGCATGATGCTTCCAGGCAGAGCTGAAACCGACCGCACACGAGAACTGGTAAACAGCTTAGAGGATCTAAGCCTGCCCAGGCAAAGCGGTGCAAGTCGGACCGTCCATGCTAATAAACCCTATTGGTTTCATTGGGCGACAGGGCTAGAGATGTCATTTCATCTCATTGTCGGGTAAAAGTCCCACAAAATTGGAAGCAACGTCTCCAAAATGATCTGTAGAGTGTTGACGGGGATGTTAAACCTGAAAAAAATAAAACAAACAGTGATTATTGTCATCAGATGTCCTGGTTATTTCGTGTTTTGAAATTAAAGTTTCGTAATATTTAGTTTGATAAAGTCCAAAGAGTAGCTTCAAGACATGAAAGGTGATGCAGAGTTTTTGTGAACAAACGCCCTCTGACTTCAGAGCCGTCCGATATGTTCAGAGCCAACCTACACCATCGGAGCCATTCTTTAATTACGCACCATTTTCATTATGCATAATGTTGTTATTCTTTTTGGGGGTAACTGAGACAGATCAGACAACCTGTTCACACCAATAATGCAATACATTTCAGGCACATATGGATTTCATGGAAAATCAAACTGGTTTAGCATCGACAATCTCTTGATTGACTACCGGTCACCTTAGGCCACAAGTGATTCAGACAAGATCATATACATTTACTAACTTTCGATTTGGTAGAAAACCAGTGAAAAGACTAGAGAACAGCATGATATTCTCCGTCTTTTAGAAAATTTATCAAAAACAAATTTGTAAACTGAATGATAAAATCTGACTTAGTTGTTTGTCACTTTTAGCCGATATATTTCAGAGCCGTACATGCTCTAGAAGACCCACATTAAATTTGATTATCGGAGCCACTGGCTCCAATCATGAAGTTTACTACCCCTGTCAAGGCATTTCTAATGGATGCCCACGTTTTAAGCAAGAATATGGAAAAATAAAGATAAAATAATAACCGTTAAACCTCAAATCAAACAAACAAACAAAACCTCTCAAAACTACACTTTTGTCTATACAAAGTGGATTTAACAATCTTATAATTACACAGACTTGTGAGAATGATGTCATCATCAATTTCAGTTACCAGAACAGCTGGAAAGAACTTGCCACAAGTGCAAACTCAGAGAAGCATGTTGGTAAGTTTTCTGCACATGAGGTTATTGCATTTCTTTTTATTTCTGTTTTCATTTGAACCGGCGTCTGTCTAAAACCAAAACGGTGACATAAATGGGTATATGCTTAACTCACTTGAAAAGTGACAGCCCACCAGTGGGCCAAAAAGAAAGACTCGCAATGTTAAAGTCTTCATAGAACAAGTATAACAAAGTCATAAAAATTGGACTGCCTCTCAAGAAGTATTGGTCATGTGAAAAAGGGAGTTGTAAAAATACTTCATTAAGTTGCAAAAACTATAATTTATCATGGCGTTGGAAGGTTTCGAAGTTTTTTTTTTATTGAAAAAGGTCTAAAAAGATAAAAATAAATACAACAGCCAGACTTCACAAAAAAAGCCATACATGTAGTTACAAACAAAATCAGAACAGCCAACTCGTTTCCTGTCTGCATTGTATGCAGAAATGCATGATATACTTGCGTAAGGAGTATTTCAATATAATTGTAGAATATTGGAGCAGAAGATTAACAGCGTCAGGTTTGTTTATAAAGCTTATATTGTATGTTTGCCTTGCTTTATGTACTAAACAGTTGTGGGTTAATATGTTTTAACCTATTGCATACTAGAGGACTCTTCCATTGCTATATGTTGGACAAGTCCATTTGTCATATAAGGGCTGGCAGGCCTATTTTCTCATTTTTATTCTATTTTTGACGTAAAATACTGTTAGCAAAAAGTGCAGGCCCTGATCAGACGCTGCATTCTGCGGCATCTGATCTGCGTCTGCATTGTTGCCAAGGTACCCCTTTAGGGGTGTCCCGCATACAATGGGTTAAGACTATGCAGCTTTTAACTCATCATAAAGGTTTAGGTGGCAACTGTGAATATAGAGGTTATTTTAATATTTTGCACTGCTTTTATGTTTATATTGGAAAACTTATGCATCACAAACTAAAATTTCTTTTACATACATAGTACATCTGAGGTCCATTTAACATACAAAGCGGGTGCCGCCGAGCGCTCACTTTACTATTTACATAGGTAATAAACTGAGCACTTAGCAAGCACCCAAGTTGTGGAATGCACCTGTGGACATTCATGCACATTACATAATTTTCTATATCTATCCTGCTGAACCGTATTTTATACAGGATTAGGGCTAGGGCTTTGCAATGGTTGTATGACTTTTAATCGCTGACCGAATAGGCTTGGGGAATATAGCAATCAGCCTGGTGTCCATCGATCTGTCCCCGCCATCCATCCGTCAGTCTTTCTATCTATAGACACAACCTTGTGACCACTCAAATACCTTTTGAGATATATTGATGATACTTGGTATAGTTATACACGAGGTCAAGAAGCAAGAACCACAATTCTGGATACCATGGTATTGTAGTTATCTCACTTGACAATATAACCTTGTGATGACAATAACTCCAACACCTATTAAGATATATTGATTGGACTTTGTACAGTTATACAGGAGGTTAAGAAGGTCTGTCAGGACAAAAACCATAATTATGGGTGCCATGGTATTTTAGTTATCTCCCCTGACAATTTAACCTTGTGACAGAAATAACTTCAACACTTTTTGGGATACGTTGATGACACTTGGTATAGTTTGACATGAGATTATGGTGTGTCATGAACAAGGACCACAATTCTAGATGCCATGGTACTTTAGTTGTCTATGGGGTGGTTGGGTGACGCAAAGGTGATGTGAATCTCGCATCACTGGGGCTTCCAACTGATATTGGCTTATAGTTGGGGAATGCCTGCTGTCCTTGCAGCAGGTAAAGACAGATTAGGACTGTTATTTTTTCTGTTTATACACTTCCATTCGTTTTCCTCCGTCCTTCACTTTCATCCTCTCTACTATGTCTTCTATCTCTTCTACCTTTTTCTGGGAAACAACACAAAATGACCCACAATAGTTGATGTGTCGTTAAACCCTAAACAATTAATCAGTCAACTAATGTTATCTCCCCTGACAAAATAACATGATCACAATAACTCCAGTAACCTTTGAGATATTTTGATGGTACTTGGTACACTTGTACATGAGGTTGATAAGGCATGTCATGAGCAAAAACCAATGATGCATCCTTTCCACTGCCGATGAGCGTTTCCGACCTGGACCAGGTTTCTTCGCTCGTCTTTGAGAATGTACATACATAAATGAAAGACAAACATCAGCGTGTGTACCCACGCAGAATGCCACCTTTCATGTCTTCATAAACAAGCCTTGTATCAGTTGGCATCCGTCTTGCACTCAACAAAGAATGGCGACTTTATGGGTGCACAAGCTGGTCGTAGTCTTGGCTGGCCACGCTCGATAAAAACTTCACTTGTAATGGCTCATATACAGAATTTTTTT
The DNA here is from genome assembly GCA_963580285.1 of Lucinisca nassula. Lineage (NCBI taxonomy): Eukaryota > Metazoa > Mollusca > Bivalvia > Lucinida > Lucinidae > Lucinisca > Lucinisca nassula. Next base: position 117,504,044 of record OY757013.1, on the reverse strand, counting down.
TTTTTGGTTTGGGTTTTACGGCCCTTTCAAGATTATTTCACTCATATCGAGCCGATCGTTAATCATAGGTAGGCGAAAACCGGAGTACCCGGAGAAAAACCACCTGACCTTCCGTTGCAGAACTTGGCGTCTCACACGTGACCCGAGCGAGGCTCGAACCCACGGCGGTGAGAGACCTAATGACTAAGTCAGCGCTCTTATCCATTAGGCCACGGAGGCCCGTCTCATATACAGAAATAGATACTTATCAAGCACATAACATTTTTTACATATATGTCTGCTGTATTCCTTATTCATTGATTGTATCTGTGTGGGAATTGAGGAATGTATTCACGAGTTTAGCTTTACTCACAAAGTCAAACAAACAGTAGGGCGGCATCTAAGGCCGTTGCTATGATTCTATTCGCAATCTGCTTCCGCCGGTTGGGACTATATTTTGTCAAAAAATATAAGGAAGAAAATCACAAGAACTTCCGGTAATTTATAGGCCATTACATTTTGTTACGAGATGTAGATTGGAGAAAACTGAAGGACAGTTAATGAGAATCATCTTTTCTGAGGTCTATAAGAAAGGATAGAGAGTGTGAAGGCTTAAACCGACTTAGCAGACGCCGCGAAACAACGGCCCCTAAATTTATTGACGTCCAAGTACTTTGATACACATGTTGGGAAAAAATGGCACAAAAAAATGCTCCCCTCCAGATTAAGATTATTTTTCACACATTTGTCAAGGACATATCAGTCCGTCTTAAGGACTGGGTGGGAGTTGTCGCGAGCGTGTTACATTTAGAAAATCCTTGTTCAAATGAGAGCCAATTCTGCTTGGGTTTACGAAGATTACGCATGCGCGTTTCGATATCTTATCAAGTCATTTTTGTCTTGCATGCTTCAGGATTACGGGGGGGGGGGGGGGGGGGCATTGTTTAATATGCTTTCAAGTCTGATGAGTTGAATTTAATATTTTGGTAATCTAACCATACTAGAGAGAGAGAGAGAGAGAGACAGACAGAGACAGAGAGAAAGAGAGAGACCCAGCCAGCAGAGCATGTCGGAACAACGTCGAGACGACAGCTATACAACTTGTCTGTCCGGGCCCGACGTTGGCCCACTATTTTGTGCTAGCAAGAGAGAGAGAGAGAGAGAGAGAGAGAGAGAGAGAGAGAGAGAGAGAAATCAAAATGAAAGTTTACAGATACGCGTAAGGAATGCACCATGAACCGAAAGAAATGACGAGAGAGAGAGAGAGAGAGAGAGAGAGAGAGACCAATCTGTCCGTTAAAAAAAATCAGTAGTATGCGGACTTTGATTTAATCGATCAGGTTTACTGACGTCATTAAATATGACGTAATTTAATATGATTTCGTCACACCAAACTGTCTACACAGCTGTGTCATGCTGGTGTAAATATACTGTACATTCAGTGTATTGACATATATTGTTGATGTAAATTATAAACAAACATGGTTGAAAGGTGAATTTTTCAGTGAAGAAGATGAGTATGGTACCACAAGACTTTTATTCCACTCGCTTTTCATTCGTTGTTATCGAATACAGGGGAATTCTGTGAGTTTCACTTAAAACTTTTAGCCAAACCTGCCATTTTGGAGAGAAAAAATGCTTTTGTACACACGTTTCGACCGGAAGTGGGTAGAAAAAAATGGCACAAAAAAATGCTCCCTCGCCGATTTTAGCACAAATTTCAAGGTAACCAGAATAATGTATGCCGGAATTGATGATATAGGTGAGCATTATCGCAAGGAATATTATAATAGTCTATTTTTGGTTTTCCCGATGGTACCGACATGGTTAAAAATTCGCCATTTCCAAACCCTTGGTCTGCCCACACAAAAATGCTAATTCAGGTTTTAGTCTTGATATTGAATACAGCAATATTTATATATATCGCTTTTATCTGTGTCAAAGCTAATAAATAAACGACAATCACGTAATTTGATGCCAAAATAGTTAGTCGAATGGGAGCATCAAAATCGGAAGTAGTCCCATCGAATCGACGCACGAGAATTTTGTTTTTAAATCTACCTACGCTGGCCACTCTGATGCCCTACTGAAATGTTTTTACTGTCGTCAAAATGTCTGCACCCCTGTAGCACTTCTTTCTCTTGGCATGGCATACCAATATAATATTGTGAGAAGTATGACATTTTTTAAAAGGGTTACGAATAAAGATTGACAATCTTTCAAATAGTTTAAAAAACTGCTAAAATAAATATAACAAAAATAGAGGGATTAAAAGTTATGATGCATACTGTTGGTCACTCTGATGGACTAAGGTCTCACTTGCTTATGTTTGGAAATACGTACAACTATTGAGCTTTGGTGAGAGGTGTGTCTGTTTCAGGCATAAACCAATGTAGTAGAGTATCGGTAGCTATGTCTAGTCATCACATACAATAAGTGTAACATTGCATTATTAGCTTGTCTATATCCAGTACAGTTTCACATATATTTTGTTTTAATATACTGCAAAGTATTTTGTAGGGTGCAAGGGCACTTATTGTCCATATACCCCGTGACAGAGCTAAAGAAATTTTGAAATCCAAATTGGTCCAGCCCACCAATGGCGCCGAATGATGACGTCATTATTTTTCGTATACCCCATGTATCGTAAACAAAAACATATTAATCTTCGTTGAACTGCAATGATTCACTTCACAGTTGAATCAGTTGATGAGAAATAAAAGCAAACACATAGATTGTGTTCGAGCCTCGCTCGGACCTCATGTGAGATGCAAGTTTCTGCAACGGAAGGTCAGGACGTTTTTCTCTGGTTACTGCTGTTTTCGCACTACACTGATTAACGATCGACTCGATATAAATGAAATGATCTTTGAAGTGCCATAAAACAAAAAAAAAAAAAAAAACACAAAAACAAAAACAAACAAAAAGAGCAAAATAGCTTAATGCAATGCAGTGCACAATTATAATTTTTAGCTTATAAATACTTATTTCATTGTATTCCGCTATTAAACTCTCATTCTAATATGACATAAACATTTTTCTGTTGAGCACTCTCTTCAGTGTAGTGCGTGCAGAAGGGCGCGTTTGATGACTTCAAATGTAAGCATGTATTTCTCACGACGTCCGTATCAAAAGAACTCTTTGGAAAGCATTGATATTTTGTGCAAAAAAAATGTCCCGAAAAAATATTTGCAGTATAACAAATCCGTTCATTTGGTTCTTGACTGGGGACATGGGATAACATTCCCCGCCTGAAAGCAATACTTGCTCTTGCCTAACGACCCAAATACTGCTCTGAGGCAGGGAATGTGATCCATGTTCCCCACCAAGAATCAAAATTACTTACAGTATATATGTTATACGTCTTGTTTTGAATCTACTTATTGTCCCCGACGTAAATCGAAGAGGACTTTAGTAATGGGTTCGTCTGTCCATCCATCAGTCTGTCTGTAGACACGATCTTGTCAACTCCTCCTACAGTTTTCAACGGATTTTGATGAAACTTTCCTGTTATTGGTTCCATGACCTGAAGATGATAACATTATATCGAGGTAGTGCTGAACTGATTTTTACGAGCGGCAATTTTTAAACAGGAAGTCTTGTCTTTGCAACTCCTCTTGCAGTTTTCAGTGGATTAAAACGAAACCTCCCAATTGTTGTTCCCATGACCTTAAGTTTAACGAGATCATGCTTGGCTGCTTTTTACCAGTGTTTTGTCAACTGAAGTTCTTGTATCCACAACTCCTCGTACATTTCTCAAGTGATTTTTAAGTAACTTTCCATTTATTGTTGTCACCCGACATTAGTTGAAGGGACTATAGTGATGGGTTCGTCCGTCCGTCCGTCCATCGGTAGACACAATCTTGTCTCGGCAACTCCTCATAGAGTTTTTAAGGGATATTGATGAAAAACTTTCCAGTTATTGTTCCCATGACCTGAAGCCGATAATATTTTCTCGAGGTCATGCTAAACTGATTTTTTAGAAGCCTCCGTGGTGTAGTGGTTATGCTACTCGCCTTGTAAACCAGGGGTCGCAGGATCGGTCCCGGGCTTCTCCAGACTTTCGGATGAGTCTTTAAACCGAGGTCCCGTCTCCCTATGACCTTAGCTGTTGGTGGGACGTAAATATCAAACACTCACTCACTCAATTGATGTTTACCAGAGTTATGGCCTTTGAATTTTTTTTGAACACCATGTTTGGTCTCTTCAATTTTCTTGCAATTTTCACTGAATTTTGATGAAACCTTTCAGATGTGGTTTCCATGACATGAAGGGGATAATGTTATACCAAAGTTACGCTTAACTGAATTTTATAAGGGTTTTGGCCCTTTGTCAGTTTTAGCCATTCTGTCAACAAAAAATTATTGTTCAACAGTAAGTCTTGTCTCTGCAACTCCTTTGCAGTTTTCAGTGTATTTTAACGAAACCCTTCAATTATTCTTCTCATGACTTGAGGAGGATCATATTTTAACAAGGTCACGCATGGCTGCTTTTAACCAGAGTTATGCCCAATGGTCATTTTTAGCCATTTTATTGACTAAAATTTTTGTCTCCATGTCTCCTCGGACAGTTCTCAAGGGATGTTGATGAAACTTTCCAGTTAATGTTGTCCCCTGACGCTAGTCGAAGGGACTATAGTAACTGGTTCGTCCTTTAGTCATTCCGTCCGTCTGTCCATCTGCAATCTTGTCTCCATTTACAGTTTTCAAGTAATGTTGATGAAACTTTTCAGTTATTGTTCCCATGACCTGAACATGATCATACTCTTTATTAAGGTCATGCTGTACTGATTTTATTAAGTTATTTCCCTTAGTTTTTTTTTATTATGGCCCCGCCATTCGAAGAATGGTGGAAAGGGCATATAGCGTTGCCCCTGTCCGTCCGTCCGTGCGTCCGTCCGTGCGTCCGAAACTTAAACGCAGTCAATAACTTCCTTATTTCTTGATGGATTTTAAAATTACTCGGCGGAAATGTTAACCATCATGAGACGACGTGTCACGTGCAAAACCCAGGTCCGTTCCACCAAGGTCAAGGTCATACTTAGAGGTCAAAGGTCAAAAAAAGGGTCCGAAACTTAAACGCAGTCAATAACTTTCTTGTTTCTGGATGGCTTTTGAAATTATTTTGGAGAAATGTTAACCATCATGAGTCGATGTGTCACCTGCAAAACCCAGGTCCGTACCTCCAAGGTCAAGGTCATACTTGGAGGTCAAAGGTCAAAAAAAGGGTCCGAAACTTAAACGCAGTCAATAACTTTCTTATTTCTGGATGGATTTTGAAATTACTTTGTAGAAATGTTAACCATCATCAGTCGATGTGTCACATGCAAAATCCAGGTCCGTACCTCCAAGGTAAAGGTCATACTTGGAGGTCAAAGGTCAAAAAATGGGTCCGAAACTTAAACGCAGCCAATAACTTACTTATTTTTGGATGGATTTTGAAATAATTTTGAAGAAATGTTAACCATCATGAGACAATGTGTCACGTGCAAACCCAGATCCGTACCTCCAAGGTCATACTTGGCGGTCAAATGGCATAAAACGGGTCCAAAACTTAAACACTGTCAATAACTTTCTATGGATGAATACGAACATAGACATATTTTCGGGCGGGGGCATCCGTGTCCTATGGACGCATTTCTAGTATTGTCTTTGCCCAGCAGCACTTCTTGAAGTTTTAATGAACACTGAATTTGAATTAAACCTTTCACTTGTTGTTGCCATGACCTGAAGAGGATCATATACCAAGGTGCCTTAAACTACTTTTCACAAGATTTATGGCCCTATGTTAATTTTAATCATGTTTCCAGCAGAAATCTTTTATTTCTGCAACTCCTCATACAGTGTTAAGGTTACTTCGATTAAACTATCAAGATATAATCCCATGACCTAAAGGAGGGAGGCAAAACTAACACTGACAGAGTTGATTTCCCTAAAAGTGTAACCATTCACCTTAAATAATCATTTTTTACAGTTTTGGAGATCACTTTTTTCCGTAAATTGTTCATTACAACATTTAAGAAAATTAAAACGTTAGTCTGTAGAAAGGATTGTAAAGTCTCAAAACATTGTTTAGGACATACAAGTTATAGACGTATTGTTATGCGAGCGAGAAATAAGTTTACATTTGAAATCATTAGATATTTGTTCAAGATAGATAGTTAGATGGGTAGCAGATTTTAGGCCACTAATTGCGGTCCTTTGAACCGTGCAGTCTCTGAATCCTGAAAGTTCTTTTCGATTTTGAAGCATTATACTTAAGTTAGAAAGGAAGATTAGACTGAAAATCAGTTTACTTCTTAAGCGGGCGTTGGTCATTCCTATGCTTAATTCACACAAGTGTTTTAAATTCCCAAGCGTTGTCAAAATAAATGTGGATATTTGTTAGAATCGCGTCACCGAGGTAATTCTAATAAACCTTCACAATGTTTGTTCCATGGTGTAATAAAGGGAAACCTTTATTACTTATTATACTACTACTAATTTAGATTCTCTATACCGGCAAACTGTTTATGTCAAAAAAATCTCGAAAAATAATTTATATATTTAAATCATTAGTGATCAGTAAATAGGTCCTAAGATTATCTTGGTTCGGTCATTTGAATTGTTCTTTATTAAATGGTTGATTATCTTGGTTTGGCCGTACGAATTGTTCTTTATGAAATGTTTGATTTGTTTACATATCTTTCCATATATTTTGCAGAGGACAAATTGAGATTACTTACCAGTACTGCGGATCCCTATGAACTGACATTATCTACTGGACCATCAAGATATCAGTCAACACAACAATCAAGGAATACACCCGCTTCAGGAACCAGCTCACCTGCAGGCCCAGGGGCAGGGCGAGGACAGGTGGCTGTTAGTTGATGCCAATGTGACAGAAATGAGAAGTCAGTCTCCATGCTGTCAGTGTGATAATCTGTCCCTGTGATGTTTCTGTCTAGTCCTGGCCCCGAGGTTATAAAACATTTTTTCATGCTCAACTCACCATGAAAATTATAATGCTCCTAACTGTTGTAGTACGAATGAAAGAGGCGATTTACTTGCTTAGATCAGCACATAATGTTATTTTTCCTGCTCTAAATTTTAAAATTCTAACATTTAGTGGCGTTTTGAAATTTATAAGCAGATCATATTTCATGCTTGTAAACTCTGGGCCAGCATTGCTTACTTCAGAGTATACATAATTACACTTATCATCAAACTCAAAGACTCATACGAATTTTAAGTTGTGTGTACTTGTATAAAAAAATCTTTGAAGACAACTTGTTATGACACATGTAAATATAGACTACCTGTTATGAAACATGTAAAGATAAAGCTTTAATTATCTGTTTTACTTCTATTATGTTGAATATCACATATATTATGTGGGACATATGTTCTAGTATGGTAATCCCTTCGAACGTTTTTCTGGGCAATTAGGCCAATTAGGCCTCACCAGTGACCTTCAATATTTTCTCGACAAGAAAATATAATCTACACTTTAAAGATATGAGATACTTTTTACGGATGCCACACATTGACTTAAAGACACATTTTTCGATTGCATAGCCCCCAAATGACCGGTTATTGAAGAATTCAATTTTGAGATAAGACACACTTTGGGTATTTTGGCTGCATACTATTACGGGACCAAAAGAGGGTAATCAATTACCTAGAGACAATTCACATCTTTTCATTAACCTGTTTGATAACTACGTCCTGATTTTGATATTAATGGAAGATATTCTTTTTTTTTTGTATAAAATATGGGGTTTAGGGGGTTCTCTTCTTCGATATGATTGTGTTTAAAACAAAAAAAAACATTTTAGAGTTGCATCTTGACTGAAACTATAAAATGCTAATGTTTTAGACACTGTATAATTTGTATGACATACTTTCAAGAATAGAAATTAAATAAATAAATAAATGTTAATTGATTGATTAAATCTTGAATTAATCCATTCATTTAGTTTACTGCTTTTCACGTTTGAGTAAATGAAACAATGTATGTCAGTATTTTCCTTTACTTTAAAAATAATTAATAAAAAAAAAAATAATAATTTTAAACAACATTTTGTTGGAAACAATCTCAGTAAAAATATACCATCCCACAAGTTACCCTTGTAGAGCCCTCCTTTTAAACATATCTCTCAAAGAGTTTCTGCTCATAATCACCTCATAATCACTTAGATAAGCCTCTGATGTGCACTGTGGTCGGAAGAACTTGTTTATTAGAGACTCTTAAACTGGCCATACCTTTTATATAGAGAAAGAAATTTGTCTTTAACACCATCTGAAGCAAAGTTTAATATGTCCCAGATAGGTAATCACTCGGTAGCCCTGGAATACACCACAGAACTAAATATTGTAGAATGCACAAGTTTTTCTGAGCCAGACCAATTAGGTCGTGTCAGTGACCTTGTATTTTCCAAATTCGATAATGGAACCACTAATGCCGGTGGACTAGAAAAAAATCTTCACTATAAAGGTAGGCAGACATTTACATATGTTTATAAAATCGATTTAAGCCCCCAAGTGGAAGTCATTTCACTGACCGTTCCAAGGCAGTTCTTCTGTCGCGGTTTATTTTTGCTATGGTTTGTCTTTGAGTATGTGTATTGCTTATATTATTTTGGCTTGGATGGCCAATTGGCCATTTTGTGGGAAAGTAACTGTACTTTTGGCTTTCCGCTATTGATGTTTCCATTAGGGTCTAGTTGCTTCATGTTTGTGCTTCTTTCCCTTTGGTGTCTCTGATGGGAGCTGTGGGTTAAATGTTTTGATTCCTGATCATTGCCTTCACTTCTATTTTACAGCTGCCACACATTTCCTTATTACCAGCTTTGGAAAGTTTAATATGTTCTGAATCGACGATCCCTTGGAAGCTTAGAATACACTACAGAACAAAAATTTGTAGAGTGTTTTAGTTTTTAGCTTGGCTGTTTCTGAAGAAAACAACGAGGTATTGTCATAGCTCTGGCGTTGTCTGCGTCTGCGTCGTGCAAAAACTTGGACATTTTGTAATATCTCTGTCATTACTGAACATATTTACTTGAGACTCGGACTATTTGTTCATTATGAAAAGGGGAACTCATATCAATAGGTGAGGTAACCCTGAAAATATTTTTGGCACAGTTATGCCCCTTTTTCGACTTAGAATTTTAGCAAAAACTTGGACATTTTGTAATATCTCTGTCATTACTGAAATATTTACTTGAAACTCGGGCTAGTTGTTCATTATAAAAAGGGGAACTCATACCAATAGGTGAGGTAACCCTCCAAATATTTTTGACACAGCTATGCCCCTTTTTAGACTTAGAATTTTAGCAAAAACTTGGACATTTTGTAATATCTCTGTCATTACTGAACATATTTACTTGAAACTCGAGCTAGTTGTTCATTATAAAAAGGGGAACTCATACCAATATGTGAGGTAACCCTCAAAATATTTTGGCACAGTTATGCACCTTTTTCGACGTAGAATTTTTGCAAAAACTTGGACATTTTGTAATATCTCTTATATTACTGAACATATTTACTTGAAACTGGGACTAGTTGTTCATTATGAAAAAAGGAACTCAAACCAATAGGTGAGGTAACACTCAAAATATTTTTGGCACAGTAATGCCCCTTTTTCGTCTTAGATATTTTGTTTAACTAAAAGAAACTGTAGCCGAGCGTTGGCACCCGCATGCGGTGCTCTTGTTCTTGCTACCTTCGGCTCCAAAACTACACTGACAGTCTAACTATGACGATCAGCACCTTCACTATTTGCAGAAACCTGACCAGCTGTTTTCCAAATGATTTAAATCATAACTTAATAGAAGTAGAGGCAATGATCAGGAATCGATACAATTAACCCACAGCTTCCATCAGAGACGGGAGCCCTGTCACGCACATGCTTTGAAATAGACTCTTTTTATATGCATGCTTAAAGCAAGAGACTCAAGGCAAAATACCCTAGTCTGTTCAAATAAAAGAAACCAGTAACCTGGGATGAGCGAACACTGCCTTCAAGGGAATCGAACCAAGGCCTAATCGGTGACTAGCAAGAGGCATAAACCAATAGTACTGTTGTGATGATGTCCTGTGGAGATAAAATAATAAAAAAACACTGGAAGTTGGTACTTTCTGTTGTTTACAGTCTCTCTAATTGTCTAGTGAGAGAATTAAGTGAGAAGTTCTTAGTGTAAGATCATCTCATGTCTGCATTTAAACATTTAAAAAATCCCGGAAGAAGTCGCAGACCTGAATCCCAAAGGAACAAACAAAATCAACATGCAGGTTGTTTCTAAGAAAAAGTGTGAATATGTAACTTGGAATACATTCAAATATCTAGGTGAGATATATCACTTAGTGATATATTTTTATTCTGTTGGACCGGTCATCGTGTATTTTATACGATATGTATATCTGATGTGATATATTGCTTTTCTGTGATACCCTGCAAGTGGCAGGTGAAAACACTGTTATATGCATTTATGATTTATTTTAATATATGCATTTTGAAATTGTCTTCAGTTTATATTCTTAGTTGTCCATGTGATAATACCGTACCTCTAAGGGAAGAATAATGAGGGTGTTGAAGGAATAAATTTCCTTATTATACCTCATTAATATTCATGGAATATTCGAGAAGTCTGATAGGTTGAGAGCATGCCACGTGCAAGGAAATAAATAATCATATTTCCCTGCAATATTCCCCTCTGACGTCAATGCTAAAAAGTACAAGTTAACAATTGGATAAATCAAATTTTATCATTTAATTCTTATGTGCTTTTTCCGTATTTTAAATCATGCATTGAAAGAATCTCTAGAAGAATTCGGTATAATAAATCATTTGTTGCCCTTGTGTGAGGGGAACATGACGATTTGTTCACCCTCGGCAGGTAATATTGCCCTAGGTAGCCCTTGTGTGAGGGGAGGAAATATAGTAAATACATGGTTAGTGTCTTTAATAATAAAATATAATCGGTGAGCCTTAGACAATTTTATAGGGGCGAGCTTCAGCGAGCCCCTATAAAATTGTCGCTGTGAACCGATTATATTTTATTATTAAAGACACTAATCATGTATTTAGTTTATACCGCAATTCAAAAATCAAGGGGTTTTGCAATAATTTAGCGAATTTAAGCAAAAAAGACAGCAGACAGTGTGGAATGTAAAACGACATTCAGTGCCATGGCGCGCACACGTAGTATAACGTGACGTCAACGAGTGCAAAGTTTCTGACGTCACCACGCCACAAAGACGTTGGAAACAACATGGACGCTCGAATAAAAGTTTCTCAGCGCTTTACAGTCTGTATGAAAATCTGCAAATAAGTAGTTTATTTTAGCTTTAGAAATTATTTTCGAGGTTGAGACTCAACTGCAGTAGCAGTGCGTAGTTTTACCAACGGGCCATTCAAACCTGGAAAGGCCGAGAAGGTAAGAATTTAGCTGAAATTTCTGAAAATCTGTTCAAATAAATATTGCAAAGATTTTAACTTGCAGTTTCGTTGGTTTCTCATGTATAAAAGGTTGCATGTTATTGTTTACACTTGTAAATTAGTGACCTGAAAAGTAGGTCCGGTCTATAAACGGTCACTAGACGTGTTATAGGTCAGTAGAAGGTATTATAGGTCACTACTGATTATAGCGTGCAGTTATTCGACCCCCTATATTAGGTTACTAGAATGCCTGATTGCGGTATAAATGACGATTTCCTGCCCAGGAAAAGAGGGCCACATGGAAGATTAGTACAAGTACTAAATGTGTTACCCTCTTTAAATAAGGTCGATTATTATTATTATTGTTATTATTATTTATTATTATTATTATTATTTGTTCACCGGCGACAGGTAATATTGCCCTTGTGTTAGGGTATATAACGATTTGTTCACCCTCAACAGATAATATTGCCCTACTATTTGTTCACCCGCGACAGGTGCAAAATTACCTATCACGGATGAACAAATTGTCATATTCCCCTCAAACAAGAGCAATAATGAATATTATTTCTTGTTTAAAACTATGTTTTGAATACTTATTGAGCAACTCTAACAAGTTCTCACAACATGACTGGATGGAGAAATAAAAGGTTATTCCCAAATTGTCCTCATCACATGTGCAAGTCCGTCAATTGAACAACCCCCTAAACCCCAGTTTATATAGAGAAAACTGGGGTTTACAGGGGTATAGGTTATTTTTTCTTATTTCTGCTTGATGATATATGTTGTGGGTACTCGTTAGAACAGCCTCAATGAGGCGGTGCTAACGAGCACCCACAACCTATGTTTGGAGTATAATTAAGATAAATATCACAAATTTTCATCGCAAAAGTAGCCATTTTGGAGACGTGAAAAAATCACAATGTCACATGGGAGTGTTATCGTAATGATAATTTACCTCTTTAATCATTGCTATGTATTGGTCCGAGATGTGATATTTACTTTTGAGCCTGCTATTAATTGCCTAGCACATTTGTCGAGCATTAGCCTGAAAAAGTTAAATTAGGATTTTGATGGGGTTAACCTATATATGACTTATAGTACAACGTAACCTGCAATAAAGCTTACGTAACAATCAAAGGCTTGAATTATCCTGTGCAGCCTGAATAGAGTTTTTGATGTTAACATTAACCTTTAATCTCTGTGCTAAGCAATGTTTTGATTTAGACTGGATGAATCGTCAGCTTATCTAAGTCTTTGATTGTCGTACACGACATCTTGTGTCGAGTTTTCAGCAACATCTCTCATGATCCCCATCAGATGGTCCATAGCACCAGATAATGTAAGTGTTTTGTAATAATTGAAGGATAGTTTTCTTTATTGCTCCCCAAACTGCTAATGAATATGATCAACATAGGTTTTTATGGAGAATCAATCCTCCAATTATCACAAAATACTTACCTTATCTGTTGCTACGAGACCATTCAGCCGGCCTCGGTAGCTCAGTGGGATGTGCGTCTGACTGGTGATCAGAAGGATTCAGGTTCGATACCAGCCGGGGTCGGCAACATTCTTTCGTGGAGATAAATCATGAAATCTTTCCTACGGTCATACTCTCCCTTCCGCTGACTCAAGTTTTCAGTTTCTGGTTAAAGAATGTGCACTGTACTGGTTAACAGCTTACGTATAAGCATGCCCAGGAAAAGTGTGGATAGGTAGGGTTTAACACAGAAGTACACTCATTAATTATCCACAATGAAGGTTGACCTTTCCATTTTTTATGGAACAATAAGTATAAGCTTCCACAAGAAGAAACAAGTGGGCCATGATGGCCCTGGATCGCTCACATTATCCATACTGTACGAATAAAATGGTGATTAATATAGTAAGGTGGAGTGGAGGGTTTGAGCAATTTTGATTGACAGTGACCCAATGAACATTTCTGAGAAATTCTATCAAAATCAGTCTAGCTGTTTATGAGGTCATTTTAAGGTTTGGATATTTTTAGCTCTGGTGGCTATCATGTTCATTTTATCAAAAAAAAATCGATCCATAAGCCATAAAAAGGTTTTTTTTCTAAAAATAGCTACATTGACCGTGACCTTCAGCCCAGAATCCTGAATGTTGATCTTGCTTGAGAATATCATCATACCTAACATTTGTGCGAAGTTACATCATAATCCATTGATAAATCTAGGTGCTAGTAAGAGCCATGAAAAAGTTTTTCTAAAAACAGCCAAAATGACCTTGACTTAGCTCAGTACCCTGAAAGTCGAATTTGCTTCATATATTATCATACCCAACATTTTCGTGAAAATATATTAAAATCAATTCATAAATTTCTGAGAAATTCTATCAAAATCAGTCTAGCTGTTTATGAGAAGGTCATTTTATGGTTTGGATATTTTTAGCTCTGGTGGCTATCATGTTCATTTTATCAAAAAAAAATCGATCCATAAGCCATAAAAAAGTTTTTTTTTTCTAAAAATAGCTACATTGACCGTGACCTTCAGCCCAGAATCCTGAATGTTGATCTTGCTTGAGAATATCATCATACCTAACATTTGTGCGAAGCTACATCATAATCCATTGATAAATCTAGGTGCTAGTTAGAGCCATGAAACAGTTTTTCTAAAAACAGCCAAAATGACCTTGACTTAGCTCAGTACCCTGAAAGTCGAACTTGCCTCATATATTATCATACCCAACATTTTCGTGAAAATATATTAAAATCAATTCATAAATGTATCCGCTGTAACGTATATTAATAAAAAAAATCTATAAAATAGCCACAGTTACCTTGACCTTGAGCCAAGAATCCTTAAAGTTAAACTTGCTTGAGATATTAACGTATCGATTGTTTGTGTAAAGTAACATAAAATCCTATGATAAATGTAGGTGTTGGAGTGATGTTAAAGTTTTTCTAAAAATAGCCACTGCACCTGGGGCCCTGAAAGGCTAACTTGCTGGAGATATTATCATATCCAACATTTGTGCTAGGTTACATTAAAATCCACCAATAAATGTAGGGCTACAGTGAAGACAAAAGCTTTTCTAAAAGCATCCCCCAAGAACCTTGACTTTGAGCCCAACACCCTAAAGGATGATTTGCTTGAAAATGAAAGACCAGGACCTTGTGGTTTCAGAGAAGAAGATTTTAAAGGTTTTCCTTATATAAATCAATGTAAAACCGTGGGCCCTGGGATGGGGGCACCTTTGGCCCCAGGGCTATAATTTGAAACTTCATAGCAGAGGTCCACCAGATGAAGCTTCATAACAAATATAAAAAACCTGGGCCTTCTGGTTTCAGAACAGAGGATTTTTAAAGGTATTCCCTATGTAAGTCAAAGTAAAACCAGTGGGACCCGAGGTGTGGCCATTTTTGACCACAGGGCTCTAATTTGGACAATCTTGGTAGAGGTCCGCTAGATGAAGCTTCACACCAAACATCAAAGACCTAGGCCTTGTGGATTCAAAAGAAAAGATTTTTAAAGGGTCTATGTAAAACCAGTGGGACCAGCGGCGGGGCCAGTTATGGTTTCAGGGCAAATAATATGAACAATTATAGTAGAGGCCCACCAGATGAAGCTTCATACCAAATATCAAAGACCTGGGCCTCCAGGTTTCAGACGAGAAGATTTTTAAAGGTTTTCCCTACATAAATCTATTAAAACCAGGGACCACGGCGGAGGGTGTGGGGGGGGCATTTTGGGTCCTAGGGCTATCATAAGAATAAACTTGGTAGAGGTCCTCATAGCAAACATTAAGAGCGCGGCCTTCTGGTTTCAAACCAGTAGATTTTTAAAGGGTTTCCCTTTATAAGTCCATGTAAATCCAGTGGGTCATGGGGCGGGCCAATTTTGGCCCTGGGGCTATGTTATGAACAATCTTGGTAGAGATCCACTAGATGAATCTAATACCAAATATCATAGACATAAGCCTTTTGGTACCATACAAGACGATTTTTAAAGGTCTTCCCTTTATAAGTCTATGTATAACTGGTGGGCCCAGTCGCGCGGGGGCTTTGGTCCAGGGCTATAATTTGAACAATCTTTGAAAGGGTCCACTAGATAAAACTTGCTAACACATATCAAACACCTGGCCCTTCTGGTTTCAAACGAGAAGATTTTTAAATGTTTTTTTTTCTCTATATAAGATGTTCTAATAAGAGTTATCCTTTGGAACAAGGAATACACAACAGAACTAGAAAATATGGAGTGTACATGTTTTCTGGGCCAGACTAGCTAGTTTCGGCCATTTAGGCCTCATCAGTGACCCTCAAATAATTTAAAAATTCCACAATGGAATCAGTGATCCCAAAGGTCAAGAAAATGTATGCTACACTACAACGTAGGGCAGGGAGACTTTTTACGGCCGCCACACATTCCCAGACACCAGCTGTAGTGACGTCAAATATGTTCTAGAAAGGGTTATCTTTTGGAAGCAAGGAATCCATCACAGAACTGGTAAATATAAGTCTTTGTAAAACCGCGGTGGGCCCAGACGCGGGGGCATTTTGGCCCAGGGCTATAATTTAAAAAATCTTGGTAGAGGTCCACTAGATACAACATCATACCACATATCAAACACCTGGGCCTTCTGGTTTCAGACAAGAAGATATTTTAAGGTTTCACTATATGTCTATGTAAAACTGGGGGGCCCCGGCGCGGGGGGCAATTTTGGCCTCAGGGTTATAATATGAACAGCCTTGGTAGAGGTCTACTATCTGAAGCTTCATGTCAAATAACAAAGGCCTGGCCCTTGTAGTTTCAGAGAAGGAGAGCTTTTAAGTTTTCAGTGAAAAAATAATCTATTTTTGACTCCTGTGACCTAGATGGGCAACGGACTGGAACCATTTGAACAACTTTGAAAGGGATCATTCCTGTGAAGTTTGGTCAGAATCCGATCAGTGGTTTATGTTGTACTTCTGATACCGAGGCCCCGTTTTTGGATTTACATCTATCTATTGTAGATGGGTTTGTGTCTTGCAAAATTTATGATAAACGTGATGATTTGATTTTGAGATTGTAAATTTTCCTTTTTTGGATGGTGATGTTCCTCGTGCACCTTCCTATGGCGTTTATATTTCGCAATTAATGCGATTTGCCAGTGTGTTGTCATGGAACTGACTTCAGCACTCGTAATAAATTGTTAACTGCTAAACTTCTTAATCAGGGTTATTGGTACCATAAACTACGCAAAGCCTTTTCAAAATATCATAGACGTCATTATGATTAAATTTCAAAATTCAATATTGGACTTAAAACTCTTCCGCAACAAGGTCTATCGGGCCCGCATTTTATGGTGACTTAGTATATAAATTCATAAAAATATACAACCGCAATTACTTCAGCACCCAATTTCGCAAAATCATTTTATGATATAAAAAGATTGGGTACAACATAAATGTCATACGACGGACTGCATGCATGGTAGTTAACCCAATCACGGATGACAAATATACTGCCAACTTTAATTGCACGCCGGTGGGTCAGTCCTCAGATTCTTTGACGGTTCCAGCATTGTCTCTGGTCAGGCCCATCGGAGTCTAACTGTTCGTTTTCTTTTGTTCCAGCATTTCAGTGGTTTCTTGCTGTCGAGACCTTACCGTTGTTTCATCTCTGTGGTTGGTTGATTGTTTGTGTTCACGGAGATGTTGCACTGATGAGTTAGGAGGCCTTCATGTGGACTGAACAAAATTATTTGTCTAAATCGCGACGGAAGTAAGGGCGATGATTTTGGCCACGTAAAATCGATTTAAGCCCCCACCCCCAGTGTAATTTGTTTCACTGACCGTTCAAAGGCGGTTCTTTTGTCGCGGTTTATTTTTGTTATGGTTTGTCTTTGGGTGTTTTTATCGTTTACATTATTTTGTTTTGGCTAGCCTATTGTCCATTTTTTTTTTGCAAGTAGCTGTCCTTTTGGCTTTCCGCTATTGATGTTTCCATTAGGGTATGTTGTTTCATGTTTGTGTTTCTTTCCCTTTGGTTTCTCTGATGGGAGTTGTGGGTTATTTGTATCGATTCCTGATCATTGCCTTTACTTCTATTAGGAGGCGATGCCTTTTGAAGAAATTGTTTACGAACGCACGCACGCACTGATGACGTACGAAAAGTAATCACAAACATTCATCTTGTCACTACATGACAGGTGAGCTAAAAAGCGACCCATAACAAGTATACGCTTTCACAGAAAAGCAGGCCCACGGACAGAGCTCTGGCACAGAACTGCTATCACATTTATACAAGCCAATATTTTCTGTTATATTTGTACAGGCTAATACAAAATATACATATACCAACTCGAGACCACCACAGACAACTGCATATCATATAAGCTCCCTATGAGCCTTCGACTCTGGCGTGCTAAAAAAACACTTTCCTCGCCGATAGCAAAATATTTGGGTTATCTTCGATTAGTCCTCTATATAGTGTAGGAAAGTTGTCTATTTAACTTCTCCAACAGTTTTCAAGCCTTCTATTCCTTAAGATATTACAAGCACATTGAAGTTGCTCATGTGCCTTTTTAAAGATGAAAAAAGTACTTTTTGACAAAATTACAGCATTTGCAACTTTGACATTTCAGACATTACACTTTAGTCGTCAGGATACTACTACTACTAATAATAATCGACCTTATTTATAGAGGGTAACACATTTAGTAAACTAGTACTAATCTTCCATGTGGCCCTCTTTTCCTGGGTAGAACCAGTACTAAGCAATGTGGATAAAGTCTCTTGCTCAAGGAAACAACACTTGCCGCTTGTGGGGTTCGAACCCGGTACCTCTCGATCCCGAGGCCAATACTTTACCACTGCACCACAGCGCTCCACTTACTGGATGCAGACCGGCAATTAGAATATTGCCAAAGACAGTTAACTGTATAATACTCAGTTCTGGGATATAAATTTAGACCTTCATATTTAATATGTGCTAAGCGTAGACCTAGCTTTTTATAAAAGCTATACTTGTGAGCTCTACAACTGCTAAGGACCAGAACATTCACATGTAAGACACCAATATGGAGCAGTGCTGTCATGGCTTATAAAACATGAAGGCAGTCATCAGGAATCGATACAGCAACCTCACACCATCCACTCAAGACACTAAAAGGAAAGAAGCACAAGCAGACAGCACTGTCACCGTATCTAAAGCATTACAAATAGAAAGACAAAAGGGCAGTTCCTTTCCCATATAGTGGTCAAACTGCTTTCCAAAGATATCAGCCATACTCAAATACAAAGACAAACAATGACAATTATAAACCGCAACAGAAGCATGAGCTTTGAATGGTAAGCAAAACAAATTAATGGGGGTGTAGTGTATATTTTCTTGTCCTATGGGATCAATGATTCTATTTTGGAATTTTGAGTATATTTGAGGGTCACTGATAAGGCCTAATTGGCCCAAACTGGCTAGTTTGGCAGAGAAAAACTTTCACTCCACGCTTAGAATGGCCACTTGGCATGGATTTAAGCCCCAATTAAATTTTTTTACGGACCGTTTCAAAGCGGGGCTTCTCTGTTTGTTTGCTGTCGTTGTCATTGTCTGTCTTTGAATATATGGCCTGGTGGTTCCTTTTTGCTTTTGGGTAGCCATTTAACCATTTTGGGAAAAGATACTGTCATCTTGGCTTTCTGCTTCTGGTATTTTGATTGTGGGTCCGTTGATTTGGGTGCACCCTTCTTTCTCTTCGATGTCTTGGTGGGTGGGAATTGTGTAATTGTATCGATTCATGAGAATTGCTCTCCTTTCTTTTGGTAAGGCGGTACTGTATGTACCCATAATCCTGAATCAGGTATCTGATCAGGACCTTCCCTCTTTGCAAGAAGTTATTTTTGTTTTGAAAAGTCAAACCTGCCTCCCCTAACTTGCGAAATGGACGGCTATATATATAGAGGGCGATTGTATTCAGCTGAAAATGGGCAATTGTCTGCAACGCAAATAATAACATCCTATGTTGATAATCGTTTGGCATATGAAAGGAGAACAATTCCATTAATATTGTATTTATATTTTTTTTATTTTATTTATCACAATAATATAATTTTTGCAGAGCACTGCATCTTTTTATGTGTGAAGCACTACAAGGTAGCAAATATTAATGGCCTGATACATAACATCATAAGTGTTTTGTGAGACAAATGTCTCATATTTGTAAGATAGATGTTGAAAATTCACTCCAATGCGGGGTTTCGGGTTATTGAAGAGGTACACGAAATACTGGCCCTATTGTGTCTTGAACTAGCTTCTGTTTTCTATACTGATATACCGTGGTCTATAATAATGCGCCCAAGAATACACTTGTTGACATCAATACATGCACAGACGTAAAGCAGTTTGCTTGTTTGTGCTGAAGTTTTACGTCTCCGTCAACACTAAATCATTTTTTGGGGGGACTTTGCTTCAGATTTTGTAGGACTTACCGACATTGAGATGAAGTGACATCTCAAGCTCTACCGCCAAAGTAAACTGCCAGGGTTTAAGGAGTGGCCCAACTCTAATCATTTTTTTTCTGTGCAGGCTTTTACCTAAGCAGTTCAACCGTACTCTAGAACTCAAGTTTAGTGGGTTTCAGCTCTGCACGAAAACACCATGCAGCCTTATCTATTTCGCCCAGCCTTGATGGGTGGGGACACAAGTAATGGCATAGTTCATTTTGAAAAAATATTTTAATTTCCTATAACTGTTTTGCAACCACGTTTTTTCATTTAAACACAGTATATATGGCTTTCCTAATATTGCCATTAGAAAGTAATACAAGCACAAGAACCAAACGTAAGAAAATAACTTAACTAATATACATGTATTCTGGTGGCTTATTACTTCAAAGGAATCGGAAAGTAAGAGCAATTATATATAATTTATAAACTGATATTAGTTAGTTTAAATGAAAACATTTTGTTTTCTATGGCTTTACAGGTGTAAGAATGTCATTTGACGTGTCACCAACTGACTCTGATTCTGACTGGTCTTTAAATCAAAACTTTCTTATTTTGCATATCAGCCTTCTTTTCATCTATTCGAAAATTTGGAATTATATTTTGTGGTATATGTGTTAATCTTTTTATGCTTGTGTAGAGGGTAGGGGGACCATTATCCCCGAATTTAAAAGCGAAGGCTTAAAACAGGGCATCTACATAAACTCAACCTGACCAAACGGTAACATAATTTGATACTGTGATCTATTAAATTGAGCCTAGACGGTCACGGTTAAGCCTGTGCACGCAAATGGCCTGCAAAAGGTTACAACTTGGTACCTTGATCGAGTGGAAATTATAATCATCTTGCTGGCCTGTGCAGCTAGATATATGTCGTCTCCTTTTGCAGGGCCCACATGCTCCTCCGACTTGCAACAGCTTATCAAACTGGCTGATAACAGGTTGTTTAAAGTTGTTTCTACTTGCGCATGTAACTTGCCCATTTTATATGCACACGTGCACATGTGCCTTAAGAATAAGTGAACTCAACATTTTCGCTTAGGAGATGAACGGAACCCGGGTAAGAGTGCAAACTCTTGCAAGTGTAATGAATAAGCAACGCCTTAGTACGCTTTTGTTGAGTTCATCCCCTCCAAGAATTATATTTTGTTTATCATTTCCAGGTCACATAAGATATTGATTTTGATCTTTACCAATCTAATACAGTGAAACGTCAGTTACCCAAACGCTAATGGCTCGTTTACTAAGACTGAGACTCGATCATTCTCATTATGCAAACACGCCTATCAAGACACATTGAAACTTTTACCACCCAAAACCTGGCAATTTTCAATTACAAATTCTGATATTTTTCGAAGTTCTGCTTAAAAATTAGATTGTTTGGTATTCACTATATCCGCCTAGGCGAGGCAGTTCTAATGAGTGCCCACAATCTCTGTTTTGAACAGAAGTAAGAAAAATAATTTTTACCCCTGTAGACACCTGTTATACTATATAAAGGAGTGTTAAAGGGGTTACGGTCAAAATTATATAGGCATGCTGTTGAGTCCCTGGGATTTTTTCCGTTACTCCAGATATCAGTATATATTAGGACACGTCATCTTGAAAACGTATGTAGTATGTCCTCATCAGAACCGGTGAAATGATTCCAATCAGTACACACAACATACCTTTATTCTACAGACGCTCGAAAGTATAACCCTTATCCATCCCCATTTTACTTTCTAAAATGGCTCGAGCTACCCCTATAACGAATAGATTTTCATAGCCCAAAAGGTTTTTGAGCGGTTGAAGTTTGACTGTTGTCTGTGATAAATGCTTTGTAAGATGCTCTGGCCCATTAAAATCAGTTGTAGATGGATATAAAAGCATTTGCTTGCTTATTTAGCTTCACATTATTTACAGTTAAACAAAACAAAATGTATATTTTATATCAACTTTAACAAGACCACATAACTGATAATAAATAAGATATTTGACGGCATAGACTATTCTATAAACGAATATGTACAACAAAGTTATATACAGCATGCATAGCAAGAGTTCTCACGTGACCTGCTACATCACGTGGCATTGTCATTTGAAATGGCAATGAATGGATAACTGCAACATCGCACAGAACAATTGACTATATACAAATTCATAGCCCCAGATAAAGAAATTTAATGAGGTTAACCCTTGTCCTGCTGAACCCGGATATGCCTTTTCTCTGAAACAATGTAGATCCAGATCAGATGGCTTCTGAAGAAGCCATCTGATCAGGATCTACATTGTCATTCAGGTTGTGAATTTGTTGCAATAATTTGCATCAAGTAATCTGATTGGTTGATAATCAGTAGTGGGTGTGGCATATATGAATATTCAGCAGGACAAGGGTTAAGAGATACTTTCCCTTATTTCTATTCATATGGTAGAAACATATACACGTATTGTGTGGGTACTTGTTAGAATCGCCTTGACAAAGTGATTCTAACAAGTGCTCACAATAGCTGTACATGTAAATGTATATGTTTTCATAGAAAAGTATTGGCTTGTTACTTCGTAAGTGGGGCTTTAAAGAATAGGATGGGTTTTGAAATAATTCGCCACATCATTGAATACTTAAAGACACATTTTTGCATTGCATAACACCCCAATGACCGGTTTTTAAAGAATGCAGCTTTGAAACAAGACACACTTGGGGTATTCTGGCTGAAAATGCTATTTTGTTAGACATTAATTATGTGTCACTTAAAAATAAATAAATAAATAAATACATAAATAATGTTTAATTGATTGAATATTTAGACGGTTAATCAATCACTTTGTCTTGTCTGTTTACTTTCTTTTAATTTTGAGTTAACCAAGCAATGGATGTCAATGTTTTAATTAACTTTGCTTTAAAGAAAAAAAGAATTAAAAACAAAATAAAACACAGTAAAAGTCTACTATCTTATTGGCCCCTCCTCTTCTAAGATCTCTCTGCCCATAATCATCTCATAATCACTTAGAAAAGCTCAGCCTTTGATGTGAGCCATGGTCTGAAGATATGTTTATTCGAGGCTATTATGACAGACCATCCTTTCGGTAGAGAAAGAAATGTGTCTTTAACAAGTGTTTGAAAGATGCAAACAAGAGTTACCTAGGTCCATATTCTAAGTACAGACATTAACACTGCACAAATCCTTTATGAGACTGATGTAGTCTGGCTTGACTTTAAGTTTTCAGAAATTGGCTAAGAATCATTATGCGTGTTGCAGTCTTTGGCCAGTTTAGAGGTCCTATATGGAGAATGTGTGGATGGAATATAAAATGAAATGATACTGGCCTTTATCCATAGTCATATAAGAGAAAATGACACTAAAGCACTAACGAGAACATAGATAAAGTATGAAGATGAAGTCAACAATGACCAGGAGTTTTTCCTTACAAGTTACCAGCTATGCTTGTATCGAAAATTTGGTAGTATTCACGTAATGATGATGAGACAGTCATTATGTTAATAAGTCCATGTAATGAACACTACAATCCCAATTTGTACCGAGGAAAAGTGGGGCTTACATGGGTCAACATTTTTCTTTCAATCAAAACAGATTGTATGTATTTTTAGAAGTCCCTCGCTGAGGCTGTTCTAAAGAATAACCGCAATCTGAGTGCTGGGCATAAGTAAGAACATTTTTCTTATACACGTGACATTTGACTTCATGTTACATGAGCGTGTTAACCTAATGATGTTGAGAGATAAGCTTGATTATATGAACCATCTCTGTCCAGAAGTTATCAAGAAATCTACATCTGAATCACAGAACTTTGTGATAGAATCATAAATGCACACTTATATCTGAACAGGTAGATAAGTTTTAATAATTTCCATACAGAAATAACATGACGTTGAAAGTTGCTCACGTTTTATAATATCTAAGAAGGAAGTGAAAAATGGATATGTAGACAGTTTTTACTACTTAAAACCGCACAATAAAAAGAATTGCAACTAAATTTTTCTGTTTCTAAATTGAACTTCGTCGAAGTCAAGTTTTGATAATAACAATAATTGCAAAGACAACTGAGATACTTGTTTAACATTTCACCAAGTGATATAAACCTTGAACCCAGTTGTTTAAAGCCTCGTTGCATTACAAAAGACGGGGATCAAAACTCTAAATGGTGTAGCAAGTACATGCAATATGATTTTTTTCTGAAAAATATGTGTAGCCAACACAATTACGAAACAGGAGTGGGAGATGAGGAAGGTTGGGACTCCGTATAACCGGATTTAACCCCACCCCTGGTAATTATAACTGACCTCCCCAATGTGGTACTTTCGTTGTGGTTTCATTTTTATATGTTCGGTGCTGTTCAATTTTTAAATGTTTTCATTTTAAGACTTCTATATGTCCAAATTATTTAGTTCAGAAAAGGTAACCGACTTACCATTTGCTTATTTGTTTGGGAAAGAGCTGCTAATTCGGCTTGTCGTTTGTTATGATGTGTTCGTCCGTCTTTCCCTGTGATGCATGTGCTGGGTTTTCGGTTCTGATTCGATCACTGAGTTCTTGAAGTATCTTTACGGATTTAGGGTTTTAAGTTTGTTTGTTTTTTTTCAGCGGAAATGATTTTTGTAAGGTTATCTTTGAACAACTTGGTTTTGGTAACACAATGTGAAATGAAAGTAAGTAAAAACTTTATTTAGTGAGGGTAACAGCATTTAGCACATACAAAAGTACATATAATAGCTTATCTTCCATGAGGCCCTCAAAAGAACAAAAACGCATCACGAAAACACGCCTATATACTTTGACCCCATTGAACCCCACTTTTATATTGTAAAACTGGGATTTAGAGGGGTATACCTCATTTTTCTTATTTCGGCTCTAAAATATAGATTGTGGGTACCCGTGAGAGCCGCCTCAACGAGGCGGTTCCAACGAGTACCCACAATCTGTATTTTGAGCAGAAATAAGAAAAAGATCACAAATTTTCATCTTAAAATTTTCATTTTTTCGGTGATAAAGGATGCAATGTATTTGTATAGGCGTGTTTTCGCAATGATAGGCTTTTATTACTATAATTTTGAATAATGCTAATGTCTAGTCATTAACAGCATTCAACCTCAGTAAAAGTTTACTTTTAAATTTTAATTTCTAATCACAGCAATAATGATACAGCATAAATGTAGTAAGTTACACTTGAAGTGTGAGACCATCTAGTTCTTGTTGTCAAGTATGATTGAGAGGAAAAGTCAATGACTGCAAAAATAGGTAGTTGTAGTTCACCTCTGTTTCAACTTATAATTACACACGTTTATTACCAGGATAAATTGCAGTGCTCCATAGTATTTCGGGTTTGACAGAGAATGATGAAACAAGTTTTCAACATAGGCAAAATAACTGAGAATTATAACTGCGACTAATAAAATGATAAAGGATCCCTGCAGCCACATAACATTGAAAAACTCTGAACCAACATTTTAAACGTTGAGTGCCTGCAATGGTGCCTTTTGATACAATGGTGCAAATAACACATATCATAGCAGAAGATAAGTATTTTGTAATAATTGAAGGATGATTTTCCTTATTGCTCCATAAAAACCTATGTTGTGGGTACTCATTATGACCGCCTCAGTGAGGCGGTTCTAACCTATGCTGTGGGTACTCATTAAAACCGCCTCGGTGAGGCGGTTCTAATGAATACTCACAACATAGATTTTTTTATGGAGAATTGTCAACAACTATCCTCCAATTGCAACAAAATACTTAACCTTATCTGTTGCCATGACATACACAAGAATGAAAACCAGTTTCCTGGCCAGACTAGCCAGTTTTGACTAATGAGGCATCCTCATTGACCCTTATATAACTTTTCAAGACCAGGGTCCAGATTTTCAAAGCATCCTGAGCTTAACGAGCTCACTTGTGGCCAAACAGCTAACTGTTCTAGAAATTACAATACCTAATACAATGGTATTTTTGCTGAAAAAGAGTGAAAACCTGCTCACATTTTATACGTGCTGCTCACATTTTTCAAGCAAATATCAATATATATGTATTTGCCGTATTAAATTATCAAAGTTTTAACAATATGTAAACGTCATTGTAAGTTTTGAACTGGCCCCTAGAATGGGCTCATAGATCCAAGTGGAAATAAAAAATGATCAAGTATGGGGAGATGTTTAACCGCCACCACACTGCACTGGACACTGCAAGCCACTAATGTCATAGTAGCTAAAACAATAAAGAATTCAGCCATTACATGGTCTTAGATTTCATTCTTATTTTCTTAACCCTTGTCCTGCTGAACAACCCTTAACTCTGCAGTGTAGATCCTGATCAGATGGTTTCTTATCTGCTTCAGGATCTACTTTGTCATGCACATTGTGAATTTAATGAATAGTTTGTATCAAATAATTTGATTGGTTGATAGACAGAAATGGGTGTGGCTAAATACATTTATTCAGCAAGATAAGGGTTAATTAACAGGTAAGGGTGTTATCCGGCTTTCGTCATGCTCTAGAGCTCATGAAGTTTGCTAAAACAATTCTGTTGGCAATTTTAAATTTACTAGCAAGACAAATAAAATTGTCTTCTGATCTGAAAAGAAAAAATGCTCCATTGGCATTTTAATATGCATGAACATTAGGGATTTCATGCTCAGTAGGATTGTCCATGACAGAAACTTTAAACCTTGGACCCTGGTATGATTGAAATTGATAATGGAATAGATGATGTCAGCAAATCAGTTTCGTCAGTCATGACAGTAACCGATACAGCATTTACATAATATTTGTATGCACATGCATTACACTTATATGCAGATGCATCACAACAACTTTTAGCACCTATTTACATATATATGTACATTAAATCACTTAAGGTAAATGGATACATCTTTAGGAAATTTTCTGTAATATTCACCATGTTGCCCAGAATACACTTGTAAATCCCACAATATACGGTAAAGTGGGGTTTCCAATTGTTCACATGATTTTCTTATTCTTGTGAGAACAGTAAAACTATATTAAGTCCAGCTTTGGGACTGTTCAAAAATTGTCTTGAACAGTACCAAAGGTGGTCTTTTACCAGTGGGCACTGTGTTTAAAAGAAGAATGATTCTAAGATTTAGCTGGTCTTTATAGTGGAATTTCACTGTATTTTAGAACTGCCTCATTGGAGTGGTTCGCGCGAGCAACCACAATCTACATTTGAAGGAGAATAGAAGCAAACTATCAAAGATTTTCATCATATAGGCAGAAAAACCCTGAATGTTATATCACATGGATGTGTAATCCTAACTGACACCAGATAGTCCCCTTTCCTCGACGAGTTTAATAAATAAATTATACATGAGCACGAATGCAAAATTATCTTTATCATATGACATTTAAAACACACTTAATTCACGATTTTTGTACAAAATTGTAAATATTCCAGCAAAAGTAAATGCGACGTCGCTAAGGACGTCGTACCTGTAACGTTACGGGGCGTATCTAACTAATTTGCATGGATTAACGAATTTAATACATGGGGTTTTTACACTCTTAGACGCCACGTCATATGATAAATCAAATTAATTTTGAACTAATCATATCTCCTAATGGTATATCCATTCACTTAAATTAGATGAATATCTGTCAACATTGCTTTCTTGAACTGTAGTCTTTTGAGATTATACGTAGTTTGGAATAACATTTGTTCAACACAAAGAATGAAGCATTTTCGGTACAATTCATGATCGTCCTCTAACTGGATAATAGCTGAACAATAACAAACACCCGTTTTTATATTGAAATATGTCACTCTGCTCACTAAACACCAGTTATGTATCTCTTGTTTCCGTATAACAGGTCTTTTTCTTTGCAAGACTGTCATCAGAGTTGGTGCTTCTGCACTTTTCGAAACTTCAATTAAGGCACTGATGTTAAATATCTTTCATAAATGATCCTTGACACAAGAATAGAAGTGGAGGCAATGACCTGCCTTTTACAAATATCTGCGCAGCAATGTATGGCTTATTGAAGTCTGGCTCTGACATAGTAAATTTTGCTTCATATGGGCCCCGTCAAGCGATTTTGGTACTTATCGCCTATGCGAGCAGCGAAGGTTCCGGCGAGCCTGCGCATCCGCGCAGTCTCGCCAGAACCTTCGCTGCTCGCTCATACAAGCAGTAAATCAAGAGGAACCTTCAGACAGAAAGCCATGTCCCTGGCCCCTCTGAATGGCTGGGCATGCGCAGTTAAAATTTGTCATGACGGAATGCTCGAAGACACAAATTCGCTTGGCGGGGCTAATTAATTTTCATTGTCAGCTACCAGTCCTCACTGCCCGCTTTGGTGCTTTCAGTACCAACTGTTTTGGAATTGGGTATACAATCTTGTAGCACAAAAATACTACTAGACTAAAATGTTTTGATAGTTTGATCTTAATCGTTACTGATAAGCCATATCATAACACATTTTTACTTTTGCTGTGGCAAAAGACATATTTACTTAAGGCAAAGCTGAAGTAACATCCCAACAGGCAAAACACTGACTCAACGTTGATTCAACAACGAAACAATACCTCAGACATTGACTTGAAGTCTGCCTGCCAGGATCTAGCAAGATGTGATAACTGCATAAAATCCCACTGGGCACGTGACGTTTAAACAACGTCGCATCAACGTCAAGACATAGCATCGGCATTAATACGACGTTGCACATACGTTGTGTGGTTATTGAGATGGCTTCTGTACAATCTTTTCATGTTGAACACTGTACAATAGAAATCCGTAATCACAAGGACATGTTATCCCTGAATATATTTTGGCTGCCCCGTCATTTATGGCGGGATTGTCTTTGGA
Source organism: Lucinisca nassula (assembly GCA_963580285.1). NCBI lineage: Eukaryota > Metazoa > Mollusca > Bivalvia > Lucinida > Lucinidae > Lucinisca > Lucinisca nassula. The sequence continues at coordinate 117,475,393 of OY757013.1, read as the reverse complement.
GAAACTGGCGTTATCTTGCGTTATTGATATGGTTGATGTGCTTGCATAGCTTGCATGAATTCTTTCATTTCCTGAAAAAATACAGATAAAATACATAGAGAATATTTAACATTTTTCTCAGTGTAATATCCATTTTTATTTTCCGAAAGAACGCCGAAAAGAAGTAGTTGCACGAGTGGTGAAGATGCGGATGCAAGAGAATACAACTTTTAGTATTCATCAGTGAATAAAAGTTGATCTGCGGATCTGACACTTAAAGACGATAAATATTATTATTTTTTATTTCTTTCTAGTTATACTGCGATCGGTTACATATTTATGGCCATTACTCGCAGGTGTACTTTACATACACACCAGGTTTGCAGGATGAAAGCCTACACGGTAATCATGTAATTACGGTGGTGGTCTTTAACCTGCACAGGGTTTGACTCTCCCTGCACATGGGGCCTCCAGTTAACGTCCCGATCCGAGGGACGGTACACTTTATGACATTCATCGGAATTTTAAGTACAAGCGCACTAACCGGTGAGCTATCACGCATCATTTATGCTTTAAAATGCAAATATTAATGCTTTTCTGAAGTGCCAGCCGACACCACAACGAACAAACTTTTTCCATGACGATTTCACGTCAATTTAGAGGTCTTCAGTGTGTTTACCAGGTATATATTGGGTGTAACTAAGAAAATAGGTTGTAATGTTACTTTAACAAATGGTTCAATCGAAAACAAATATTAGCTTAGCTGGCCTGGCGTCTGGTATATCTATTACATTACGTCGATGCTAAAAGTGACAGCATCAACATCTTAATGGCATGCGAACGCGCATGAATTACATTTACTACACGGCATGAAATTAACAAGGGATACACGATATTTTTCGATGTCTATTCACTGTTTGAAACATATAATACGGGTTTCGCCTAAGATATGTAAGTATTTCATTGCTTATCATAAAAGAAATGCTACTCGTAATAAATGAAACTCTGATGTCTCAAAATTTCTACCGACGACGGTGCTTGGAGGCTTAGATTGGGCTGCTTGATGCATCCACGCTGAGCTGAAACCGACCGCACACAGGTACTGGTAAACAGCAAAGAAGGTCTAAGCCTGCCCAGGCAAAGTAGTGCGAGTCGGCCTGCCCATGCATATAAACCCTATTGGTTTCATTGGGCGGCAGGGTTTGAGATGTCATTTCATCTCAATGTCGGGTAAAAGTCCCACAAAATTGGAAACAACGTCTCCAAAATGACCTAAATAGTATTGACGGGGACGTTAAACCTAAAATCAAAGAAAGATACACTACTAATTCTTAATGAAGAAATTGTTTGTTTGAATTGGAGTTGAACGGCCGAGTTATCACAATTTTAGGTCATTTTTGAGCTGGTCAGTTTACCTCTCCACACTTTTCCTGGACAGGCTTATACGTAAGCGGTTAACCAGTAAAGTGCACATTCTTTCATCAGAAACTAACAACTGCCATTCTTGAATCAGTGGAAGAGAGAGAATGACCATAGAAAAGATTTCATGATCAATCTCCTCGAAAGAATGTTGCCGACCCCGGCAGGTATCGAACCCACGTCCTCCTGATCACCAGTAAGACGCGCATCCGACTGAGCTATCGAGGCCATTTAATGACGAAATTGAAAAAAAAGTTCAGAATGAAGCTGCTAGATTTGTAAGCAGGCAACTGGGAACTTAACTGGAATACTAGAAAAATTAAGATGAGAGTCTCTCAAGAAAAGGAGAAAAGTCAGTACGACTCAGTAGGCTCATACTTTTATACAAAGGTCTAAAGGGTACAGATGAGCTTGTTCCTCCAGCTAGGCACTGTAGAAATTATCATTCATTGGTGTTTCAGACCCTTACTGCAAGAACTGACTTTTTTTAATAATCGTTCTTCCCCCGAACCATTAGAGCTTGGAATGCCCTTCCCGATTCGATTATTTCAACAGCTGCAGGTGCAGAGGATAATGTAGCTGAGTTTACCTCTTTAGTGAGAACTAGGGACTAACTTCCAATCACAGGTCCTGGTGTATGAATGTCATTTGACGTGTCACCAGTAACAATTCTGATTCTGATATCGACGTCAGTAGGACCAGTTAAAAACGGAAAATATGTTCCATAAAAGGGTTATCCTTTGGAAGCAAGGACTACACCATAGAACTGAAAACTTTGGAGTGTACAAGCATTTGTTTTACCACAGTGGCTGCATGCTGTTGCTGTCAGTTTTGATTGGTTAAATGAAAAACATCGAATACAAATAAATTGCAGACACTAGTACTTTATATAGCTAGAGTTTTCATCTTATAAAACACCAAAACCTCACAAGCGATAATGGTTACAGCTGGTGGACCTAGGCCAGATTAGGAACAGTCTGATCAGGAGCCACACAATTTGCCTGAATGCAAAACGTTCGAACATTTGTGTAGAAGATGCAGCATACGACATAAATTGACGACATTTTCAGATGCAGTTTTTCTTAGCATTTTAAGGATTATTTTTTTAACAAAGGTTCGGTTCTCATTTGCTTAAATTGTTGAATCACCTTTAGATGTAATTACTTATTCTTGGACGTTTCATATCTGCTTAATTTTTATGTAAAATAGAAGTGGAGGCAATGATCAGGACTCGATACAATTAACCCACAGCTCCTACCAGAGACACCAAAGGGAAAGAAACACAAACATGAAACAATAGACTTTAATGCAAACATCAATAGCGGTACAATAACTACTTATAATGACATGCCTTAAAATGAAGACAGTTGGAAAAGAACATACAACTGTTATAATTCACATCACGAAAACACTCGGCCCCCGCCCATCGGGGCTTGGAGAAATAGAATGGGCTGCACGATACCTGCTAGAATAGCTGAAACCAACAGCTAATGAGTACTGGTAAACCACTGAGGATTTAAGCAAAGTGGTGTTAGTCGGAAGTCCCTACATATAAACCTTTTTGGTTTGTTTGGGTGGTAGGGTTTGAGATGTCATTTCATCTCAATGTTGGGTATAAGTCCCACAAAATTAGAAGTAGCGTCTCCAAAATGACCTAAATAGTGCTGATGGGGACGTAAAACCTCAATTCGAACAAACAAACAAATCACGAAAACACGCCTATATAGTTCTTTTATGTAGTAAAACTTGTGTGTACAGGGATAAACCTTATTTTTCTTATTTCTGCTCTAAATTATAGATTGTAAGTACTCGTTAGAGCCGCATCGATGAGGCGGTTCAAACGAGTACTCACAACCTATGTTTTGAGCAGCAATAAGATAAATCTCACAATGTTTAATCTGAAAATTGTCACTATTTCGGCGGTAATATTCACAATATATTTGCATAGGCGTGTTTTCGTATTGTGATGTATTGATATAATGTGACTATTACCTTTTCATCTGCACATTCTTGCAGGTGACATGACTGTTTTTCCCGCCGGCTAGGGCAGTCCATTCCTCCCCATTTTGGCTTAACTCTTACATCTCGCCGTCTTTCTTTTACAGCATTTGGCCCACAGGTAGCAGAGCAACTCCCCCAGTCACCCCACTCTGATACAACACAGTCTCGAGCTAAAACAGAAAAACGGTCATTTAATTAAATGCACGCTCATGTTCTTAATCGTTTTAACCATGCGGTCATTCTCTCCCTTCTGTTGATTCAAGAAAGGCAGTTGTCAGTTTCTGTCGAAAGAATGTGTACTGAACTGGTTAACCCCTTACGTATAAGTCTAGCCAGAAAAAAAGTGATGATAGGTAAATTAACCGGCTCAAAAATGACCTAAATAGTGTTGGCTGTGCCATCAAACCCCAATAAAATCAAGCAACAATCCTTTTGACCATGCCCTACTGAACCTGACTTTTCCATCTTTAAAATTTGGACCACTCCATTATTGTAAACAGGGGTTTTAGCTGATGTCATTAACAGGATGTCAAAAATTAGTTCTTGTTCATGTCCCAGCAATATTGCCGTGCATGTTTGGTCAAACACCACCCATTCCTTCAGAAGACAGGGTGCAGACAAGCAATATATCAACACTCCAAGCTTTCGAATGACCTTAAAATGGGTTCAATGTCATGTTTGGTCAAAATCCACCCATTCAGTCAGAAGATATGGTGCAAATCAGAGGACCAATGGTCCTGTATCGCTCACCTAAAAGCTGAGTAAATGTGGAACCATACAAATGGCCAACTGCTTCCGCAGATTTTTGAAGGGTTTTTTACCATATAAGGGTGTGGCTCTTGGTCATGTGACCGAAATCATTTTCACTAATTTTCGTTTCCTTCTTTCTAAATACATTCATATGAAATTTGGTTATCAATGGTCCAGTGTTTTCTTAGGAAAATAAGTTTTAATTTTCATTTCTGAGAGACCTTAGGCCAAGGTCAAAGAATAACTTTGACCTTGAATACTCATGGAGATTCTTTCACTCATTAAGCTGCCTGTATCTTCACATTTTCAGATCAGAGGCTGCAATAATTTCACAAAATAAATTTTACTTTTTCCATATGAACGTCTATGTAAACAAAATTACCAAATTTGACCTTGACGTAAAATAGGTCAAAGTCATCCAAGGGTCATCATTTGAACAAACTATGATGGGCCAACAAAAGTCCCCAATGCTAAATACCAAGTATCACAGCACTCCGCCCACGGGTCCTGGAGAAGAAGATTTTTAAAGGGTTTTTAACATATATGAGCGTTGTCACCATCTTTGTAATGTGACCTGGACATCTTGAACAAACTTTAAATCCCCAATCCCATGGTGCTCGACATGAAATTTGACTTCAATTTGCCTAGTGGTCTTGACTTTTTCATATACAAAAGTCTATGCAACCGCATATGACCTTTGCGTAAAATAGGTCCAGGTAATCCAAGGGTCATCATTTGAACAAATTTTTAATGGGCCCAAGGACCCAACACTACATACACAGTTTCATGACCATTGGCAAACTGGTTTCGGAGAAGAATATTTTGAAGGGTTTTTACCATATATGGGCGTGGCCAACCTCTTGGTCATGTGACCAAACTCATTTTCATAAATTTTCGTTTTCTTCTTCCTAAAGATATTAACGTAAAATTTAGTAATTAATGGTCCAGTGGTTTCTGAAGAGAAAAAAGTTTTAATTTTCACACCTGAATGACCTTGACCTTGAATTATTCTGGAACTTCATTCTCTCATTTAGCTTACTGCATCTACCAATTTTCAGATCACAGGCTGCAATAGTTTTCGAAAAATACGCGATTTTTGCATTTTACTCCCATACAAAAGTCTATGTGACCGAATTTGACCTTGGCGTAAATAGGTCAAGGTCATCTTAGGGTCATGATTTGAACAACCTATAATGAGCCCCGAGTCCCCAATGCTTCATACCAAGTTTCAAAGCAATCAGCCCACTGGTTCCGGAGGAGAAGATTTTTGAAGGGTTTTTACCATATATGGGCGTGGACACCATCCTGGTCATGTAACCTTGACCACACAAAAAAACTTTCGTTCCCCCTTCCCATGGATGATTCACATGAAATTTAACTTCAATCGGCTCAGTGGTTTTGGTGGAGAAGATGTTTGAAAATGTTCACAGACAGACGACAGACAGACAGACAACGGAACCTTGCCATACTATAAGCTCACCTCTGAGCCTTCGGCTCAGGTGAACTAACAAGCCGAGTTCCAACAGCCTAAGCAATTTTTGAAGGTCATTATCTCCCTTACGCTGATTCAAGAAGACAGTTGTCAGTTTTTGTCGAAAGAATGTGCACTGAAATGGTTAACCGCTTACGTATAAGCCTGCCCAGAAAAATTGTGGATAGTTATGCGACTTTCAAAATAGGGTCAAGGTCAATAAAATCTAATCAGTTGGCCATATTTCAGTAGTATAGGTGTGCAAGTTTGGTCAAAATGCAATCATTTCTTATGAGACCGGGTACAGACAAGCCAATTTCCAAATATCTAAGCTCTCGTTTGAACCTAAACATGGAATCAAGATCATCAAAATCTAATTAGTTCTTGTCCATGTCCCAAGACTATTGTTGTGAAAGTTTGGTCAAAATCAACCCATTCCCTCAGAAGATACGGTGAAAACAAGCCATTTCCCAACATTCTAAGCTCCAGTTTTACCTTGAAAATGGTGTCAAAGTTAACAAAACATGATCAGTTCTTGGTCATGTCCCAACAACATAGCTGTGCAAGTTTGGTCATAGTCAAGCCATTCCAGTGTGCATTTTCTAACGCTCTAACCTCTCATGTGATCTTAAAACTGGTTCGAGGTTACTTAAAAACTAACATGTCCTTGTCCAATATACCTGTGTAAGTTTGGTCAATATTTTTCCAGGCGTCTAACTATCCACTGGTACTACGATTGGCCACATTTGACAATTACTCGTACATTACTTACACTCCAGATTTGCCGGATAAAAGCCTAAACAGTAATCATGTAATTACGGTAGGGATCTTTAACCTGCGCAGGGGATGATACTCTTTGCACAAGGTGGTGGGGGATCCAGTTAACGTCCCGATCCTAAGGACGGTGGCAGTCATCCCTGCAAATAAAATCCCTTATCTTGCCGAATCAGTTAATTTAGCCAAACCCATTTCTAACTATTAACCAATCAAATTAAACTACTTGATATAATGTTTTCATTCAATTCACAAACTGAATGAAAAACAGTGTTAATCCTGATAAGATCGCCTCTTCAGACAAAAATATATAAACACTGATTGCAAAGAAAGGTAGGGAATGTCGTGTTCAGCAGGATAAGGGTTAATATTTGGTAGTCATAATCCTGGTCTGCAGCAGACATATTTGAACAAAATACTTACGACATTTTGGTAATTTGCACTTTCTCCGTCTCTCCAGCTTTTTCGGGCACTTTCTACCACCATTAGCTGCTTGCAATTTAATCATTCTTCTTCTAGTTACATACTGTTTCCCACATTTTTTCGTACAGTCGGACCACTCCGTCCACGGTGTCACCATACAATCAACAGGTGGTCCCCTACTAGGTTCACCTATTTCATTAATACTGTTAGAAAGTTTGTCTTTCTTGTTTTTCTTATTTTTACGTTTCTTCTTGAGTTTTCTAGCTTTTCTCATTTGTCTTTTCTTCATTTTCTCTAGACGCCTTGCCTCTTTCATCATTTTTCTTTTCTTTTTCATTTCAAAGTCTATGTTTTTATTGGTTGTGCCATCAAGTTGCGGTCCGTTATTCTCTGCGTTTGCCATCATTTGTTGTTTCTTCATCATCATTAGTTTAAGCTCCTCTGGAGATGGTTCTTGTAATTCTGCTTTGTTCATAGCTGATAGACTTTCATCCAGTTTAACTGCAAAGAATAATAATAATAATAATAATACTAAAAATAATAATAATAATAATCGACCTTCTTAATAGAGGGTAACACATTTAGTACCCGTACTAATCTTCCATGTGGCCCTCTTTTTCTGGGTAGGAACCAGTACTAAGCAATGTGGATAAAGTTTCTTGCTCAAGGAAACAATGCGTGGCAACTGAACTCTTAACAGGGCTCCATCACGAATACATGACATACACTATAGGTTTGCCGGATGAAAGCCTACACAGTTATTATGTAATTGCGGTACGCATATGAATGATTCTGTCTGCACGGATGTGTGTGTGTGTGTGTGGGGGGGTCCAGTTAACGTATTTGATAATAAATTAGAGTAAAATTTGTTTTCGGAACAGACTAGTCTGAGCCATTGTAGCTCGCAAATGGCTCAAATATTTGACAGAGTTCTTCGCCAACACACACATGCACGCGCGCGCGCACACAGCACAATATATAAACACATCCAAAGTCTACGTCACACAAGGTCAAAGGTCATTAGCCTCGTTTTATCTGGTAGGCAAAAAACTTCCCGTTCTATACTCTACCGTTGATGTAACGCGAATTGTTTTCTGTAATTACTACTGTTTAATCCTCGTTCTATCAAAACTATTCGCCACAAACCATTCTGGACATTAAACTGCTGCTTTTTCGTATAAAGGATGGTAAATATTTTGCTTATTTTCGTTCGTTAATAAGCGTAATTCCGTTCGTTAAATAAAGCGCATCGACTACGTTTTGGAATGATGGTTTGTAGTTTTAAAACAGGTTTTAGGCAACAAAATATGCGTTAAAATGTCAGAAGGAGAGACTGGTTCTTTATCATTTAATTCTTCAAAAACACAAAATGACAAGGATCAGTTAATTTTGTGGAGAAGAAAGGAGTTTAATTACACGATAAATATTCGAAATTCTCATTGATCCTATACGGCAACAGTTATGGTTTGCCAACCAGATAAAAAGCGGTACTCTACAGGGGAGATAATTAGCGCATGCGCAGTGAAATGTAAACAAAGTCACGTGCCAAAACATTGGATCCATCTACATTACTGAATGGTTAGGGAACTCGTTATTCTCTCAGTCTGCATAGCATTTTTGACATTCTTATACTAAGTCGTTCATCTGTAGTCCTTTGTAAACAAAATTCAGCAAGAAATAACGATTACCCACAATGTGAGGCGGTTCTTACGAGTACCCTTAATCTATGTTTCTGACCAGAAATAAGGAAACCTAGACCTCTCTAAACCCTGTTTTACTATATAAAAGGAGTTTTAGGGGGTCGAAAGTGTATAGGCGTGTTTTTGTGATGCTTCGTTGGTCACACAAGTCTAGTAGATTTCTTCATGCCCCGATTATATCAACTCACTCATGTATTCTGCACATTGCTTGTTGCATTCCTCCTCCGTGTTAAATCTGTTGTCATTACCCCGGCAGCCACCATATTTAAAGGATTGGCATTCGCGTTTTTCCTGATTGTAGTGCCAGCGCACGAAAGAACCTCTGCATGGTCCGTCATTCTTTGGTAGACTGCAGATTGCTGAAAAAACATTCAAAACAGTGTTAAGAATTTAATGTTATTAATCAAATAATTTCGTATTGGCCCAGTTACAGGTCCGAGGTCTGCTGTATTGGCACGAGGCCGAAGGCCGAGGCCAATACAGCTGACCGAGGACCTGTAACTGGGACAATACGAAATTACTTGATTAATGACAATTTTATTAATTGACGCAATTAAAGACATGATTTATGATTTTTGAATATTGGTTGACCTTGTGTAATATAGGATAATCAATTAATAAATTCTTTATATTAGTTGAGCAGAACACAACCATTAGTGCGTTTAAGTTATTTTGGGATAGCTGTATTCAATATTGTCATTCCGATGGCTTTGCGGATGCATCACGAAAACACGCCTATATAATTTTGATCCCCTTGAACCCCACTTTTATATAGTAAAACTGGGGGTTCCGGGGGTATACTTTATTTTTCTAATTTTTGCTCCAAAATATAGATTGTGGGTACTCGTTAGACGGTTCTAACGAGTGCCCACAATCTATATTTTGAGCAGAAATAAGAAAAATATAACAATTTTTCATCATAAAAATTTCATTTTTTGGGGGATAAAGGTGGCAATGTATTTGTATAGGCGTGTTTGCGTAATGGAGTCGCCGTAAAACGTAATAAGCGGCTGTAAACCCGATGATCTTTGCCCCCGCCCATCGGGGCTCGGAGAAATATACTGGGCTCCACTGTGCTTTCATGGAGAGCTAAAACCGACTGCACATGAGTACTGGTAAACCGCTTAGAGGATCTAAGGCTGTCCAGACAAAGTGGTTCGAGTCCATGCATATAAATATGCTCTATAAAAGGGTTATCCTTTCGAAGCAAGGAATACACAACAGAACTGGAAAATATGAAGTGTACATGTTTTCTGGGCCAGACTAGCTAGTTTCGGCCAATTAGGCTTCATCAGTGACCCTCAAATATTTTCAAAATTCCACAATGGAATCAATGATCCCAAAGGACAAGAAAATATAAACTACACTATGATGTAGGGCAGGGAGACATTTTACGGCCGCCACACATCAGCTGTAGTGACGTTCAATATGTTCTATAAAAGGGTTATCCTTTTGAAGCAAGGAATACACCACAGAACTGGAAAATATGAAGTGTACATGTTAACTTGGCCAGACTAGCTAGTTTCGTCCAATTAGGCCTATTGGCTTCATTGGGCACAGGGCTGAGATGTCATTTCAACTCATTGACTGGTGAAAGGCCCAAAAAATTGGAAGCAACGTATCCAAAATGACCTATATAGTGTTGACAGGGGCGTCAAATCTTAAATTAATCAAAGAATTTATCTACCCAAATGACAAGTTTCAAAGCACTTATCACCTTTATATTGGAAGGTTTAAAACTAGCAGATTTTTTCATCAAGAGTATGAGTATAGTCAGCTGCATAAAACCGAATTTCGACAAAGTTATGACGAAATTCCTACAGTAAATCGTAGCATTTACCATCGCATATGCTTGACGTTATCCAATCAGATGTCGCATTACATAGGCAGGTGCATTAGAATGCTATTTTCTCGTGTATGTCCCTAACAAAAATTATTGATATTGGCCTTGATGAGGGAGTCTCGCGGTGTTTTAAAAAAAAGTAAGACAAAACAAACTCAAACGCCACTTTTCTCTATTTGAAATGGAATTTGTCAAAATTTTTATAGCACTTTGTTCACTTGGTGTTGTAGGCAAAGTATGGAAAAATTCCGCTATTAAGACTGCCTAAATTTACTACTAAATCTGCTTTTCAAAGCTTATTGAGAAGGTTTCAGCTATTCTTTCTTTGTGTTTTCCACACCTAGTGTCTCCTATTAAGAGACCACATTTGGGACTGTTCAAAAGTGGTCCTTAGGAGACACATTTGGGACTGTTCAAAAGTGGTCCTAAGGACCACTTTTGAACAATCCCAAAGGTGGTCTTAGTGTGGGAATTTTATTGTAATTTAAAAAGTTTTATGAACAAAATTCCAAGTTTTTAAGGGAATACGACGTCAAAATAAATACAGCAGAAATAAAAGCTCTATATAACGGCCTGCCTTTTAACATGTAAGAACTATCTTGTTCCCCCAAAAGAAATGCCAGCTGATGAAGAAACTCATTTTCAAGGCATCGAAACCTACAGCTGTTTCAAAGCCACACAAAACTTTTATGAAAACTATGCAAATAGCTTCTTCACTGCAAACATGTCACTGTTTTTGATATTTGCTAAAATATACGACATGCCATTAACTCAATTAGTTTGATAAGCTAAAATTCCATGAATGTTTTGCTCAGAACTTGAAATTATGTAAAGCAAAACGCAATACAGCATTTTCATACCTGTGAAGTTCTTCATCATAAATGCTTTCCTACAGTCTGGAATCGCACCAAAGCAAATATTTCGTTCCATGATCTCATGGCCACAATTCATCTGTTGTGCCGACTTCCGCAGAAACATTCGCCATCTTTCTTTAACTCCTCGCCCGCAGAGTGTCGCCGTGCATGGCGACCAATCAGACCATGGCGTCACTGCGCATGGATCATTGAGGTCAATTTCATAGGTATGTCTGACTTGAAAGTTTTCTGCAAGTTTATCACGACCAGTTTTTCTTTGAGATTCTTCCATACAGTTTCCTTCACACGATTCTTTTTCCATCAATTCAACACTGCACATGGATGGGAGAATGTTTGGATTTCGTATTTCACGTGACCGCTGGCGCATACCCGTTCCACAGTTGATGCTGCATTCTGTCCATTCTGACCATCCGGTTGTGGCACATTTCATCATTTCTGTAGATAAATTAACATTCGGATACCACACTTTTTACATTACGACTACATATCCGTGTGAAAAATGTCTAGAACTAGATTTATTTTTCAGATTAAAATGTTTGATTATTTTCTTATTACGAAGACAATTTAATATAGATTGTGGACGCTCGTTAGAACCGACTAATTGAGACGTTTGTAACGAGTACCAACAATTTGCTTTTGAGTATAAATAAAGAAAATACTGTTAGACCCCGTAAACCCTATTTTTCTCTATATTAACTGAGTTTCAGTGGAGTTTTCATTACATGAACCCGTTAATACGATGAGTACGAAAGACTAACACATCCATGAAAACATTGTACACGACCATTACATTGTCAATTACCCCTATATATATTGCATTGCAACGCATTGACCTGATAAAGATATGCTATCTCAAGTCAAGTGAGCTTTATCACGTCAACATGACATTGCTCTTTTATGAATGAACCGGACCACTGAAAAAATGACAAAATGTTATATCTACTGAGAAAAATGGAAAAATTACATGAAAAACAAAAAAATAAGATAAGAAAAATATGGTCAGCTGATACTAAATATATCGACCGCCAGAATGCTGGGACGCACTGAGGACCATCAATAACTGATCGTAAATTGCTAATTTTAGAGTGTACAAGGGGATAACTGATAAACAGAATACCAGGTGAGTGTCCTTTGATATCAAGTTTATCAAGCTCGGCTTCGAGAACGCATGTAGAATCGCTCGGCAAGCCTCGCGATTCTACAAGCGTTCTTGAAGCCTTGCCTGATAAACTTTATATCAAAGGACACTCACCTGGTATTCTCTATTTATTTTACATGTATGTATATAATCTACAAGCCGCTCCGATTCTTCCGACCAGTTTATGAATAAGTTGTCCTTTAGGTTCAGGAGAAGTTCAAAGTAAATTTTCAAGATGGCAGCTATCTTGGATGTCAGTTCATAATAACTTGGGCTATTTTTTATCTGCAAGTCGCCACAAAACTACCCACCAAGTTTCTAGTCAATTGGCCTGTAGGTTCAGGAGAAGAAGTTCAAAGGAGCAGGTAGCCATTTTGGATTACAGATCGATAAGAATTTAGATATTTTTTATCTAAAAGCCACAACATTATTTCATTCAAAATTCTGTATCAATTGCCGATTCGGTTCAGGAAAAAAATTACAGAGCCTGAGGACCATCTTGGATATCGGATCTGAATAATTTTAGCTTTTTTTATCCACAAACCATCTAGATGGCTCAAACCCAGTTTCGAATCGATTAGCCAATTGGCTCATGAGAAGTTTACAACAGATTTTCAAGATGACCGCAATGGCCGCCATCTTGAATTTCGGATCGGAATGATTTTTCCTACTGTTTGATCTACAAGTCATCCCCTAGGCTGATGCGCCAAATCCAGTTTCGAGTCAATTAACCTTTCATATCATGAGGAGAAGTTCAAAATAGGTTTTCAAGATGGCTGTCGTGGCAGCCTTATTGGATATTGGATTTTAGCTACACACCCCTTTTCGAGTCCATCTGTTCCACAGTTTGAGAGATTTTGAAAATGGTGAAAAGGTTAACGGACTGACGGACGAAGGACAAGTGGCGATGGCATAAGCTGACCTGCACCTTTGCTCAAGGTGAGTTAAAATGTAAACCCCGTGAACCCAAGTTTCTCAATATGAGTAACACGGTAGAACATGTTTATTACAAACCTAATTTCTTCGCTAGCATCATTTTCTTTTTCATCATATTGACCAGATCTTCAGTGCTTGGTACCTCGTCATCAGTTGACTGGCTCCCCTCGTCCCCTCCACAGACTTCCTTAATCTTCGTTAAGGTCAGTGTTGCCAATGGCTTTATTGGATTTGATCCGTAGAAGGGAGAGTCTGGATGTTTTGGCTTTGTATTTGTTATGCGGGTGATTCTCTCTTGTGGATCTGACGGAATCTTCCTGGTATTCTGAAACAAAGGAACAACTTGATTATACAGGTCTTCAAATGTTATGACGTCATGAAGTACGAGAACGTGCGCACATGAGCAAAACTGAATAAGGTCACAGCTTCCGATCTCATCCTATATTGTTGTATCATGTCTATGCTGTATTTGTATAACATTAAAGAACATGCGCATATATGCATGTGTTTACAATGTCGACAAACTATCTAAATATATATCATTTTCCATTAAATATTAAATGAGCTGTTATTAAAGGAAAGAACTTTCTCCCCTCCCCTCCGTAGCAACTTCTATCTTTTAAGAGGAGCCCCATTCCGGGGAAAATCGATGGTTTTACATGGCTTTTCCTTGTTGATAATAATAGGATTGATTGAGTGAGTGAGTGTTTGAGTTTTACGTCCCACCAACAGCTAAGGTCATACGGAGACGGGACCTCGGTTTAAGGACTCATCCGAACGTCTGGAGAAGCCCGGGATCAATCCTGCGACCCCTGGTTTACATAATAGGATTGATATGGCTGCGCAATTGACGAGTATTATTCTTGTAAACATTACGATAATACACCCGTGCAACAAAGTGCATTTTTCACATCTACAAAATGGCCAATTTGGTTGCGAGTCGGCCTGCCCATGCATATAACCCAATTGGCTACATTGGGCGGTAGGGATTGAGTTGTCATTTCATCTCAAAATGATTTCCTATGGAAATCCTCTATGTTTTTCTCATATGTACAGCAAACATAGGTTGTTGATGCTCGTTAGAACTGCCTCATTGAGGCGGTTCTAACACGTACCCAATACCTGTGTCTTGGAGCAGAAATAAGAAACATAATGTATAATCCCGTAAACCCCAGTTTTCTCTATATAAAGTGGCGTTTAAGGGGGTGTTCATTACACGGACTTGTCCGCGTGATGCATGACCGTTGTAGAATGTACATAGCTGTACTAAATGTAAAATCACAATAAATAAATAAATAAATAAATAAATGAATAAATAAATAAACAACCCATTTGCATCAACAAGTCCTTGAAATGAAAATAGTAAGTTTGAATCGTATTCCTGATCAAAACGCTAGTCGAGGGTACACCATGGGACTGCCGCCTATCCGATGCGGTTCTAACGTGTACGCAAACGTTTTAATCAATACAGGTAATACTCGACTAATATAAGTCATTTAGGCCCCTACATGCATTTATATGCTCCGCCCATCGGGGCTTGAAGAAAAGGATTGGGCTGCATGATGCTTCCACGCAGAGCTGACACCGACCGCACACGGATACTGGTAAACCGCTTAGAAGGTCTAAGTCTGCCCAAGCAAAGTGTTGCGAGTCGGCCCACCCATGGATATAAATAACCCTATTGACTACACTGGGCGGCAGGGATTGAGATGTCATTTCATCTCAATGTCGGGTAAACGTCCCACAAAACTGGAAGGAACGTCTCCAAAATGACCTAAATAGTGTTGACGGGGACGTTAAACCTTAAATCAGACAAACAAACACACGCGTTTTATTAAAAAAAAAATGGTTTAACAAAATATGGACAGCTCTGGGTGTCGCTTGCTGGTAAAACGGCCCAGAACAGGGGCAGACTAAACCTTTCAATTCCTGATATCTTAGTAAATGGTTTCATTTAAGAAATGAAATTTATTTTTCTGCAGTTCATGGAAGTATGAACGCAATGGGTAGCGTGCAAAGTAAATGAACCCCGAAGGGGTTCTTGTAAACTTTGCTAGCGACCCGCTGTCGTTCATACTTTCATGAAAAGCAGAAAAATTAGGTTTATTTTTTATATTTACATTATTTGCTCCTCATCACTGGGCGAAAAAAATGCTTAAAGGACAAACTTTTAAAGCTGAAAAACATATACACGATGTTTTTCTATTGTTGGTCCTTGTTAGAACCGCCTCATCGAGGCGGTTCTAACGAGTACACACAGTCAATTATTTAGATCAAAAATAAGAAAAATAAGGTTTACCTCTGTAAACCCCAGTTTTCAAAGTACTATATAAAAATCGGATTCATGGGGTTCAAAATTGAATAGGCATGTTTTTATGATGATATCCCTATGAGGTCACAACAACAAGAACAGCATGTCTGATTTCGTACAAACGCTATTACCCTCCAGGCATACAAACGTGACTCAACGTTGAAACAACGTTTTCAACGTTGGTTCAACGTTGAGTGCCTGCTGGGAAAGAACGTTAACTTCATCGTTCATTGACCGTCAAGTGCACCACAACAATTTATTGGTGTAGACAAACACAATCGACCCTAAAAAGGCACTAGGTAAATATTGCTTTACGCCTATGGCATACAAAACAGAAACTTACCACATATTTTACGCCGTCATCTGTTCCAGCGTCCCAAGGAAAGAGGTCTACATTCACCTCGTCCGCCCACGTGCAGTTTTCTTGGCACATACTCATGGCACTCACACCTGAATAAAATGTTACACATAAGTTTTCAGCTGAAGCCCTACGTTAACTTGCCGAGAAGCCAAAATGTTCCGATTTTGTTTGAACTGAGGTTTAACGTTCCCGTTAAAACCTCTTAGATCACTCCCAATTTTGCAGGTCTTTTACCCGACATTGAGACAGAATGACACCTCAAGCTCTGTCGCCCAATGAAACAAATAGGGTTTATATGCACACGGACGACTTGCTCCACTTTACCTCGGCAGGCTCAGACATTCTAAGCGGTTTACCAGTACTCGCAGTTTCAGCTCTGCGTGGAATCACCATGCAGCCCAATCTTTTTCTTAAGGCCCAGGTGGGCGGGGCAACACAGTCCAAATGTGAATGATTGTGCTGGGGTTTAAGGACACGTCAGTCATAGTAGGTCATTTTGTGTCGTCCACACAGAAAGAGTGAAAAGAGATAGAAGTAACAGACAAAGACCGGTCTGGTCAGCAAGTGTCTTGAGAACTAGAGATATTATAAGAATCTTATATGGGACTGTGTGGTGGATGTGCGTTTCCAACCCGAGGGATGACCGTGCTGAGCGGAACCGAGGCTATGCCGAGGTTCCGCTCAGCAGGTCATCCCGAGGGTTGGAAACGCCCAGCTACCACAGAACCCCATATTGGATTCTTTTTCTTGCACAACACCTCCAAAACATTTCCTTTTTATTGTGTAGCAAATAGCAGAACTACAGACAGTATTTCTTGTCTTCTTTTTTAAGATTTTCATACAAAAGTCCTGTATTCAGTGTCCTGTAACGATAAATGAGTCAAATAATTATCATTCTTATTGATTTTTAGCCGGCTAATTTTGACAGCTCGCACATGTAGGTATATTGTTTACAAAATAAAAGTAATGCGGAAGTAGTTCAGGCAGTTGAATAGAATTGAAGCGCACTGATGTTAGTTGCCTGGGTCGGAAAACCAGGGTCAGAACATAAATTTCTATCCCAGGGTAAAATCACGGATTTCCTTATCTGGTGTGCAAGAATGTACTATCCAAGCAGCGAACACAAAGGTGCAGATCAGACTGATCTTCAACTTTGAAGTTCGCAACTGACAAAACAGACTTTCTCATGCCCTGGCACAATTATTTTACAGAGTTCTAAGCAACCAATTCACTAAAAGCATTTGTGGTGCGATTGTCTTTGAGTGCAGAAAAATGGGAAACTGGGCCTGAACTGGAGACCAAGACCGTTTCGTTTAAATTTTAAATGCATATTATCTGTATTTTAAGCAAACAGTACAGACTTTGGCAAGACGCCAAAATCTGCGGTGTCTCATCTGGGTCTTCACTGTTTGCTTGTGCCCCAGTACACAAGTCCAGACCAGATTTTACTTTTTGCACAGCACTCTTATAGCACAAAGCCAATGAGAGCATACGGAAAATGCTAGCGCTGGTATAAATCTGGATTTTGTACAAGGTCAACAATAGTCACGTTTACAATAACTTTTGGTTCACCCCCAAAATTAACATAATATAAACAGCAAACAAAAAAAAAACAAAAAAAAAAAACATGCAGTCTGATCAGAGTCTTCGCTGGCTGCAATAGCCTCCTGGTCCCGAGGTTATAAAACTTCTTCATAGAGCATGATCTTTTATGGTGCTAATGATTACTAAAATACCAACAGTTGAGGATTGTGTCATATTTATATCCGTAGAGAATGCTATTTGTCCTGCTGATTAATATTAAAATGCCAACTAATACATATCTGACAGCAGATCAAATTTTATGCTCTGCTGAGTTGAGCATGAAAAAAAAAAACAAATAACCTCGGCGCCTTTCTATCCAAAAAAAGTTAAGTGAAAACGTTTCATCTGATTCTTTACTGGTCGCTCAGGTCTAATTGTAGGATTGGTCATTTGAGCCCCGCCAAGCGAATTTGTGTCTTCGAGCATTCCCTCATGACAAATTTTAACTGCGCATGCCCAGCCATTCAGAGGGGACAGGGATATGGCTTTCTGTCCGAAGGTTCCTCTTGATTCACTGCTTGTATGAGCAAGCAGCGAAGGTTCTGGCGAGACTGCGCGGATGCGCAGGCTTGCCTGAAGTTTCGCTGCTCGCATAGGCGATAAGTACCAAAATCGCTTGACGGGGCCCATTTGTTTGTGTTGGAGTTTAACGTCCCTGTCATCACTATTAAAGTTATTTGGAAGATTTTCCTTCCGATTTTGTAGGACTTTTGCCCTACACCGAAATGAAATGACATCTCAATCCCTATCGCCCATATCATTAATTTGTTTGATTTAATGTTTTATGTCCCTGTGAACACTATTTAGGTAATTTTGGAGACGCTGCTTCCAATTTTATGGGACTTTTACCCGACATAGAGATGAAATAACATCTCAAACCCTATGGTCCAAACAAACCAATAGGGTTTATATGCAGGGACAGTACCACCCGCACCACTTTGCTTAGGCAGGCATAGACCTTCTAAGCGGTTTACCATTACTCATGTGCGGTCGGTTTAAGCTCTGTGTGGAAGCATCATGCAGCCCAATCAATTTCTCGAAGCCCCGATTGGCGCCAAACGCACATAGAAATCGCTTGGGTTTAATTTGCCAAATTTAATGCACGTCTTTGCCTAAACGGTTTAACCATACCCAAAAGTTGCTCTGCGTGAAAGCATCATGCGGAAGCATCATGCAGACCAAACTATTCCCTGCGTCGGCTCACCATATATTGTTCTAGCTTAAAATATAAATGTATGTAAACTACCCACCTATGCACCAGTCTGGGCTTGGTCCGACCATTGTCAAGAGCGATAATTCGTGTGCCTTTTGGTTGACTTTGAAAACAGCTTCCCTCTGACCAAGAACATTTCCCCACATAGGACTTGTCTTGATAACTGTGTAGATCTTGTCACTCTATAAAAATATACGAACAATATTATATTAGGACTAGATAACTAAAATAATTTTCGGTCTTTAAAGTTTTGTGAGAACCTGAAAGTAGAACAGCTGCAATCCTTTTTATATCAAATCCTTGAAAGTCCTGGGGCCAGTTAATCGAAGTAGCCGAAAAAAGACCTTTCGTTGCAGAACTTGGCATCTCACATGTGGCCCTAACGAGGCGCGAACCACAGCGGTGAGAGGCCTAATGGTTAAGAGTCAGCACTCTTATCCATAAGGCTAGGGAGGCCCGTTCAATATAGGTGGCTTGTTTCACAGTGGTGGCAAAATTGACAGGTTTTATTACACGCGAGCCCATGTTATCCCAACAGACGCTCGCAGGAGACTTGCTGACTGTATTATAGACTGTTTATTGCTATTACCGATGATTACATTATGAGTTCGGTCACACGAAAATAAGTCGCTGGGGTTTGCAATCAGGTAAGATAAACGCTAGCGCCCAGTTGTTCGAAGCATCGTTAGCATAACGAGCTCGTAAGTGGTCAAATTGGCAACTGTTCTAGTAAGTGTAATATCTAATACAAAGGTATTTTTGCTGAAAAAAATGTGAGCAGCTTTTGCAAATGCAAAAGCTGCTCACATTTTTTCAGCAAAATTATTAATATATTTGCAACATTAAATGGCCCAAGTTTTAACATTACGTTAGTTAACAAGATCGTTAGTTTTCAGCAACTAGCCCCAGCCTGCTCAGCTACACAGACTAGTAAGAGTCTTGAAAATTTAGACATGTCTATAAAATTTTGACCCCCTTAAACCCCACTTTTATATAGCAAAACTGGGGTTTACAGGGGTATACATTATTTTTTCTTATTTCTGCTCAGAAACATAGATTGTGTGTACTCGTTAGAGCCGCCTCACCGAAGAGACCCCGTGTGTCCTTATTCCGTATTCAAACAGTTTTTATACACGAAACGTTGAGCTTTAACACTCTTCGAGTCCGCAACATGAAAGGGACGCTGTAGTCAACCTCGGATACAAGCATGTGGCTAGGACAGGCCGGTACGCAGGGGAGGGGCGAGGGATGCACATGCATACCTGTGCACCCTCCCTCATCAGGAAGGAGACTCCCTCATTCTTTATGCAAATGTTTGCCCAATTTATGCTAAACTTTAATAAAATTTTGGAGTAACCCTCATTTGAACTGAGAATTTCCCTATACATGTGTATATTGTTTACATCTCCAAATCTCCCACATACAGTTCATACAGTTCAAAAAATATCACAGGTATGCACATGCTCCCCTTTTTGGAAAATTATCTCAAATTCAAGCAGAATTTCACCGGAAATCAAGTTTACACCCCTAACTCTGGGCCCCAAATCAAGATTTTCTTAAGATTCGTACCGCTCTGCAAAATACCTGAAATTCGCATCCCATTTTTCAAATATGCTATAGAAGTGTTATCCTTTGGAAGCAAGGAATACACCACAGAACTGGAAAATATGGAGTGCACATGTTTTCTGGGCCAGACTATCTAGTTTCGGCCAATAAGGCCTCATCAGTGACCCTCAGTTATTTTCAAAATTCAACAATGGAATCAATGATCCCAAAAGACAATAAAATATAAACTACTCTATGATGTAGGGCAGGGAGACTTTTTACGGCCGCCACACATTTCCAGACACAAGCTGTAGTGACCTTAAATATGTTATAGAAGGGTTATCCTTTGGAAGCAAGGAATACACCACAGAACTGGAAAATCTGAGTGCATGCCTGTATGTCTCCTTTTCGCGGGATGCTTGCGCCAAATATCGAACAATAAAACGCTTGTTTTTATTACGCGGATGAAAAGATAAACACAAGATAAGGTGTTAGGAAAGGAATTACATAAGATAGCACCGCGTTCTTACTCCTCGTAAAAGACAGACTCTATTTCAGACTTTGTGTATGGGGCGACCCACAAGAAAACGGCCCTTAGCCATCTCCGACTCATATTCTTCAAAAATGTGCATGCAGCCATCTGACATGGCTAGACGCATGATTTCTTGCATGAAGCTACGTCAAGGTCTTCTCTGCGGATATGCGACCAATAAAGGCTCAGGCGAGCCTGCGCGCATGCGCAGACTCGCCTGAGCCTTTGCCGGTCGCCTTTGTGATTAAGTTCCCTTTGTCGTGTGCTGGCTAATTCCTTAAGTTTACGAGCAATCGTCAAGTATTGCTGGGAAGCATATGCAAATGCATGGAATTTCATAGAAACATAGAAAAGTAAAATGTTAAATTCCGCTATTAAGTAAAGACTAATTACTGTTAAAATTCAGCTATTAAGACCAGCTTAAATTAAGACTAATTCTTGTTTAAACAAGTTTTTAAAAGTTTCACTTTTTCTTTCTTTGTGTTTTTTACACCCAAGAGACCACCTTTGGGACTTCATAACCAGAAACACTTGTACACTCCGTGCTTTTCAGTTTTGGTTCTGTGGTGTATTCTTTGCTTTTGAAGGATAACCCTTTTATAGAACATATTTAACGTCACGACAGCTGGTGTTAAGGGAATGTGTGGCGGCCGTAAAATGCTCCCTGCCCTTCAAAAAAGCTTAATTAGTATTTTCTTGTACTTTGGACCATTGTGTTTTTTTGAAAATATTTATGGGCCACTGATGATGCCTAATTGGCCGAAACTAGCTAGTCTGGTCCAGAAACACTTGTACACGCCATATTTTTCAGTTCTGCGGTGCATTCTTTGCTTTCAAAGGATAAACCTTTTATAGAACATATTTAAGAGTGAAGAAAGAAAGGAAGTTTCTGTTTGTTTGATTTGAGGTTTAACGTCCCCGTCAACACTGCATAGGTCATTTTGGAGACGTTGCTTCCAATTTTGTGGGACTTTTACCCAACATTAAGATGAAATGACATCTCAAGCCCTGCCGCCCAATGAAACCAATAGGGTTTATAAGCATGGGCGGGTCGACTCGCAGTGCTTTGCCTGGGCAAGCTTAGATCCTCTAAGCGGTTTACCAGTACTCGCGTGCGGTCGGTTTCAGCTCTGCGTGGAAGCATCATGCAGCCCATCTATTTCTTCAAGCCCCGATGGGCGGGGCCGAAAGAAAGGAAGTGCATGGGTGTGATTTCGACATCATTCAGTTCAGTCATGCTTTCAGTGAAATGAACTGTATAAAGATATTTCGTCTGCTTTTATTTTTCGTCTCTTGTAACAAAATGCACACTTATTTTCATATATTTAAATATATGCTACAGAGAAAGATATTTTATTTCATTTTATGCAATTTGCAAACATTTATTATGAATTAACGCTGCATGATCAGCCATAAAAGCCGTCTTGTGGTCGCTTTGTTTCGAATGTTGTTTCAGATAATACATATATTGTCGCACCTCTTAACCCATAAAATGCCAATCACGACACTTGTCGTCTGTTTTATCGTCTGCCGGTTACCTTAAAAGTATTTGTTTTTGCAAACAGTGTGGGCCGAGATCAGACTGCTCCTTTAGGAGCAGTCTGATCTTGGCCCACACTTTTTGCCTGTATGCAATAACATTTTTAATAACCTTTGCAAAAAATCGGCAGGCGACATAAGCAGACGACATTTTCAAATGTAGTTTTTTTCAGCGTCTTAAGGGTTAAACCTATCATCATCAAACCGCCTTAAAAGTCCGTTTTACTTTTTAAACGACCTTCAAAAGGCCATAAATTACAGAAGCTCAGTTTAATAGTATGTAATTTGTTCTTTACAGAAACCCATTTCGAATACTTATCTTACAAAATTAGCACTTTCAATTGTTTGTAAACAGACTGATAGCAAAACAGAAGCCTGGCCTACCACCGTCGTTTGTTCGTTAAGTAAAGTGCAATACTCAAAGGACATCTCGGTCTTTATTATGAAATAACTTTGCTACTGATTAGAAGGGTGAAAGAATGCCAGCCGAAACTAGCGAGTCTGGCTCAGTACAATTTTCAGTTCGGTTGTGTACTCCACATCACGTGAACAAGTCCTTGACATAAACACCCCCTAAACCCCACTTTATATAGAGAAAACGGGGGTTTACGGGGATATACATTATTGGCGGGCGTAAAAAGTCTCCTTGATCTTCATCATATTGCAGATTATATTTTCTAGTCGTTTGGGATCAATGATTCATTATTGAATTTTACAGTAGCTGAGGGTCACTGATGAGGCTAACTGGCCAAAACTAGCAAGTCTAGCCAAGAAAAACTTGTACACGCTTCAATTTTCAATTATGTTGGGTACTCCAATGGATTGCCTATCTAGAACATACAAAAGTTTCCAAACACAATTCAAAGACGGCCATCTCAGATTTTCATATGATTTTCGGGGTTTTTTTTTCGCATTGTTCAAGTTGGTGTACTCACTCTTTTCATCATGTAGATTTGTATCTGTACAGTGATATTCCGCTATTAAGACCACGTAAAATTAAGACTAATTCTGCTTTGAAAACTTTATTAAGTAGGTTTCAGTTATTCTTTCTTTGACTTTTCTGCATATAGTGGACTCTGGTTTGAGACCACCTTTGGGACTGTTCAAAAGTGGTCTGTAAGACCACTTTTGAGCAGTCCCAAAGGTGGTCTTAATATAGGAATTTTACTGGATTTTGCAGTGATGACTTACTGTTCGGCTACCAGTCCTTCATGTGGTAAGCAAATGGACAACAGCAATGGGCGGCAAACATTATTATTAACTTTGGGTCGATTTTCATCTTATCAAAAGCTTTGAGGTACTGCATTTACTACAAATGAAATGGCCCATGTAATTGCAACATAAACGTTTTATGGGATTAATTTTGACAAACTAGACGGGTATATTGGCGCAATATTTAAGGACTGTAAGAAATATACTCTTTTTACATTGCAGATTGCAAAAATCAAAAATGAGGTTTGAGACCAGCTGACAGTGCATAGTTTGGCCTGTGAAAAGTAAATTGTTTGGGCTCTTAAAACATTGTTTTGTTTGTTGGATTTGAGGTTTAACGTCCCGTCAGCACAAAACAGGTCATCTTGGAGACGTTGCTTCCAATTTTGTGGGACTTTTACCCGAGATTGAAATGAAATGACATCTCAATCCCTGCCGCCCAATGAAACCAATAGGCGTTAGACGGTCCGACTCGCAAATCTTTGCCTGGGCGGTTTTAGACCTAAGCGATTTACCAGTATTCATGTGCGGTGGGTTTCAGCTCTGTGTGGAAACACCATGCAACCAAATCTATTTCTCCAAGCCCCGATGGACGGGGACCACCTACAACATTGCAGTATGGGGACTTTTGATGGCCCAGTCTTATGGGCAAAATGTCCACCAAATGCTATAACATGTATGCTAACCATTTGAACTGTGTAGACTGGTACAGATGCCTATACAGTGTGGATTAAGATGAGACGGCTCACCAGGATCTACATCGTTTACCACCCCGTAAATAATATCGACTTAACTTCGGATTTATCATCTTAACCCACAAATGCCAATCATGACAATTGTCGTCTGCTTTGTCGTCTTCCGGTTACTTTAAAACTCGTTTTTGCAAACATTTCGGACCCAGATCAGACTGCTCCTAGAGGAGCAGTCTGATCTGCGTCCAAACTGTTTGCCTGTATGCAAAAATACTTTTAAAATAGTTTTCAAGAAGATTCAGCAGACGACATAAGCAGACGACATTATCAGATGTAGTTTTACCCGGCGTTTTAGGGGTTAACCAAACTCCGGACTTCCGAAAACCGGCGTTTCAAGGTGGAAGAGTGTACTTCATAAACTCCGGGATGAAAGGCCTGATAATTTCTCGCGTGACTCGCCTCGAATATGAAGCAACTGCAATATAACAGGTGCTACCGGCATATAAAGTGATAGATTAAGATATCATTTGTGTGTGGCATGGGCAGCAAAACTGACTTTATTAAAACGAAAAGTTTGTATAAATATCAAATACCAGCACATCTGTGCATCTTCATGAGAAATATTAATGATATGAGAGACTATTCATTACGAAAACATGCCTATACAAATACATTGTAAACTTTACCGCCGAAATAACGAAAACGGAATAGGAACACCTAGCAGATTTTTCCGCCATTTTTCAAAGGGGGACAACTGTCGGAACTTCCTGTTCGCTTTTCTATAAGCACTGGCCCACTGAAATTGGGGTTTACTTTTAAAGGAAAGAATTTGCTCCCTAAGAGCAAACTCTTTTCTTTAAGAGTTGACCCCTATTGACACGGGAGACAAAAACACTTTTGAAGGAGTTGCCTCTCCTGAAGGTGTACCGCTTCCTCTTAAGATGAAAAATTGTGATAGTTTTCTTATTTCTGCTCAAAACATAAATTGTGGGTGCTCGTTAGAACCGCCTCATCAAGGCGGTTCTAAGAGTACCCACAATCTATATTTTAGAGCAGATTTATGAAAATAAGGTTTACCCCTGTATACCACTGTTTTTTCTATATAAAAATGGGGTTCAAGGGGATCGGAATTATATGGGAAAGCTTAGAACTTTCAAACATATAACCAGGTACAGTTACATGTGCAAACATTGTTGATCCAGATGAGATTGCTCATATTCTCAATCTCATCAGGATCTACATTGTTTGCCATCCTGCTAATGATTACCGACTATAGTGGGAAACCTCAAATTCAAAGATGTGATCGTACTCCAGAAACTCTGAGATGATAGGGCTAAAATTGCTAGCCGCGACATTTTTTTTAAAAATCCCACCTCCTCATCACAAAATAGGGCTTGGAAACCTTCGTTTTGGGGGTATTTTTTTCCAGCTTTAGCTCAGCTCCTAATCACCTTAACATGCAACAAACTGCAGATCAAACGGGCATGATAGACAAGAGACCTGCTTCATTAACATCGTATGGGAGATCCGAATGAAGTGGGGAATCGTCTTTCAATAAGACACCCACAGGTTGAAAACTTATAGCCTTGTCCGTGTCACTCTAGAAGCGGTCAGTTAGAAGTAGACAATATTTTCGAAGTAGTTTCATGTCCAAACTTTCACATTAATGGAGATATATTGCTTTGTAATATCCAGGTGTCA
The DNA here is from genome assembly GCA_963580285.1 of Lucinisca nassula. Classification (NCBI taxonomy): domain Eukaryota; kingdom Metazoa; phylum Mollusca; class Bivalvia; order Lucinida; family Lucinidae; genus Lucinisca; species Lucinisca nassula. Next base: position 117,449,394 of record OY757013.1, on the reverse strand, counting down.
TCCTTGGCAACTGTTTTAGGCCTTGCACATAAGAAAACCTATATATAAAACGGCTTATTCTACAAGGGAAGAATCAAGTTTACCTGGGCATGCGCAGAGAGCCATAGTTGACATTCTAATCGAGTTTTAAAACACATAGCTGACCAGACAAACGAGATGAACAGACTGGACAGATACTGCATTTCTATTTCATTTTTACGAAGAGCTAACCAACATGCGCCTGTACACGGGGGATGGGAATCTTAGCATTGATAAATACAGTGAACCAGCTAATATTAAGACTAATTCTGCTTTTAAAAGCATATTTAGATGGTTTAAGTTCCTGCACTAAATGTGCGCTAGTTAGGGACCAACTTTGGGACTGTTCAAGATAGTCTAACTGTATATATTACAACTGAATTTTCTAAAGAACGTTATCACGTATATGTTTTTGTTTGTTTGAGTTTATTTATTCCAAATATCAGTCACCATACATATGTACAGACATAATTATATGGCTCGGATTGGGCTTTTTTGATTTGAGGTTTAACGTCCCCGTCAACACTATTCAGGTCATTTTGGAGACGTTTTTGTGAGAAATGACACCAAAGCTTTGCCGCTCATTGAAACAAATAGGGTTTATATGCATTGACGGTCTGACTCACACCACTTTGCCTGGGCTTGCTTAGACCTTTTACCAGTATTCATGTGCGGTCGGTTGTAGCTCTGCATGGAAGCACCATGCAGCCCAATCTATTTCTTCAAGCCCCGATAGGCGACGACCGTATCACGCATGTGCGAACGGCCAAGGATCGTGCGTACGCACAGGCACGCATGGACATTCGTTGTTCGTCAATATTCTAAATGCCCTTTTAACATGGACCGGCCCTTAAATACTTTTCAGCATGTGAAGGATGACCGTCCTGTCCCCAGATGACCGCAAACATGTAAAGTTATTCTGCCTGATTAATCATCCCTTTGACTTTTTTCATTTGTCCTCTGAGTTGCCTTTTCATCCTCATCACGTCCGCTCTAGGTTATTTGAAAGGATGTGGGTAGCGTACTTTCACTCGTTTTGTTTGCATGCGTTATTTTATTCATATATTTTATCTATATTATTAAATATTTTAAGTCGTGGGTTCTAGAGATTAAATTTCTTTATTTCCTCCAAGACGGAGAACATCACATATTTATTAACAATCACAAATACAGCGATAAAATTTCGGTGTCCGAACGCGCTCCATTGGCATCATTTGCAGGGATGAATGTCATAAAGTGCACCGTCCTTCGGATTGGGACGTTAACTGGAGCCCCCCTGTGCAGGGAGAACCATCCCCTGTGCAGGTTAAAGATCCTGATAACTGTGTAGGCTTTCATCCTGCAAAACATGGCGTGTATGTAACATACACCTGCGGTAATGGTCAAATGTGACCGACGCATTATCAGTAGATAGATAGATAGAATACAATGCACAGAAACATTATATAAATGCAACAATAAATTTCAACCGACCCAAAGTAACTAAACGAATCTGAGGTTTTATTGCTTATGTCCACCTCTCTATCACTGGCTGCGCAGAAATCAACATTACGGTTATTTATAGCCGCGCTCGTTTTGTCCCTATGATGCCAGAATTTAGTGTAAATGTGGTTATCTGTTTCACTTGGACAGGGCTCGTGCGCTGGGTCATTGGCAGATAGCACATCTACTGGACTTATGTACTGGGGCATTGGCAAACAATGTATACCCAGATCAGACGCTGCAGAAGCTATTTGCATAAAACACAGTTATTTAAAGATCAAACGAAGCAATCTTCTAGTAATCAGGAGTTCGAGACCATTTTCTCGGCCTTTTTGTTTGAACTGATGTTTAACGTCTCGTCAAGACTTTTTAGGTCATTTTGAAGACGCTGCTTCAAATTTGGTGGGAGGCTTTAACCCGACACTGAGATGAAATGACCTCTCAAGCCTTACCGCCTCCATAACTCAGAGACAATCGACCCACCGGTGCTGCCAGTTAAACATAAATAAATAAATAAATAAATAAATAAATAAATAAATAAATAAATAAATAAATAAATAAATAAATGAATGTGACTACCCATGAAAAAATGGTCGTTAGTATACGATTTATTTTCTTCAAATACGCATGTGCAGTCCAATCATAGGCGGCTAGACGCATGCTTTCTTGCCTGTAGCAACCGCAAGGTCTGCGTTACGCGAGAGGCAAAGGCTCGGCCGAAACTGTGCGCATGCGCAGTCTCGCCCGAGCCTTTGAGAGGTCGCCAATGCGGAAATTACTTTTTCTCATGAGTGGACTCAAATAAAGAAAAACCACGTTGCAACAAGAAATATATTGAGACCACCAAAGCTAAATATTTTAACCGTACGTTATTTTTCTTTCACCTTTATACCGAATATAAACAAATAAATTCTTAATAGTAATAGCACGTCAAGGGGGCTATTTACAAAACTGACCAAAAAGAGTGTTAAAACAAGGTCATTTGAGGATAAACTGTAAAGTGGGGTCACCAGACCAAAACTATTATCACTCAAGTTCACTTTTGCTTTATCGACTTTGTTTGGCAAGGCACAGTGTAAGTACCCCTCCCTTTTGCAATACGGCACAGCACTTCCGCAAATACATGATAGTTTGTTTGTGTTTTCCAAAAAAATAAATAATAATAAATAAATAAATAAATAAATAAATAAAACAAAAATGATAAAAAAATCTCCTTTAACAATGGGGGTAAAAGAATTGATTCCCGATACTTCAATGGCAGGGTAATTAGCTGCACCGCCATGATTATTTTTTCGGACTACACACAACCCAGAAACCCACAGTAATCTATGTGGCTAGAAATTGATTAACAAAATAAACTAACGGATCATTTTAGAAATTGTTTTCGCGTTTAGTATCGCCTATTTTAGCCATTCTGGACGCATACGTTGTGACATTCTGACACAAGTAGATGTAAACCTCTAATGATGGCGCAACATAATGGTGTAAGGTTATGTCATGGTAAGCTTTTAACATGTTAAACAGAGCAGAGGGTCCAAACAATGCCGAGACCTTGGATTAACATTCTGTCCGAAATGAAGAAGCACAAGAGATTAATCCAAACTGGTCAGGTTCCGTACGGCCAGCGTCATTTCTACGCTCGGAGAAAACTCTGAGAAGAATGTACAGGATGTTATAAATCATAGCAACGTATGCGGAAAGTATTTTGTGATATGAAGGGTAGTTTTTCTTTTTTCTCCATATAGACCTATGTTGTGGGTACTCATTAGAACCGCCTCGGGTACCAACAACATATGTTTTATGGAAAATTGACAAAAACAATTCTTCAATTATCACAAAATACTTACTATATCTGTTGCTTTGTATATTTTTTCTTATGTCGTGATATATACTGAGTGTTCAAACTATGTTATCTTGTGGTTGCTCTTGTTCCCTTCTTCAGCAAGACCTGCTGCCTCCCTGAATCGTTTACAGTGAAATTTCTATTTTAAGACCACCTTCCGATTGGTCAAAGGTGGTCTCGCACTGGAGGAAAGCGGGGGTAGAAAACACAATTAAAGAAAAACTGAAACGTTTTAATACGATTTTTCTTAATTTTAGGAGGTCTAGCAGAATTTTTTGTATACGAAGCACGCAAAAGTTTTATCCTTTTTTTTCAGTCAAGACATACGGACGGCACCTTTATATATGTGTTTTTTTTTCAAGTCTGATAATATTTTCTGCATATTATGTTAATTGATCGGACAGCTCAACGTTCTTATATTTCTTAAAACCAATAATATTGTCGTTAATCTTGCAGTCCTGGTGAGTTTAATATGATAAGAATTTTGTTAAATTATCTAAATTTAATAATATTGCGCAGTTTTCCATAAAAAAAAGTATTATAGAAAGGCTTTGGGTCAAAAGTTCACGAGAGGAGACATTCAGCATATGTTAATATAAATGACACCGTCTGATGCTGGGCGAGTTTTTGTCATTTTCAGTTTGAGTTACTTTCTTCTATTTTTCTTTCTAGTAAATATTGTCTTCAACCCAACAGGATTTTAAGCAAGGGCCGGTTCGAGTCCGGTTGTGGTCGCATTTTTTCAACTTCATTTCTTCAAGATTTATGTATTGTCTTGTTCCAAATAAATTCGACCAAGTCCATTCCCAATATTAGTAGTTTCTGATTTGTTAGATATACTGTCATAGCCCCGCATTTTACTTTTCTTATTTCTGCACGAAAACACGTGGAGTAGCGCATCGCCGATGCGCTTTTAATGAATACCCACAATATTTGATTTCGTGCAGAAATAAGAAAATATCAGTACTTTTCGCTTATCGGAAGCTATGTACTGTCCAACATGTTTTAAGCAAGCACCTGAGGAACAAATCAAATGTGCTTGATTAAGACAGGTGTTTGCTTGGTGCAGGTGGGCCGAATTTCGGAAACTGAATATATGCTTGCCTAAAATAGGTTGTTTGCTTTATGGAGATGACCACAATTACAGGTTTTACGGTATTGTAAATATACAAAAAAATAAATCAAATACAGTAGAACTCCGATGGCTCGAACACCGATGGCTCGTTTACCATGGATGTGTCGAACCCATTCTTGTGCCCCTAGCGAAATCCTCTACATAAGAAATAGTGGGGGATAATTAAGGAGATTTTAGTCTTTTATCTTGCAAATGTATGCTGTGTGTACTCATTAGAATCGCCTCGATGAGGCGATTCTAATGAGTACACACAGCATACATTTTTATTATAGAACACCGAAAAGATGTCTAAAAATATCTCGTTATGCCTCCTGACAGTAACCTCAGTAGCTCGAACTACCCCTGTCTCGAACAGATTTTCGAGGTCCCAAAGGTGTTCGAGCCATCGAAGTTCGACTGTACGTTTGTTTGTCTGTTTGAATTGGATTTTAACGGCCCAGTCAACACAATTTTAGGTCGTTTTTGAGCCGGTCAGTTTACTTATCCACACACACAATAAAAAACGCTTAGTTACCAATATTGCATGATGGTAAACATGTAACAGGTAGCACCGACGATTGTGAGTGTGATTTTCTGTGCAGTTTCCATCGGAAGAAGTATTTGAACACAACGTTTAAGAATCAGTGTGCCTGATTGCCACAATTCTTGCCCTTTAGAAAAGGAAAGCCTTTAGTACCAATTAGGTCTAAGACATATACAGAAACTCAGTTCTGTAACCTGCCCTTACCGAAAAACGAAATGCAACAACGAGCTCACTGAAAACAAGAACGTTGTAAGATGCCAAACAAGGAAATGGCGAAAATTACTCGACCGTATAATAATATTATGTTTTTTGCTCTGAACCTTAATTATGACATAGTGTCATGATATGTATACAAAAACGTATAAAATGGAAAAACCTGCGCAGGTCACAGTCAGCCCTAGCATAGACGCCATGTCAGTTTGATACAGGTGTGAAGCTGTCCCTTGCAATGACACATCGTAAATTCTGACACTTATCCCTGTACTGTACCGTAAATGATCTAAAAACTGGGACACCATATAATATACTTTGTCTAAAATTTGAAGTAGATGAAAACGGTTCATAAAGTAACAGAAAGTAAACTAGCACATTATTAACCCTTTTTGTACCGAATGGAATCTTCCTCTTTGTATATAACAGACGTCCATTTCAAAATTTAGGGGTGTCAGGTTGTGTTTTCTTCAAAACTTATGTGGAAAATGGCTGAACCTTTTGCAAAAAATGTAGGCCCTGATCAGACGCCGCAGAAAGCGGCGTCTGATCTGGGCCTGCACTGTTTGCCAGGCAACCCATTTTGGGGATTTGGGTACAAAATGGATGAATTGACTACCCTGTATTGTTCGGAGGTCATCCCCATTAACACTGAGGTCAAAAATCAATAATCATGTTTTTTTAATTGTGTCATTTAACAAAATTGTCATTAATCAAGTAATTTCGTATTGGCCAATCTACAGGTTCTCGGTCTATCTATCTATCTCTATCTATCTATCTATCTATCTATCTATCTATCTATCTATCTATCTATCTATCTTTATTTATATATCTTATCTATCTATCTATCTATATCTATCTATCTATCTATCTATCTATCTATCTCTATCTATCTATCTATCTATCTATCTATCTATCTATTTATCTATCTATCCATCTTCTGATACTGCGTCGGTCACATTTGACCATTACCGCAGGTGTATATTACATACACTCCAGGTTTTGCAGGATGAAAGCCTACACAGTAATCATGTAATTACGGTAGGGATCTTTAACCTGCACAGGGGATGGTTCTCCCTGCACAGGGGGCCTCCAGCTAACATCCCGATCCGAAGGACGGTGCACTTTATGACATTCATTCCTGCAAATGATGCCAATGGAGCGTGTTCGGACACCGAAATTTTATCGCCGCTGCCAGGGATCGAACCCGGGACCTCTAGCATCAGAGGCAAGTGCACTAACCACTGAGCTATCACGCTCGGTCAGCTGTATTGGCCTCAAGTAGTTTCGTATTGGCCAGGTTACAGGTTCTCGGTCAGCCTTCGGCCTCGGGCCAATACTGCAAACCTAGGACCTGTAACAGGACCAATACGAAATTACGTGATTAATAACATTATAGTATTTCTCGTCCAGTACCACCTCAGTGGCGTTATGTCCATCCTTTCTTGGAAGATCTTTGAAAGTCAAATAGTGTAGACCAGATCTGGCCTAGGTCTTCTCTGGTTGTCCTGACATTTTCCCCGTCCCAATGTTAAGTGTCGTTACGGTAATCAGTATAAAACGTGCATTTTTATTACTTAAGTAACCGAAAATATGTAATGACCGACGTCCTATCGACTGACCATTTAAATGCAATGAAACAGCAGAATTTCTTTTGGCCAGATTCCCATTCTATTTAAGTACATGGCACACACTATCAATTACAAAACCCGAACGTGAGTGAGTGTTAGAGTATTACGTCCCACCAACAGCTAAGGTCATACGGAGACGGGATCTCGGTTTAAAGACTCATCCGAAAGTCTGGAGAAGCCCGGGATCGATTCTGCCATCCCTTGTTTACAAGGCGAGTAGCGTAACCACTACACCACGGAGGCTTCTAAACCCGAACGGTGTTAAGACCACCTTAAATTAACACTAATTCTGCTTTAAAAACGTATTTAGAAGTGTGCAGTTATTCTTTCTTCGTGCTTACTACACACAATGTCCTCAGGGACACCTTTGGGACTGTTCAAAAGTGGTCTTAAAGACCACATTTGAACCGTTCTAAAGGTGGTCTTAATATAGGAATTTTACTGTATGTTAATCTTTACTTTTTAATTCTACTCACGTTTCTTTTCATGTCTGTCTCCAGACTCGACGAGTACCCGAACTCGCACACTTCCTTCACCCCTCGCGACGCGTACTGGTCATACTCCCAGATTCTGTAATCATCTGTGTGAGTGGCGCCTACCACATTGGACCAGTGAAGCAGTAAGGCCTCTGAAATTAAACAAAAACGTCCTGGTGATATTAACCAGCCGAAACGACAAATGGTTTTGAAACCCACCTATTTGAAGCCACACTAGGGAGTGGGGCCGGCCTCGGTAGCTCAGTCGGATCATGGCGCGTCTGACTGGTGATCAGGAGGACGCGGGTTCGATACCTGCCGGGGTCGGCAACATTCTTTCGTGAAGATTGATCATGAAATCTTTTCTACGGTCATTCTCCGTTCTCTCTCTCTCTCTCTCTCTCTCTCTCTCTCTCTCTCTCTCTCTCTCTCTCTCTCTCTCTCTCTCTCTCTCTCTCTCTTTCTCTCTCTCCGACCCCCCCCCGGCGCCGGGGCCCCTGGTTTTTATAGACTTATTCTTTTCTGCTGTCATTATGTCATTATCTCCCTTCCGCTGATTCAAGAAGGGCAGTTGTCAGTTTCTGGCAAAAGAATGTGCACTGTACTGGTTAACAGCTTGCGTATAAACCTGCCCGGGAAAAAGTGTGGATAGGTAAACTAACCGACTCAAAAATGACCTAAATAGTGTTGACTGGGCCGTTAAACTCCAATTCAAACAAACAAAGACTAGCCAACACGGTGTTGGGCAGGGAAACTGATTGCGGACGGACGAAATACCTCGTTTCCCTATAACTTTACTATTTTTGATTTGTTCGTAAAACAAAAAGAATGCAACTTTGCTAGCACTTTACTTTCAGGTATTTCTGTAAAAAACATTTAAAGACAAACGACAGCGAGAAAACAAAGAGACAAATATACGTTTGATATTTAATGACAGTAATTCTTGCCAGTCCCGGCGTTTATAACACAACAATGCTAGAGCTGGCTATTTCTCAAGAAACGACTATGTTTAGAGCAGAGGTTAGAATTACAAACTTATTACAGAGGAGTCGCGTTATAACGACAATATCTGTTCGTTACAAAGAATTTGCCGTTATAAAGAATCCCAGTTAGGAGTATGATAGGTAATAAAAGGTCTTTACCCCATTATTTCTCCAAGAAATAAATCTTATAGACATTTGTTAGAATCGCCTCGGTGAGGCGATTCTAACAAATATCTATAACATTTGATTCTTGGAATATTAGATTACAAGACCCTTTCATGACTATGGACCCGATTTGTGCATTTTCACCCCGAGGGAAGCCCATGCCCCTCGGAACCCGGACTAAGCCTTTAGCTAAGCAGTAATTCCATTCAAACTGCCGTTATAACGAATTTCGCCGTTATAACAAATGTCGGTATAAAGAGGGTGCAATATACACCAGGTCTGCAAACCTTGGTTTTCTCTGTAAAATGTTGGATTTGTCGGGGTGTGAACGACTTTGTGTAGAATCGAAATTGCTGCTACGATCCGGGCCTTAGCTCGTAAATATTCACACAATCAAAAAGTTTAATTTTTACAACCATACATGACATATTTTATGACAGTGCATATAATAATTCTCATGAAAATATGTATATTAAAACCGCAGTTGAGATTGACTGCTGTTTCAAACGCTACAATCTGACGTTAACTTGTATTTTATATCTTCAACTGCGACAAAAGGTTAGGCACTGAAAGCCAGTTTATAAGACACTGGTGTTTTATGGGCATAAAATTGCATATTGTGATAGAATAATAACCCAGACAATATCGTAAACAAGTGATATCCTTTAAAAAGATAGCCTTTGCAGATTAAATCAAAGCACCGACAGTACTGGTGGGTCGATTTCTCTGAGTGTAGACTAGGAAAATAGTCCTGGACTCAGACTTAAGCAAACAGTGTAGACCATGATCAGACGCTGCGTTTTGCGACGTCTGATCCTTAAATTCAAGTACTGTCAGCAAACAGCGTAGACCCTGATCAGATGCCGCGTTCTGCGGCGTCTGATCTGGGTCTACACTGTTTGCCAAGCCCAGCCCATGATTGCAGTGTTGATTCTACATAACATTACATAATGCATGTAACATAGTAGTTCTTTATTAAGACAAACTCAGGTCAGTTATCCTCTATTGCACTTTATAATTCCTACAAATCAGTGAAAGTCACTTGGACTTTAGTACTAAAGAGCCACTTGCGCATTTTAACTTTGGATCGATTGTCTATTCGATTGTTGATAAACAGTCGCCTCAGTAAAATTGTGTTTTGAAGAAGCTCAATAATAGCGAAACTCCTACTTTATATCTGTTTTCTGTTGATATATAAGTGCCAAAGTTAAGCAGTTTTTCGTGCAGGAATATGTGCTACTGAACAAATATTCCGTCTCAGTAGGTTAAAGGTCATAGTCAATGTCAAAGGTGAAACACATCGGCACCATACCTATAAAATCTGTATGTGAACTGGCTCAAAAGGCATGGTCAATGTCAATGCTATTGCTATGATTAGAAATACAAACCTATGCTTATAAAAACAAACAAGCAGACAGAAAGACGAACAGACAAATACAAACCGATAGATAGGTAAGCCAAAATCTAAATGCGCCCAAATCTTCAATACCCGAGGGTATTAAATTGTGTAGATGGACCGGGATGCAAACCAGTTTATAGCTGGACTTGCACTCAGATGCAACGATGCTTGAATGCGACAAATTTTCGAATGTATTACCAAGAATTTCGGGAATCTGTGGCATCTCGCATAAAATACCATTACCTTTTATGTATTCTCTGTTTGTTCAATAGTTACAGTAACATTCCTATATTAAGACCACATTTGGGACTGTACAAAAGTGGTCTTAAAGACCACTTTTGAACAATCCAAAATGTGGTCTCTGACCAGAGGACACTGTATGCAGAAAACACAAAGAAAGAATAACTGCAGCCTACTAAATAAGCTTTTCATAGCAGAATTAGTCTTAATTTTAGGTGGTCTTAAGAGTGGAATTTTACTGTATATGTCTAAATGTAAAATCAACAACATTACAACAGCAATTTCCTCCCACTCCATCGTTAGTGAACATAAACGTTCTGATAATTGAACAATTTCTCCCTTAACGAACAGCTATTCAGTTTTGAAATTTCGGTGTCACTCGCGCTGCCGGTGAAACGGGCTTTAATAATGCACGCGCTTGTAACTTGTATAAGCGGCGTGAAAATACTACATGCACGCCGCCTGTACTTTACAAGCGCGCTGCGTTCACAACTGTGTGTCAGATGTGTTCATTGCTACCATACTGTCCAAGTGCGTGCATTACGAAATGCTTAACTTGAAATGGCATGACACATTGCTGCTTGTTGCGCTAAACGTAAAATGAAATCATTAAATCATCTATCACACTTGCTTGTTTGATCTTTTTTTACACTTGTCAAAATGTTCATGAAGAAATTACTATCTTATTGTTGCTGTACAAAAACTGTCACCGTGTCAACTAACCGTCTCGCTTTCATAAGAAATACTGTCAAAATTAATGTTAATATTTAAATGTTTCAAAATTAATATCTTCACCAAGTTCGCCATATAAGATCATAAAAGTCATCATAGCTAGAAGTGTTACATTTGTACGTTTTTAATAAGGTTCACAAATAGAATTCCCATATCCTGTCCTTAAATGGAGTTCATTAGAGGAATGAATTTCATTTTTTTTGTGGATTTTATCGATGTGTAAACTCTGGCGAATCACTCACAAACTTAGCATGAAGCCCGTCGGGCTTCATGCTAAGTTTGTGAATGATTCGCCCGAGAGTTTAAACATCGATAAAATCCACAAAATGATGATTCATTCCTTTAAATTCGAACATTTTCATCGAAATCTTTGAAAATGCCATCAAAATGTTTTGTTTTTTTTCTTTTGAAAGCGTAAGATATGAACTTAACAACGGTCACGGCGGAATGATTATTCAATTAGAAGCTGTCATCTTTGAAAGCAACCTAAGTGAAAAAACGTCAAGTCTCTAAATTCAGTTTATTTGTCTTCTAGCATTTACGTTTTCAATAGTTCTTCATCTTTTAACCGAACGCTGTTGACGTCGCTTCATATAATTGACAAAACGCGCGGATTCTAAACGTGCTCTTTTACATCGCGTTGTATTTCTACCTGTCGGTGTAAAATGGTTATCAGATTCTTGCTCATGGAACTTATCGAAGTATAAAATTGTTATTTTAACCAATCAAATCGCTCGAAATGTATATAATGAGAGAGAATTGGAATTATTCGGAAACAAGACGACTTGTACGAACATCTTCATGTTTTGTTTGTTTACAAGTTTTATTTGTTTGATTTAGGGTTTAACGTCCCCTTCAACACTGTATACGTCATTTTGGAGACATTACTTCCAATTTTCTGGGACTTTTACCCGAAATTGAGGTGAAATGACATTTCAAGCCCTGTCGACCAATGAAACCAATAGGGTTTATAAGCACAGACGGTCCGACTCACACAGGCTTAGATCCTCTAAGCGATTTACCAGTACTCGTGTACAGTCGGTTTCAGCTCTGCGTGGAAGCATCATTCAGCCTATCTAAATCTTCAAGCCCGGATGGGCGAGGGCCAAACACTTTCATGTTACGAACACCTTTGTTAATCCGGCTTAATACTAGGAAACCGAGTTAACAATAGTACAGATTTGTTCAAAAATATAGATTTTGGATGCTCGTAAGAACTGCCTCATGGAGGCGGTGCTCGTGCTCACGAGCACCAACAATCTGTCTTTAGAACAAGGATAAGAACATAACAGCAAATTACCAATATCTAAATTTCAGGGTATTGATAACAAAATTATTGCGTTTCCCCCGTTTTGTTCGTCTCTTTAAATATCCACCGACTTAAGGAGCGTGTGCGTTATCTGCATACAAAAATCATTCCATTGCGGAATCTTATATGCGAAATTTTATAAGACTTAAGTATTATTCAAGACCATTCCAAAGGTTTTCTCTGTTACTCTATGAAATTAGTTATGCAAAAGAACATCCCAGCTTCCAGAAATAGACTTAACAGTCAAAAACGTCTGTGTTTACGAAGTAGTTGGTGTCAAAACAGAGTCTTTATATTCGAATCAATCAAGGTTTAAAACGACTTAATAATTGTTTTAAACAGTGCCCTTCAATGTCACATTGTCATGAAGGGTAAAATTTATTTGATAGCTACCAGTGAATATTCCTACAGAGGTCAAATAAATTACAACATTTAAAAATCTAATGAAGAACACCATCAGCATCTTGAAAATGAAACTATATACTGTAAAATTCCTATATTAACCCATTCAGTACCAGAAACCCCTAAAGGGGTACCTTGGCAAACAGTGTAGGCCCAGATCAGACGCCGCAGAACGGCGTCTGATCAGGGCCTCCGATGTTTGCGAAAAGTTAAGCCATTTTCCAAATAAATTTTGAATAAACACAACCTGACACCCCTAAATTTTGAAATGAACTCATGCTATTTATAAGAAGGAAGATTCCATTTGGTACAAAAAGGGTTAAGACCACCCTCGGGACTGTTCAAAAGGGTCTTTAAGACCACTTTTGAACAGGCCAAAAAGTGGTCTCTTAATAGGAGACACTAGGTGTAGAAAATACAAAGAAAGAATAACTGCAATCTACTAAATAAGCTTTTAAAATCAGAATTAGTCTTCATTTTAAGTGGTCTTAATAGTGCAATTTCACTGTATATATAAGTTTGTAAAAAAGTCATGGTCAGCATTTTGGAGTTCGTTGCTCGTAGAAGATACTTAGCCATCTGGGTGGCTGACTGCTATAAAGAAGTGGGTGTTAGAGTTTCCTATATCCAGTACTTATCAGATAATGCAAGAACCTGTGCTCAGGAAGGCGCAAGTAAGCACGTTTGACCAGTTAGGGCACAGATCAGACTGATCAGGGTCTTCGCTGGTCGCTTGAATCATATCTGGATCCTGATGCATTCATAGACTAAAAAGTAAAGACGCCTAAATGGATGCGCATACTGATTTGAGTCATTACTGGTTGCACACGCTATGTGCTATCATTTCGTTTGTACAAGTTCATAAGCCACAGGCAGGAAGTACATGTACATGTGAATAGTTTTTTGTGACATATTCATTTTTTCTGAATGTTTCTTGTATAACAAGGGAAGCTGACAAGGACACCTTTTACGTCTACTTCTAATAATTAAGGTTAGATAAAATAGGGCGACCGCCAACAGGGCAATGCCAGGGATTTCAACACGAAATAAAGACAGAACAATGGGCATATATTATGCTTCTTGTGTTGAACTATTTAATATTTATATTAAGTAAATAATGAGCCAGCGCACGACAAAACCTACCAGAAGACCTGTGTGGTCATCGAAGACACAGATCAGCCTGCGCATCTATGCAGTCTGCGCATCTACGCAGTCTGATCTGAGCATTTGCTTTTCACATGCTGGACCCTCCATAGCTCTAGATTAGCCAAAGACTGTGGCCAAAGTCACTGGATGCACAAGCTAATCTGAGACTTCGCAGATCGCAAAAGGTTTTATTGTATAGGGTTGGACGTACGTCGTCCTTACTGAAATGAAGCGCAATTGCCGAGTAAGAAGCTCGAGCTTCTGACTTCAGAGCTGCGGACTGGCTCGCATCGTTTGAATTGGTGCCTGGTTTGTGTTCGCGTGCACAAGAGATGAGTTCGGGTTCAGTAATCATGCGCAGTAGCAAAAGACAGTTATGGTGGTCCTTGGCACCAACTTTCATTAAGGTTCTGAGGTTGTATGCCAAATTTACCATTAGGTTTTTCTTCTGAACCTAAACTTAACGCACTGTGCAGCGTATACCTTTTTTCTTCTATTTTTTTTTTAAATACCAGATATGAGGTTTTTGTTCTAGCTATCGGGCAGAACGGACAGATTTTATTACATTTATTCTTCAATGTGCCTGTCAGATTATGCATTTATGAATTTTATTTTCATAGCTGAAATAGCTTTAAACCGAAGCGAGAAGAATTGCTTAAAGGACTGTTTTCTGAATGAGCGACTGTATGAAGAAAATGACTTTAGCTGCTTAACCCATTGTATACTGGTGGACTCTTCCATTGCTATATGTTGATCAAGTCCATTTGTCATTTAAGGGGTGCCCGGCCTCTTTGTATCATTTTTATTCTATTTTTAACAGAAAATCCTGTTAGGAAACAGTGCAAACTCTGATCAGACGCCGCGTTCTGCGCTGTTTGCCAGGCTACCCTTTTAGGGGTTTCCCGCCTAGAATGCGTTATGCAAGCCACCCACTTTGGGCCTGATCAGTGGCTTAAATTGTTTAAATACGCTTGCGCAAGTTACGGCCTCGGGCGCGACCTTGACTTATGCTGCTCAACTCGTGTAAGCCTAGCGATCACTAAAAGAAAAAAAATAAGCAAACATAACAGACCAAGATCCGACGCCGCGTCTGATCCGGATCTACACTGTTTTCTTAAAGTTCAAGGCTATCTGTCAGCGCGGAAGCACAGGCGGTCGAATCTAGTACTTCAAGCTCTGCTGGCCGCCTCACAAACGGTTGTTGATGTGAAGATTAACGGCCCAGTCGACACTATTTAGGTCCTACTGAACCCATCGAATATTTTCTGGCAGCAAACATGTTTCTGTACCAGTACACAAATTATTTAAGATATCTAACCCAATGAACGACATATTCATGATGTCTAGTCAGTCCCATTACTTGCCGAACAGCCCTCGTATACCAAAACAGTGAACCAGTGCAGTGAACACGCTTGCCAGAAACTGTCAACTGTCATTCTTAGGGACCACAAATTGTATGTTTGAAGGTAAAAGTGTTTTCCATATAATAGTAAACTAAAGCATAGACTCTTGAGAAAACGAATTTCGAGGGCAAGGAAAACTTTGAAGGCATCGTTTTTCATTTTGGTTTTCTGTTTGGTAAGTTTTACAAAAAAATCACGACAAAAACTCACGGATGTTTTAGCAAATTGTTTAGACCTAGAACAGACGTCCGTGGCGTCTGGTCTGGAGCTACACTGTTTGCCAACGTCACTTTCATGGGATACACGACATTTATGGTGTATTCTAACACTGGTTGCCTCTATAGCCAATATACATATAGATATATTGAGTGATAAATCACTGGGAGGAAGCGCGCGACGCGAAGAGCCTTTTCTTTTTTTATCCTGTTTCAAGACGTCATTCATTGTTACCTTGACGTTAGATATGATACAGTCAGTCATATATTGGCGGGATTCTGTTCAACAATGGCGAAAGATAGGGAGAATCTGAAGGAATCGATAGCATTTCCGGCGTCGACGTTTAGTGTGTAAGGATCGAAAAAGATCAGCTCTAGTGCCGTGATTTATTGAGCGATATATCACTGTTTGGAGGTCAGTTGTAAAGAAGATCAAAGGAAAATATAAACTCCAAAAACTGTAACATACAAATTCTATGTCTGTGTTCTATACATTGAGGGCATGGGCATGGGTGGGGAATTACTGAATAAAACTTTGGACCTATATCGTATCATCATACCAAATATTAACCAAATGACCATACAGTTTGGAAAACATTAGCTCTTAAAAACTTAAACATAAAGTCTGTGACCTTGACCTTGAGGTCATTGGTATAAAAGTTTGGACCTATAAGTATCATCATTCCAAATATGAATCAAATGGAAAATATGACCTGTTAAAATCTCGAACATAAAACTTCTAAGTCCTTGGCCTTGACCTTGGGGTAATAGGCACGAGTTCGGGGTATAGCTGAATAAAACTTTGGACCTATAGCTATCATCATATCAAATATGAACCAAATCCATCGTATGGTTATGACAATATGAAAAGGGGTGGTTGGGTGAGGCAAAGGTGTCGTGCATCTTACGTCACTGGGGCATCCAACTGATATTGGCTTACAGTTGGGAAAGGCCGGCTTCCTTGCAGCGGGTTAGGGTAGAGCGGGGCGGGATGTAATTGTTTCTTCTATTTCTATACACTTCCATTCATTTTTGTCTTTCTTCTCTGTCCCGCACTTTTATCTCCTCTACTATCTCTTTTCTCCCTTTCTCTTGAAGACGATGCAAAGTGACCCATAACGGTCGACTTGGTAAACCCAAAACAACCAGTCAATGACAATTTGAACTATTTTCTGGGAAAAAATAAGAAAAAGTATCAACAATTTGTCGTCTGCTGAATTAGAGTGGTGAAGGTTAAGGTATGATGCATGTACAACAAGGCGATTCTAATGAGTACACACAGCATACCTTTAACCCTTATCTTGCTGTTCACGGCAACCCCTATCTTTGCAAACAGTGTAGATCCAGATCAGATGGCTTCTTCAGAAGCCATCTGATCAGGATCTACACTGTTTGGTATTCAGTTTATGAATTTGTAGCAATAAATTAGATCAAATAATTTAATTGGTTGATAGACAGAAATGGGTGTGGCTTAAATGAATATTCAGCAAGATAAGGGTTAAAGAAGATATGATATTATCCCCATTATTTCTCATGGCCTGACGCTACAATTTACCATCAGTGACTCGGCCTACCTCTATCTCGAACAAAGTGGCTCGGACTACCCCCGTCTCGAACAATAATTGGGCCCCGTCAAGCGATTTTGGTACTTATCGCCTATGCGAGCAGCGAAGGTTCAGGCGAGCCTGCGCATCCGCGCAGTCTCGCCAGAACCTTCGCTGCTCGCTCATACAAGCAGTGAATCAAAAGGAACCTTCAGACACAAATGAGCCAGGGCACAGCAATTATATGTGCGCCCAGTGAAGAACAATATCAGCCTGCCCATCC
The DNA here is from genome assembly GCA_963580285.1 of Lucinisca nassula. NCBI lineage: Eukaryota > Metazoa > Mollusca > Bivalvia > Lucinida > Lucinidae > Lucinisca > Lucinisca nassula. The sequence continues at coordinate 117,432,255 of OY757013.1, read as the reverse complement.
ATAGGCGTATAGTCTGAATAGAGGCTTCTCTCGCTGTGTGAAGGAGCATTGGGCCCTAAGCTATCTTTAGAGCGCATAGCGAAGTCTCTGATCAGACTGCGCGGATCCGCAGGCTGATCTGTGTCTGCGCTGAGCGCATATGTAAGTTGTAGGAAATGCTGTGTCCCGGCTCAATCACAACATGAATGTGTTTACTGACAGATATCAAGAACACAAAAACCCATACCTCTGCCGCTCGGGAAACCTTTAGGGTGCGTCTGTTTGGACCAAAGACCCTGGAAGACCATCTTATAGCGGGCCTCTCCACAGGCACAGCATTGCGGGGAATCCCGCAACCCCGTCGCATCGCCTTGTGCTTCCAGTAAAGCTGAAAAACAAGTAGACTCTAAATAAAGTCAAAGTTTTAAAATCCCTTATTTTTGCAAGGGAGACAATTTCCAGGACTTCCTGTCAGCTTTCCTAAAACTGAGCACCAGTGCCAAAGGGGGTCTTTTCTCGGAGAAAAGAAGCAAATTCTTTCCTCTAAGGGTAGACCCCCGAGGATATAGTTATCTCCCTTAAGCATAGACCCTTACCACTAACAGCAAGTATTGTACACTAATACTCTATGAGTAGAACCCTATTAATAAGCAAGACAAAACTATTTTTGAAATAAATGCCCCATTCCCCCACCTGAAGTTGTATCCATTTCTCACCAACTACACAATCCTCAGCCAGAATCAGCTGGTGACACGTCAAATGAAATTCATACACCAGGACCTTTGATAAGGGAAGTTAGTCCCTAGCTCTCACCAAAGAGGCAAACTTAGCTATTTGAGCCACGTCTTTAGGAAAGGTGTTTTCGCGGACCATCTGTCAGTGAGGACACTGATAAGCAAGTGTATCTGTAGAATCAGATAGGATCCAGTGGTGCTACTTGCACTAGGGAAAAATAGTGTACGGCGAAGCCAAGACGGTGATCAGTCTGCGTCCGTATGTTATGAACACCCTCTAAACCCTCTAAAACCCACTTTATATAGGCAAAACTTGGGTTTACAGGAGTATACATTATTTTTCTTTTTTCTGCTCTGAGATATATGAGCCCAAGCGAGGCTCAAACCCCAGCGTTGAGAGACCTAATATGAGGAGTCGGAACTCTTATCCACTAAGCCACGGAGGACCGTTCTTAAGTATGTTGGCTGCCACGACTTGACTGTCAAGTAAAATTCCAAAAATATTTTTGGTTGGCAAACAAAGCTTATACAGCATATGGAACTGTATTGTTTTCCGGGTTTTCACAGAGCAGCATTTGTACGATTACATGCATTTCTACAAGTATAACATTACATGTGGTGACGCTTGTATTTAAATCTCATAATGAAACACCTATGTGCTCCTTTGCGGAAATACACCAGACGACCGCAACATGTATATTAATGCATCTCATATTGAATTTAATCACATATGCAAGGCGCTCAGAACAGACTCAGACGAATGTGTGTGTGGAGAGAGAGAGAGAGAGAGAGAGAGAGAGAGAGAGAGAGAGAGAGAGAGAGAGAGAGAGAGAGAGAGAGAGAGAGCTGTTACTGCGATCGGTCATATTTGTATACACGATTTTGCAGGATGAACGCCTACACAGTAATCATGTAATTACGGTAGGGATCTTTGCCTAGGGGATAATTCTCCCTGCACAGGGTACACACAGTTAACGTCCCGATCCGAAGGACGATACACAATGTGGTATTCGTCCTTGCAAATGAACATACTCGGGCACCGCAATTTTATGACCGCTGCCTGGAATCGAACCGGGGGCCTCTAGTATCAGAAGCAAGTGTGCTAACCACTGACCTTCCACGCTCCACTCCATTGTTTAGGAATTGTTTGTAAAACTTATAACACTGACAACCCCAAAATTGGAAATGAGTTTTCTCAAATCTATAAAGTGGACGGTTCTAGTTAATTAACCCTTTTTGTACCAGAAACCCCTAAACGGGTACCCTCGCAAACAGTGCAGGCCCAGATCAGGGCCTCCACTGTTTGTGAAAAGTTAAACCATTTTCCAAGTAAATGTTTTAAGAAAAACACAACCTGACACCCCTACATTTTGAAATTAACTCCTGCTATATAAAACGAGGAAGATCCATTTGGTACAAAAAGGGTTAAAATACAGTTTCTCATTATACTCGGGGGTTCTTTTCAGTGATATCTAACATACCTGAATTCAAAATAAAAGTCAGTACAAAAAGCACCATGGTAGAACCGATGGCATCCAATTAGTTCCAAGAACACCTTGATTCACTGATTAACATGAAAAACAGTCTCTTTGCAAAAATTGAAAAGCATTTGAAGCCTGTTATTTGAAAGCGCTTCGCAGACGATATGCTTTAAGTTCACTCTAGGGTGTCTGCGTTACAATATACAAGACTCCGAAATCCTAATCCTTAATATAAGTATCTAGAATATGATTTGTGCAAAATCCCAATGAATATTTTCCTTGCAAGTAATCACGTTCACAGAAACTTCAAACTGTCTCTAAAACATGAAGAGTTGGCCAGTTATATACGTATCCCAGACTACTATATCTTTTTTCCAGACACATTCTTGAGTAACGATTCGGTAACGCCAGGGATTTCAGAAGCAACACTGCATTATTAAGTAAGACAGACAGGTGCATTTCTAATAAGTAGTCACATTAAATATTAAGCATGCTTAATATACTGTCAATAAAACTATTAAAACTTTTTAATTCAGACTCATAAATTAAACACTGTTTCTATCAAAATTATTTTTATACACGTTTTATGATAAACAGAAATTATTACATACTAAAAACTTCAAAGATTCTAACCATCCCAAAAATCATATAAAATAGATAACTTTTTCGCTTTTGAGTCTGAAATTGTTGCCATAGTGATGCTTCTTGACAACAAGACCACCGGCAGCTTTTGTCATAAATACTACCAATTAATCTGGCGAAATTAGCACGTTTGGATAACTAAATGACACTATATTAATATGACCTATAACTTACAAATCAAAAGTAGAGAATACAGATGTCATCAGCAAAATCAAGAGTGCCAAGATGGCCCTGAATCGCTCACCTGAACTCAAGATAAGTTATGACATATGGAAATGCCATCTAGGCAACATTCCAGTGGCGCTTGAATAAAATTGGTCAAATAACATTGGAGTTGTCCATCTTAAAAATCTGTATATCTTTAGCTCTGGTGGCCGTCTTGGTGTGGATTTAGGTCATTTTGAAGATATTGCTTCAAATTTTGTGAGACTTTTACCCGGCCCTGAGATAAAATGACTTAAGGGTATATGCGGAGTAGTTATTTAAGTTGTTTATTTAGCTCTGGAGACCATCATGTTCATTAGAGCAGGCCCATTTAAGCTATTTTGGAAGAGAGTCACCCTGGCAACTATCCTGTGAAGTTTAAACAGAATTGGAGTAGTCTGCAGTCTTTTGAAGCATTTTTTTTTCTATTTTACCTTTGGCGTCTCGTTCATCGGAGCGGCATTGTTTTAACAATGTCGGTAGAGGGCCACACAGGCAACAACCCCATGAAGTTGGAATAAATTTGGCTGAAGGGTATTGGAGAAGTTGTCTTTTCAGGTTTTTATTTTGCTTTTAGCTCTGGCGGCCATCTTGTTTACCAGAGCGGATCCGTTTCAGCTATTTTGGTGGAGGATCACCAAGTAAACAATCTTGTGTAGTTAAAATGAAACTGCCTAAGGGAATAGGAGTGCTCTCAAAGTTTAAGTCAATTTTCTAACTCTGGCGGCCATCTTGTTCATCAGAAGGGAACTGTTTAGACCATTATGGTACATGTAGAGGATCGACCAGGCAACAATCATGTGAAGTTTGAATGAAATTGGCTTACCCAGCAGGCACAAGTCACTAGGACAACGTCAAACCAACGTCGGTGCAACGTCATCACGTTGCACCGACGTTGATGTGACATTGAATGAACGTAACGACGTTGTCTTTGATGTGATGTCACAATTACATCACGTGCCTGCTGGGTTAAAGGTTTAGGATGAGTAAACTTTTAAGTTTTCCTGTTTTAGCTCTTATGCTGGACATCCTGTTCATTGGAGCGGTAGCATTTTAATCAGTTCGGTAGAGAACCACCAAGGCAACAAGCCTAAATTGGCTTACGGGTTTAGAAGCAGTTATATATAAGTTATCTTTCTATTTTAGCTCTGGTGGCCATATTGTTCTTGGAAGCGGAACCGTTTTAGCGGTTTTGGTTGATTGCTACTCAAGCAACAATCCTGTGAAATTTGAATGAAACTGACTTAGAGGTTTCGTGGGTTCTATTTGTAGCTCTGGTGGCCATCTTGTTTATTGGATCGGAACTATTTTAGCAAGATTGGTAGAGAACCAGCAAGGCAACAATCCTGTGAGGTTGAATAAAATTGTCTTAAAATTGTTAAATTGTCATCATAGTGTAGTTTATATTTTCTTGTCCTTTGGGTTCATTGATTCCATTGTGGAATTTTGAAAATATTTAAGGGTCACTGGTGAGGCCTAAATGGCCGAAACTAGCTAGTCTGGCCCAGAAAATATGTACACTCCATATTTTCCAGTTCTTTGGTGAATTCCTTGCTTCCAAAGGATAACCCTTTCTAGAACATATTTAGGAGGAGTAACGTTTTGGCTGGTGACCACCTTGTTTATTGGATTGGAACTGTTTCAACCATTTTGGTCAGAGGGTTATTGATTCCATTGTGGATTTTGAAAATATTTGAGGGTCACTGATGTGGCCTAATTGGATGAAATTAGCTACTCCGACCAAGAAAATATGCACGCTCCATTTTTTTCAGTTCTACTGTGTATTCCTTGCAGCCAAAGGATAACACTTTATAGAACATATTTATCCTGGCAACAATCCTTTGACGTTTGAATGAAATTGGCCTAAGGGTATAGAGGAGTTTTTTTTTCTTCTATTTTTCAGCTCTGGTGGCCATCTTGCTTATTGGAGCTATAAAGATCAACTTTAGTAATTCATGTAGCTATCTTTAGACACAAAATCGCGGAGTGCTTTGTTCTTGTTCAAGTATGGTAAGGAGTTGAGGTGTCTGAATACTTAGGGTAAATACGGGTAAATAAAAGAATCAAAGCACTGAGAGTACTGGTGGGTCGATTGTCTCTGGGTGTAGTTAGAAAAAATGGGACTGAACGTGGACTGTTTCGTTTAACCCTTAAACTCCTGTACTGAAAGCAAATCGTGTAGACCCTGATCAGAGGCTGCGTTTTTCGGCGCCTGACCCTTAAATTACTATACTCTAAGCAAGCAGTGAAGACCCTGATCAGACGCCGCGTTCTGCGGCGTCTGATCTGGGTCTACACTGTTTGCCTAGCCCAACCCATGATTCCAGCCCAGATTTTACAGTTAACCTTTTCACGTAAACAGGCTGACCTCACTGCGATAAAATTCTATAAATAATCTGCGTGGATTCCTACAATCAGTGATAGTCACGTGGACTCCAGCACTAAAAGAGGATTTGTCCTTTGTACCTTTGGGTCGATTGATAAACAATCGACCCAAAAATATGATTCCTACAACAAGTGACCTTTGGTAAGCGACCACATTTGGGACTGTTTAAAAGTGCTATTATTTTAGCTGGTCTTATTATAGGAAGTTTTCTATACGAATAATGTGCAAGCCATTGAGCAAGTCCATCTCAAAATCAAGCTCTGTCTGTCATGCGTTCTATGTTGCCAAAGGCAATGTTAGTACTTAAGTACCAAAATTTCATGTTTAACGAAACAACTTACTATCCTGGCACAGTTTCAAAGTAAGTCCTCCGTCGTCTTTCCACCAGTCCTGGACGTTTTCTCCTATAATCGTAGCCCTGAAAGAAAGAAAGAATGATGATGATGATTTCGTGTCAACCCTCTTTGTTGGTCATAAGCACAATCGAAAGAAAGAATACATGCAAGAATTCAGGGAGCATGCGTCTTCGAACTTCAGACAGTATTTCCGTATACGCTCAGTCAGAAAGCGCAGCATTACGATAACTCACCCGTGCGACCTAATAGTGCATTTGTCACATCTCCTAAATGGGTACTTTTCTGATGAAAATCCTTGATATTTTTCTTATAAATGCTCTAAACATATGTTGAGGGTGATCGTTAGAATCGCCTCAGTGAGGCGGTTCTAACGAGTACCCACAACCTATGTCTTGGTGTAAAAATTAGAAAAATATTTTTTTACCCCCGTAAACCCCAGTTTTCTCTATATAAAGTGAGGTGTAAGGGGGTGTTCAGTTTACGGACTTGTTCACGTGATGGGGAAAAGTTTTGGGGTTGACATATACCCGTATAGCACCCAGCGAAGACTCTGATCAGTCTGCGCAGACTGATCAGGGTCTGCGCTATGAGCATGTCATAATGCGTATTTTCAGGACAGGCTACTCAGTTTTACTGGGGCGGGTTGTGACATGTATCTTGCCTCATAGGGGCGTCTTCTGTCTCTACACTTCTATTCATTTTCCTCTTTCACCCCTTTCCACACTTTAACGCCATAAAACAGTCAATCAATCAATGCTCAGTTTTACTAATAAATGTACTGAAAAACAAGGCTAACCTTTGGAGCCAAGAACAATAGCGCAGAACTGAAAACCATGGAGCGTACAAGATTTTTCTGGGCCAGACTATCTAGTTTCGGTCAATTAGGCCTCATCAGTGAAGCGTTAGTTTGAAGCATACTGAAAACCCTTCATTCCTATCCATCTTCACTTACACTGAAGTTGGAACGACAAAAAAAGATCATCATGAAAAGTAAGAAAGTCATTGGGATACCAAAACCATATGAACATAAATGGCCATCGTAAATTGCCGGCTTTTGACAATGTTTGGTTTTGTAACGTGTTGAATCTTGTTTGTTTTTACTTTATTTTATTTGTCAGTCGTTTCTTTACTTTTCGTTCTGCGTTGTTGCCAACTGTTAGGATGAAGGGCGGGGAAGTGTAGAGGGAGCTGGTTGTTTAGCCTCTTGGCGTCATTGAAGGTATGTGCTCTACTAGTGAGGTATTGATAGTCCTTCAAGAGAGGTAAGTTACTCAGCATATTGTGTGATAATTGGGATAGTTTTGTCATTTCTCCATAAAAATCTACAGTCGAACTTCGATGGCTCGAGCCCCTTCGGGACCATAGAAATTTGTGCGAAACAGCGGGAGTTCGAGCCACTGCTGCATACTTCCAGAAAACATAACGGGATATTTTTGGATTTCTTTTCGGTGTTCTGTAACATAAATGTATGCTGTGTGTACTCATTAGAATCGCCTCATATAGGCGATTCTAATGAGTACACACAGCATACATTTGCAAGATAAAAGTCGAAAATCTCCTTAATTATCCCACACTTTTTCTAATGCAGAGGAATTCCCTAGGGAGTCAAGAACGGGTTCGACTCAGCCATGGTAAACGAGCAATCGGTGTTCGAGATATCGAAGTTCGACTGTATGTTGTGGGTATTCATTAGAAAACAAAGAAACAAAGGGCGGTTCTAATGAATACCAACAACATGCATGGTTTATAAAACTATCCTTCAGTTATCACTAAATACCCACCTTATATGTTGCTATGGGTAACTCTTTGACAAATATATGTATTTTAATTTCCATTTTCCTACTTATGACTTTAACCCAATTTCATTTCAATGAAATCTTCTCCCTTATCTACTTATGACAGAATTCCATTTCGAAATTGAGGGGTATTAAAGTTGGACAAAAAGCTGCATATTCAAAGATAATCTGACAATCACATTCACAAATAGCACACTGGCATTGGAATCCAGGAAAACAAATTTAAATAAGTTATTTGACGTTCTTGTATGATACTTGTAGCTTTAACATCATATAACGAACTAACATTATGATAACACACCCGTGTGACATAGTGCATTGTTCACATCTCCAATATGGCTACTTTTCTGCTGAAAATCCGTGGTAGTTTTCTTATTTATACTGCAAACACAGATTGTGGGTACTCGTTAGAACCGCCTGAATGAGGCGGTTCTAACGAATACCCACAACCTATGTCTTGGACCAGAAATGAGAAAAAATAATGTATACCCCAGTAAATCCAGGTTTTCTCTATGTAAAGTGGGATTTATGGGATTGTTCATTTCACGGTCTTGTTTACGTGATGATATCAAACCGAAGGCTGTCGAGTTGAGTTAGCTACAGAAATTCAGTTAGAAAATGGTTGGGCGTTTTGCACAAAGTGAATGCCCTGATCAGACGCCGTGTTCTGCGTTCTGTGTTGTCTGATCTGGGCATACACTGCTTGCTTGGATACCCATTTTGAGGTTTCCGTCGTGAAATGGGTTAAGGGTCTACTCTTAAAAGAAAGAATTCGCTCGTGAGTAATACAAGAATAGACCGTCTCCCCGTTTTGGTTCAGAGAAGCAATATCCGTTTAAAAATGGCGAAAAATAACCATATTTCAATTGTACACGTTGCGAAAAAAATATAAAAGAAATACATACACTACGAAAGCCTACTAGGGTCAAAATAAGATGAGAAAAAAATATATTTTCTCGTACAAACGAGAAAATTTCTCGTACGAACGAGAAACTTTCTCGTACAAACGAGAAATTTTCTCGTACAAACGAGAAATTTTCTCGTTCAAACGAGAAAAAATCTCGTACAAACGAGAAACTTTCGCGTAGGAACGACAAAAATTCTCGTACAGACGAGAATTTTTTCTCGTTCCTACGAGAAATTTTCTCGTACAAACGAGAAAAAAATCTCGTACAAACGAGAAAAAATCTCGTACGAACGAGAATATTTGGTCAAGGTAATGACTCAATTACTCCTAAGGCTTGTAAAGTCGATGATGGAAAACCATTATGTAGACAACCCATCATTATTATAATAACAGTTTTTGGGTCGATTGTTTTGTCAGTTGACCCAACGTTTAGCAAAGTAGTTGCTGTCCACGTGACTATAACTGATCTGTAGAAAATCCAGGTAACGGCAATTTTTAGAATAAAGCTGCACTATTCTCATCGCTGTGATATCATTGTGTTGCGTACGAGGGTTATCTATAGAATCTGGTCAAGAATCATGTGTTAGGTTTGGCAAACAATGTAGACCCAGATTATGTGTCGCAGAACGCGATGTTTGATCAATGTCTACAGTATTTGCTTACAGTACAGAAATATAAAGGTTAAACGAAATGGGCCAGGATCATTTTTACAGTTACATTTATTTATTTTATGCTTCCCCTTAAGAAGGGAAGAAACAAAAATAAATGAAACGTTGTTTCCAATTTTGTGGAATTTTTACCCGACATTGAGATGAAATGACTTCTCAAGCCCTGTCACCCAATGAAACCAAAATGCTTTATAAGCATGGACTCGCACCGCTTTGTCTAGGCTGGCTTAGATCCCCTGAGCGGTTTACCAGTGCTTGTGTGCGGCCGGTTTCTGCTCTGCATGGATGCATCATGCAGCCCATCTATTTCTTCAAGCCCCGATGAGCGGGGGCGAATATAAATAAATTATAAAATAAATTAAATAATGTTACAGTATGAACAAATGCAATCTTCTATTAGGGCTTATTTATTTATTTATTTATTTATTGGAAATTTCTTGACACATATACACACATTGCAAAAAGCAGGTACCATCTGCGGGCCTTTAACCCTTTCAACACCGGCCCCGATAGCTCAGTTGGTAGAGTGTCCGCTCCGGGGAACGGGAGGTCTCGGGTTCGATCCCGGGCCGCGACATACCAAAGTCGTTAAAAATGGTACTAGCTGCTCCTCGCTTGGCACTCAGATTTACGGGGTAGAGCTAGGACTGGTCGATCCAGTGTCAGGATAATGTGACTGGGTGTGGTATCATGTAATGTGTCAGGGACATGATACTTCAGTGAGGCAGCACTATAAACGTGAGCATTGAGCTCCCTGTCGCAACCAGACACCGTCGTGATATGACTGAAAAATTGTTGAAAGCGACGTTAAACCCGAATTCACACACACACACACACACATAACCCTTTCAACCCTGTAGATCGGTACAGATACCTTTGCAAACAGTGTAGATCCAGAAAAGACGGTCATAATGAGCCGTCTTACTAGCACGGCCACCATTTGACGTGAAAGAGTCAATTAACTTCTACCCGTCGTAAAACACCACGTTGTTCAATACACGTGTTATGATGAGTTTCCAGATTCTTGTTATGAACAAGAAAAATGTCGTACAAACGAGAAACTTTCTCGTACAAACGAGAATATTTCTCGTTCCTACGAGAAAATTCTCGTACAAACGAGAATATTTCTCGTTCCTACGAGAAACTTTCTCGTACGAACGAGAAAAATTCTCGTACGAACGAGAAAAAATCTCGTACGAACGAGAAATTTTCTCGTTCCTACGAGAAAGTTTCTCGTTCCTATGACATTTGTTTCTTGTTCATACGAGAAATTTACTATCTACTTAATTTAATTACCCCTTATCACCTCCTTTAAAATGGCCATTGATTCTGTGCTAGGCTTAGGAATCGGGGTCATTTGTATAATCCCTCTTTTGATACATACCTTTTTTGTTTAAACTGTTGTTGGTAGCCATTGCCTATGTGTACCTTTAACTGCCAAACTGCTGTTTGTTTGTTTTGTTTGTTTGAGCTGAGGTTTAACGTCCCCGTCAACACTGAAAAGGTCATTTTGGAGACGTTGCTTGCAATTTTGTGGGATTTTTACCGGACATTGAGATTAAATGACATCTCAAGCCCTGGTGCCCAATGAAACCAATAGGGTTTATAAGCATGGACGATCCGACTCGTGCGCACCGCTTTGCCTGGGCAGGCTTAGATCCTCTAAGCGGTTTACCATTACTCGTGTGCGGGTCGGATTCAGCTCTGCGTGGAAGCATCATGCAGCCCATATATTTCTTCAAGCCCCGATGGGCGGGGCCGAACTGCTGTTTGTAGCCATTGCTTATATATACGTAATATCTGGCATGCGAACACTCTGTTTCTTGGCGGAGATACCATAGCAAAAGGAGTCTTCGTGCATATGCACCCAGCGAAGTCTACCTTAGTTATTAAACCTTAGCCTGCCAATGACAACAATTGTCGTCTGCTTTGTTGTCTGCTTGTTACATGTTGCAAACAATGTTGAGCAAGATACTGAAACTGTAGTGGTGTTAGGAGTCCATATTGTTTGCCGGTATGCTTTGTTTGACGTACTCGTCATCTTTGAAGACACTGCTTTCATTTTGTGGGACCGTGACCCGACACTAAGATGAAATGACCTGTCAAGCTCTATCACCCAAAGGAACCGCTAGGCTTTTCGTTTGAATTGAGGCTTAACGTCCCCGTCAACAATAGTTAGGTCATTTTGAAGACGTTTCCGGTTTTGTGGGACTTTTACCCGACATTGAGATGAAATGACTTCTCAAGCCCTGTAGCCCATGGAAACCAATGCGTTTATTGAATAGACGGTCCAACTCGCAACGTGCACCCTAAACTATTTCACAAAACTCCGATGGGCGGGGACCACCGCTAGGACGGTCCGACTCGCACCAAAAAGTTTGCAAGATGAACCAGCAGACGACATTTTCACATGAAGTTTATCATGGCATCTTAACTGTCAAACATGGGCCAAGTAACATCCATATACCGCAGAGAAAATTTCTCATTACTGCGAAAAATATTCTCGTTCGTACGAGATTTTTTTTCTCGTTCATACGAGAAAAGTTCTCGTTCGAACGAGAAAGTTTCTCGTTCGTACGAGATTTTCTCACAACAGTTGTCGACTGCGTTATTTAAAAAGCCATTGTTGCAAACAGTGTGTCCCTACTGTTTGTCTATATAATTTGTCTGTATGTTGAGGTTTTATATCCCCGTCAGCACTATTTAGGTCATTTTCAAGACACTGCTGCCATTTTGTGGGACTTTTACCCGACACTGAGGTGAAATGAAATCTCCTGCCCTACCGCCCGAAGGAACCGCTAGGCTAGGGTTTAACGTCCTCGTTAACAATATTTAAGTCATTTCGGAGATATTGCTTCCAATTTTATGGGACTTTTACCCGACATTGGGATGAAATGACATCTCAAGATTTTCCGGACAATGAAACCAGTAGGGTTTATATGCACGGACGGTCCGACTTGCACTAATTTACCTTGGCAGGCTTAGACTTTCTAAGCGGTTTTCCAGTACTCATGTGCGGTCGGTCTCAACTCAGTGTTGAAGCACCTTGCAGCCTAATCTATTTCTCTAAGCTCTGATGGCGGGGGCCACCGCAAGGGTTTAAGGAGCTGCCCGACACGTACCAAAAAGTTGCAAGATGAAACAGCAGACGACATTTTCACATGCAGTTTATCTCAGCATCTTAAGGGTCAAACATGGGCCAAGTGGCATCCATGTACCACAGCGAAATTTCTCGTTCGTACGAGATTTTTTCTCGATTGTACGAGAAAGTTTCTCGTTCGTACGAGATTTTTTGTCTTAATAATTGTCGCCTGTTTGTTGTCTGTTACTTTAAAAGCCATTGTTGCAAACAGTGTGGAGCAAGATACTGCTCATGTACAAATGTAGTGGCAGTCTGGTATGGGTTCATACTGTTTGCCTGTTTGCTTTGTCATTGTGTTGAGGTTTTGCGTTTGTTTGTTTGTATTGAAGATTAACGGCCCAGTCAACACTATTTTATGTCATTTTTGAGCCGGTCAGTTTACCAATCTACACTTTTCCTGAACTGGCTTATACGTAAGCGGTTAACCAGTACAGCGCACATTCTTTCGCCAGAAACTGCCCTTCTTGAATAGTTGATTTGATTTAAGGTTTAACGTCCCCGTCACCTCTTTGTAGGTCATTTTGGGGACGTCGCCCTTCTTTAATCAGTGGAAGGGAGAGAATGGCCGTAGAAAAGGTTTCATGATCAATCTCCACGAAAGAATGTTGCCGACCTCGGCAGGAATCGAACCCGCGTCCTACTGATCACCAGTCCGACGAGCATCCGACTGAGCTACCGAGGCCGGCTTGAGGTTTTAAGTACCCATCATTTTATGAAGACACTGCTTCCATATTGTGGGACTTTTATCCGACACTGACATGAAATGACATGTCAAGCCCTACCGCACAAAGGAACCGCTAGGCTTTTCATTTGAACTGACGCTTACCGTCAAGACTATTTAGGAAATTTTGGAGACGTTGCTTCCAATTTTGTGGGACTTTAATCCGACATTGAGCTGAAATGACTTCTCAAGCCCTGGCGTCCAATGAAACCAATAGGGGTTAAATGCATGGCCGTTCCGACCCGCAACACTTTACCTGGACAGGCTTAAATCTTCTTAGCGGTTTTCCAGTACTCATTTGCGGTCAGATTCAGCTCTGCGTGGAAGCACCTTGCAGCCTCATCTATTTCTCCAAGCCCCGGTGGGCTGGGTTTAAAAAGCGGTCTGACTCACACCAGAAAGTTTACAGACAACAATTTCATATGTAATTTATCTTAGCATCACTATGGGCCAAGTGGCATCCATGTCCCATAGAGCAAAGCCTCTGATCAGACTGCGCAAATGCATAGACTGATCTGAGTCTTCACTGGATGCACATGTACAACAAAATTTCTATGAGAAATATTCTCGTTCGTACGAGATTTTTTTTCGTTTGTACGGGAAAGTTTCTCGTTCGTACGAGATTTTTTCTCGTACGTACGAGATTTTTTTCGTTTGTACGAGAAAGTTTCTCGTTCGAACGAGATTTTTTCTCGTACGTACGACATTTTGTCTTGTCATAACACCAACACGGGTATTGATTAACGTGGCGTTTTACAACGGGTATAGAAGTTAATTGACTCTTTCACCTTTGTGTTTCTGCGGTTAATTCTCCCATCTTTGTACATGTATTTGGAATCGTCCATACTTGTATATAGGAGGTTGAGATGAGACCAATAGCAGGATAGCAACTGGTGTTCGTGCTGGTAAGACGGCTCATTATGAGCGTCTTATCTTGATCTACACTGTTTGCAAAAGTATCTGTACTGATATACAAGGTTAAAAGGGTTAAAGGTCGGTAGATGTAATGAAAGCATGCGTACGTGTGTATATGTTTCAAGAAATTTCTAATAATAAATAAATAAATAAATAAATGTGATGACAGCATATGTACCAGCCCTTTGTTAAATCTAAAATAGAAAATTGCATTTGTTCATACTGAATCTACAACTCAAGTTTCATATTGATCACTAGCGGCAGGGTCAGTTTTATCCACTGCAACTTAATTTTTTTTTAACCAAAGCATTGACAGCACTGGTGGGTCGATTGTTTTTTTGTTTTTTTTTTAAGGGTAGGCTGGAAAAATGATCCTGACCCATTTCGTTTAACCCTTAAATTCCTTTACTGTAAGCAAAAAGTGTAGACATTGATGAGACATCGCGTTCTTCGACACATATTCTGGGTCTACATTGTTTGCCAAACCTGACACATGATTCCAGTCCAGATTCTATAGATAACCCTCGTACGCAACACAATGATATCACAGCGATAAGAATATCGCAGCTATTTTCTATAAATTACCATTTTCTACAGATCAGTAATAGTCACGTGGACAGCAACTACTTCTGACAAATCAATCGAACCAATCACTGTTATTATAATAATGATGAGTTATCTACAAAATGGTTTTCCATCATCGACTTTACAAGCCTTAAGAGTAATTGAGCCATTACTTTGACCAAATATTCTCGTTCGTACGAGATTTTTTTCTCGTTTGTACTAGAAAATTTCTCGTTTGTACGCGAAAATTTCTCGTTTGTACGAGAATATTTCTCGTTTGTACGAGAAAGTTTCTCGTTTGTACGAGAATATTTCTCGTTTGTACGAGAAAATTTCTCGTAGGAACGAGAAAAAATGCTCGTTCGAACGAGAATTTTTCTCGTTCCTACGCGAAAGTTTCTCGTTCGTACGAGATTTTTTCTCGTTTGAACGAGAAAGTTTCTCGTTTGTACGCGAAAATTTCTCGTTTATACGAAAATATTTCTCGTTTGTACGAGAAAGTTTCTCGTTTGTACGAGAAAGTTTCTCGTTTGTACGAGAAAATATTTTTTTTTTCTCAACTTATTTTGACCCTAGCAGGCTTTCGTACATACACACACAATCGAAGTCTTTTGAAAGATGTCATACAAAAGATTTTAACATTTTTCACGACTTGCAAACAGCAGTTTGTATTTAAAGAAATCATACAAAATACCTCATGAATTCCTTTCTTTTTTAACTCTATTAGATCGCATTACTTTTACATTCAGTTCAGTTGAAGTATTAATTAGGCAACGGTTATCAATATGGCGCGAAAAACCCAAATTGTTCCTTCTATTTACTGAAGGAAAAACTCCAACACACAGTTTGCCTTAGTTAGTAATTACCCTTCGAACCTTGGATTACAAAGTTTTGCGCAATTCAAAGCCAAAGGTGCACATGGGTTTAGTTAAACATACTATTTTTGCCAAAGTTGGTATAGAATTCTAAGATATGTCAAAGAGGACGTGTTACGCATATTGGATCAATGCATGAAGAGCTAATCCTTTCACCTTAGTATGGCACCGGCGCAGGGGCAGGGGCAGGGCGGATAGGAAAATTGTTAATATCAACAGGAATTTTTTGTCACTGTCGCAAAATGATCTCTGATTTAGAAGAATTTTACATGGTTTTATACGAGCATGCAGGTAGCCCCCGCCCATCGGGGCTTGAAGAAATAGACGGGCTGCATGATGCTTCCACGCCGAGCTGAAACCGACCCGCACACGAGTACTAGTAAACCGCTTAGAGGATCTAAGCCTGCCCAATCAATGCGGTGCGAGTTGGCCCGTCCTTGCATATAAACACTTGGTTTCAATGGGCGACAGGGCTTGAGTCATTTCATCTCACTGTCGGATAAAAGTCCCACAAAATTGGAAGCAGCATCTCCAAAATGACCTTTACAGTGTTGACGGGGACGTTAAACTTCAAATCAAACAAACAAACGAGCATGCAGGAAAAGACAACTTAACAGGGCCAACTTTTTACGTTTAATGAAACCATTTTTTTTCGCTATGGCTAAATGGTGAAAGTTTAAACTTAATCTTTCAACTTTGATTTTTTTTACAGTTCTTTTTTTTTTTTTTTTTTTTTTTTGCATGGTCTTAAACATGCATATTCCCCTATAGGGACAGAGGCAGACTTCCTAAAGGGAAACAATGATACTGTCACTATGGCCGAATAGTGCAAGTTTAAAACAGCACACTTTGTCCCGTGATTTTTATTTTTTTTTTTTTTTCAGATATGTATACAGTCCCGGGGCAGAAATTTGATGTCAACCCATGTTGTCACCGTGGTTCATTGAATGTAAGTTTTGAAATTTGCACAACGGTTTACGGCGACGAGTCAGCTTTAAACCACATTCCAACCAATGGAAAGCGATGTAACATGATGATGTCGGATTTCCGAGCGTATTTCGAAAAATATACTGTCGATATCCAATCAGACGTCGCTTTACATAAGCAAGTACATTAAGTAAACTCCGCACAATGACGGTATTCGACTGGTAGGTTTCGTGAAATTTCCGTGAAATTCCATGGAGGAGTGTGGTGCCTTTCTTGTAATAGCTGGTCACATGGTCCAATCAAATATTTCATTTGTGTATAGCTCATAAGCGACCGTGGTGCACGAAAGGTTCGACTTTTCATTCGAATAGAATCGTGCTCCACGATCGCTTATGCATGTATTTGAAAAAATAACTCGTATTTGATTGGACCATGTGTTCGGCTATTACAAGAAAGACAACGCACTCCTGCGTGAAATTGCACGGAAATTTCACGAAAGTTCCCAGTCGAATATGGCCATTGTAAATGCATGTACAGGTTGTCTGCATGTCCTTTTCAAAATAGAACATGATAGGGAATATTTTCCCAGGACGTAAGAACTGTCTACTCTCTACAGTTCAGGGTAATAGGGGAAAGAATACACATTCAGAGGAGGCAACTCTTCAAAAGTATTTTTTCTCTCATTATAGAAGGGGTCAGAATTTGCTGAAGCAAATTGTTTCCTTTAAGCGTAGACTCTTTTTTCCGCGGGACAGAGCTTATAGAAAAGCGAACAGGAAGTTCCGAAATTCTTTCCCTTTGAAAAATGACGGAAAATCTGCCATTTTGTTTCCCTTCAAGATTATTTGAGCCCCGCCAAGCGAGTTTGTGTCTTCGAGCATTCCGTCATGACAAATTTTAACTGTGCATGCCCAGCCATTCAGAGGGACCAGGGATATGGCTTTCTGTCGGAAGCTTCCTCTTGATTCACTGCTTGTATGAGCGAGCAGCGAAGGTTCTGGCGAGACTGCGCGGATGCGCAGGCTCGCCTGAACCTTCGCTGCTCGCATAGGCGATAAGTACCAAAATCGCTTGACGGGGCCCATTTAATCAACGCACTGACAGCACTGCTTGGTCCGAATTGTCTCTGAGTGTGGGCTGGTAAAATGGTCCTGAACGGGGTTTTAGACTGTTTCAGTTCGCCCTTAAATTACTGCACTTTATGCAAACAGTGTAGATCCTGATCAGACGCCGCATTCCGCGGCGTCTGATCTGGTTCTACACTGTATGTCATATTCCCAATGCACGAGCCCAGTCCAGATTTAACATATAACTAACCAATTCCTTTACACAGCGCTCACGGCCCCGCCCATCGGGGCTTGAAAAAAATAGATGGGCTGCATGACGCTTCCACGCTGAGCTGAAACCGACATGTACACGAGTACTGGTAAACCGCCTATAGGATCTAAGCCTGCCCAGGCAAAGCGGTGCGAGTCGGCCCGTCCACGCTTATAAACCCTATTGGTTTCATCGGGCGACAGGCTTGAGAAGTCATTTCATCTCAATGCCGAGTAAAAGTCCCACGAAACTGGAAATAACGTCTCCAAAATGACCTTTACAGTGTTGACGGGGACGTTAAACCTCAGATCAAACAAACAAACAAATTACACAGCGCTCTGGTGTCACATGGAGAAGAAAATCGCTACTATAAATAAACATTGTACAGTAGAACTTCGATGGCTCGATGGCTCGTTTACCATGGATGTGTCGAACCCATTCTTGAGCCCCTTGCGAAATCTTCTACATAAGAAATAGTAGGGGATAATTAAGGAGATTTTGGTGTTTTATCTTGCAAATGCATGCTGTGTGTACTCATTAGAATCGCCTCGATGAGGCGATTCTAATGAGTACACACAGCATACATTTTCATTATAGAACACCGAAAAGATGTCTAAAAGTGTCTCGTTATGCCTCCTGACAGTAACCCTCAGTGGCTTGAACTATCCCTGTCTCGAACAGATTTTCGAGGTCCTAAAGGTGTTCGAGCCATTGAAGTTCAACTGTACATGGACGTCGACAATCATATGGACAATATCAACGGGTAGCTTATGTGGTTAGTAAGTTCTGATCGATTGATAAACAGTCGACCCAAAATGTATTATCTAAAAAAATAAATAAAGAAAGAAAGAAAGAAAGAAAGAAAGAAAGAAAGAAAGAAAGAAAGAAAGAAATCATGCTGTACTGTATAATCGTAAATTTCAAATAAATTACGGGAGGTCTTTTTTCCACAAGTTTGTTTCACAGGAAATACCATGAACACGTTAATTGCACTTTTAAATTATAATCATTTCCAGCTAGGTTGCATTCTGTAACTGATATGCATCTAAAACAAGTGCGAGCAATTTGTCTGCATATCTAATTAAAGAGGATTTTGTGTTATGATATAACAAACAAACAGACTCCGGAATTAGAAGGTAGCTATAAATTTGCACTATAACTGTTTGCCTAATTAATATGAAATAAAGTCTGCCATTCTGACTACCTTGAAATATACGATAAAACACACCCGTGTGATATCATGGCGCCTTTAAAAGCTTTAGAACTACTGTTTTTAAATGGAAATTTTTGATATTCTGCTTCAGACAAATATTTTTGGAGTTTATGAGAACCACCACGTATCCACTATCCACGATTCTTGGCGGAAAGTATCCTTGTAAACCATTTTTTTTCTAGATAAAAAGTGGAATTTACAAACGTATTCCTGACAAGGACTTAAATGTTAACGTCATTGTTAACGTCATTGTTCATATCATGTTTACAGCCCCGTCTAATGAACACCCCTCTAATCCCCACTTTGTATAGAGAAAACTGGGGTTTGCAGGGGTATGGATTATTTTTCTTATTTCTGCTCCAAGACATAGGTTGTGGGTACTCGTTAGAACCGCCTCAATGAGGCGGTTCTAACGAGCACCCACAACATATGTTTGAAGCAGAAATAAGAACATAATGACGAGTCTTCATAAGAAAAGGAACCATTCTGGAGATATGAAGGAATGTGCTATCCACACGGGCTTTGGCAGGTATATATGTATGTGGCAAAGTAGAAAGATTAGAAGATCCTCATAAAATCAATTTCTGGTAGCATTTATATCTTTTAAATCATCTTTTTATTTACTTATAATCTTGTCTTGTAATACTCACAAAAAATAAATCCAGCTACTGTTGTGAGGTTGACTCCACCTAGATTTATTTAAGTTTGTTAAAAAACCTCAGCATTCTTTCGCCGCAATGATATTTCTGCGGCCATTAGAATTAGATTCCGTGTGAAACTGCTCGGATGAACATGTTGCCTTGTTTTTCCTTAGACCTACGTCTGTTTCAAACAGATTGATAAATGACAATTTTTTCAATTAACAGCATAAAAAAATCCTTTCTGATGATTTTCGCCATAGGTTTATATGATTTCACCTCAGGTTAATACGGCCCCCGCCCATAGGGGCTTGAAGAAATATATGGACTGCATGATGCTTCCACGCAGCGCTGAATCCGGCCCGCACACTAGTACTGGTAAACCGCTTAAAGGATCTAAGCCTGTCCAGAAACCGCGGTGCGAGACGGACCGTCCATGCTAATAAACCCTATTGGTTTCATTGGGCGACAGGGCTTGATATGTCATTTCATCTCATTGTCGGGTAAAGGTCCCACAAAATTGGAAGCAACGTCTCCAAAATGACCTTTGGGACGTTAAACCTAAAATCAAAATAAACAAGAAATATCTTTAAAAAAGATATGCGGCGTAGATTTAATTGGAAGGTTGTTTAGAAACCAGTGCTTCAGCTGAAGTGCACGACCCGCCGGATGCTTTTAGCTTGATGAGTGTTACCATATATGGGTATGGCGGCCATTTTGGTCATGTGACCTGGACCTCAAACGGTTCCCCCAATAAATGCGCCTTATCGTAAGGAGCAAAAATATATCTAACACTTTAGTACTGTATTCTGAATCGTTTGCAGGATAAAATGAATTCTCACTTTTCCAATACAAAAGCATATGTGTCAAAGTTTGACCTAGGCACAAAGAAGGTCAAGGTCAACCCAGGGTCACCATTTTAGCAATTTATGATGGGCCTACGTCCCAGATGCTATTTATCAAGTTTCGTGGAAATCTGCCAAGTGGTTCTGGAGAAGACTATTTTGAAGGGTTTTTACCATATATGGCTTGGCGGCCATTTGGGTCATGTGACCTGGACCCCATGAGCAAATTTTGGTTTCCTCAATCCCATAGAGGCTCCATATAAAATTTGACCTTAATCGGCCCAACGGTTTCCGAGGAGAAGCAGTTCGAAAGTTTTCACATTTTTCGACTCGGCGAGGCTATACTAAATGGAATGTAATATTTCGCAAGTTCATTGTTTAGACCTCATTGATACTATCAGTATGCCAAAAATTGTTTAAATATTCCAAGCGGTTAAGTAACTTCACCAATTTTCACAAACGGGTTACGGACCGTGGGACAGACAGACAGACAGACCATATATGGTTTGGCGGCCATTTGGGTCATGTGACTTTTACCCCATGAGCAAATTTTGGTTTCCCCCATCCCATAGAGGCTCCATATGAAATTTGACTTCAATCGGCCCAACGGTTTCCGAGGAGAAGCAGTTCGAAAATTTTCACATTTTTTCGCCTCGGCGAGCCTATACTAAATGGACTATAATATTTCGTAAGTTCATTTGTTAGATCTCATTGATATCTATCAGTATGCCAAAAATTGTTTAAATATTCCAAGCGGTTAAGTCACTATCACCAATTTCCACAAACGGGTTACGGACGGACAGACAGACTGACAGAATGACACGGTGATTTTAGGGCACTCTTAGAAAATCAACCGACTTCAGTCGGTCGCTTTTTCTGCGGGTCATGCAATATGAGCTACAATAGTGACAGCAACAATTGTCTAGCTATGAACTGGTTTACTGTATTCAAACAATTCAGATGTCACGCGAGGAAAAATAGCTTTGCAGAGGGCGGTGTCCCGCCTGTTTGAGCTAAGGTCAATGTAAAAGGTCAAGGTTAAAAACATGACCTCATTTCAAGAGCATATGATCTCAAGTATATGCACAACAAATAAGAAAACGTTATCATTTACTGTTTTTGAACACAAATTCTAGGGTTAACATTTCGGGTTGTCGCTATGGTGAACGTAAACGCATAGGCGGACGAACAAACGGACGAGCAGACAAACGGACGGAAACTTGATCTTATGTGCACCTAATTAAAACTCAAATTACACTTATTCCTTTTCAGAATTTATATAACATTAATGATATTCGAAAATGTCCATTTTGTGTTAAAATGGAGGACATAAAGTATGCTGAAGACAAATGATACACTGCAACTTTTATTTAGCATATATTGTAAATTAAACATCTGTCAATTAATAATGCGATTATTACATGTTTTTGTCATGCTATATCTCTTTATTGGTTCCATTGGGCAACAGGGCTTGGGTGTCATTTCATCTCAATGTCGGGTAAAAGTCCCACAAACTTGGAAGCAACGTCTACAAAATGACCTACACAGTGTTGATGGGGACGTTAAACCTCAAATCAAACAAACAATTCCTTTCGCAGAAAATTCTTCCTTTCGCGAAAGGAACCTTAATTCCTTTCGCGAAATGGTTTCTTTCGCTATATAGACCAACCACGTGAAATTAGGTCAAAATAGCTATTCACCGCAGCAGTTACAGAATTCACTTGAAACACAATTATACATATGACGTATGGTCATCAAAGGACAAGACGGTGAGCAAGCCGAAACTGTATATATTTTTCATTCATGTCTCACATAAAAAACGAAACATTTCCTAGGTTAAAACTTCAGTAAAGTGTCGTACTTTTGAGTAGATTTATTTATGCAAATCATTGACCAATGAAATGGTCATCTCCTTGGACATGTGGTTTTATTGACCAATGGAATAACGAAAAATGTAGGACAAAAGCAAAACCATAACGGCTACGCCGTAAAAAACCTCAGGTTATTATGGCTTTCACCTCAGGTAATAAGGATTTTTAGACAATCAAGTTCAAGAATTCCAATATAGATCGCAGGTCATTCATATTAGTATGAGGTTAACCGATTTAAATCAGGGGTCAAGGTCGTAAAAGCAGAGGTCAACTTGCATTTACTGCAAGAAGAAGGAAGATGATGTGTGTACATGTATACTACATACACACTTGTTAATTATTGATGACTTTCCTTGAAGATTAATTAGTTCAGTGATCAGAGGTCAGTATAAACACCAGGCCAACCAATATTAAGCTGAGGTCAAGTGATATTAAACTCAGGTCAAAAATCAATTATCATTTCTTTGTGCCTTCGGCCACGAGCGAAACAGCAGACCTCTGACCTGTACTTGGGCAAATACGAAATTACTCGGATAATAACATCACAGCATAAAAGGAAATAAAATGAAGTAAAAAAAAATGAAAGAAAATACATTTGCAAAGATAAGAAAACGTATCAACTTTGATACTTTGATTGCCTCTCACACATCAATCATTTCAGAGAGTCAAGTCACGTGAAAACCTGCTGCGTTATTTGCGAACAGCAAAGGCGCAGATCAGACTGCGCATGCGCGCAGTCTGATCTGCGCCTTTGTTGTTCGCCGTTCGGATAGTACAATGTCTCTAGTTTCAATATCTAAAATTTCAAGACTCTTGCTAGTCTGTGCAGCTGAGCAGGCTGGTTTGTGTCTTGCCTGGTCGCTAAGCCCAAAGACAGGTTTTCCCGTGACGCGGTTTTTTTATATAATCAAATAGTGACATTGAACATCTTATCAGCATCCGCTCAATTTTGATTTTGATACATGTCTTTGACATCAAAGTGTCACCAGCATAAAAGGTATGAAACGATACTAAAAGCTATATATGGGCATACAGTCTTCATGTCAGTGTATCGTAAAAATCAAATATGGCTGAGTTAATATGGCGGATTTGGGTCCAACCCTGTCGGGGCTTGGAGAAATAGATTGGGCTGCAAGGTGCTTTCACTCAGAGCTGAAACCGATCGCGCACATGAGTACTGGTAAACCCGTCTAGAAGGTCTAAACTTGCCCAGGCAAGGTAGTGCGAGTCGGACCGTCCGTGTATATAACCATATTGAATCATTGGGCGGCAGGACTTGAGATGTCATTTCATCTCAATGTCGGGTTAAAGACCAACACACCAGCTAAAATTAAGGATTATTTTCGTTTCAAATATATATCTAAATGTTTCAGATTTTCTTTCCTTATGAGTTTTCTGCACCATATGTCTTCTTGTAAGAGGCCATCTTTCGGTCTCATAAAGTAGGGACTTTCCTTAAAGTTGCAGCTTTTAATTTTTCGTGATTCGTTCAAAGCAGTTTCGACCAAAATGCAAAACAATGCACTGGCCACTATACGAAGTCACAAAGTCCTTCTAACTTTTATTTTTAGAATTAAAACAAATCCAACAAAAAATGCAAAACAATGTACGGAACAACAAACTATGTCAAAATGTTCTTCTATACTTTCAGTTGGGTGACATGGCTGTGTTATTAAATTATGTCTTTTCTTGAGCAACAATTTGTATTAATTTTGATAGGTCTGCGCTCGTGCGAGGTTAACACGAATCTCAGCTGTCCCTTTGTTTAACTGCAAACCAAAATACAACTACAGAAAGATACAAATGGCTGCTAATTGTACTAGATATCATCAGTTTTACGAAACAAAATCACTGAACCAACACGAAACAAAGCAGAAGGTGACAATTTAAAAGCCTTTTAAGGTAAAGAAAACGACCCAGATACAAAATAGGAAACACGCTGAAAACTAGATGGATTTTATGTTCATTGTTTAGTGGAAGGGTAAACTTCCTATTTGGGACTGTTCAAAAGTGGTCGTTAAGACCACTTTTGAACAGTACCAACGACCACTTTTGAACAGTACCTACTGGTGTCTTTTACTGAAGAACTTGGGTGAAGACAAAAAACAACAACAACAAAAAAAAAAAAAAAACGGAAGGGATACCTGAAACCTTCAAAGGTGCTTTCAAGAGCAGAACTACCCCATTTCTAGTTGTTCTTAACAGCGGAATTTCACGTATTTGTTACATCAAAGCATTTGAAAGAGAAAGAGAAATTTGTTGAAGATTCGTGAAAACAGGTGAGATAGATCCCTGATGATAGTGGAAATCACTAGTGCTTAATGTTTTAAACGTAATCGACATGTGCGCATGCGTGCGTACTCGAGTGAGCATGTGCGTTGTGTGTTAATTTACTTAATAGATGACAATGGTGTTCATATGACTTAAGGGCCTGATTACGTTAGCTTGAAAGAAGCCACACCAAAATGTTGAATGGTCTACAGACAAATAACCAAAATCCCCGGGTTTCTTTTCCTCAGGAAGTTAAGATTATTTTACCTAGGAATACAGTTGTATATGAAAACAAGACACAATTAAGAAATTATGACAAAACTGCATGAGGACTTCAGCATAAATCAGAAAGTTCCATTCATTTGCAAAAGATACATAGCTACGATTGTAAGAACCATAGTATGGATTCGATAAAGCCGTTCCTAATCCGAGGGATGCCCGGGCAACGCCTTTTATATTACGAAAACACGCCCTTACAAATACATTGTAAATTTTACCGCCGAAAAACGAATATAGAAGAAAATCTGTGAGATTTTTCTTATTTCTGCTCAAAATAAAGAGTGTGGGTTCCCGTTAGAACCGCCTCGTCGAAGCTGTTCTAACGAGTATCCACAATCTACATTTTTGAGCAGAAATAATAAAAATAAGGTTTACCCCTAAACCCAATTTACCATATAAAAGTGGAGTTTTTGTGATGTTCAATCGGCCCCGATATCCCTTGGGTTGAAAACGTCTATATTGAATCTATATGAATAACCCAATTCTTTTTCTTATATACCTCAGCTTTTCTTTTCGATTATTCATTATTTGTACCTGAAAGTCAAGCAAAATGTTTTTGTGCGGATGTGTACACCGTTGCCCAGCTAGATTTAGTAATTTTCAGCTTGTCGTTTCTGTCAAGAACTGCAGTTGCATTTATAGCTATTCCTTGCCATTCGTCACGAGTTATCTAAGCATGAAATTACGCCGGTCGGGATCGCACGTTTTTTTTTTCTGCTTAAATGACTTTTGTGCAGTATATGCATGTAATTTAACAACGTTGTCAATTGTTTGCTTGGGTGTGGAAAAGTCTATGCGCTACTGACTGGATGTCTTTGCAAATCGAGTACTCACAATTTCTGTTTAGTAACAAAAATAAAAATAATGCAAACTCTCGTAACCCCTCTATTTTTCTATACATGTATAAAGTGAGGTATACAAGGCTGCTCATTACATGGACTTGTTAATTTGATGACTGAAAAACAAGCATGGGCTGAAAGAGCAGAGTATACAGGTAAGTTGTGTGCGAGGTGTAAAAGTGATGCCAATGATTTCCAATGAACGCGTTTAGCAGAACACTTATCCGTCAAATTACCCATTTTTCCACGGCCTGTCACAGTCTAATGGTATGTCAGTCTTCAGTTACGTTCACTTTTGTAGTTTTTACTACATAAATAACATTAATTTTGCCAAATCATCCAAAAACGCCACCAAACAAACTCTTCAAATGATAATAACAGGTATGACAGCAACATTTTGTCTTTCATAATTGAAATTACACGCATGTGAGTGCTAGAATTACTTTTTTGTTGTAAGATTGAAAGGCTGCATGAATGATGCCGAATTAAGAGAGAATCTTTTTTACAGATGGTCGCTGTATGCCAGCCTGTTAAGGTTAGATGCGCACTGAACAATATAACAAATCATATACAGATATCAGATTTCCGCAGGTAGAAACCGCACACTGGTAAAGGCAAGCGCGCAGGGTAAGGAACAAACACACCGGATAAGGAAATTTTTCCGATCAGGATAAAAAAGAAAATGGCGGAATGGGTATCACATGTGCAGGTTTGTTGTTGTTCTAGATCTCGTGTTATGGTTACTAATCAATACGGCTGCTCACATTAGCTTCACGGAAGACACATATTATTCACAAATTTATCTTCGATGGTCCGAATTCGACAGTTACATCCAGTCAAACGGAGAACCGGACACAGTGGAGCTACTCCACCGCGAAATCTCATTATTTTACATGAAACGCTCTTCTGGGAAGATGACATGCACTCTTTTGTTGCTTGTAGACATACATATGATAAATCGGACTGTTACAAATACGATTTAAGGAAAATTTGATATTAGAAGGGACTCAGTGAGTAATCCTAGTTCAATTTTCAATACAACGCCCACGGGCAAGGGAATGGGTACAACGCATATGATAAGACACAAAATGTTCCGGGAAAAATTGTTGTTGTATGGTCGTAGCACTAGGAAATTTCCATCTCAGATTAGGTTTTCCGATATTAATAATTAGTCCTACATAGTTTAAATCACCAGTTGTGATCTTTAGGAAACGTTCAAAGTTTTTTGCATTGTCTTGGCATGTGCATTGCTCTGGTTCTAGCAATGTACTCCCCCCCCCCCCCACACACACACACATACATATACACTATGAATCTAGGACGATTTGGCCCGGACGATTTGACCTAGGAGAATTCTGCCAATGAGAATGTGGTCCGTAAAAAATATTGGGTAGGACAACTTGGCAAGGCTAATATAATGTCCTGTGCAAATTGACATTTAAATGTTTTGGGTTTGTTTTCAGTAATGCCTCTTGGTTTGTTTGTTTGTTTTAGAGTTTAATGGCACTGTCAATACTATTTTATGTCATTTTTGAGCCGGTCAGTTTACCTGTCCACACTTTTCCTGGGTAGGCTTATATGTAAGCGGTTAACCAGTACAGTGCACATTCTTCCGCCATAAATTGACAACTACCCTTCTTGAATCAGTGGAAGGTAGAGAATGGCCGTAGAAAGGTTTCATGATTAATCTCCACGAAAGAATGTGGCCGACCCCGGCAGGTGTCGAACCCGTGCCCTCCTGATCACCAACAGACGCGAATCCGACTGAGCTACAGAGGCCGGCATAATCATTCAGTTACCAATACATGTACATACTTTAATATTTGCCATCGGGGCTTAAGAAATAGATGGACTGCATGATGCTTCCACGCAGAGCTGAAACCGACCCACACACGGGTACTGGTAAACTGCTTAGAGGATCTAAGCCTGCACAGGCAAAGCGGTGCGAGTCGACCCGCCCATGCTTATAAACCTTATTGGTTTCATTGGGCGGCAGGGCTTGCGATGTCGTTTCATCTCAGTGTCGGGTAAAAGTCCCACAAAATTTGAAGCAACGTCTCCAAAATGACCTTTACAGGTTTGACGGGGACGTTAAACCTCAAATCAAACAAACAATATTTGCCTTATATCTGACGACGAACTGCGTACAAAGGGCCTGTTAAGATCTCCAATTATATCTGCCCCCCCCCCACACCCCCACCCCACCCCCGGAATATTTGTTTCATAAATGTTGTATTGTGATTGATAGCCAAAGGAAGTTATATGAAAAGTTACAGCTTCAAAGAAAAACAAATCAATAAAATGTTTGGTCATTCACAAATAAGGTATTGTTTTTACCATGACTTTACCCCTACCCCCAGCTGATTTTGACCAAAATTGCAAAATTTGTCACCTTTATGGCTTTCAAAATATAACAGCCTAGCCTTGCCTGTACATATTTTTATATTTTGTATACAGATAAAGTTTTGATATGTTAACATGTGGTGAAAATATATAAAATGAAAGGTGAACTCTGTGTTTATTTTTTTTTCATAAATTAATTTTGGGTCATTATCAGAAATGCCAACATAAAATTGCCATAACTCCGTTCATAGTAAAGCTAAATATATGTTGTTATTACTCCTTTTCTTGGTTAGAACCCAAGGAATAATTTGATACCTGTTTCATGTTTCGTATATCTCCATGATAACGCAAGTGGGTGGGGTAACAAGATACGACTCACTTAGTGTACAAACGATGAACAGTGCTGCCTGATATATTAATGCGCCAGTTGAAACCGGGTTTCTAAGGGCACTTTCTATTGTCTTTTTCTTTCGAAGGGGTATACTTTTATCACACTTTTCTTACTATTTTCGTCATAATTTATTAACTCAATACAGACACATCAAACGTCAAGTTATTCTGAAAATACTTGAAGACGAAACAACTCGTTTCTGTGTATGTTTCCATTAAGAAAAACGTCGCACACTGAAGAGGATTTGAGTGAGGGTCAAAAAGAAGCCAAATCATATCAGGCCCTTTAATGACCATTTAATAGGTATGTCTCACGAATTTGGCGAAGTTATCTACCTTATTTTCGGCCAAAAGAACAAGCATACAATTTTCTACCAGAAATACTGCATGGACAAATACATCATTTCTCTAATTCATGATCGCGATTACCCAATCCATCTATCCCCCATAGGGGATGATTATATTGCTAGAACAACAGCAATGCGCATGCCAAGACAATACACACAAACTTTGGACGTTTCCTAAAGGTCACAACTGGTGCTTTAAACTATGTAGGACTACTTATTAATATCGGAAAACCTAATCTGAGATAGAAATTTACTAGTGCTAAGACCATACAACAACCATTTTCCCCGGAAAAAATTGTGTCTTATCATATGCGTTGTACCCATTTCCTTGCCCAAGGGCGTTGTATTGAAAATTGAACTAGGATTTCTCACTGTGGGCCTTCTAATTTCAAATTTTCCTTAAATCGTATTTGCAACAATCCGAGTTATCATATGTATGTCTACAAGCAACAAAAGAGTGCATGTCATCTTCCCAGAAGAGCGTTTCATGTAAAATAATGAGATTTCGCGGTGGAGTAGCTCCACTGTGTCCGGTTCTCCGTTTGACTGGATGTAACTGTCGAATTCGGACCATCGAATATAAGTTTGTGAATAATATGTGTCTTCCGTGAAGCTAATGTGAGCAGCCGTATTGATTAGTAACCATAACACGAGATCTAGAACAACAACAAACCTGCACATGTGATACCCATTCCGCCGTTTTCTTTTTTATCCTGATCGGAAAAATTTCCTTATCCGGTGTGTTTGTTCCTTACCCTGCGCGCTTGCCTTTACCAGTGTGAACCGGTAGACGCGTGTGTTTTCATGTTTAAACTTATAAATAAAGTAGCTTTACAATTTATGGATATTAGTTATGGATATCACAAATTCGAATTATGGTTATCAATAAATTGAAATATGGATATCAATTACTGCGCTTATTTATGGATATCATCAATTCGAATTATGGATATGCATAAATCGAATTAAGGATATCTATAAATCGAGCTGAATTAATGATATCCATATTTCGAATTATGAATATCAATAATTCACCGCAAAAACCTTTAGTTTCAGTAATTTTTTATTGCAAAGACGAATTATTGATATCCATAATTCCAATAAGTGATATCTACAAAATGACCGAATTAATGATATCCACGATTCGAATTAATGGTATCCATAATTCGAATCATGAATATCCATTAATCGATATGAATAAGTGATATCCATAAATCGAATTATAGATATCAATAATTCGATTTATTGATATCCATAAATCGAATTAATGATATGCATAAATCAGTCGAATAATGGATATCCATAATTCGACATAGATATCCTGATTTATGGATATCATTAATTCAGATTGATTTATGGATATCCGTAATTCGCATTTTGGATATCATTTATACGAAGTATGGATATCTGTAACTAAGTATTGATATCCATAAATAATTATGTATATCCATATTTCGAATTATGGGTATCACTTATTCAATTTAAGGATATCCATAAATAATTATGGATATCTATAAATGGGGAATAAATAGTTAAACGGCGCCCCATATGCGCCTAGAATGAAATTTGTTTGTTTTTACCATACCGAATTGGAACTTCTGTCTCCTATAGAAAATTGGTAGGCCAAAAAGATCAGATTTTATGGTAAAATGAGCTCCCCTGTGACCCCCATTTCAATCACGATTTCGCAGATGCCCAGTCGTTCAAAGGACATGAATTCTATTCAAGGGGAATGGTCTGAGCTATGGAAAGTATTCCCTAGGTGCTCAAGATCGAATTCGAATTAATCACGAAAAAACGAGCCACCCGTGTTTGAGCCACTGAAGTTTCCCTATATACAGGATCTTACACGGGTGGTCATATCATATGAAAGTGATGAATCGAGCCTTCGGCGAGTTTTATCAATTTCATATGAAATGACCACAAGTGTAAGATTCTGTTTATCATATAACGATATAAAATCATATTTTATCACTGAAGAGTTGTCACGGACGACGTCATGTCGTAACGCGGCAGTTACCATGTGTTATTACACGTGTGGACATACGATTTTTATTACATGACTTTATCCACTAAACATGCTAAATAACAGCGACATTGTATGTTAAGCCCATTGTATGCTTGTGAACTCTTCCAATGCTATATGTTGGACAAGTCCATTTGTCATATAAGGCGTGTCAGGCCTATTTTTTCGTTTTAATTCTACTTTTGACAGAACATTTTATTAGCAAATAGTGCAGGCCCTGATCAGACGTCGCGTTCTGCGGCGTCTGATCTGGGCTTGCACTGTTTGCCAAGGTACCCCTTTAGGGGTTTCCTGCATACAATGGGTTTATATAGGTATTGGATGCTTGGGAAGAAACCAGCTCATATAAAGAGTGTCTTGGTTTGTTGACATGTCCCTGAAAGATGTCCCACTTTGCAAGAAGTCAAATGGAACAGGTTATTACATACATTTCTTTGCCGTTTAAGTATCAATTAGTTCAAACTTGTCGATACTTTGCGATCTGTTCGTATTATTCGCAATATTTGCACTCTACAAAGTATAAAACATGCACTCTAGTTAGGATAGACAGTCTCTTTAATGTAGGGAGACTGGTATGCGGCCAAAGTTTTATGCTGATATGTAAACTGTTGGAAATCTTTGAAGCAGTCTTTGCATCAGGTAAACCAGTCCATGTAACGAATACCCTTTAAAGTCCCATTTTTACAAGGAAAAGTGGGACTAAGAGGGGTAAACATTATTTTCCTTATTTCTGCTCAGAACACAGCTGCTTGACAACGAGCACCAGCAACCTGTTTGAAGCAGAAATATTGAAAGTATATCGAGGTTCCATCAGAAAAAAAATATAGAATTCACTTTGTTCGCCGGCCTCGGTAGCTCAGTCGGATGCACATGTCTGACTAGTGATCAGGAGGACGCGGGTTCGATACCTGGCGGGTTCGGCAACATTCTTTCGTGGAGATTGATCATGAAATATTTTATATGGTCATTCTCTCCCGCTGTTTCAAGAAGGACAGTTGGTGAAAGAATGTGCACTGTACTGGTTAACCGCTTACGTATACCCCTGCCCAGGAAAAGTGTGGATAGGTTAACTGACCGGCTAAAAATGACCTAAAATAGTGTTGACTGGGCCGTAAAACTCCAAAACAAACAAACAAACGGCCATGTAAACTAATTGTGCATTCGGGAGTGCTCTGAAAATGCTCGTTGTCGCACACCTACCAGAGAGAGAGAGAGAGAGAGAGAGAGAGAGAGAGAGAGAGAGAGAGAGAGAGAGAGAGAGAGAGAGAGAGAGAGAGAGAGAGAGAGAGGACAAGAGTAAAGGCATAACTGATCGGCTCATTCTCCCCTTTCCATCATCATATTCGTCGCATGCCATGCGATTTTGCATGATGAATGTTTAGATTTATGTTAACACAACTTGGGTTTGCCTCGGTGGCACAGTCGAATGCTCTCGTGTGACTGGTTTTCAGGGATAATGATTTTTTCTACAGACATGCTATCCCTTTCGCGGATTCAAGACGGGCCGCGGTCAGTTTCTGGCGAGAAATGTCCACTGTACTGGTTAACTTGCCCAGGAAGAGTTTGGGTTGGTAAACTGACCGGCTTAACATGATCTAAATAGTGTTGATTGTGCCGTTAAACTCAAAATCCACTACTTGAAGAGCTGAGGGGTTTGTTAATTATTCTTCTTTTTGTGAATACTCAGCAACACAATCTACTGCCCGACACACGACTCTTAAACGTAGTCTCCTCTATGCTTGTGGTAGCCTGAAATGACTCCGATCTGTCTCCACCATCACGAAATCACGCCTATATAATTTTGACCCCCTTGAACCCCACTTTTATATGGTAAATCTGGGGTTTGCAGGGGGTAAACTTTATTTTTCTTATTTCTGCTCGAAAATATAGACTGTGGGTACTCGTTAGAACCGCCTCATCGAGGCGGTTCTAACGATTACCCAAAATCTATATTTTCGAACAGAAATAAGAAAAATACCACGTTTTTCTTCATCTGCACAGTGCGGGTCTACACCTCATTTTTCGGTGGTAAAATTTAAAATGTATTTGTATAGGTGTGTTTTCGTAATGACAGTTTTGTCTGTATCATTACTGGTTGGCGGACCCAGAAGACGCATTTTCTCGAGTCATGGCTCAGTTAAGTTCGAACCTTCAGATTATACCTTCAAGTGCTCACAGTATGAACATGTAGTTATAATAATACCTTAAACTTTCTGAGATGGATCAGTAGTTATCCTGTATCTTAATAAAGATAAACGGGTCACGTGTGAGACGCCAAGTTCTGCAACGGAAGGTCAGGTGGTTTTTCTCCGGGTACTCCGGTTTTCGCCCACCTATGATTAACGATCGGCTCGATATGAGTGAAATAATCTTGAAAGGGCCGTAAAACCCAAACCAAAAAAAAAAAAAAAAAAAAAAAAAATAAAGATAAAACTCACGGTTCAAAAGGTACAACATGTGTGATACCAGATACAAGATGTCATATTCACACAGACTGAAAAGAGCTTTAGCTGCTCACATGAACACAATGTGTGTCTACACCTCGTTCATGTAACAGGCCCCTTCCGCTGATTCAAGAAGGGCGGTCGTAAGTCTGTGACGAAACAAATTTGCATTATACTAGTTGTCCGCTTACGTATTAGCCCGCTCAGGAAAATTGTGGATAGTTAACCTGAGCAGCTGGATCTGACCTAAAATGGTGTTGACTGGGCCACAAACAAACAAACATGCGAGGGGTAGGTCTAGCAAATTTCGGCGACTGTGGTTAAACTGACTTTGAATAGCTTTGAATACACTAACTTTCCGACTATACGACCAGCTAAAACTGAGACTAATTCTTGTTAAAAGCTTAAGTCTTTGTTTTATTTCCTTTTGTTTAGTAACCCCATTATCCTCTAGCAAAAAGACCATTTGGGCCCCGTCAAGCGATTTTGGTACTTATCGCCTATGCGAGCAGCGAAGGTTCAGGCGAGCCTGCGCATCCGCGCAGTCTCGCCAGAACCTTCGCTGCTCGCTCATACAAGCAGTGAATCAAGAGGAACCTTCAGACAGAAAGCCAAATCCCTGGCCCCTCTGAATGGCTGGGCATGCGCAGTTAAAATTTGTCATGACGGAATGCTCGAAGACACAAATTCGCTTGGCGCGGCTCATTTATTAAAGAAATTTTACTTTATACGACTCTAAGTATGTGTTTCTGTTTCATTTGTCGTTTGGATCTAGTTAACATTAGTGTCTCGCCCCCGCCCATCGGGGCTTGCAGACATAGATGGGTTGCATGATCCTTCCACGCAGAGCTGAAACAGTCTGCTCATGAGTACTGGTAAACCGCGTAGAGGATCTTAGTCTGGCCAGACGTCTATGCTTATAAACTCTTTTGGTTTCATTGTGCGACAGGGCTTGAGATATCATTTCATCTCAATGTCGGGTAATTGGAAGCAACGTCTCCAAAATGACCTGAACAGTGTTGATGGGGACATTAAACCTCAAAAAATCAAATGACAGGTCATCGGCAGGCAGCTATGCCAAACAATCATTAGAAGCAAATTGAAAGTTGAATTGTTCAGTAAACAATCACCCGTGCGAAATGGTCGAACAAGAGTGAAATATGGCGGGGAAGCAATTAAACTATTGCCTATGTAAATTGCTTAATTTCATGCAATTTTGATTTTTTATGTCTACTTATTTTCCAGTCATTTTCTGAGCTAGCCATCCGTATGGGTATAAAACAGTAATAAACGGGACAGCTACCTTTCAACCAACTATCTACGAGTGTGCCACTACAAGCAAAAATAGGGTTTATAAGCAGGCTTAGATTCTCTTAGCGGTTTACCAGTACCCATTGTGGGCTTGAAGAAATAGATGGGCTGCATGATGCTTCCACGCAGAGTTGAAACCGACCGCACACGAGTACTGGTAAACCGCTTAGAGAATCTAAGCCTGCTTATAAGCCCTATTGGTTTCATTGGGCGACAGGGCTTGAGATCTCATGTCATTTCAATGTCGGGTAAAATTCACACAAAATTGGAAGCAAGGTCTCCAAAATGACCTATACATTGTTGACGGGGACGTTAAACCTCAAATCAAGCAAACAAACATTCCAGTCAACTCTATTTAGATCATTTTGGAGACTTTGCTTCCAATTTTGTGGAACTTTTACCCGACACTAAGATGAAATGACATCTCAAGCACTGTCGCCCATTGAAACCAATAGTGTTTATATGCATGGTCAGTCCGACTCGCACCACTTTGCCTGGGCAGGCTTAAACCTTCTAAGCGGTTTACCGGTACTCATGTTCGCGGTCGGTTTCAGCTCGTCGTGAAAGCACCATGCAACCGAATCTATGGCTCGAAGACCACGTCAACCTTAACGACGGCGCATATGAGGTCGTATTCATCCAGTGCATTTATCAAACACGTGAGAATATTCGATTTTGGGTAAGAACATCAGGGTTAGAACTTAATTTCTATCCCAAGCGGAAACAATGGATTTCCTTATCTGGTGTGCAAGAAAAATACCTCTCAGAAGAGCAGACTCTGATCACACTGCATGCATTATGAAAGACTCGTTTTCTCCAGTACTATTCATTTGGTTAAAACTTTTCTTTCATTTTTTAAACCTATTAGACCTCAACAGGTGCCACAGCTTACAATGTTGATCCAGAAGCTACGGCTTATAAGGGCTCAAAATGAGCCATCTCATCAGGGTCTCATCAGTGTAATTTGTTTTACACAGTTCGTCATCCTTTAAAATTCCTGTTAAAAACGATTGGCATTTCCAAATTTCAAAGGATGAAAAGCCAGCTTCAGAAACTCAAGTATCTTGTAAAGAAGCTTGACCCTTATCTTGCTGAATATTCATTTAAGCCACACCCATTTCTGTCTATCAACCAATCAAATTACTTGATGTAATTTATTGCTACAAATTCATTAACTGAATGCCAAACAATGTAGATCCTGATAAGATGGCTTCTTCAGAAGCCATCTGATCTGGATCTACACTGTTTGCAATGATAGGGGTTGTCGTGAACAGCAAGATAAGGGTTAATTTAATGTCGTATTGCAGGGACAAATAACTAACACAAGCTCTGTGCAGAGAACCTTCCTAGGATTACCCTGATAATGCGGAGCACCTATATAACCATTCTTTCACGCCCGAAGCGGACGCTCTACCACTAAGGTATCGGGGCACGTGAGCTATCGGGGCCGGTATCACTCCATATTGTCCACGTGACTGACACTAACCAATAAAATTATACCGCGTGCAAACTAAAAATAATTACAATGAGTGTTTTAATACTGAACTCGTTAATTGGTATATGCAAAGGGCCGCAAAATGGGTCTTTGGCAAACAGTGTAGACAAACATCAGACGCCACAGGACTCGATGCCTGATCAGGGTACACACTGCTTGCTAAAAGTACAGGAATGTAAGGACATAAGTCCTTGTTCAGGACCAAGTTTTATAGCCTACACTCAGACACAATTGACCAGCCAGTGCTGTCAGTGCTTTGATTTGACAAGTTCCGGTTCTACAGTACAGCTAGCGGTCAGAGACGCCGAGTTTTTCAGCGTCCGATCCGGTTCTATTGGAACAATCCTCTACAGTACAGGCAGCGATCACTGAGAGACGCCAAGTTTTGCAGCGTCCGAGCCGGTTCTACTGGAAGAATCCAGTTAGAGTACAAGTGGTCATTACAGTAAAATTCCTATATTAAGACCACTTTGGGACTGTTCAAAAGTGGTTTTTAAGACAACTTTTGAAAGGCCCAAAGGTGGCCTTTGACCAGAGGACTCTGTATGCAGAAAACACAAAGAAAGAATAATTGTAACCTACTAAATGAGCCTTCTGAAGCCTTTAATTTTAGGTGGTCTTAAAAGCGGAATTTCACTGTAGTTTTTGTAGTTCAAGGTTTGAGTGTTACCTACTGCATTTGAAATGCATGTCGTGTCGCTCTAGATTATCGCATAGGCGGGATGCTTTTTTGTGGGTGGATTAAAACTGTTCAACGTGGGAATATGTCTTTTTTTCAAGTTGTCAGTTTTAAATTTTATCTTGTGAGAAAGTTTGTAATCCGATGCACCGCTGTCACATCTACAGAAAGATAACTGTGCCGGTGCACGAGAAAACAACACTTAATACCAATGCGACAAGCAAAGGCTCTGGCGAGGCTGCGCATAAGCGCACCCTCGCCAGAGCCTTTGCCTGTCGCCGACATGTAGAGTAGACCTTGAGTTTGCTGCATTCAAGTGGCCATGCGTCTGGTCCTATTAGTTTTCAGCGCATGCGCATTTAAAAAACCCAAATACGGGACTGCTGAGGGTTTCTTTTCGCAAGGAGCGGCTCAAAATGTTGTTTATAAACGCTACCGGGTAGAAAAGAATATTATTGTTTTGGTTAAAATGGCAAGTTTTAATGTGTTTTCATAATATCCAATTCCGAATAAGTTACAAGTTGTAAACTTTGACACACAGGTTGTAATGAATCATGTCAGACAAGTGTATACTATTACGTAACATGGGAAAAGTTGCTCTTCAGATACTTGTCAGGTCGTGTCAGGTTAACCCTTATCCTGCTGAATAAATTAATTTAGCCACCCCATTAGTAATTATCAACCAACCAGACTGCTTGATATACTTTAATTATTCAGTTCACAAATCGCATGACAAACAGATTTTAGGTTTAACGTCCCCGTCAACACTGTATAGGTAATTTTGGAGACGTTGCTTCTAATTTTGTGGGACTTTTATCCGGCAATGAGATAAAATGACATCTCAAGCCCTGCTGCCAAATGAAAGCAAAAGCGTTTACATTATGGATGCTCCGATTCGCACCACTTTTCCTGGGGTTGCTTAGAACCTCTAAATGGTTTACCAGTACTTAAGTACCGTCGGTTTCAGCTCTGCGTGAAAGCATAATGCAGCCCAGTCTATTTCTTCAAGCGCCGACAAACAAACAGTGAAGATCCTGATCAGATAAATCATCTGATCTGGATTTACGCTGTTTGCAAAAGCAGGGGTTGTCGCAGGATAAGAGTTAGGTCAACAAGATAAATCTATCCTAAAACTGCCTCTTTCCAATCCACGGGCAATTAAACGGTCAAATTAAACTTTTCCGGCAATCGAATTTTACATAAACAGGGGTCGACAAACTTAACACACCATCAATCTTGTCCAGTATGGCTCTTATCCGACAGGTCCGCTGTCAAAATGAAAACAATACTCGATGGTTTCATTTTGACGGGGTAGAGGGGAAGGTTGTCACCGTCCAACTGATATTGGCTTCCACTGGTCCTCGAGAGGGGAATGTTTTTTTTTTTATATCTCTATTTCTCCACTTTCTTTCTTCCATTTCACCATATCACCCTCTTATATCTCATTTGCTTTCTCCCTTTCTCTGGGAGACGACACAAAATGACCCACAAGGACTGACGTGCCGTTAAATAAAAACACAATCCATCCATCCATCCATCCATCCATCCATCCATCCATCCATCCATCCATCCATCAATCAATCAATCAAAATCATTTTGACGGCGATTCGCGTTGTACAATCATGTTAACAAGTCCATGAGCACCACTCTAAACCCCACTTTATATAGAGAAAACTGGGGTTTACGGGATAAACATTATTTTTCTTATTTCTGTTCCAAAACATAAATTGTGGGTTCTCGTAAGAACCGCATCAACTGAGGCAGTTCCAACAAGCACCCAAAACCTATGTTTAGAGCATATACAGTAAAATCCCTATATTAAGACCTGCTCCCTAACCAAAATCCCTATATTAAGACCACCTTTGGGACTGTTCAAAAGTGGTCTTTTAGACCACTTTTGAACAGCCCCAAAGGTGGTCCATGACCAGAAGACACCGTTTTCAGTACAAACAAAGAACGAATAAGTGTACCCTTCTAAATAAGCTTTTTAAACCAGAATTAGTACAAATTTTAGGTGGCCTTAATAGCGGAATTTCACTGTATATATAAAAATATAAGAAAAATGACTGTTTTATAGGTGTGAAAGAATGCAGAATATCACACGGATGGGCTATCGTAATGTGATTCGGGCGTTGTATGGGCCGAACCCATTTTTGGTTTGAATAGAATATTCGGCATTTGGGGCTCTGATGTCTCACCTATCGGACTCGGAAAATCAAGTATCATACTTCTACAGCCAAAATGTTACGTTAAACGTAATGTAACAACACCGTTAGCAGCACGACAGAAAAGTTTAATAACATACAATCAGACCATAAGAACATAATACCAATAAACAAAATAACGCCCACAGATGTAAGCCCAAACGGGCCTCCGTGGCCTAGTGAATAAGAGCGCGGACTCCTAATCATTAGGTCTCTCACCGCTGTGGGTTCGAGCCTGGCTCGGGTTACATGTGAGACGCCAAGTTTTTCAGCGGAAGGTCGGGTGTTTTTCTCCGGGTGCTCCGATTTTCGTCCACCTCTGATTAACGATTTAATAATGAAAAATCTTGAAAGGGCCGTAAAACAAAACACCCCCCCACCCCTATAAAAAAGCAATAAATAAAATATCATAAATGAAGTATGCTATCACAGATTAGTCTAGTGCAATAAGACCTGTGCGACAACACACAGTTAGACAAAATTTCGCTTATCTCCCTTCGCTTAACGCGGAGGCTAGATTAGCGAAGACTCAGACTGATCGCATCAACTCTAACTGTTCATTCTGTCGAGCGCTGGGTCAATTAATGTTAATAGACTAGACAGTGTTATTCGTTATTGCATTCCAGTAATCATCTGCCACTTTGTGAAGTAGTAGCAAAGAACGGTGAATTTATTAGCAATGTCGTCCAAATTACGTTAATACCTATATGCCAGTCAAGATCGCCCGAAAGCATCATCAGTTTTCCATGTCACCCAGATTACAAATGAGCTACGTCGAGAGAAAATGTGATTTATGACGCAGGCTATCAGCGACGGCTCAGATCAGACTGCGGCGCATCTGCGCAGTCTGATCTGAGCTTCGCTCTCCGCAAAAAGATTTATGTATCTAACTTAATGAGCTTTATAGGGCCGAGAGGTTTCTCGTCTCACTCCACATGCGCAAAGAAGTCACTGATTGTTTACGTCCGTGGGCGTAGTCATTATAGATATAGGGTTTTAGCCTGCAGGTTGACCTTTTTATTTATGCAACAACAAGTATAAGCTTTCAGAAGAAGAAAAAGCGGCCTATAACAGATATAAGCTTTCACACTAAGAAGAGGCCCACGGGCAGAGCTCTGGCAAAGAATTGCTATCACATGTGTACAAGCCCATATTTGCCATCATATTTGTACAGACTAAATAATGCATCTACAAACCCTCGACCGCGACGGAACACTGCCTATCTTATAAGCTCCCAGGAGCCTTCGGCTGTGATGAGATAAAAAATTTTGCCCCCGTCGTTTGCAAAAAAAACAAACAAAAAAATAAAAAAAATAAATGAATCTTCAGTTAGTCTTCTATAAAGTGTAGGAAAGTTGTCTACGTAACTTCTCCAACAGATTTCAAGCATTCCATTTGGTAAGATGTTAAAAGGATATAACAATTGCACATGTGCCTGTTTAAAGATGGAAAAGTTCTTCTTGACACAATTACAGCATTTGCAACTTTGACATCTCAGAACTTATATATCAATCGGCAGGATCCTGGGTGCAGACCGGTAATAAGAATATTGCCACAGACAGTTTATTGTATAAAACACATTTCTGGGATATAACTCTAGATATTCACAGTTAATATGTGCTAAGCGGAGACCTAGCTTTTTGTAAAAGCTATACTTGTATTGGTTACAGTTGGACAAGGCTTGCTGTCATTGGTAGAGTTGGGTGTTGTTATTTTTTCTTTTTCAACATTTCATTCGTTTCCCCCTTTCTTTTCTGTCACTCACTTTCATCTCCTCTATCACTATCTCATCTGTCACTTTTCTCTCTTTCTCTTGGAGACGACATAAAATGACCCACAATTGTTGACGTGCCATTAGGCCGATTTATGTTGTCACTGTTTGGATCCTGAAGTCACATTTTCTCTTGGGGTGGCAGATTTGATTTCAATACATATTTATTGCATAATAACAACATTTTCCTATTTAAAGTGCAGTTTACAAGTGCACTCTCTCTCTCTCTCTCACGCACGCACGCAAGCTGCTCTCTCTCTCTCTCTCTCTCTCTCTCTCTCTCTCTCTCTCTCTCTCTCTCTCTCTCTCTCTCTCTCTCATTGGTGCACGGTCTCACAGATTGTGGGTGCTCCATTGATTCTAACGAGCACACGCAATCTAAGTTAGTAGCAGAAGTATTTCTTACTTCTAGGCAAAAAGCCTAGATTAGTGGCATTATCGTTAGAAAAAGGTTATGGAGCCATGAAAGAATGTCCTATAGCACATGGACGTGTTAGCATATGGCAGTGGGAAATATTTTGTCGAAATACAGTAATATGACAGTTCTGCCCTTTCTAAACATTAACTTAGAATCTGCGTGTATTCGAATGCTTCTATTTTCTCTGCAATGAATGAAACAACTGCGTTTTCTATTATCAAAAGGAACGCTGATATTTGCGAAAAAAAGAAGTGAATCGTAGAGTTTTTGGCAATCCTATCAAAGCAGCATTTTATTGTTCTCATTGAATTGATGCTTTGTTATCCTCTTACATAATTCTCAAGGAAATATGCTTTGTAGCAGGTTTGTGGTGATATGAAGATATCATTGCGCTCCACGTCTGATTCGTTTGTCTGCATTCTAGTGTCATATAGCAACATGATTTATAAATGAGAAAGTAGGCTATATAGAAACGCATCTATTGTTGGTTTTGGTGTCTAACGACCTTGTCAATACTATTAAGGTCACGTTGAGCAGGCCTCTTTACCGAACCTCACTTTCCCTGGGCAGCATTAACCAGTACTGTGTATAGTCGTTATCATTAGTTATTGGAGCTAATTTTCGAAGAATAAAATCATTGAAGAGATCTTTGACTCCGGTTCCAGATCAGTTTGCATAAACTCCAGCCATAACACGCACACACGTGCACTGGCCCACGCGCGGACGCACACAATTCCAGTCTTATCTAAATAGTTAAATAGCTAAAAATAAAACAACAACAACAACAACAGCAACAAAAAATTATGAAATGACATTCACAACCACCAAAGTCTTATATAAGCTTGTGAATCGGTGAAGTCTAACAGGTGTTTTTGCTTCCTTTCTGTAGCTAGAACCGTAGGCTTGCAAATGCGCACGCTGATCTGAGTATTCGCTGTGTACATAATATTTTGAACATACCTGAACTCTACACATCCTGACTCTGGCGCAGTCCATTCTACCTTGACCTTTTTCTTTTTGTCTAAATAGTGGTGTACAACAACAGTGTGGTTACATTTCTCAGCCTTTTTAACGTGGTCCGTTGGTGTCTGAAAAAATGGTAACAAATGAACATGTGGTACAATTTTACATGTCCGACCTGCGCGGAATGTCCGGTCTGCATGACATTTTCGACCTGCGTAACATGTCCGATCTGCATAGCATTTTCGAACTGCGTGGCAGTCTGATCTGAGTATTCACTGGTTGAACATACCAACATGTGCATTTTCCAGGGCGCAGTATTAGTAACAAGGCGTCATTTCAAAGTGAACGACTCGTCGTCATGAAGGTAATCTTTAAGTTCCTCTGAATGCATGCATTGCCGTCGCCTATCGGGGCTTGAAGAAATAGATGGTCTGCAAAATGCTTCCACACAGAGCGGAAACCGACCGTACTCGAGTACTGGTAAACAGCTTAGAGGATCTAAGCCTGCCCAGGCAAAGCGGTGCGAGTCGGCCCGTCCATGCTTATAAACCCTATTAGTTTCTTGAGCGGCAGGACTTGGGAAGTCATTTTATCTCAATGTCGGGTAAAAGTCCCATAAAATTGGAAGCAAAGTGAACTTTATATTGTTGACGGGGACGTTAAACCTCAAATCAAACAAGAGCTGTGAAAGGCCCCCGCCCATCGGGGCTTGAAGAAATAGATGGGCTGCATGATGCTTCCATGCAGAGCTGAAACCGACCGCACACGAGTACTGGTAACCTGCCGCTTAGAGGATCTAAGTCTGCCCAGGCAAAGGGTCCGAGTCGGACCCTCCATGCTTATAAACCCTATTGGTAACGTTGGGCGAACGGGCTTGAGAAGTCATTTAATCTCAATGTCGGGTAAAAGTCCCACAAAATTGGAAGCAACGTCTCCAAAATGACCTATATAGTGTTGACGGGAACGTTAAACATCAAATCAAATCAAACAAAAAAAAGTTTTACCACCAAAAGTAAAAGATTAAAATGCAGCTTCGAAAACGCATTCGTTTAAATTAATGAAGACAATTGTATGCCCCAACTTAAAAAGGTAGGTTCAATTTAAGGGGAATGGGAACACCTGGCAGATTTTTCCGCCATTTTTTAAAGGGAGACAACTTTTGGGACTTCCTGTTCGCTTTTCTAGAAATCCTGTCCCGCTGAAAAAGGGGTCTACTCTTAAAGGAAAGAATTTGCTCCTCAGGAGCAAATTCTTTCCTTTAAGAGTTGACCCCTATTGACATGGGAGACAAAAATACTTTTGGAGGAGTTGCCTCCCCTGAAGGTGTTCCCATTCCCCTTAAGGTATCCCGTCCCAATGCATGCATTTTTGTTTTCATGCAATAACCGTAATATAGTATACGTCATATCCTAAAGACCATTATCCCCATTCCCCAAATCCCGAATCCGACAGTGAGGTTTGGAGTTGCCCTTCCTTGCAGGAATCGACTCCAGATCAAATCTATAAAGGTGCACATTATGAAACACACCCGGGGCATCCTTCATTTTTTTTTCAGAATTAGCATTTTCAGATAAATATTTGTGATATTTTCTTTTTTCAAGTCCACACATTGATTGTTGGTGCTCGTTAGAGGCGGTTCTAACGAGTATCCACGATCTATGTTCTTCAGCAAAAAATAAAAAAAAGGAAAAAATAATGTATACCCATGCAAATCCCGTTTTTTCTGTGCGTAAAGTGTGGTTTTCAAGGTTATACGTCATTTCGAGCCAGGACACAACAAAACCTGCCTGAAGACCTGTGCAATCAGAGAAGATTCAGATCAGTCCGCGAGTCTGCGCACTCTGATCAGAGTCTTGGCTAGTTGCACCAACTTTCAAAATCTTCTGGACTATCAAATGTGTGATAAACGTGACTCCTCTCCCCGAGTCTTAACCAGTCCTTTTCTATTGTCGTTGCCTTGTCCATCCAGAAGGGCAGTTGTCCTGGCTAACAGCCTGTGTACAACCATGGCTATAGGAAAAGTATACTTAAGTAAACCGATTGACTCAACAAGACCTTAATAGTGTTGACTGGGCCGTTAAAAACTTTGCCCCGGCCAGTTTTCCATTACAACGTTGCTCGCCTATGGAATCATGTGGACTATGCAAGTATCATGCTTAAATATTGTACATGATGTGTATGAAATTCTATAATAAGCATAGTAAATAGTGTAGATTGCATGCTTCTAAAACATCTCATGGAAACAGACTGTATTTCTGCTAGGCCTAGGCCTATTTCGTGAAAAAGCAAAGCTGCCATGTCAATCTTTCTTATTGTTTTATCACATGCTTAATAATCTTAACTGATATTACATGAGCTATATACAGAAAACTTCGATGGCTTGAACAGCTCTGTGGCCATGAAAATATGTTCGAGATTGGGGTAGTTCGAAACAATCAGGTTTAATCATGGCGCAAGGTCAGGAAGCATCATGGGAATTATTAAGTGATGTAAAGGTACATGTACGTTGTGTGTACTCAATAGAATCGCCTCTTTGATTGTTATGACAAACAACATGCTTTTTCAAGAAGAAAGAAAGGGGGTGGCGGGGCTTTTCACAGGGACTCAAGGTTGATTGAGTTATTCACTGACAAATTGGTTGATTGATTATTTTGTGTTTAACAGCACGTCAACCCTTGTGGGTCATTTGTGTCGTCTCCCGGGGAAAGGGA
Source organism: Lucinisca nassula (assembly GCA_963580285.1). Classification (NCBI taxonomy): domain Eukaryota; kingdom Metazoa; phylum Mollusca; class Bivalvia; order Lucinida; family Lucinidae; genus Lucinisca; species Lucinisca nassula. The sequence goes on along the minus strand of OY757013.1, from coordinate 117,387,583 downwards.
GAAAAGAGGTAAAAAAAAAAAGAAAGTAGAGGAGGTGAAAGTGAGGGAAGGGCTTAAAGAGGAAAGTAAATGGAATTGTATGGAAACAGAAAAATAACAAAACTCCCTTTGGTCCCCGCCCATCGGGGCTTGAAGAAATAGATGGGCTGCATGATGCGTCCACGTAGATTTGAAACTGACCCGCACACGAGTACTGGTTAACCGCTTAGAGGATCTAAGCCTGCCCAGGCAAGAGGTGCGACAGTCCGTCCATGCTTATAAACCCTATAGGGCGTCAGGGCTTGAGATGACATTTCATCTCAATGTCGGGTAAAAGTCCCACAAAAATGGAAACAACGTCTCCAAAATGACCTTTACAGGGTTGACGGGGACGTTAAACCTCAAATCAAACAAACAAAAAACAACACTCCCTCTACCCTCACCTGCTGCAAGAACAGCAAGTCTTGCCCAACTTGCTCAGTGACGCAAGAGACAGGTCACCTTTGCCCCACCACCATTTATAGGCACTCAGGAACGAGTTCTAAACAACTATGGTATAGAGCAGCCGATAAGGTAAGTAATTTGTAATAATTGGATGATAGTTTTTGTCAATTTTCCATAATAACCTATAGTGTGGGTATTCATGAGAACCGCCTCGACGAGGCGGTTCTAATGAATACCCACAACATAGGTTTTATAGAGCAATAAGGAAAACAATCCTCCAATTATCAGAAAAGACTTACCTTATCTGTTGCTATGATGGTAACTGAGTCATCGGTGTTCGAGTCATTTCAATGTTTATTATTATTTCAGCCGGGGCAAAGCATGCTCGACAATTTACGTGTACACCGGCGAAGAATTAGATCAGCCTGTGCATCCATATAGACTGACTAGAGACTTCTCTTGTTGCATGAAGGCGCATTGTGTCCTTAGCTAACCTTAGAGCGCACGGCGAAGACTCTGATCAGACTGCGCGGATGCGCAGGCTGATCTGAGGTTTCGCTGGGTACATTTGTAAATTGTAGGAACTGCTATGCCCCGGCCTATATATTATCTATAGACATTGTCATGCATTTGCATATTCAGCTAGTACATTTATATTTTCATTAACCATCGACTATCTGCCTTGTTTCAGGTATTCAATTGATATGTAAAACATGCAGTTTTTTATATTACAAAATTACTTACTTTACCCAACTAAAACAAAAAGGGAAAATAAAATGCAAAAACAAAACTGCAATATATCAAAAACATAATAAACGGAAGGATCGACTCATTTTCAAAATGCCACTCTTTTTGCGAAAAAAGCTCCATTTTATTATGAAAACATGCCTAATTAAATATATTGAAAAATTGAAAATTTTCAGATTTTGTCATATTTATGCTCAAAACATAGATTGTAGGAACTCGTAGAACCGCCTAATCCAGGCGGTTCTAACGAGTACCCACAATCTATGATTTTGAGCAGAAATAAGAAAAATGTATAGACCTGTAAAACCCAGTTTTACTTGTAAAACTGGGGTTTAAGGGGATCAAAATTATAGTGAGACGACTATCTAATGTTATCATAACTTGTGTCCATCCCCTTTGTGATTTTTACAATAAAATATGTTTAATCTAATCAAAATTATATAGGAATATTTTCGTGATGCAGACTGCTAAAAATGGACATATCTGTAATAGTTTTGCAATGGCCATTCAAAGCTGAGCATGTCAGTATTTAGTCGGTTATACATGTAAATCCATTACGTAACAAGTCCGTGCAATGAACACCCGAGATCCCAAACTTTATGAAGAGAGAATGGGGTTTACATGGGTATACATATGTTCAAAATATTAATCGTGGTTAATATTCAGCAGACTTCAACGAGAACCCAAAATATGTATGTTTGGAACAAATAAATGAGAACAATATCACAAATAAATCAGAAAAGGGGCATTGCATTAAAGATAAGAATATCCGACCTTTGTACAGGTATAGAAATTCTTATCTCGACCTGTTCAGCCCACCATATTATGCGCTATTTGCACGAGGCATGCTGGAGGAGAGGAACGACACAACGGCAACAGACAAATTGCATTTCATCACGAAAATACGCCTATATTATTTGACCCCATTAAACCCCACTTTTATATGGTAAAACTTGGGTTCACGGGGGTATACTTTCATTTTCTTAATTCTGCTCAAAACCATAGATTGTTGTTACTCGTTAGAACCGCCTCCGCCAGGCGGTTCTAACGAGTACCAACAGTTTTTGTGCAGGGATTAATGGATTGATTTGAGGTTTAACGCCCCGTCAACACTGCATAGGTGATTTTGGAGACGTTGCTTCCAATTTTGTGGGACTTTTGCTCGACATAATGATGAAATGACATCTCAAGCCCTGTCACCCAATGAAACCAATAGGGTTTATAAGCATGGACGGTCCGACTCACACCACCTTGCCAGGGCAGGCTTAGATCTTCTCAACGGTTTACCAGTCGGTCGGTTTCAGCTCTGCGAGGAAGCATCATGCAGCCCATCCATTTCTTCAAGCCCCGACTGGCAGGGGCCGTTTGTGCAGAGATATTAAAATTATCAGTATTTTAATAAGAAAAATTTCATGTGTTGGTGGTAAAAATTTCAATATATTTGAATAGGCGTGTTTCATAATGTAACGCAATAAGATTTGTATTTCCTGTCTTTTCATCGGTTTCTACCGCCTAATGTTTGTCGGATCGCCTAGCCTTGTAGGTGTGTGTGTGAATTCTGGTTTAACGTCGTTTCAACAATTTTTCAGTCATATCACGACGGTGTCTGGTTGCGACAGGGAGCTTGTAGGCTAAACTCCCCAACATCGCTGTTGGTTAAAGAACAATGGCATGAAACATGGCGTGTGTCCGTGCATCACGTGACTTTCATTTCATGGAATGCAGATGATTTAAATTACCAGGAAAACAACAAAAACAAAACAAAACAAAACAACAACAACTACAAACAAACAAAAAAAATGACTACAGTTAATGTGTACATGCTTACCGAAAAGTTTCCTATAGTGCTAGATTCGTCATCTGCCCCCTCCGGCACTGCAACTAACATAAGCCCGAGGAAGCCGTTTTTCTGTATTTTTTCATCGGTATTCTTGATTATTACTGAAAATAAATAAAAGAACCAAATGTTTAGCCCATCCGTATTTGCATCAAAACAAAGGTAACACAACAAGTTCTATAGATTCTACTTTATTTGTCAGAAGCAAAATTGCATTTATCATCACGTGAACAAGTCCGTGAAATGAACGCCCCGCAAAACCCCACTTTATATAGCGAAAACTTGGGTTTATGGGGGTATACATTACTTTTTCTTATTTCTTCTCCAAGACATAGGTTGTGGGTACTCGTTAGAGCCGCCTCAATAAGGCGGTTCTAACGAGCACCCACAACCTATGTTTGCAGTATAAATAAGAAAAATATCACAGATTTTCATCAGAAAAGTAGCCATTTCAGAGATGTGAAAAATGCACTATGTCGCACGTGTGTGTTATGGTTATGCGAAAACAAATCATCATGAAAACACACCTATATAATTCTGACCCTCTTGAACCCCACTTTTATCTAGTAAAACTGGGGTTTACATGGATAAACCTTATTCTTTCTCATTTCTGCTCTATTTTGAGCAGAAATAAGAAAAATATCACAATTTTTCGTCAACCTATCTTTACTGCAAACATGTTTCATAAATTACATGGAATGTAATAGATTTAAATGACTAGAATAAAACAAAAACAAACAAACAACAAAAACATTTGTTTGAGTGAGTAAGTGAGAGGAAAAAAAAAAGAAAAGAAAACGAACCATGCACAGAAAGATGGACTGTTTTTCAAGCGACCATAAAACAAGGAAGAAATAAAAAAAGAAACTTCTCAAGTTTGAGACACTTTTCAATCATACTTATTGTCACTTTCAATGCTATTTCTCGTCAATAATGAATTACTATTGATGATAATTTATGACTTTTAGAAAAAAAGTACAAAAAGGAGAAGAAAAAAAAAAACATCATCGAAGTATGTTTTTGAAGTGCTGTACAGCGATTTTGAATAGAAACGTTTGTTTTCATACTTTATTTTCATGCATTTAATTTTTAGGAAATATTGAAAGTAGAACGACTTTGAAATGAATGGCTACAGATGCAGTGATCCTCAATACTATGCCCTGATTTCATGTAAAATGGACAATATGTTGATCAGCATGCATTTCGCGTGCCCTAATCATTTTAAGCCAGTATGTTCGCCCGTCAAAGAACACCGCAAATATTTCCTGACACTGTTCCATATTTTTTCTTATCTAAAAATCAACTGACTGTATTTATCTGTTATAGTTTTCCAAATGACGCACGCAAGCACGCACGCACACACACACCTTGCTTCTCAGGCTCCTTTATTTGTACAGTACTATAGAACTGAGAAGGGCACCTGTTGAGAAAAAATTTGGATTTACAGTATATTCAAGAGATTGTGGTTTTTGATGTGTTGCATTAAATATGTTCTATAAAAGGGTTATCCTTTGGAAGCAAGGAATACACCACAGAAGTGAAAAAATATGAAGTGTACATGTTTTCTGGGCCAGACTAGCTAGTTTCGGCGAATTAGGCTTCATCAGTGACCCTCAGATATTTTTCAAAATTCCAAAATGGAATAAATGATCCCAAAGGACGAGAAAATATAATCTACACTGTGATGTAGGGCAGGGAGACGTTTTACCGCCGCCACACATTCCCACACACCAGCTGTAGTGAAGTTAAATATGTTCTATAAAAGGGTTATCCTTTGGAAGCAAGGAATACACCACAGAAGTGAAAAAATATGTAGTGTACATGTTTTCTGGACCAGACTAGCTAGTTTCGGCGAATTAGGCTTCATCAGTGAAGTAACCCTTTTTGTACGAAATGGAATCTTCCACCTTATATATAGTATATGTCCTTTACAAAATTTAGGGGTGACAGGTTGTGTTATTTTCAAAACTGATTTGGAAAATGGCTTAATGTTTCGCAAACAGTGTAGGCCATGATCAGACGCCGCGATCTGCGGCTTCTGATCTGGGTCTGCACTGTTTGCCAAGGTACCCGTTTTGGGGTTGCCGGTACCAAATGGGTTAAAAGGGCATGTATACACATTCTGGTGAGGTACCTCTTTCAAAATCTTTTCTTTCTTTCTTTGTTTGATTTGTGGTTTAATGCCCCCGTCAACACTGTAAAGGTCATTTTGGAGACTTTGGTTCCAATTTTGTGAGACTTTTACCCGACATTGAGATTGCCCTTCCCGACGGCTAAAGGTGCTGAGGATTGTGTAGCTAAGTTAACTTCTTTGGTTAGAGCTAGGGACTAACTTCCCATATCACAGGTCCTGGTGTATGAATGTCATTTGGCGTGTCACCAGTAACAATTCTGATTCTGAGATGAAATGACATCTCAAGCCCTGTCGTCCAACGAAACCAAAAGTGTTTATAAGCATGGACGGACCGACTCGCGCCGCTTTACCCGGGTAGGCTTAGATCCTCTAAGCGGTTTACTAGTACTCCTATGCGGTCGGTTTCAGCTCTGCGTGGAAGCATCATGCAACCCATTTATTTCTTCAAGCCCCAATGGACGGGGCCGGGTCTCATTTTGACATTGAGGCTCTACTCTTAAAAGAAAGAATTCACTCCATATAGGAGCAAAGTCTTTCTTTTAAGAGTAAATCCCTCAGCTTATAGGAAAGCGAACAGGAAGTCCCTTTTAAACACGGTGGCATATGAGCCTTGTAATAATTTCCCGTCAAAACAAACTTGTTGGCTACGCCCATGGGCTAGACATTATAGTTGTAGGATTTAATACGGAAGTACAGTCATTATAGTCGTTCAAAACGCAGTGAGACGTGACTGCACTTTTAATTTTGGACTCGTCCATATTTTAGGTAAATCGCCTTTTATTGGTATTTTTACACTTGGCGATAGCTACAGTCCTATTATTAATCTTATGTAACAGAGAAGTATAGTCGAGAGGGTCTAGTAACGCGTCCACCAACATGGAGGACCAGGGTTCAAGTCTTGTGGGAGGTTTTTATTTATGTATAATTACTTTTTTTTACTTTTCCTAAACATTTTTCGTAAATGTGATCACGCATTTACCGCGTAAATCATAAAAGTGGGTCACACAAGATATTGGTTTGTTTGTTTGATTGGCGATTTATCGTCCCCGTCCATTTTGGAGACGTTTCTACCAATTCTGTAGGGTTCTACCCGACATTGAGATGACATCACAAAAACACGCCTTTATAATTTTGACATCACCAAACCCGACTTTCATATGGTAAAACTTGGGTTTATAGGGGTAAACAGTATTTTCTTTATACCTGCTCTAATAAATAGATTGTGGATCCTCGATAGAACTGCTTCGTCGAGGCGGTTCTAATGAGTGCCCACAATCTATGTTTGGAACGAAAAATAAGAAATAAATATTGTAAATTTTCATCAAAATTTTCATTCTTTTGGTAGTAAATATTTCTAATATTTTTGTATAGGCATGCTTTTGTAATGAAATGACATCTCAAACCCTGCCCTCCTAATGAAACCAAAAGGGGTTATATGAATGAACGGGCCAACTCATAACACCTCGTCTGCCGGGCAGCATTAGATTTACTAAGCGTTTTACCATTATTCATGTGCGATCAATTTCAGCTCTGTTAAAAAGCATCGTACAGCCCGATCTGTTTCTCAAAACCCAGATGGACGTGCCACGGCCATCACACTAGATGTATATATTCATCTTATTGGAAAATGGAACGAGCGCAAGGGAATCGTTGTGGCTCGGATTCTAGTAAAATTATCAAAAATGTTAGTAAGATGGATACCATTGTGATATACTGTCAGTGAAGGCGAAGCTTCATGTTTGAATGCTTTGTTGAAATGTATCTGAACATTATAAAATGATATAAAATATAATTGTTTAAAATAAAAAGGGAACCAAAAAGATAAAATATGAAAAATGCAAATAAAGAAACTAACTATAAACATTAAAGATGAAAATTAAATAGAACATAAAAAAAAATATGTATGCAACTGGGACTCGAACCCTACTCGGCTAAAAGGTTCTATAGTTTGACTCGCAGTGCTAAGCATTACACGAAACCACTCAGCCAAGACTTTTACATGATGGCAATGTCAAAACATTTATCTATCTATTTAAAATCAAGTGTAAATATTGTCCGAAACCTGCTTTCCCTAAAAAATGGAATGGTCTTGTCACGCTTAATCTTTGAACTCTCAAAGGTCGTTGATGAATAGTTTCGTCCTATGTTAATGCAACGACAAGTATAAGCTTTCACAAGAAAAAACGGCCTATAACAAGTATAAGCTTTCACACAAAAAGAGGCACACGGGCAGAGCTCTGGCACAGAATTGCTATCACATTTGTACAAGTCCATATTTGCTGTCATGTTTGTACAAGCTAATACAAAATATACATCTACAAACTCTCTACCTCGACGGACCACTGCTTAGCCTATAAGTTTCCCAGAAGCCTTCGGCTCTGGTGAGGTAAATTAAACTTGCCCCACCAGACCTTTTGGGATAATTAGTGTTCTATAAAGTGTAGGAAAGATGTCAATTCTCACACAGTTTTCAAGCATTCCATTTGATATGATGCTACAAGCATACTGAAGTTGTACAGGTTTCTTTTTTAAAGATGAAAAATATTTTTGACAGAATTACAGTGTTTGCAACTTTGACATTATAGTCATTATACTTCAGTCGACAGGATGATGGGTGCAGACTGGCAATTAGAATATTGCCCAAGACAGGTAATTGTATAAAACACATTTCTTGGATTCAGTCTAGTATGTGCTAAGCGTAGACCTAGTTTTTTTTATATATCTATACTTGCCTCACTTATTCTCGTTAGTAATTTATAAAACCATTTTCTTAGTTTGTATGACACCTTTGGACGCAATGGTAAGTTAATAATTTTCATTTGTTCAATACTATTATATCCATTGTCCATTTATTTCATAATAAATATTAACTTAGAACGAACTTTTCGTACAATGGACGTCATACTGATTGAACTCCGTGTAAAAGAATGTGCTAAATATATGACGTAATTGAAAACAGACAACGTCTACGTAGCATTTAAACTTGCAATAAATAACAATTATTTCCAAGTGGATATGCACCAAACTAGAAGGTTATTTGGTGCCATTGCAACAACGCTTCAAGGGGAAGAAACACACCTGAAATAGATCCACAATTATGTTTAACAAGGGAGGCAATTATGATAACTTTGTGTTTGATTTTATGTAAAGTTAAGACCCTGTGAAAAAGGGGCCAACTCTTACAGGAAAGAATTTGCCCCCTATGAGCAAATTCTTTCCTTAAAGAGTAGGCCCGTCTTGATAAGGGCGACAAAATAATTTTGAAAGTGTTGTATCCCTTTGAAGTATAACCATACTCTTTAATATTTTGAAGAACAGAAGAATACGTCTTCTATTTGAGACAAGCTGTGCAACTATTTTAACAATTTGTCAAATGAAAAAGCATGATATTTACTCTTGATCTTTCTATTATTTCAGAGGGGTGGAGCAGTATAAACCTCTTATTGATTCATTTCAAATAGGCCCAAAAAATATATGCAACAAACCGTTTGCTAATCATAACATACTTTTGAATTAGGCATTCTATAGAAATAAACTCTATTCCCCATGTTTATAAAAGAAGTCCTCACTGTGGAGACGTTCAGGATTGGTACAAGTGTATAAATTATTTAATATATGTCATATTTATAAGCACTTTAGCCTACTTGGTCGGGCTTATGTCAACGAAACCTGGATTCCATTTTTTGCAGCTGTTTGTAGGTCTCCTTTGATGTTCTGAATAGTGATTTATGATTGTACTGGAAGTATACATGGACCAAATAGGGTGAAAATCAGTCCTGAGGTACAAGGGGAATCAGTCAGCTCAATAGACAGTGAAATTCCACTACTACACCAGCTTAAAATAACAAATTCGTCTTTGAAATCAAATTGCAAAGGTTTGAGGCATTCGTTTTTTTTCTTCTTTTTTTGTTTTTTTTTACACATGTGTCCCTTGTAAGAAACCAAATTTAGGACAGTTCAAAAGTCTTCTTTTGAATTGTCCAAAATGTGGTCATAATACACGAACTTTACTGTACTTTGCACTCACAAGGCCACAACCAGATAAGAGGTTCTGTCGGATGTTTGCCAAACTGGTTATCAGAGTTAGGCAATCGCTTCTTAGAAACACGAGTTGTGGGTACTTATTTGAATGAGGCAATTCTAACAATAACACACAAGAGAGAAAGAAACCTCAGATTATGTTGTTGTCATAAATACTATGGGCGTCTTCTAGATATTAATTATTTCAGAAGAAGTGGCAAATCCGAAAAAGGACCGGTATGTACTGGCGATAAGTTTTTGGAAACGATATCAAAAGTGGCGTTCAATGTCGACTACACAGAGTTGCTATCTTTTCCATTTGTTTCTGGAACTGGTTCTTAAATGCATTTATTCTTGATTATTGAATACTATCATTTCATTACAAAATATTATTTAGCCCTCAGTGCTGACTGAAGAGAAGTTCTCTGTCCTCAACAGGTAAAGGGCCTCCTTGGGGAAAATCAACAATTTACAAACTGTTGACTAGAAAGTCAAACTCAGTGGATTCAACAAGAGCTACTAATCACCCGTTTAAGGACAGCCTTTGATCTGCTATAGACACTATATCACAAGTGGCAATAAAACAATTATGAACTCACGGTGTGTCTTACTGTTACAAGAATAAATGCCTTAAAATGGCATCATCATAGTGTAGTTTATATTTTACTGTCCTTCCATTGTTGAGTTTTGAGAATATTTGAGGGTCACTGATGAGGCCTAATTGGCCGAAACAAGCTGGTCTGGCCCAGAAAGTGTGCACGCCATACTTTTTCAGTTCTGTGATGCATTCTTTGCTTCCAAAGGATAAACCTTTTATACAATATTTTTAACGTCATTACAGCTGATGTTAAGGGAATGTGTGGTGGCCCTAAAAAGTCTTCCCGCCCTTCATCATAGAGTAGCTTATATATTATTGTCCTTTGGATCAGTGGTTCCATTGTTGAATTTTGAGAATATCTGAGGGGCATTGATGAGGCCTAATTGACTGAAACTAGCTAGTTTTGCCCAGAAAACATATACACTCCTGTGATGTATTCTTTGGTTTTTATAGAACATATCTCCTATCTACTTCAATGCATTTCCATGTATAGTTTTGTCCAGCTTAGTTATGTAAAAGTAGGGTAGGTACGGAGGCAGGTAGGTAGAAAGATAGATTCAACCAGGAAACATGATATGCCATAATTTTAGTCCCAGACTGATAAATAGCTGTATATTCCTCCTTTATATCAAAGATGAATGTAAACACGTGTTGGAGGGATTACTTGAGAGAGTTTAATTCCCTCGAATTAATAAATCTGTTAAGTCTTAACCGGTTATGTAAAAGGTAATTCGTGTTGTAATAATGCAATCTGCCATTCGGCAAAAAAGACACGTTTATTCGGATGACAACAGTAACTTATTGTTTCTCTGACTGGGAGCCGGCAACCAGCCAAATGGTACCCAATGGTATGTTTCAGTTCAGTCTGCGCATCCCAATAATCTATTCAGCGGCTCTGTTCAAGCTCCTCCGAGAGTTTCCATCGTTTGTAAATTGTCCATGCAAACGTAGAAGACTCAGATCAGACTGCGCGCATGCGCAGTCTAATCTGAGTCTTTTCTGTTCGCATATTTTTCCTTGTTTTGCGGTTTCCCAGTTTATTATGAATTATGTCCGTAGTTACTTTTAAGAGGCAACATTTGTTCAGTCTAATAATGTTATATGTTTTTCCGTTTTCATCTAAACAAACCTCTTACCGAAACATTTTTCGCCTGGCCAAAGGAATTTGCTGCATAAGAGATAGCAAAAGTGCACGAAATACTCAGAAACGTTCAGCTGCTGGCGAGGTATATATCATAGTTATAAAATAACACAAAATAGCATAAAAACATTAAAATCATATTAATTACACACCCCTAAACAGCTGAAAATATAAAGTTATATTCAACCAGTGACCCACTTGCCATTAGAGATCTTATGATATGCACCAAATAATTTTTCAATGCGGCAAGGAATAGATTTATCATAAATTTACTACATTTTTAGGCTTTTTTCATTATTTATGGTTGAAACTGTATAATGATTTATATGTAAGTTACAGTGATAAATATTGGGAGCATTTTAAAAGTTTGAAATACTGATTTTATTTCTCATTTTTAAATATTGAAAATATGTATAATTGTCAATAATTGATGTATAGAAAATTAATACTTAGCAGCAGTTAAGGTATGTATTTTGTGATAACTGAAGGATAGTTTTTCTTAATTCTCCGTATAAATGTATGTTGTGGGTACTCATTAGAACCGCCTCGCCGTTGCGGTTCTAATGAATACCCACAACATAGGTTTTTATTGAGAAGTGATAAAAACTATCTTTCAGCTTTCACAAAATACATGGAAGCCTCCGTGGTGTAGTGGTTATGCTACTCGCCTTGTAAACCAGGGATCGCAGGATCGATCCCGGGCTTCTCCAGACTTTCGGATGAGTCTTTAAACCGAGGTCCCGTCTCCATATGACCTTAGCTGTTGGTGAGACGTAAAACTCAAACACTCACTCACTCACTCACAAAATACATACTTTATATACAATCAAACGTTGAGTTTGCTACGAAGAAAGATCCACTATCGTTTTGATCGATTGTTCAATCGACTTCATTAATCTGAATTATGTTGCGAATGTACACACGTCTATTACTGACCGCATAAATCAGGTTAATAAGTCCGTATAATGAGCCCCCTCTAAACCCCACGTGTTATAGATGAAAATTGGAGTTTACAGTGGTATACACTGTATTCCTTAATTTTGTTTTTTGTTCAAAAACATAGATAGTGAGTACTCGTTAGAACGAGCACCCACAATCTATACGTAGACGGGTACTCGTTAGAGCCGCTTCAATGAGGCGGTTCCAACGAGCACCCGCAATCTATGTTTGGACAAATTGGAAGAAGAAAAAAAAAACAACTTACCATCACGATAACACGTCCGTGAAACGAAGACCCCCCTAAACCCCACTTTATATAGAGAAAAGTGGGGTTTAAGGGGGTAAACATTATCTGCCTTATTTTTGCTCAAAGACATAGATTGTGGGTACTCGTTAGAACCGCCTCAATGAGGCGGTTCTAACGAGCACCCACAATCTATGTTGAAAGCAGAAATAATAAAGATGTTATCATTTGTACCTAATATTTATCATCTTCTGACACCATGTTGGACGCCATTATTTCTTACGGACATGTTTTCCTAATGCAAATGCTAGCTCTAGAGATATGAAAAGCACGGAATTGGTATCGTTATAAAAATATTTGAAAAATTCCAGGTAAAGGTTATTTATAGCCTCGCTATTCATGTCACTGTGACGTGTAAAATGGTTCGTTGTCAGTAAAATGGACTGAAACGTTTACTGGGACATAAGCAAACAAAGTAGACCCAGATCAGGCGTTCCGATCAGTGTCTACACCGTTTGCTTAAAATACAGAAATTAAAAGGTTAAACCAAACAGTCTAAGTCCCCGTTCAGAACCATTTTCACTGCCTATATTTTAAGATAATCGACCCCCAGTGCTGTCAGTACTTTGATTTTCGTTTAAACGGAATTTGTAAGAGGAGTAAGTTTACTAATAGCGGAATATTGACAATTTTGTAAAGCAATCGGGAATAAAATGTGCTTTAAATGTCATAAGATAAGTAGAATTTTGCAATCGTGCTCATGTATTATTAAATTAAATTATTAAATTTATTAAACTCATTGAGCCTCGTATTTTATCTCTTTTCCTCCACTCGTTTAATAAATTCAATAATACATGAGCACTCATGTTAGATCCTCTATATATAACATGGACCCGTCCTGCTAATGCGCATGTACAATTTGCTGCGCCACTGATTGTAAATAAGCGTCTGTGAGAGTTCTAACGTTGATTCTAACACAGCGCGCCTATATTGGCAATGGAAAACAACTGTGTTTTATTCTACAACAAATCACGGCAAGGAGGAGCGTGACGAATGACGTCATTAACAACTGCAAAGATATGACGTCACTAGTCGATTTCCTTGACGTTGGACGGTGTAGCGTCATTTTCTCGCATCGAAAACGTTAGAAAAGGATATAAATGCATGTGTTTCAGTCGATAATTTTAGCGGGATTTCTTCTAACAATGGCGAAAAGTTGTGAGAATTTGAAGGAAACAACAGCATTATTGCCGAGTTTCAGCGTGTTAGAATCGAAATAGATCAGCTCTAGCTAGTGATTTGTTAGGTAATAAATCACAGTTTGTCGGTCAGTTGTAAGTAGACAAATCACGCGCGCTTCGCGCTCGTGATTTGATCTACTTTACAACTGGCCTCCAAACTGTGATTTATTACTCAACAAATCACAACTAGAGCTGATCTATTTCTTAATTATTGCTTTCTACAAGAAGCGGCTCATTTAAAATTGGCAAACCTGCGCATTCTGATATGTGATATCTGCACTTTTTTATGATAACATATTATGAATGATAAAAAGATAAAAAAAGAGAAAAAATCAACAGGGATTGAAACACTTGAAACAAGTGATACCTGATAATTAGTAGCAGACAAATGTTGTTGATGAAGATCAAGAAGTGCAGAATGCACATGTATATACTGACCAGAAATAGAAACTATACACTCATTTTCAAATTGTCTCGGGCAAAATAATTAAATGAAATTTGAATTCCAGTTATATAAATTATCATCAGTAGCATCTGTGCTACTGAATTATTGCACCAAATGTTTAATGATAGCTACAATTTAACGGGTGAGGCCAAATATTCATGGCAAGGGTCCAAATCTTGGTGTTCAAGTTTCCATTGAGTCAAACATTTTGTGCCGCGGATGTGATTCTCATTTTTACCAATCCGACATTGGAAATATTTTTTACAAAATCCAAAATTTTCGCAATGGTTGAAATGTTATCGACTTTTAAATATTGGACCAAAAGACAGGACGTGAGCGAAAAGTGTGGCGATTCGAAGTGCAAACTGAAGATGCTAAAACGACCATGGGCACTTTTGGGTCGTTTCTTGGCATGACGCGTTATTTTTTTAAATTTTCGCTTAAAAATGCAGTGTTTGAGAATTCAATTGAATGTTTATTTCTCAATCATTTTAAATGTTATGTTCTTTTTATCCCCACGTTTTTCAACGAAAAGTGGGGATATTGTTATCGCCTCCGTCCGTCTGTCCGTCTGTCCGTCTGTCTGTCCGGCTATCTCCTCCTAAACCGTTAACCAGAATTCAACCAAATTTTGTATGCGAGTTGCTTACATGAATGGCTTGCGCAAGAGCACATTTTTTTTTGTCCCCGCCCCCAGAGGCCCTGGGGAGGGGTCAAAAGGTCAAATTTTGACCTACTGTGGAGAAAACGTGGGGATTTGCGATGGCTTGCCATCGACTGCGCGCTCTAGTTTTAATGCTTGTTTACGTATACGAAAAAAAAAACCCGTTGTAGTCAAAGTATCTTTACAAAATCTCGGACCCATCAATACCGTATCCGAGACAAAATGCATTTATTTTACATTTCCCCCAAACACTTTTATTTTGAGCAATAGGTTTTCTTTAAATTGTCACAGGATTTATGGCTATAGATAGCCAAATCCTAAATTGGTATTTTTTAACTGAATTAGCCATGTGAAATGTTAGCAGAGAAGATTTAAAAGTTGTATAGTTTCTATTTCCGGTCAGTATACTAACCACAAGAGTCAAACTAGCAGAAAGAAACGGATTCGATTCTAGCAGACTCATGAAACCTTAATACAGGTCAGCGGCCCCAGCCAATCGGGGCTTAAAGAAATAGATGGGCTGCATGATGTTTCCACGCAGAGCTGAAACCGACCGCATACGAGTACTGGTAAACCGCTTAGGGGATCCAAGCCGGCCCTGGCAAAGCGGTGCGAGTCGGCCCGTCCATGGTTATAAACCCTATTGGTTTCATTGGGTGTGTTACGATATGGAATAGGAAACCTTTCTGGTGCTTATTTATGCACATCTAAATTATTTTAGTAGGTATATGGCGCGACTAAAATATTTTAGGTGAAATATGGTAGGCAAAATATGCAGCTCCACGCACAAATCGTGCATATATCATACGCTGTATGCATGAGTGGTTTGTGGGGAAATTATTCGCCATACAGTTGGCCGCTATAAGTCTGATTTTTATATAGTTTGCCTAAAAAGTCGCCAAGCGCCAAATAGTGCCATATATATTTTTCATGGCAATCACAGTGTTGTGGAAAGTCGTACTGACGGGAGTTATACCAGTGATCTGTAGGGAAGTTTCATCATTTTTCCCCTAAAGGAAATGCTGTGTGGCTATGCTTGTGGCTAGTATCTAAACTTCTCACAATTTTAGCGAGCTAGCACGGGTATGCATGATTTTCCTGTAGTGTTCATAGATATAAAAACCTAAAAATGGACCTTATATCAGCAGCAGGTCGATGGTGTACGAGTACACACAACATTGCTACGGGCAAAACAAAATGCTTTGACGGCACATAATGTCAAGATGACGTGTGGTGCCCTGCTGCTCCCTTGTCTATAGGATTACGAGTCAAAGAGAAGAAGTGCCTTGCAGAGGCGGGCATCCCCATAAAGCTGACCGACCAGACCAGTTGACTTGCGAAACTTATTCTAATATAGGATATATTCCAAATATACAGAGATGAAATAAAAGAGAAGTGAAGGCAATGGTTAGGAATTAAAACCCTAAGACTTTTTTGTCTAAAAGCCGGCAAGAGTTCTTTTTTTTTTTTTTTTTGTTTGATTTTGTGTACTTATTTGTTTCTATATAATTTTCACATCACCGTCCCGAGCACAAAACGTAGTTTTGCCTTCGTGGCGTGCGCCGTGAAATAATTATAGAAGCAAATGGCTCGTAATGTAGTGTTCAGTGTTGATATTATTGTAAATAGTTATTGTTTATAATTTATGTCTTGTATATAACATCTTTCTTGTGCCTTACCCCACCGTTGCCCGTTCACCTGTCAGAGATCACATCCGGTCGTCTTGTCAGCATGGGGGTTGGGGGACGCCGTAAACCCACATGTAACAGGGCGACTTTTCATTTCATCTCAATGCCGGGTAAAAGTCCCACAAAATTGGAAGCAATGTCTCCAAAATGACCTATACAGTGTTGACGGGGACGTTAAACCTCAAATAAAACAAACAAATTAATGAGGATAGATCCTGGAGCTTCCAGTTTATCATTAGTTCATTTGCGAAACAGCGGAGGTTCTGGCGAGCGTGCGCGCATGCGCAGGCTCGCCTGAACCTTTGCTGTTCAGAACCCCCCCCCCCCTTTTTCCGTGGCCGGGACGCTAATTAGATAGATAATTGCAGATGTTGCATTTAAAATAAAACTGCATTGCTCAATGCAATGCTGCACACTCAACAGATAACAAAATGAACATAGAATATCTTCAAAGAATGTTTTAAGAAAGAAGGCTTTGTGGTTCAAAGAAAAGTTTCAACAGTAAAGCACCAGGTGTTTCAGCAGAACTATCAAGATCTCAGTGTTTTGTAGCATTTATATGTACCTGACGAACAAGTGATAATTAAAACTACATTGCATCATCATATAGAACTGCACTGGCGATGGATCTTTGCCACGGCTGGTTGAGTGGCTAGGGGTCTTTTCTTTTAGGGTTTCTATTTTTTCTGGTAAGGTAAGGCAAGGTAAGACAAGGCAAGGCAGGGTAAGGAAGTAAATTCTTAATTGGTTGCTCATGAGTGCCTTACATTTCTCATAAAAATCGCCTCACCAGCCATTTGCACCTATTCCACGCACGAGGATTTGACCCATCTTCCAGAAAGATCTTCCTTGAAGGCCAAGCAAATTACTCTTTGGATCCCCAGATTAGTTCCATCACGTTAACAAGTCCGTGAAATAAAGACCCCCCTAAACCCCACTATTTATAGAGAAAACTGGGGTTTACGGGGGTAAACATTATTTTCCCTATTTCTACTCCAAGACAGAGGTTGTGGGTACTCGTTAGAACCATCTCAATGAGGCGGTTCTAACGAACACCCAAAACATATGTTTGGAGAATAAATGAGGAAAATATCATATATTTTCATTAGAAAAATGGCTTTTTTGATGTTTGAAAAATGTACTATATCACACGGATGTTGACGTCACCACTAGGAGGCTGCAACGTATCGACCGTTATGTGCCATGGACGAGGATGTTTTACACATCCGTGTGATAAAGTGCATTTTTCAAACCTCAAAAAACGTATTTGTTTTTATGATAATTTGTGTTATTTTTCTTATTTATACTTCAAACATAGGTACCTAGTGTTCGTAGTTAAGGGTTTTGGTGGGGTATGGGGGGGGGGGGTTGTTGGAAGGGACAGGGACAATGACTGGTGCACACTAAATGGCTGGAAAGAGAACAAAAATGCTGAATGAGGAGATTAATCCAACCACTGAAGAACCGCAGTCAGAGTTACTTCCATTTGCGATTACTGTATTCAAAAAGAATCAGAATCAGGGTAAGCAAAAGTAAAGACTCAAAAGTAACGTACTTGTAGACATGTTTAAATGCTGGAGCCGCTAAAACAACAATGAACTGACTGCGAACTGACTTTTATTGACGCTGACCTTATTCGGATGCGCATGATCTTATACATACGAATAAGGTCAGCTCTATGATGCTCCGGGGAACGGGAGGTCACGGGTTCGATCCCGGGCCGCGACATACCAAAGTCGTTAAAAATGGTACTAGCTGCTCCTCGCTTGGCACTCAGATTTACGGGGAAGAGCTAGGACTGGTCGGCCCTGTGTCAGGATAATGTGACTGGGTGTGTATCATGTAATGTGTCTGGGACATGATATATCAGTGAGGCAGCATTATAAAAGTGAGCATTAAGCTCCCTTTCGCAACCAGACACCGTCGTGATATGACTGAAACAAGAGGCCCAAGAGGGCCTGTCGCTCCACCGGCCAACTTCAGACAATTGTCATATTTATTACATTAACCAATTGTATACTAGTGAACTCTTCTATTGCTATATGTTGGACCAGTCCATTTGTCATATAAGGGGTGTCAGGCCTATTTTTTCTATTTTTGATGGAAAATTCTGTTAGCAAATAGTGCAGGCCCTGATCAGACACGGTGTTCTGTGGGGTCTGATCTGGGCCAGTACTGTTTGTCAATGTACCCATTTAGGGTTTTCCCGCATGCAATGGGTAAAAAAACAAGAGGGCCATGATGGCCCTGGATCGCTCACCTGATCATTAGTGTAACAAGTGGGCCCCAGAGAGGGCCATTATTGGCCCCAGGGCTTTAATGTGCATAATGTTGAGGGAGGTCTTAAAGGTGAAGCTTCATACCAAACATCAACAAAGGCTATAATTTAAACAATCTTGGCAAAGGTCCACTAGATGAAGCTACACATAAAATATCAAAGACCTGGGCCTTGCGGTTTCAGAGAAGAAGATTTTTTTTAAAGATATTACCTACATAAGCCTATGCAAAACCAAATGGCCCCTGGGCTATATAAATCTATGTAAAACCAAAGGGCTCCGGGGTGGGGGCATTTGTGGCCCCAGGGCTATACCTTGAACAATATTGGTAGAGGTCCACTAGATAAAGCTCCATACCAAATATTAAAGGCCTGGGCCTTGCAGTTTCAGAGAAGAAGATTTTTAAAGATTTCCCTATATAAGTCTATGTAAAACCAAAGAGCCCCAGAGTGGGGACATTTTTGGTCTCAGTGCTATAATTTGAATAATATTGATAGAGGTCCACTAGATGCAGCTTCATACCAACTATCGAAGACCCAGGCCTTGTGGTTTCAGAGAAGAAGACTTTTAAAGATTTTCCCTATATTAGTCTATGTAAAACCATAGGGCCCCGGGGCGGGGAATTTTTGGCCCCAGGGCTATAATTTGAACAATCTTGGTAGAGGTCCATTAGATGAAGCTTCAGACCACATATCAAAGTCCTGGGCCTTGCGGTTTCAGAAAAGAAGATTTTTAAAGATTATCCCTATATAAGCCTATGTAAAACCAAAGGGCCCCGGGGCGGGGGCATTTTTGGCTCCAGCACTATAATTTGAATAATCTTGGTAGGGGGCCTTTAGAAGAAGCTTCATACCAAATATAAAACACCTAGGCCTTGTGGTTTCAGAGAAGAAGGGCCATAATTTAAACAATCTTGATAGAGGTGCACTAGATGAAGCTTCACACCAAATATCAAAGACCTGGGCCTTACGGTTTCAGGGAAGAAGATTTTTAAAGATCTTCCCTATATAAGCCCATGTAAAACCAAAGGGCCTGGGAGCGGGGGCATTTTTGGCCCCAGCACTATAATTTGAACAATCTTGGTAGGGGTCCACTAGATGAAGCTTCATACCAAATATCAAAGACCTGGGCCTTGAGGTTTCAGAGAAGAAGATTTTTAAAGATTTTCCCTATATAAGCCCATGTAAAACCAAGGGGCCCCAGGGCGGGGGCATTTTTGGCCCCAGCACTATAATTTGAACAATCTTGGTAGGGGTCCACTAGATGAAGCTTCATACCAAATATCAAAGACCTGGGCCTTAAGGTTTCAGAGAAGAAGATTTTTAAAGATTTTCCCTATATAAGCCCATGAAAAACCAAAGGGCCCCAGAGCGGGCACATTTTTGGCCCCAGCACTATAATTTGAACAATCTTGGTAGGGGTCCACTAGATGAAGCTTCATACCAAATATCAAAGACCTGGGCCTTGCGGTTTCAGAGAAGAAGATTTTTAAAGATTTTCCCTATATAAGCCCATGTAAAACCATGGGGCCCCGGAGCGGGGGCATTTTTGGCCCCAGCACTATAATTTGAACAATCTTGGTAGGGGTCCACTAGATGAAGCTTCATACCAAATATCAAAGACCTGGGCCTTACGGTTTCAGAGAAGAAGATTTTTAAAGATTTTCCCTATATAAGCCCATGTAAAACCAAAGGGCCCCGGAGCCGGGGTATTTTTGGCCCCAGCACTATAATTTGAACAATCTTGGTAGGGGTCCACTAGATGAAGCTTCATACCAAATATCAAAGACCTGGGCCTTGTGGTTTCAGAGAAGAAGATTTTTTAAGTTTTTGATGAAAAAAAATCTATTTTTGGCTCCTGTGACCTAGATGTGCAACAGACCGGAACCATTTGAACAACTCTGAAAGGGGACCACCTAAGGATCATTCCTGTGAAGTTTGGTCAAAATCCGATCAGTGGTTCAGGAGGAGATGTCGTTTAAAGAAATTGTTTACGGACGCACGGATGCACAGATGCACAGACGACGGACGAAAAGTGATCCCATAAGCTCACCTCGTCACTACGAAGGAATTTGGAAGAGGACTAAGTAAGGAACATTCCTGTGAAGTTTGGTTACAATTGGCCCAGTAGTTTAGGAGGAGAAGATGTTTTAGCATTACACTATATGTTAAATAGGGAAAATAAGCCCCGCCCATGGCGGCCATGTTTTTTGTCGGATCAAAATTTCTTCAAGTAATCTGAAAGAGGTCCGCCCAAGGAACATTCATGCAAAATAAAAATGAAATCCAACAAGTGGTTTTGGAGCAGAAGATTTTTAAAGATTTTTAATTTTTTGTGTGGTTTTGTTGCCATGGCAACCAGAGTTCTGGGTATAACAAAATTCTTTGAAGGAATTTAGAAGAGGACTAAGTAAGGAACATTCCTGTGAAGTTTGGTTACAATTGGCCCAGTAGTTTAGGAGGAGAAGATGTTTTAGCATTACACTATATGTTAAATAGGGAAAATAAGCCCCGCCCATGGCGGCCATGTTTTTTTGTCGGATCAAAATTTCTTCAAGGAATCTGAAAGAGGTCCACCCAAGGAACATTCATGCAAAATAAAAATGAAATCCAACAGGTGGTTTTGGAGGAGAAGATTTTTAAAGATTTTTAATTTTTTGTGTTGTTTTGTTGCCATGGCAACCAGAGTTCTGGGTGTAACAAAATTCTTTGAAGGAATTTGGAAGAGGACTAAGTAAGGAACATTCCTGTGAAGTTTGGTTACAATTGGCCCAGTAGTTTAGGAGGAGAAGATGTTTTAGCATTACACTATATGTTAAATAGGGAAAATAAGCCCCGCCCATGGCGGCCATGTTTTTTGTCGGATCAAAATTTCTTCAAGGAATCTGAAAGAGGTCCACCCAAGGAACATTCATGCAAAATAAAAATGAAATCCAACAGGTGGTTTTGGAGGAGAAGATTTTTAAAGATTTTTATTTTTTTGTGGTTTTGTTGCCATGGTAACCAGAGTTCTGGGTGTAACAAAATTCTTTGAAGGAATTTAGAAGAGGACTATGTAAGGAACATTCCTGTGAAGTTTGGTTACAATTGGCCCAGTAGTTTAGGAGGAGAAGATGTTTAAAGAAAAAAGTTAACGCACGGACGCACGGACGCACTGACGCACGGACGCACGGACGCACGACGGACACAGGGCCATGACAATAGCCCCGCTGGCCTTCGGCCAGTGGAGCTAAAAATGTTGAAAGCGACGTTAAACCCGAATTCACACACACACACACAGCTCTATGATGCCTGTATTCCATGGTGAGAAGGCCAAAGACTTTTGGTCTTTCAGTGTACGTTAATCCTTGTATAGTGATTAAACTAGTCTGGTGATTCTTCTCTGCACGTTTTCAAGTGCTGTTATCATTCTTTTTTATATATAAAGATGCACATGAAGCATACTCTAGATGCGGGGTTGCCATAGATTTGAATATTTTGTTTGTTTGATTTGAGGTTTAACGTCCCCGTCAACACTGTAAAGGTCATTTTGGAGACGTTGCTTCCAATTTTGTGGGACTTTTACCCGACATTGAGATGGATGAAATGACATCTCAAGTCCTGTCGCCCAATGAAACCAATGGGGTTTATTAGCATGGACGGTCCGCCTAGCACCGCGGTTCCTGGACAGGCTTGGATCCTCTAAGCGGTTTACCAGTACTAGTGTGCCGGCCGGATTCAGCTCTGCGTGGAAGCATCATGCAGCCCATATATTTCTTCAAGCCCCTATGGGCGGGGACATAATAGATTTGAATAAATTCACAAACACAAGCAGATAATTCCAAGAAGCAGTCTTGTTGTAAATGTGCCCTGAGTTGTGACTAATATGCGCAGAGCAGTCTGATCAGAGTCTTCGCTCGTCGTGAGAGCCTCTTTTACACTTTGGACCGACCAAAGAGATTTAAATACAATATTTGGCCAGACTAGATGGATATACAGGCTGATCTGTTCATAGCAACAGATAAGGTAAGTATTTTGTGATAATTAATTTCTCCACATAAACCCATGATGTGGGTACTCAATAGAACCGCCTCGGCGAGGCGGTTCTAATGAATACCCACAATATAGCGTTTTATGGGGAATTGACATAAAATATGCCATGATCTGATTCTTTGCAAGGAGCACAAGACATTTTGATAGATTTTCTGTGACCCATCTTATATATAGTAGGCGCTGGTATATCTTGACTTTTAGGCCTACGTGCATTTGGAAATGCGAATGCAAAACAGAGAAATTGTATCCTGAATTCTGTCAAGAGCAAACATTCAAATATTTTGTATGAATGAATATGGAAAGACAAAAAGAGTAGACGACTAGACGGCGCATTTGAATGAAAACTTAATTTCATGAAATCACACTTTTAATTTTACGGGAGCCGTTGCATAGCAAAAATGTGCAGCCTACAAAAACTCGGATCACTTTTGTTGCAAAAACCAGTCTGAGCAGCGTCGTCATTTTGCCTTCTTTTGATACCCTACAGTCCAGAACAGCGAAGACCCGGATCTTAGTCTTTGCTCATCGCAGATGGTTTCTTTCAAGTTTTGTTGTGCCTTGTCTCGTACTTTTGATTTGCTTTTGTTAGAACAGGGTGGAGTTTTTTACCTTTCAATCTACCATTTATTGTCATACAATTAGCTGCATTTAACAAAATCTTTATATAGTCAAAATGGAATTTAAATATAATTATAACATGGCGAGAGAACGCACATGTACTTTCCTGTAAAAAAAATACGTACGTGGTGAATTTTGCTTTTTATCAGGCTAATATTCTGATTTTGGTATATATTTGCTGAACATTGTTGGTTTAAAGAGTAAAGTGTAGGAAAACTTACTATTGAACATTTTTCCCCACTTTTTTCTTACTTCACTGGTACCATAAAATCTATTGATTTCAAAGTCTCCCAAACGACCTCTTTACTCAAATTGGCACTCAAACACTGTTTCTGTGATATTAGGCCATTTGTGAAGTGATGGGATTAGGGCATGGTCACAGGTTGGTATCTCTGGATACAAATTATTATAAGGAAGAAGAATATATATATGTTCTGCGCAAAGTAAGAATCGGTACAATTCTAGAATTGTCCTGCGCAAAGTAAGAATTCTCACTTTGTTGCGCAAAGTGAGAATTCCTACCTTGCGCAATATAGTTCCGGAATTGTCTCTGCGCAAAGTGGGAATCGGGACAAAGTGAGAATTCCTACCTTGTGCAATTACAGTATCGGAATTGCCTCTGCGCAAAGTGGGAATCGGGACAAAGTGAGAATAGTAAGATATTATTACGGGATTTTATCACATTCATATGGAAACTGATCCCTGGTGGTAAAAATCATTCTATAAAATGTAGTCCAAACTTCGCTTCTATCTCATGGACATTCCATTTTAATTTTCTTAAAAGAATATGAGCGGCATCACGCATAAAAGGTCCTTAGAGCCTTCGCTGAACGCATGAAGAATATATGAGACTAGACGAAGGTTCAGACAAAGAATCAAATATCTGGCCTCAGTAAGACTTTGCGCATATGCATTTATGTGATGAATTTACGGATATACGCTAAGTACCTTTTATGCGTGACGCCGCTGATATCATAGGCAGATGCTCATTAGTCCAGTGTTGGTAATGATTTCTTGATGGCTAGGTACACTTGAATTTGTTTTGAAATGCATTTTATTTTTGCCGATATCATTATTACTTTTTATTTTTACTGCTGTTGCGTATGAAATTTTCCAACTTCATCAGTAACATCAGTTTTTTTTACTTCCGACAGCAAGATATCGGTAAAGCAAACACATTTCACTCAAGTTGAAAGTAGTTGTTGCGGCGATGGGCTGTATAAAAAAACATATATGCTCACTTTAATTTTATTATGGTGATAAAACAAAATTGTGAGCACATGATGAACGAACATATGAAAGCACATATGAAATTAAAATGTACATTATATTAGCGAGTCTCCGCTGTTCTTGTGGATGACCCCAGACCCAGAAATGAACCACAAAATACATCTTATAAATCGTAATGATTCTAAAAACTGGGACAACCAAGTACGTGAGCAAACAGTGTACACTCAGATGAGCATGCATTCTGATCAGGGTGTACAGTGTTTACCATACAGCCTGCACTATGATCTTTATGCGCGAAACATCCATGACTGGAAAAGGAAAGGAAAAGGTCAAGGTTTCCCACATTTTAGGCACATTACTGTACACTGTGTAAAATGATTGTTTTAATGTTTTTTTCCAAAATTACAAGACAATACTTGAAGATCAGAGATTTGATTTCGTACCTAATATTTTATTCAGTGTATACCTAAAATATTGCTAAAACATAAAATAAGAAAACTTCAGAAGAGGTTATTGTGTGTGAAGGAAGTGCACTGAACTGATATTGTTTCAAAGCTATTCATGGGTAGATAAAATTCAAGGACAAATAGGATTCCATATAGGTTCATTTTTTGTTTCAGATAAATATAGCACGATTAATAAAACCCAATCCAACCAACCAAATCATAACATATACAAAACATTCAGCTCCTACAATCGCAAATAATTTTCTACTCATAAAACCACCAACTTGAGTAATGTTACCCAGACTATACAGATAATAAATGCTATTCCCACAGATGAAAATTCGATTCTCACTTTGTCCCAAATATTCCCAGTTTGTCCATACGGATGAAACATTCGATTCTCACTTTGTCCATAAGATTCCCACTTTGCGCAGAGACATTTACCTGTTTCATATAACATTCGAATCCCTTGCGCAATTCTAGAATTGTACCAGTACAATTCTAGAATTGCGCAACAAAGTAGGAATTCCTACTTTGCGCAAGACAATTCTAGAATTGTACCGATTATATATGGTTCATGGGTGGTGATCTTAGTGGCTTCTGAGATATTAAGCCTTTTTGGGAGTGTAGGGATGGGGAATTGCCCCATATGGTCCCCAGTTGTGGAGTGGGGGTGAAGGTTGGAGTAACTGAATGCGTCTTATCATAAGAAACGAATATATATGGTTATAGGTTGAGAAGCCGGGAGGTTTCTGAGATATAAGACCTTTTATGGAATGGAGGGGTGGAGCATGGCCGCGGCGCAACCCGGGGATCCCAAAGCTGGTGCCAATGACTGTGTCTTATCATAAGGAACAAGAATAAATATGGTTGAGGGATGGGGCTCTGAACGGTTTCTAAGATAATAGGCTTTTCATGAAGCGGAGGGGTGGAGTAAGGCCTCGACGCACCCAGCGGGGGTGGAGGGCACTTTGAAACTCTCGACTGAATGTATCTTATCATAAGAAACAAGACTATCTATTGTTTGGGGCTGGGTATCTGAACAGTTCCTCAGATGTTGCGGTATGGTTCTGGTGCATCCCGGCGAGCCCTAAGTTCGTGTCACTGATATCTGTTGACGCTTCAAATGTCAATCACCGCCACACACAGCTTGCGACAATACTGTCATGACGTCGAAATACTATTTATTTACTTCATTAATACAGTTCTGAAATCCTAACCTATTGTCAAAATTCTTGAAATATTCTCGTATATGGTGAACACGTATAATTATATGCTATGTGCAGCTATACTTGAACCCATTTTGTACCAGAAACCCCGATACGGGTACCCTGGCAAACAGTTCAGGCCCAGATCAGACGCCGCTGAACGCGGCGTCTGATCAGGGCCTCCGCTGTTTGCTAAAAGTCCAGTCATTTTCCAAATAAATTTTGATTAAAACACAACCTGACACCCCAAAATTTTGGAATGGACTCCAGCTATATATAAGGAGGAAGATTCGATTTGGTACAAAAAGGGTTATGCAGTATGCAATTTTAACTGAAAAAAGGTATCATCTTATGCAACCGAAGATATTGTTAACTTATTAAATAAATCTTATGGCCTATCGGGACAAAGAAAACTGTCTTTTTTTTTTTCATCTTAAATGGAATACCTAAATGCAGTTTATAAATTTTACGACATCACACAGCTCTTATCCGGGTGTGTGGCTTGAAAAAAGCAAACGTTAACGTTCCATGAAAGCCCCGGCCAATCCCACTTTTCTAGGCAGTAAAAAATAGATTGACAGAACTACAAAATATAAGCTGGTGTGTGTGTGAATTCGGGTTTAACGTCGCTTTCAACAATTTTTCAGTCATATCACGACGGTGTCTGGTTGCGACAGGGAGCTCAATGCTCACGTTTATAGTGCTGCCTCACTGAAGTATCATGTCCCAGACACATTACATGATACCACACCCAGTCACATTATCCTGACACTGGATCGACCAGTCCTAGCTCTACCCCGTAAATCTGAGTGCCAAGCGAGGAGCCGCTAGTACCATTTTTAACGACTTTGGTATGTCGCGGCCCGGGATCGAACCCGAGACCTCCCGTTCCCCGGAGCGGACACTCTACCAACTGAGCTATCGGGGCCGGTAAATATAAGCTGGGGTGGGCTTGTGGGGATGGATACGCTTGGCATATTATCCACATGAGAGACACTTTTAGGACTTCCTGTTGGCTTTCCTGACAGCAATGCGAAATAGTGCATTTTTTTTTTCATATATATTCTGGTGAAAATCCGTAATATTTTCTCTTAATTTTACTGCAACATAGCTTGTTGGTGCTCGTTAGAATGTTCTAACGAGTACCCACAACTTATATCTTGGAGCAGAAAAAAAATTAATGTATACTCCCGAAAAACCCAGTTTTCTCTATATAAAGTGAGATTAAGCAGGCGTTCATTTCGCGGACTTGTTCACGTGATGGTAACCTGAAGGGGTCTAATCATATTCTTTCTTCTTTCTCAAGAGACGCTTTTTTAAAGTGGGAGACATGAGTTATGATAAATATTCTTTGCAAAGTTGCTCACCCCCCCCCCCCACCACCCAATCCACCCCCCCCCTCCCCCACCACCAAATAAAAATGTATTCATGCCCTTTAGATTCAATGTAAGCAATGTTACCTTTAGATTCAATGGTAGCAATGAGCGAATTTTCGTTTTTACTATTATAAGGCGGCAGTTTTGATACCAAATATTGTTAATGACAGATTCTATCTGTCATCTCTAGCTATCCTGCGTGTTGTAAAGTAGTTCCGGCTTTCTTACGACTTTCTTCCGGCTTTGACCGCCAAAGAAATAGGAGTCCGCACAAAAATGTAGTCCGGTTAGGCGCAGTTATTAAAATTGTACATCCTATAATCGCAACACAAACTTTTGAAGCAGACGACTTGACGATTTTATCTTTACCTTTTCAGCACTCCATATGAATCAGCTGCATCATGCGAGACTGTATACCTAGATCAATGCGGCATCTGCTTAGACGTCTGCTCAGGTTTTACACTGTTTTCTAACAGTGCTGTCAATATTTAATCCTTACAGACCAGCCGGTCAGCTGCAGACCAGAATATTAATGGGTTTTCCGACATTCGAGGTCAAGTCTAGGTCAGTTACAACTAGGTGTATATCAGACTTTGCGAGAAAGGCTGTCCCTTTCAACCCTAGAATATGGTACAGATACCTATGCAAACAGTGTAGGTCCTGTGATATAATTCTAGGTGCCATATTTAGCAGAATGGACGAGCCCAACTTCATTGATGGAAGAGTACCCTCCAGAAACTTAAGGCAGTGAATAAATCAAAGCACTGACAACACTCATGCCGATTGTCTCTAAATTCAGGCTGGTCATGAACGAGGACTTGGACTGATCCGTTTAAACTTAACGGAAGTTTAGTAACTGATGCAAAAAATGTAGAACAAGATCAGCACCGTGTTCTGTGGCGTTTGATCTTAGTCTACATTGTTTGCCAGATCGAACATTTTTTCAAGTGCAGATTTTACAGATAACACATGTAACCAAGACTGACAAACGACGCGGCTATGTTTGGGTTGATTGTTTGGCATTCGACCCGAAGTTACTAATAAAAAAGCGATTCAGAGCTAACGTCTACGTGACTATCACTGACTTCTCAGAATAACCTTTTTCTTGCAGAAAATAGCCGCAGTGAGATCAGGGTATTCCATAAGACTGAAGAGGGTCATCCTAGAATCATAGGGTGAGCTTGGCAAACAGTGTAGACCAAGTTCAGACGCTGCAGAACGCGCTTCTTATCAAAATCTTAACTATTTGTTTAGAATTTCAGAGTTAAAATAAACAGTTTAATCTCATCCCAGGACTTTTACCCCAACCTATATCCCACCAACACTTTCGGTGCTTTGATTTTGAAACCAAACGATTGCATGATTACAACACGCTTAGGCACCATGCCCTTAAGCTAAAAAGGTTAAATCAATCAACCGTGACGTATGGTTACCAGTCCGGCCACGATCCTGTGTTTTGTATTCTTTGATTTGAGGTTTAACGTCCCCGTCAACACTGTATAGGTCATTTTGGAGACGTTGCTTTCAATTTTGTGGGGCTTTAAACCGACACTGAGATGAAATGACATCTCAAGCCCTGCCGTCCAATCAAAACCAATAGGGTTTATATGCATGGACCTCTTTGCCTGGGCAGGCTTAGATCCTCTAAGCAGATTACCAGTACTCGTGTGCGGGTCGGTTTCAGCTCTGCGTGGAAGAATCATGCAACCCATCTATTTCTTTAAGCCCCGATGGGCGGGGGCCAACGATCCTGTGTACCACCTTCACACCAGCACTGATAGAAACAACATGTTCAGGATCAAACTTTTGATGTGTGATGTAAGGTCGTGCCTAAAAAAGAAGAAATTGTATTTTGTTCTCAAAAAGCATCAAGTGAGAACGTATTGCAACATTTTTCATTAAACCCTGGACAGTTAGAGCTAGTGAGTGAGTGTTTGAGTTTTACGTCCTACCAACAGCTAAGGTCATACGGAGACGATATTTCGGTTTAAAGACACATCCGAAAGTCTGGAGAAGTCTGGGATCGATCCTGCGATCCCTGGTTTACAAGGCGAGTAGCATAACCACTACACCACGGAGGCTTCAAATGGACAGTTAGAAGCTGGTCGGAAAGCGGATGGCGTTGACTCTGATTTTGTGTGCCACATGTGTGTGATCTATTTGTCTGTTGGAGCGACATCTTACTATCATCAGAAGACGCAAGTGGACGTCGGCGTAGCGGAAGACCGACGTCAGTACGTCAAGATCGATTCATCCGACAAACGCATATGCGAAGCAGATTTCCGCCGGCATCTGCTACACTGTACCTGTAGATAAACAAAGGGTTTCAACTACTGACTAATAAGCACTGACACTGTTCGTCGCACTTATGCGATGCACTTTTGAGAGCTAGACGTCCCTGTCGTGACCAAAATTAAGACGTCGACACAGTACGGAACACTTACGCTGGTGCATGAAATACGTACATGTATATTGGCGTCTAAGCGACTCGCGTGATATGCGTTTCAGTGACACATCGCACTTCAGCGTGAATCACGCCGATTGTCGTTTCGGGATGTTTCGACACATAGGTGTAAGGTATGCTGAGGCGACGCGTGCGTAATAGAGCATGACATATCGGATGGAATAAGCGAAATGGTATGTCGAGCTATTGTAGCTAGCGACATTAAGAACATTCAAGATCATGGCTGAGACGTTAACTGAACCGCGAGACGTTACATCAATCAAGTGCGTCGGCCTCACGTGGTTCCATTTATTTGTTTACGCTCAGAATCCGGGATATCTAATCCAGCAGGATTACGCGCGTGTTTTAGTGGTGTTCTTACTCAAAAATGTCTTCAAGCCAATGGAATTCATGAACTGGAATGACCAGCCTTTCTCCTCCGATCTCTTTGTGAAAAATAGAGTATCTTTTGTGGGGAGGTATCCACATCCGACCAGTCAAAAATGTTACTAATTGCCAGTAGTATTGTTAAAACTTGAATTTTAATGTTTGGTTTTGAAAACGTAAATAGTTTCTTTCCAAAATTTGAAACATCGAATGGCATTTCATGATACCACCGGTGTATAGACATCTGCAAACATATCATACAATGGAATTTGCAGAACTACTTTTCTAAATTAAGATCTTTTTAGAAAGGTTGTCTGTAAGTTTTCACAGTGTTTTGATTTTCTCATAGAATCTGTCATTTCAGTGCCTTTGGCGCTTTGATTTTCGAATGGCACAAAGTATCGTGGGATTAGAGGGGTCGAGTCCCATATGAGGCGTCATGTGTTGCGACATTAGGCAAATCGTCAATATGCGTAAATAGGCTAATATGTTCAAAACCAAAGACGATAGTTTTCATAAAAGTGACCATAGATAAAACGTATCGAAAATGAAATAATCCCCTATCTGGGCAGCGTCGATGCAACGTTACAGGCGCTACTTTCCGTCGACGTTTATACAATATTTCTTAAACGTAACGTGCCAAATGGTGACTAAAGATCAGGGTCCAGTTGTTCAAAGCATCATTAGCTTAACGAGCTCGTTAGTGATTATATTGTAAACTCTTCTAGTAAGTACAGTTTATCATATGACGTCGTTGATAAGCCGTGGATAACGTCGTGTAATAAAAATCATATGACCACACGTGTAATAACGCTTTGACGGGATTAAGTAACGTCGTCCATATCAACCATGCATCCTTTGTAGAAAATTTGTCAAATTTAAAGGCGATAAAATCAAATTTCAAATGGTCTTATGACAAACAGAATCTTACACTCGTGGGCATTTCATGTGGAATTTATGAAACTCGCCAAAGGCTCGTTTCATAAATATCATATGAAATGACACTTCGTGTAAGATCCTCCCATTACGAAAACACGCCGATCTAAATAAATTGAAAATTTTACCACCAAAAAATGTAAATTTTCTGATGAAAAATTGCGATTTTTTTCTTATTTCTGCTCGAAACATAGGCTGTGGTACTCGTTAGAACCGCCTCGCCGAGGCGGTTCTAACGAGTACCCACAACCTATGTCTTAGAGCAGGACTAAGGAAAATAATGTATACCCCTGCAAACCCCAGTTTTTTCTATATAAAAATGGGGTTATAGTGGGTCAAAATTATATAGGCGTGTTTTCGTGATGCATATTTAATACAGTGGCAATTTTGCTGAAAAAATGTGAGTAGCTTTTGCAAATGCAAAAGCTACTCACATTTTTCAGCAAAAATCTTAGCATAATTGCCATATTAAGTGATCAAATTATTAACGATACGTTTTAAACTAACGACGTCGTTAGATTTGAACAACTGGCCCCATGGATTTTCTTCTCCATGATGACAGCTGGTTTCGAAACGAAACCTATGTTTATATCCATTTTTCTGCTTTCATATTAATTTCAGTAGTTTAAAAGACGCTATATTTTACATAGTTGTACATTATCAACAAAATCTCCGTATCATGTTTCAAAAGCGGTTTTCTATCCGTTATCACCAATTTATATGTACGGAATAATAACGCTTTACAAATAATTAAGACGTTAAACATCGTTTGTCACGAAACCATTGATAATGTCCAAGATAAAATCACTGCTGCTAAGTGGAGGTCCTCTTTCCTTTTCAGCTGTTTATATCCATAAAAAGGCATATTATGAGCTAGATATATTATCCGATCTTTTAATACATAGACACATATCATATATGATTAATCTTTTAAAGCTGATCAAACATGGTATATGCCATTCAGTCACTGGACAAAACTGCAAGAATACGTATTCTTCATAAAACGTATTCTTGCATAAAACCTATGCATATAGTTGTTTGAAGTTTTAGTTGAATGGGTCGGAAGCCATGTTCATGTTCAAATAATAAAATTCAACTCGCGGCTGTTTGAACATGAGGAAAAAAATCGGCGGTGCTCTGTTTACGTAAGGTTGTCGCCTTGAACGCAATATTCTAAATTCTAACACAGTGCGCCAATATAGGCAATGGAAAATAACTGTGTTTTATTATGCAACAAATCACAGCTCGGAAGAGCATGACGAGTGACGTCATTAAACTGCCAATTTATGACATCACTAGTCGATTTCCTTGACGTTAGACGGTGTAACGTCATTTTCTCGCATCGAAAACGTTAGAAAAAGATATAAAATGCATGTGTTTCAGTCGATAATTTTAGCGGGATTTCTCTAACAATGGCGAAAAGTTGTGAGATTTTGAAGGAAACAACAACATTAGGCATATTGCCGATGTTCAGCGTGTTAGAATCGAAATAGATCAGCTCTAGTCTGTGATTTGTTGGGTAATAAATCACAGTTTGTCTATCAGTTGTAAGTAGACAAATCACGCGCGCTACGCGCTCGTGATTGGATCTACTTTACAACTGACCTCCAAACTGTGATTTACTACTCAACAAATCACAGCCAGATTTATTTCTTAAATATTCATGATGACGTGAGAATTCATTGCAGAAGAGCAATGTTCTGAACTTGCGGCTATTTGGTTTTTCGGTCGCATTTGAAGAGGCTGTATGCAGTTTTGTGGCGTTTTCAGCTGGAATCGTAAGTCATGCAAGAATAACTGTCATCCATGTATAATTCATTCGGGTAACGCTTGCAGGGTTCCCCGGTAGATTTGAACGAGTGTACAAATATCTTACGAGGGACCCGGCTTATGTTAATGCATGACAAAACATTGATGATCTCTACAATCGAAGAGGTCAAGGTCAAAGTTGCGCATCAACAAATTTTGAAGCAGATATCCTGATCAGCTGGCTTGCGCTTCAGAAAAGCAAGCTGATCTGGAGTGGCACTGCTTTCAAAAAAAATGCTATATCCAGATTCTGCATAGTGAGGGTTGATGCTACAAGGATATGAAGGATCTTACATGAGTGTTCATGTTTTATTGAACTTATTAAACGAGTTCAGGAAATTGATAAAATGCTAGGCTTTGCCGAGCATTTTATCCCTTTTCCACAACGAGTTTAATAAATTCAATAATACATGAGCTCGAACTTGCAAGATTCTATTTATCATCTGCCATTTAAAACGCATTTTAATAATTGTTTTACAAAAAATGTCAATATTCCGCCATTAGTAAACGCGACGTCTTTAAGGACGTCGTGCATGTAACGTTACGGGGCGTATCTAAGTAATTTGCATATTTAATCCACTAGTGCATTATCGAATTTATTACACAGCGATTACATTCTCTGACGCGACGTCATATGATAAATTGAAATATTTAAAATATTTTGTTACATAATAAAAGTATCTGGATTTTTAATTGCTATACATGGTCATACAAGTGATTTTTTTTTTTTTCAAATATTACATTTTTAGGCGATAAAGCGCCCATGTGGCGACCAATTAGTGTCATGTTGTCATCTTGGTACCCAACTTTTTTGACGAACTCAAAGATTATGCATAACTTAAGCCCTGAATTTTTCAAATCATACGGTTGCTTTCTTCAACTTGATCAAAATTTAAACGATCTCCTTTATTCAATCACGTCGTAATGTCAATTTGTTTATCATTTGCGCTGCTGGATTCTAATCAGAGCATTTGAAAACCGATGAAGCCTGGTTGCTGTCAGCTGTTCACCAATTCTGTATGGTTTTATGAAACTAAAATTATCTTATACAGGAGTTCTGCTTAATCCGCAGTAAATAGAATATGTCATGTCGAGAGACGAGAACTGCTTTGTAATGATAGGGATTCCACACAAAGTGTAAACATGTTTAGGAGTTTTTGTTGATACAGTCATAACACCTTTGTGGTGTTTCCTCAAATCTTGGAAAAAGGCAGGAAACGGCACCATTAGTACGTGAAATATGTCTAAAGGGACTATAAGAATCTTATATGGGTGTGAGGGGTGGATGGAAAAATCCGTCCCGAGGGACACTGTCCGGCATCATGAGGCTTGCCGAGTGATGCCGGACAGTGATCCCGAGGGACGGATTTTTCTATCCACCCCTCACACCCATATTGGATTCTTTTTCTTGCATACCTTCCATTTTTAGCGCGGATTTTTAATGCTGCAGTCACTTCGGTTACCAACGTCCGCCATATTGTGATGACACTACAGGAATGTTTAGTGACGTCACGTAACGTGCATGACGTCACCCTTAACGACGACACATACGAGGTTGTCATCAGCCAGTGCATTTATCAAACGCGCGATTATATTCGATTTTGGGTCGGAACACCAGGGTCAGAACATAAATTTCTATCCCAGGGTAAAATCACGGATTTTCTTGTCTGGCGTGCAGGAAACTTTGTTACCATCATGTTTTCAAGAGAGGCTAAATAACGCTTTTACATCTTTCATAACCAATATTTATAAGCAAAGGTTATACGATATTTTTTATTTTTGACACAGAGCATGGGATCATATTCCCCGACTGTGGGCGATATTTGCCCGAGCCTAACCGACTGTGGGCGATATTTGCCCGAGCCTAACCGACTGTGGGCGATATTTGCCCGAGCCTAACCGACTGTGGGCGATATTTGCCCGAGCCTAACCGACTGTGGGCGATATTTGCCCGAGCCTAACCGACTGTGGGCGATATTTGCCCGAGCCGTTAGGCTCGGGCAAATATCGCCCACAGGCGGGGAATATGATCTTATGTTCCCCGCCAAGAATCATCATACTGCGACATTTTGTACATTGTTGCAATGTTTTCCAAAGGATTCTTTTGTAGCGGACGTCGTCAGTAGTACATGTTTATTTGTGGCGTCATAAGACGTGCCCTTCTGCACGCACTACGTTGATCAGGGTGCTCAGAGAGGTAATGCTGACGTCATTATGGAATGAGGATTTTATATCGTAAAACAACATAATTAAGTACCGAAATAATTATTAAAAGTTTTCATTTATAAATTTATTGGCTGACAATTATTGTGGTCCATGAAATTACTTTTCTAATATTTCTTACCAACTGCAGTAAATCCAAGATGGCGGACAACGCATTTCAGCGAAAGCGAATGCGAGAGGGTAATATACTTTTTGCTCACGGGGTATATGGAAAATAATTGCCCTTGCGCTGCCCAGTCAAACACCTGGAAATGTGTGTTGAAAACTTAAGATGGTGCATATTTTGTGATAACTGAGTTTTCCTTATTTCTGCAGATAAACCGATAATTGACAAAAACTATCATTCAGTTATCGCAAAATATCATCCATGGCTGCTATGAACTGCGTCCCATAAATAAATGATATATGAATATTGCTCGTTATGTTTTCATCCCATTGTAGGGTTGTAACGACAATACCAAATATCAATCCAAAGAACAATCATCAGACACAGTGTGTATATCTTTTCAACACACATTCCTGCTGTTTTCCAAGAATTTTTTGCTTACCTGTCAATCATTATGTCTTTCATACGCCAGCGGTAAAATAGTAACAGTGGATCTGTAACTCAGATCACAAACGAAGCAATTTTACGCCGTTTAACGCTACATGAAACGGAGAATAGAAAGGAAAAAAAAAAGAGGCTAGACACCTTGCTTTGACTCTCCATTCATTTTTTCCAATTATACCAGAAAAATACAAAGGTGTTGAAAGTGTTGCAATGATGCTACACGTGTAGACGGAATCAGTCTATATAACTTTGACCCCATTGAACCCCACTCTTATTAAACTGGGGTTGATAGGGATAAACCTTATATTTTTCTTATTTCTGATCTAAAATATAGATTATGGGTACTCGTTAGAACCGCCTCATCGTTAGAACCGCCTCGATGAGGCGGTTCACAAGTACTTACAATCTATATTTTGAGCAGAAATAAGAAAAATAGCACAATTTTTCGATCGTAAAATTTTCGCTTTTTCGGCGGTAAAGTTTACAATGCATTTGTATAGGCGTGTTTTCATAATGAGATTGGATGGTAATTAACACTAATGAGTTGGTGCATGGCAAAACCTTCCAGAGAAGCTGTGCGATCAGCGAAGACCCTGATTAGCCTGCGC
This sequence comes from Lucinisca nassula, assembly GCA_963580285.1. NCBI lineage: Eukaryota > Metazoa > Mollusca > Bivalvia > Lucinida > Lucinidae > Lucinisca > Lucinisca nassula. Next base: position 117,351,321 of record OY757013.1, on the reverse strand, counting down.
ATCCGCATGACCATTCTACAGCTCATGGACGTTCCAAAGAGCAGATATCTATATTTGAGAAATTCAGATATCTCTATAAAGATAACTATATTTCAAATACGTACACATATGATATCTGTTTTTAGATATAGATAGCTAGTAGATATTTATAGGTAGATATCCGTATTTGAAATGCAGATATCTTTATTTAAACGCGGATATCTTTATTAAATGGGTATTAATCCTAACCAGGATTCATAGAGTGTGATGCTGTGGAGGCGGACACGAGTCTTTGCTCGACGCATAGGTTTACTTGTATTTCAAAAGGGAGGCAACTTTCATGACTTCGAGTTTGAACCTGAACCCATTTTATTAAAGGGGTTCTATTTCTCTGGTCCAGGAGCAATGTCTGTCCTCTGAGACAAGACCCATGTGTATATGGACAGGGGAGACAAGAAACTGTGAATTTTGTCTTTCTCGAAGATGTATAAATTTCTCTTAAAGGTCGCTATTAATAGCACCAAAAAGAGGAAACAAATCCAGTTTCGTAAACTGTACCAAAAACATTGAAATGCCTATATTAAGACCACTTTTGGGACGGTTCAAATGTGGTCTTTAAGACCACTTTTGAACAGTCTCAACGGTGGTCCTTTACTAGAGGACATTGGGTATAGAAATTAAGAAAGAACAGGTGAAACCTGTATGCTTAAAAGCACAATCAGTCCTAATTTTAGCTGGTCTTAAGGGGAATTGGTACACCTTCAGGGGAGGTAACTCCTGCAAATGTATTTTTGTCTCATCTGTCAATTGGGTGAATTCTGAAAGGAAAGAATTTGCTCCTTTAAGAGTAGACTCCTTTTACCGTGGGACTGAGCTTATAGAAAAGCGAACAGGAAGTCCCGAACATTGTCTCCCTTTGAAAAATGGCGGAAAAACCTACCAGGTGTTCCCATTCCCTTTAATAGCGGAAGTTTACTGTATATTCACAAATGTCCGGACTACAGTTAAAGAACCATTTTTTCCAACCAACCACTGCTTTCAGTGCTTTGATTGGTAGTGACTCTTCCTGCTGTTAATTGGTTTGTTTTATCGTAATAACGAAGTTTAAAGCAATTTCTAGTACAATATTGCGCTAAATTATCCTGACGTGCGACAAACATGTTTCCCCCCCCCCCCACCCCCCCGGAATAATACTCGGTATGAAATGACATTACAGTACTTACTTTAATAGATGACCCGGGACACGACACAATCTACCAAATTTCGTAGTTTCAACCGAATAATCAGACCAGTCGGCGTGATTTGATCAGTCTTCGCTGTTCGCTCTTTGGACGGGTAAGGCTCCACAGACGAAACCATGCGACTGACATAGACACTGATCAGACTACATGGCTACGCAGCATCATCGGAACTAAGTCTTCGTTGATAACACTCTGCGAAATGCCACACTGTACCTTAAATGTTGCTGTGCACAGACGCTTTAATTCGAACCACGTCATGAGAAAACGTGCGTTATAGTAAGGAAATGCTCAGATCAGACTGTCTGATTTGAGCATTCACTGAGCAAGCTGCGCATGCGGGGTCTGATATTAGCATTCACTGGCCACATGATGCTTCTATGAAATAATATTTCATTAAAATTTATTTTCTTCTGATTCCCAAGGTGTTTGCATGAAACTTAGCATGTATATTTCAGATGTATGCAACTTACCAAAAAACACATAAGGACCTCTAATAAGCTAATGGTATGTTTGTTCGAGTTGATGGTTTACGTCCCCGTCAACTCTGTTTAGGTCACTTTGGAGACGTTGCTTCTGATTTTGTGGGGCATTCAACCTCAACAAAAACGAACTAACATAAAGAAATAAAGTTTAAACAAAACAATTAATAACCCTTGTCCTGCTGAGCCCGGATATGTCTCATCTATCAAACAATGTAGATCCAGATCAGATGGCTTCTGAATCTGATCAGGATCTTCATTGTTTGTCATTCAGTTTATGTGTTTGTTGCATTAATTTGCATCAAGTAATCTGATTGGTTGACACTCAGAAGTAGGTGTGGCTTATTTAAAAATTCAGCAGGATAGGGGTTAACAAAGAAATGAAGCACCTTAAGCTGGCCATTATTTGCACGTCTGAGAAATCCGAAGACAAGTTTTTACATTGTTTCAACGCAAATCCTAGAAGCCCCCTTGGTGTAGTGGTTATGCTACTTGTCTCATAAACCAGGGGTCGTGGTTTCGATTCCGGGCTTCTCCAGACTTTCGGATGAGTCTTTAAACTGAGGCTCCGTCTCTGAATGACCTTAGCTGTTGGTGGAACGTAAAACTCACAAACACACACACAACGCAAAAAAACTAGAAAATGTTGAAAATCTGTGATGTAAGATGAGTTTTCTTACAACGCAACTCCGATCTTATCGATCATCATAAAAAATAATGTTAAAGATATATGGATCACCACCGTCAGTGTTGCAGCGTCAATATGCATATGGTAATAAATAATGATCTACAAAAACCTGGTTAAACATAACAGGTCTAGACATTCATTTACTAGAAAGTATTAATCGCGACTTTAATCAAGTAATGAGACCATAATTTTGACTAATACGACCAGACGCCGTTCTCACTGTTTTATGTTATGTTATGGGTTGTAAGTCTTACTATTTTCAGGTGCAGTTGTAACTATTCCGAGTGTATGTCAATGATCAGATCAGTAACATAGAAAGCTTGGATTAAACATAAGTCACTGTCTGACGGCATTATTACGATATTAAACTCGTGCGCTAAAATGGCGCTTTTGTTTTATCTCCAGAACTATCATTTTCAGACGAAAATGTTCGATATTTTTTTTCTTATTTCTAGATTTCTTGTATTCGTTAGAACTGCCTAACGAATATTTTGAAATAAATAAGGAAAATATTGAATACATCCGTAAACCCTCTTTTCTGTCTAGAGGGGTCTTTTTTTACACGGATTTGTTTCTGAACCTGTTTCTCATGGCTGCATTTTTAAGAACTTAGTCATGATTTTCTTCAGTCATTCTCAACCTTCCGCTGACTCTAGAATAGCACGCGGAAGAATATGTACAGTACTGGTTACTGGTAAACCTGACCGACTCGATACAGACTTAAATGTTGCCTGGGTCGTCAAACGTCGTTACCGATACGATAATTCCACAGTTTGCTGTTCAGCGTAATTGCTTGTTTGTACTGGATGGGCTGTCATCAAACCAGTTTTCGCCATCGAAGCTGCATCGAGCTGAATACGATGTTGTTTGAACGTCAGATGCTCATTGGGAATGACCTTGCCTAGAATGGCGGAGGCTTATGTTCATAAAAATACCCCACTGAACACATTACGTATTGACAACGTCGCGTTCACGTCGGTGTAGGGAAATTTAAAGAACTAAGACGAACTCCTTTATCACGGTGACACAGTTAACAGCTTAAACTGTATAAGAGTAAGACTGCCCTAAAATCCTAGCGGTTTCTTTGGGTGGTTGGGCTTGAGATATCATTTCATCTCAATGTCGGGTAAAAGTCCCACAAAATCGGCAACGTCTCCAAAATTACCTAGATCGCGTTGACGAGGGCGTAACAAACAAAATCACGGTGACACACTTGTACAAGTTTGTCAAGAAAAAGCAAATATATAAATTCCGATATTTTTGAACACCTGTTGGATTAATCCTTGTAAATTCTCAATAGGATCCTTATAAACTATAATGATAGATAAATACACTCTTAAAATGCAATATTTTAATCACTGAAGACGCAGCCCTTAAAAAAAATCCGTTTATGGCATTTTGTTATTTCATTAGACCAACCATTCTGTGTACAGTAAAATTTCATGTATTAAGACCACCCTTGGGACTGTTCAAAAGTGGTCTTTAAGACCACTTTTGAACAGTCCCAAAAGTGGTCTCTGACAAGAGGGCACTGTTTGCAGGAAACGAATAACGAAGAACGAATAACTGCAGCCTACTAAATAAGCATTTCAATAGGCCCCCGCCCATCGGGGCTTGAAGAAATAAATGGGCTGCATGATGCTTCTAGGCAGAGCTGAATCCGGCCGCCCACGAGTACTGGTAAACCGCTTGGAGGATCTAAGCCTGCCCAGGCAAAGCGGTGCGAATCGGACGGTCCATGCTTATAAACCCTATTGGTTTCATTGGGCGACAGGGCTTTAGATGTCATTTCATCTCAATGTCGGGTAAAAGTCCCACAAAATTGGAAGCAACGTCTCCAAAATGACCTATAAAGTATTAACGGGGACGTTAAAATCAATTCTAACATGACGTTAACGTTTTTCCCATTGAACCCAGTGGAAACGTCAGCGTTTGCAAATATGCGATAATTCACGTCGTCAACGTGGTGCGTGCAATTTGGCGTCATCGTGACGTTGCATGTAAACATTTCCGTCTGTCGACATCCGCTGCAAAATAGTCCCCAAGATAACGCTTTGTTACTACTGTATTTCAGTTTAGCATCATGTTAGAATCGAAATAATTTCCACGCACCCGGTGTGTTATCGTGATTAACACACGGTGTTGTCGGGCAGATGCGAATATTAATTCACTCCGGCTTCGCCGTCGTGAATTAATATTTCGCAATCTGCCCTCCAACACCGTGTGTTAATCACGATAACACACGGTACGTGGAGATTATTTCTTAAATAAAAAACAAACAAACAAAGCATTTCAAAGCAAAATTAGTCTTAATTTTAGGTGGTCTTAATAGCGGAATTGCACTCTACTTTGTAGACGGCACATGCGACAAGGATGCACACACAAATAGGGTCTTCTTTGTTTGTAAGTAATGCTGAGAATGCAGATTTGTTTGTTTGATTTGAGGTTTAACGTCCCCGTCAACACTGTAAAGGTCATTTTGGAGATGTTGCTTCCAATTTTGTGGGACTTTTACCCGACATTGAGATGAAATGACATCTCAAGCCCTGTCGCCCAAAGGAGAATGCAGAAAAGCTGAATTTGTAAAATCTATAATGTAATTCTACAGGGCTCTACAAGAGATATGGAGACAGGACCTCGGTTTAATGACAGAAGATTTATACACTTAATATAGCGCATTGAGACTGTTCTAAAGCTCGTTGAGATTGTTCTAAAGAGTTCCAACATCTCATGTCTTGGCGCAAAACTAAAAAAGAAATATTGTATATCCCTGTTAACCGATTTTTTCTATAGAAAGCGGGTTTACAGGGGTGTTCGTTACATTAATGTGTGTGAATTCGGGTTTAACGTCGTTTTCAACAATTTTTCAGTCATATCACGACGGGTTCGTTACATTAACTTGTAAACTTGATGAGTCTAAAAGGATCTAAGCCTGCCCAGTAGGCGACGCGAGTCGGACCGTCCATGCTTATAATCCCTATTGATTTCATTGGGCGACAGGGTTTCAGATGTCTTTTCATCTCAATGTTGGGTAAAAGTCCCACAGAATTGGAAGAAACGTCTCCAAAATGACCTATACAGTGTTGACGGGGACGTTAACCCTCAAATCAAACAAACAAACAAACAGCTGAAATAGAGATTAATTCTTTAAACTTTTTTCTTACTTTGTGCTTTCTGCACCCAGTGTCATCCTTTGGGACACCACCTTTGGGACTGTTCAAAAGTGGTCTTCAGACCACTTTTGAACAGTCCCAAAGGTGGCCTTTATATAGGAAATGTACTGTAGTGTAGAAAGACAGCAACATACATTAATCTTTGCCAGGACATCCTGTTGAGGATTCCAACTAACATAACCCAAAAGAAATGCTATTCAAATTTGAAATTAATAATATCTGGGGGATTTTGTTAGATTGGTTTGGTCCAAATCCTTTTTGATAAAGTCAACAATAGATACAATCGTTGAAAACGGAGAAAGAATTAAATTGAACCCAATTTTGATACAACCCACCGTTGCTATCTTAACTTGACCTCATTAGATCAAATAATTGCACTTTATATCGATCCACAACAAAATCATGGATTTTTTTGACAAGTTTTGTTCATTTTGTTTTTTATATTGCCAATAATTCGCCCGATTAGCCAAAATCTTTGCTCCCATTCAAAGCCATATGCTTGTTCTTTTTTTGAGTAGTGTAAGGGTAGAGGGGGATGTTGTTATTTCTTCAGTTTCTACACTTCCATTCATTTTCTTCTTTCTCCTCTGTGAATCACTTTCATCTCCTCTATTGTCTTTTCTGTCACTTTCCTCCTTTTCTATGGAAGATGACTCCCATTGAAAGTCATGTTTGTTCGTTTTGAGTAGTGTAAGCATAGATGGGGAATAATTTCTTCACTTCCATTCATTTTCTTCTCTCTCCCATGTGCCTCACTTTCATCTCCTCTATTGTCTCTTCTATCACTTTTCTCCCTTTCTATGAAAGATGACACATAATGGTCTACTAGGGTCGTTAAACTCCAACACAATCCATCCATCCATCCATCCATCAGTCAATCAATCAATCAAGCATTCATTCAATCAATCAATCAACCAATCATTCGATCAATCAATCAATCAACCACCTGTGTAACATAATACAATTTTAGTAGCCCCAGGAACGAACATTCATTATGAAAAGACGCCTATTCAAATATACTGAGAATTTTACCGCTAAAAAGATGATAATTTTCAGATAAAAATTCTTTTTTTTTTTTCATATTTCTGCTTAAAACATAGGTTGTTGGATTCGTAAGAACCACCTCGGCGTGGCGCGTATAACGAATACCCACAATCTATGTTTTTGAGCAGAAATAAGAAAAAACAATGTATACCCCAGCAGTTTAAGTGTTTTTGTTGCCAAACCCAATTTACCCTATATAAAATGATGTTTGCTGAGGTATTCCTAACCTTTTAAACCAATATCACGAAATGAGCGGCCACAATCTATATTCTGAACAGAAATCAGAAAAAAAAATATCACAATTTTTCTTCTTCTTCTTCTTTTTGTGTGTGTGTGTGTGGGGGGGGGGGGGGGGTGCAGATAAAATTTACAATTAATTTGAACAGGCATATTTTCCTTACGAAAATGACCCGTACGGATAGCTATACAATCAGTGCAAATTGTGTAATAATCAGCCGACTCATCAGGATCTTCACAGCTATAGTCACCCTGTTAATGATTATTTGTTACATCCCTTCGTTTTGTCCTGATTTGAATTTCAATTATGAGACGAGTGTAGGTTATCTTATATAAAAAAGAAATGGCTGAACTTCTTTTGCAAACAGCACAGGCTTTGATCAGACGCCGCATTCTACGATGTCTGATCTGGGCCATCACTTTTTCCAAGTGCCCTAGTTTGGGGCTCTACACTATGCGATTGGTGAATTTTTCGTATATCTTCTTTCAAGAAGTAATGGCTGCAGTATCTAAGTATCTAAGGTCCCATCGAAGAATCAAAGGGTTTTGCCAGCGAGATTTTGTGGCTGTCTTATCCCCAGGGTATGCCCGTCACCCCAACTTTTGGAGAAAATAATGACCTGTGATTAGGTAACCCTTGATCATAATTTTAGGTCGATTGTCAGTCGACTCAAAGTTACTAAACACAGAAGCTCTTCAGTACTGATGTCCACGTGACTATCATTGATTTGATGGAAATCCATGTGAAGGCTATTTATAGAAACTAGCCACGCTCTTCTTATCGATGTAAGGTGGGGGCTTTGCGTAAGAGCGTTATCTATAGAATCTGGACTGTAATCATGTGTTGGGTTCGGCAAACAGTGTAGACCCAGATCAGACGCCGCTGAACGCTGATCAGGGTCTAAACTGTTTGATTTAAGTACGGGACCATAATGGTTAAACAAAACAGCCCAATGCTCAGTTCAGGACCACTTTCCCAGCTCAGACTCAGAAACAATCGACCCAGCAGTGCTGTCGGTGCTTTGAATTTTTTCTACGGTCATTCTCTATACCTTCCACTGTATAAGCATAGAAAGGCTAAGTGAATCGACTGGTTCGAAATGACATGAACAGTGTTGACTGGGCCGTTAAGCTCCGAAGCAACCATTCTGCCTAGGTACTGAACGATTCGAAATGGCATGGATAATGCTGACTTCAAATTAACCAAGTTCCTTTCAGATCAAATGGTTACCTACACAATGCCTGAGGCTTTATGTAGGTAACCAATCTGAAACATTTTTGCATTCCTGCATTTGGCAGTGAACATTTCGAGTCTTGATTTATACCGAACTTCCTAAAAGTTAATTTACAACAAGAAATAAAGTAGATTTTAATTTCTGGCAGACAAGTTCATGTTTTCGTAACGGACTAACTGTCGACAAAAATCAAACTACTGCCCATATAATTTTATGATGCGAAAAATATATTTATCTTATTTTGAGATCGTGTTTTATGGTTTGAAAATCACATTCGTCTTGTTTGCAAAATTGCATCACGAAGAATTTCTATAATATTAAAAAATCTTCTGTCGGCCAAGGGGCAGATGACTCTCGTTTGCATAAATGCTGTAATTACAGGATACACCTTCAGGGGAGGCAAACTCTGTCGATTTTTTTCTCCATTAGAAAAAGGAATCTAAGTCATTTCTAAAGGACTCCTGAAGTTCTAAATTAAAGATAGGCTAATATATAGAGAATAACAGGTGAGTGTCTTTTGATATCAAGTTCATCAGGCAAGGCTTCGAGAACGCTTGTAGAATCGCGAGGCTTGTCGAGCGATTCTACATGCGTTCTCGAAGCCGAGTCTGATAAACTTAATATCAAATGATACGAATCTGGTATTCTATTTATCAGTCTATCCCCTTGTACACTCTTAGCAATTTACGATAAGTTATTGATGGTCCTCAGTGCGTCCCAGCATTCGCTATATTTAGTATCAACTGGCCATATTTTTCCTATGATTTTTTTCAAGTATTTTTTTTTTCATTTTTCACAGTAACAATAACATTTTTGTCATTTTGCCAGTAGTCCGGTTCATTCATAAAATTGCGATGTCACGTTGACGTAATAAAGTTCACTTGGCCTGAGATAGCATATCTTTATCAGGTCAATGCGTTACAATGGAATATGAATAGGGGGTAACTGTTAAAAAGGAATAAGAGTCTACTCTTATAGGAGTAAATGTGCTCCTAAGAGGGTATCTATACCTAAAATGTGATTTAATAGAACACTCCATTCAGTGACATTCCGCTAAATATGATTAATTCTGCTTAGATGGTTTCAGATATTCTGCCTTTGCGTTTCTACACCAAGTGGCTGCTAGTAAGAGCCCACCAAAGATGGTCTAAATAGAGGAATTTCACTGTAAATGTGCAATAGTAAAGTACCATAGAATTCATTCCATTTGGTGTAAGGGTATTTATAAACTTCACTGTGCACAAATAAATGTATACAAATACTGTTTGTCACTGTACATCTGGAACTCAAAAAAGAAATTAATGTTAGCCAGGAAAAGCAACGAACGAAAAACACAGTCAACCCGGGCCACCGAAAGAGGCAAAGACATGAAGGTGCACTCGAAAGCCCAAAGCAACACGTGTAAAAACTATACAAAGCATTCTTAGTTTGATTTTTGTTTTTCGCTTTTCGTTTTTAGGTTAAGTTGGTTTCGTATTCCGTGTTTCGCTTTGTTGTTTCGTTATTCGTTTCTCGATAATCGAACCGGGGCCGAATATCGTATGTTCCTTTTGAAAAAATACGAATCTGCGAAGTTGGTCGGTAGAAAAACAACAACAAAAACACGAGGTGTGGGAGTAGGTGTTTCAACTCCACCGTTTACGAACATCAACAATTTCCTCAATTCCAATACAGAAGTGTGTATAATAACAATGAAAAACTGGTTCGTATGGAGGTGTAGCGTTTCCCGGGTCGTCCATGAAGTCAAGCAGGTCAGTCACCCATCCAGGTACTAACCGCGCTATCCGTTGTTTAACTTCATGAAAAAGCCAACCACTCTACCTACATGAACCCAAGTCGCTAAAAGACACGGTTCCTACAGAACAGGCTGTATATAACAATAACCGTTCTCCCTCTCATCCAAAAAATAACCTTTCCCCCCTCATCAAAACACGCAAACCCGAGGGCGGAGTCAATGCATTGAGGGGGAGAACGGTTATTGTTGTATACAGCCTGTATTGTATGAACCGTGTCTTTTAGCGACTCTGTTTCCATCCCACCGCTGACACCAATGTTTCGTTTGTCGGGTTGTCCACAAAGTCGAGCAACGCAGTCACCCATGCAGGTACTAACCGCGCTATCCCATGAAAAAGCCTGCTAAAAGAGGCTTCCCAGATGTGGGTTATAACAATAACCGTAACAGAGAAATCTCTGCCCAGCATTGAGCTTTTTGAGTAAACTTCTAGAGTTTAAGGCCCCCTTCTCCTGGGCATTACGAAAACACGCCTATACAAATACATTGCCAATTTTTTAGTCAAAAAATTAAAAATTTTAAGATAAAAAATTGTGATATTTTTCTTATTTCTGCTCAAAACATAGATTGCGGGAACTCGATAGAACAGCCTCGTTGAGGTGGTTCTATCGAGTACCCACAATCTATGTTTTTGAGCAGAAATAAGAAAAATAATGTATACCCCCTTAAACCCCAGTTTTACTGTATAAAAGTGGGGTATGAGGGGATCAAAATTATATAGGTGTGTTCTCCTGATGGCAAGCTTAGAAAGTACTCAAATTCGGTCGGTTTCAGGTCTGCGCGAAAGCACCATGCTGCCCAAACTATTTCTCCAATCCCCGATGGGCGGGACACCAATAGGAGTGTGTAGGGGTGTACCCTTCAAAAGAATATGCTCCTCAGAAGTATATTTTTTTCCTTTAAGATTATACCCTTTTTTCGTAGGGGATGAGATCATACAAAATTGAACAGGACGTCCCAAACCTTGTCTGCTTTTGAGGAATAGCGGGGTGGGGGATCTGATACGTGTATCAATTCCCCTTAAGCAGCACACAGTGTCAGATGAAATCGAGACAAACATATATATTAATATTCTATTTTGTGTTTCGAGATAGCAGGGCAGGGCCCTCGAGCAAATTGTTGTCTAATTTGACTTAGATGAAAGGACTGAATGTCTTGCCTAAATTATAGCTAATGTTTTACAATGTTACAAAGGTTGAGTCAAATGTTACATTTGATAAAGCTAGTGTAAGTTATGAAAAGCGGAGATAACCCAGTGTGGTCTTAAGGTGAAAGTATGCACTTACGCTTTGTAAAAGGCGTCCGCTCTAAAATAAGTTCTGGACACACTCTTGACAATTTCGCCCTTGTAGACATAATACAAATATACCAATGCAAATGCAAACAGTGTAGATCCTGATGAAACGGCTCATAAGAGCCGTTTCATCCGGATCTACACTGTTTGCCATTCGATTAACAACGTTGACTAAACCGCCTATTTACAGGAATGGAGGTTTCCGAATTGAAAGATGAAAGAGTCCGCCTCAAACACTCGCGACTGTAAAGGTTAAAGGGGACTTATAGGCAGTTTCTTTTGTTTGTGTTGAGATTTTAAGTCCCCGTCAACACTATTTAAGTAAATGTCAGATTGTATTAGGTCTGAAAATGACTAACCATCTAACTGTCTTTTAAAAACAGTAGACATCTACATCTGTCTAAGCATCAAGTCCGTCTGAGCATTGAGCCCGACTGAACAACTGTCTAAGCTGATGGACCTTACAGCAAAAGTATTTTAACACATGCAGAAGTGTTTAACACTTGCAGAAATTGTTGGGCGGGATTTTGTACTGGTGCAAGTAATATAAAATATGCGGCTATGAATTTTTGTGACAATTTAAAAAAAAAAAAAAAAAAAAACAAGCGAAACTTGTCAATATTTCATTCCCTTAACATTGCAACGCACCAGCCAAACCACATAGAAACACCCATTAAAGCAGAACTTTGGTACACATTACATAAACCTCCCCACTGATGGGTACCCCGATTTTCAAGTGACCTCTCAGAAGAAAAGTGCCCGGAACTCGCTGTTTGCCCAACCAATTTTCACCAGACGTCTGGGAAATACCAGACGGACATTACGATTAAACTAAACATCCGGCCGGGGATGGAATGTATTTCCGTACTTTCAAACTTCATGGTAGAAGACTACCACGGACGCTTGCTTTCAAATAGGCTACCCAACATGTACATGTAATTCATTATTCAGATCCAGCTTGATAAGACCAGGGGAACAAATTCTTGATCCAATTTCGACGGACTTTGTAAACATCACCCTAATGATGCTTCTTTTGAACCGTCGCCATCGGCATCTGGTTCATTGATTTGGGCCGTGACAAAGCGAAAATTTATCCTTGGACATGCGCGCACACCGAGGACTCTGATCAGACTGCGCAGTCTGATCCGTCTGTGCGCTATATGGATGGACGTTGACCTAAAGAGTTTATATTCGGACTTAGAGTGGTGTACATAGTGATTATCGAGTATAGACTGGAGAATGGTTCTGACAGTTAAATATTTGAATGGTTATGATGATGATGATGATGAAGATGATGATGATGATGATGATGATGATGATGATGATGATGATAACAATAAACACGGCCACGTACATGTTCATACTATTGGGTCTTTTATTCTCATTGCATTTGACCGATAAACGTTTAGCGACTCAAAATAGGACATGGACAAATCGTGTAGATCTCGGCAAGAAGCTGCTAAACGCAATGGCTTATCAGCTTCTTCTCTGTTTTCTTCAAGTACAGGTATTGTTGTTTAACAGTAGCAAACAGAACACAGCTGATACCTCTAAAATTGAATACCCTATTGCGTGTTATACATGGACAAATGCGGGAGATTCAACTGTTCGATGATAATCACGTGGGCACCAGCAATATAAACCTGGCAGATTTATTAATTCTGGGTCGGCTGACAATGGACCCCGAAAAGGTGTCCAATGTAGTCTAATGTGAAATATATTGGCATAGCATAGCATAATACAGTGTTTAACAACCAAAGTATTCCTTTCAAAATTATGCTTATTGTAATAAATACCAAACAAAACGATCGTTTCCAAAAACACGATTTTCTTAATCGTTAGTATGATTGTACTTTAGATTTTAAACTCGACAAAGGAGTAAATATTATGCCCACTTCTTTGATACAAGAAGCGATTTTCAACTAAATATTGATATTTAGTCTGTATGGCACTAATTTTACCCGTTGTACAGCCAAATGAATGACAAGTGGAAACTCAGATCAGTCTGCGCGAATGCGCAGGCTGATCTGGGTTCCACATGTCCCAAAGACCGTTGAAATACACACAATGAACAGTTAAGAAGTTAATCCATTTGAAATAGTGCACAGACTGATCGGAACCTTCGCTGATCACACAAACATGGTTTCACCATTTTGCTGTGACCTGGCTGAGTGAATGCTGATTCTCAATGAATGTTGATTCACGCCTATCACAGTGGAGGGGCTTCTTCAACCGCAAAGCTGTCTCAAAGCAGTTGGGGTAATGCTGCCTAAGAAAACAGTGGGGATCCTACCCAGAATGTCTAAGGTGTTGATTTTTCAGTAAGCCCATTTTACGAAGTATCTTCGGGGGCGGGGGTCTGTATTTTCGGATAATGACGGCAACCAGTAATGGTGCCCCAATAATTAGGTTAAATACGGCGGGTCTCTAGTTGGTACGGTTTTTACCAAATCCAAAGGGCATTGCTCTAGGCTGGACAATATAAAGACTTAGGGTATTAAGTAAACAGAGTGGTCGTATAAGGTCTTCGACAAAGTACTGGTCATATATAGCCGCTAAAAACTTTTCTATGCATTGTATACCCCGGAGAATACGACAAATATTGTTTGTCCTTTCATAAAGTAGACCACACTGCAAACAAAAACATATAGTCTCTTGTTTTCCTAGTATTATTCCAGTTTCATACACAACACCTGGCAGATTTTTCCGCCATTATTTCAAAGGGAGTCAACTTTCGGGACTTCCTGTTCGCTTTTCTATAAGCCCTGTCCCACTGAAAAAGGGGTCAACTCTTAAAGGAAAGAATTTGCTCCTTTGGAGCAAATTCTTTCCTTTAAGATTTAAGAATTGACCCCTATTGATATGGGAGACAAAATACTCTGGCAGGAGTGGCCTCCCCTGAAGATGTTCCCAGTCCCCTTAAGGGTGGAAGGATTTCCACTTAGGCATACTTGTTCTGTCTTACCTTAATTTCTGCCTCAGACTTACAATGTTTTAAGCATGTTAGATGTAAAAAAAAAAAAATAAAAAAAATAAATAAAATAAAATAAAAATAAATAAATAGATAAAAATAACAATATTGAAATCGAAAAAGCGGGCTTGCACATTTACCCTGAGAATGTCAACGTTTACTATGCTTTCTTGAAACAAACAAACAAAAAACGATGAATATTTGAGATTTTTCGCCTGCTATGATAAATATTTTATCTTAGCCTCTAGCCCGCTGTTTTAATTTGCCTTTAAATTTTATTTTAAAATCAAACCAGGTTAGGTAAAGCATATTATATTTGTACCTAGAGCAAACGTGAACAAAATCGATACATATTTTGGCATAAAATTGTCATTTCATTTGAATTTCACCTAGTTATAAGGGCTTGAAGTGTAAAAATCTGATAAAAATGACGAATGTTTTTGATAAAGTTATATAGTGTAAGAATAAAGTATTTTACAAATATAGCAAGGTGAGATTTCTTATTAAACCGTATGTCATTTTTTTCTAGTCCACGGACGAACCTTAATCATCACGAAAACACGTCCATTACGAAAACACGCCTATACAAATACATTGCCACCTTTATCGCCGAAAAAATGGAAAATTCAAGATAAAAAATTGAGATTTTTTTCTTATTTCTGCTCAAAATATAGATTGTGGGCACTCGTTAGAACCGCCTCATCGAGGCGGTTCTAACGAGTACCCACAATCTATATTTAAGAGCAGAAATAAGAAAAATAAGGTATACCCCCGGAAACCCCAGTTTTACTATATAAAAATGGGGTTCAAGGAGGTCAAAATTATATACGTTTGTTTTCGTGATGTATATAATGTTGAACCCCTTGAACCTCACTTTTATATAGTAAAACTGGGGTTTACATGGGTAAACCTTATTTTTTATATGTCTGCTCCGAAATATAGATTGTGGGTACTCGTTAGAACCGCCTCGATGATTAAATATAGATATACTTAATCCAAACATGTTTCGACCCCGCCCATCGGGGCTTGAAGAAATAGATAGGCTGCATGATGCTTCCACCCAGAGCTGAAACTGACGGGTTTCATTGGGCGACAGGGCTTGAGATGTCACTTCATCTCAATGTCGGGTAAAAGTCCCACAAAATTGGAAGCAACGTCTCCAAAATTACCTATACAATGTTGACGGGGAAGTTAAACTTCAAATCAAACAAAAATCCAAACATTTTATTTTCTAAGAAAAAGGCTTAGACTACTAATAATTTCATAAAGTGTAGGAAAGACCTTAAGGTATGGTAGTTTAACATAACGGTAAACAACCAGAGAGTGCAAAGTGTTTTTTTTTTTTTTTTTTTTTTCGTAATCGCCCTTGCTCAAACTATTTATCAGGAAAAAAAACACAAAGCACGATGAAATAGAGATAGAAAAAGCCGTAGAGACAGTTGACAGGCGTATGAATACACATCAAAGCGAGCGCAAAAACGGTAAACATCCGTAAAATGAACACCCATGCAAACCCAACTTCATTCCCATCCTGAGATATCACGTAAACAAGTCCGTGAAATGAACACCCCTTAACCTCCACTTTATATAGAGAAAACTGGGGTTTACTGGGGTATATATTAATTTTCTTATATCTGCTCCATTACATTGGTTGTAGGTACTCGTTAGAATCGCCTCATTGAGGCGGTTCTTACGAGCACCCACAATCTATGTTTGCAGTATAAATAAGAGAAAAATCACGGTTTTTCATCAGAAAAGTAGACATTCTGGAGATGTAAAAAATACACTATGTCGCACGGGTGTGTTATCTTAATGCAAAATTTCTTCGGGGTTTCAGTAATAGAAACGATATGGGCCCCGTCAAGCGATTTTGGTACTTATCGCCTATGCGAGCAGCGAAGGTTCAGGCGAGACTGCGCGTTCGCGCAGTCTCGCCAGAACCTTCGCTGCTCGCTCATACAAGCAGTGAATCAAGAGGAACCTTCAGACAGAAAGCCATATCCCTGGCCCCTCTGAATGGCTGGGCATGCGCAGTTAAAATTTGTCATGACGGAATGCTCGAAGACACAAATTCGCTTGGCGGGGCTCATATGTATTGTCGTCCTTTCAAAGCAGCGAACAAAAAGGTGCTGGTCTACACCTTTGTTGCATACAAATGTTAAACACAATGTTTCCTGATGCAAGCTCTATATAGGAAATGTATGTTTTTTAGGACATGCTATACTTTTCTTATTTTGCTCACTCTATATAGGAAATGCATGCTTTTTAAGGGCATGTTATACTCACTCTATATAGGAAATGTATGCATTTTAAGGGCATGCTATACTTTTATAAATTTGCTCAACTCTATATAGGAAATGTATGCTGTTTAAGGGCATGCTATATTTTTCTAATATTGCTTATTCTATATAGGAAATGTATGCCTTTTAAAGGCTTGCTATACTTTTAAAATTTTGCTCACTCAATATAGGGAATGTATGCTTTTTAAGGGCATGCTATACTTTTCTAATTTAGCTCACTCAATATAGGAAATGTATGCTTTTTAAGGACATGATATACTTTTCTAATTAACCCACTCTATGTTTTTTAAGGACATGCTATACTTTTCTAATTTAGCTCACTCAATATAGAAAAAGCATTTTTTTTAAGGACATGATATACTTTTCTAATTTAACCCACTCTATATAGGAAATGTGTGCTTTTTAAGGGCATGCTATACTTTTCTAATTTAGCTCACTCAATATAGGAAATGTATGCTTTTTAAGGACATGATATACTTTTCTAGTTTAACCTACTCTATATAGGAAATGTATGCTTTTTAAGGGCATGCTATACTTTTCTAATTTAGCTCACTCAATATAGAAAATATATGCTTTTTAAGGGCATGCTATACTTTTCTAATTTAGCTCACTCTATATAGGAAATGTATGCTTTTTAAGGGCATGCTATACTTTTCTAATCAAGCACTCTCTATATAGGAAATATATGCTTTTTAAGGGCATGCTATACTTTCCTAATTTAGCTCCCTCTATATAGGAAATGTATGCTTTTTAAGGGCAAGAAATACTTTTCCAATTTTTTTCTCAAAACATAGCTTGTTGCAATTCGTTAGAACCGGCCATATGCAGGCATGGTGCAACGATGGACTGATTTGATTGTCATCAATGCCATTTACAATGTTTTGTTTTTGGTTTTTGTTTTTGTCTGGGTACCATTCTTTGATATCAGGTCACGGTAGTTATCTCTGAGAAAATCGAAAGTTTTTATCTTTGTTCTAACAAACAGGATTACATTGTCAACACGGCTATCAAATGCACACAGACCCTTATCAAACTGCAAACAGTCAACGATATTCCAAGATGATAGTGGGTCGGGATGTGTATTACTGATAAGGTATAACCTTAGACAAAATGCTGCCCAACAGACCATATTAATATAGAGTCGAACTTCGATGGTATTGGCCATATAAATATAGAGTCGAACTTCGACCCCTTTGGGATCATGAAAATTTGTTCGAGACAGCGGTAGTTCAAGCTATTGAAGAAATAAATTTGGCTACATACTGCTTCCACTTTCAGTATTGGCCAACCACTTCGATGGTCTAAGCAAGGCCAGGTGATGCGAGTTGGACCGTTCATGCAACGTATAATTTCTTTCGGTTTCATTGGGCGGCAGGTCATCTCAATGACGAAAAATCGGAAGCAGCGTCTCCAATGTTGAGAGGGACAACGAATATTTAAAAAAATGAATCAGCGCACGACAAAACCTACAATAAGACATATGCGCCCAGCGAAGACTCAGATCAGCTTGCGCATCCACGCAGTCTGTTCAGAGTCTTCGCTGTGCGATCTAAGGATAACTTAGAGCCCAATGCTCAAGTTCATGCAGAAAGAAAAGTCTCTGGTTAGACTATATGGATGCGCAGGCTGATCTGACTGTTCGCTGGGCGCACATGTAAGTTGTTGGAAATGCTGTGCCCTGGCTCAAATAACAAATAGTTCCAATGTATTTCCATTCAATGCAAGAACATGTACTGACATACAACTAATAGTGACACGGTATATTCCCTTATGGTCGGAAAACTCTGTAATTATTTTGTGGACTGTAATCTTGAAACAATATGCACTACACCACCTCATAATCCAATTATCTACCAAGTGTCAGCTTCATCCAATAAAAACTGTAGATGGAGTTATCCGTAAACGATATAATTCACAAAAATTTCAAAGGGGCATAACTGTAAATATTTAGTTGACTGTAACCTCGAAACAATATGCATTACACCACATCATTGTCTTACTATATACCTTGTTTGGATGAAAACTGTAGGAGTTATCCGGAAACGAAAAGTTTACAGACGGACGGTCGCCGACCCCATACGAGCGTTTTTACAAAACGGGCGTATCACAAAACGGGCCTTTGAAAAACTCAATAATCAGACTAATGGCTAGCTGCCGGTCTGCTTATTAGCATGATTGTAATGTAATTAGTAAATGATGTGTAAAAATTAAGGCGGACAGATTTAACATGACCTAATGATAGAAGCCATTTTCTGACATAAATATCCTTGTATTTATTACAAATAAAATGACAATAAGGTGAAAAATAATCATCTTAACCTATAAACAGGTACGAATATACCTGTTCACGCGTTAAAACAATAAATCATAATTAAAATGTTTTCCTTTCAAAACTATTAAAAACGTCTCGCCATAGTGAAAGCTGGGATATACATTCTATATATAATGGATCTTACATGAGTGTTCATGTATTATTGAATTTATTAAACGAATTGAGGAAAAGGGATAAAATGCGAGGCTTTGTCGATCCCTTTTCCTCTACGAGTTTAATAAATTCAATATTGCACGTGTATTTCAAATTGTATTATCTAAATTAATTTCAGATACAGTCATAGCGCAATAAAAATGCCATACAAAGTTTCTTCTATTCACGCTGACTTTAGCCGTATCAATGCGCATTGCAGCCTGTTGAAAAGAAGTGCGCGTATGAATATTAGCACATGACGGGAATCCACTTGCGACGTAGTAAAAAGCTTACGATTGCAAGGAGCTTGCCATTCGTGTTAATTAATTGTAACACCCACCGCAACCCAAGAAGATAATGGTGTCGCATTATTATTTTGTTCTGGCAAATAACAACGTAATCGTTGGGACTGACAGGAGATCTAGGCGGACATGCTGTCCTTGTCTAAAGTGTCAGTTCTGTCCGGACTTATGCTTAATCGCAAATGGAAAGGTGTGTAACTGCTTAAGTTAAAAAAAAAACATGCCGATGGCGTGAAAAAAGCAAGAAAGACCTACACGCAAGGTGTTTCCTGTTTTTTTTTCTTGCCGTCGGCGTGTATCTATATAGTTATAACTACGCTGTAGAAATAGTACCAGAAAAATGGTGATGTTATTACATTTGTGACTTTTTCACTTTTTGACAAATATCTTAGAGGACAAAGTTGTGTTGTTGTTGTTGTTTTTGTTTTTAGGAGAAGATTTTTTTATCTAGGCCAAGACATTTGTTAAGAGGAGGACACTAACCTTTTCCAAAGACAAATAAAGCTACACAGCTGATAGAAAAATACTCACGATGACACATAACGTCTTTCATACCCCTAGAACTATTATTTTTCAGATCAGAGTTTTCATATATTCATAGTAACAGATGAGGTAATTGAAGGATAGCTTTTCTTATTTCTCCATATAAACCTATGTTGTGGGTACTCATTAGAACCGCTATGGCGAATTGACCAAACCTATCCTTCAATTATCACAAAATCTTTACTTTATCTGCTGCTATGTATTTTTCTTGTTTCCAGCCCAAATAACGGTTGTAGTTAGGGCGATTCTAACGGGTACCTATATTTTGTATACCCATGTTTTGTTTGTTTGATTTGAGGTATATCGTCCCCGCCATTACTGAATTGGTCATTTTGGAGACGTTGCTTCTAGTTTTGTGGGACTTTTACCATATATCGAGATGATAAGACTTCTCAAGCCATGTCGCCCAATGAAATCAATAGGGTTTACAAGCATGGACGGTCCGACTCGCACCGCTTTGCTTGGGCGACTTAGATCCCCAAAGCGGTTTACAAGTACTCGTGTGCGGTCGGATTTCAGCTCGGCGTGAATTCATCATGTAGTCCGTCTATTTCTTCAAGCCCCGATGGGCGGGGGCCGTGTTGACCCTTGTAAATCCAACTTTTTTCAACATAAGGGGTACTCATTACAATGACTTGTTCACCTGATATTATAACAACATTTCTTGTGAAATTGTGGTTATCAATAACAATTGTTCCTGTGAGATTTTGCTTATTCACAGCAAAGACTAAGCCAAGTCCCATTGCCAGAGCCTTTGCTTTTGGAACACGTCATAAACAGAACTGCCCAGCTAGCACGAAACAGTGAGCCAACGGGCGGGTACGAAACACCGGACATACGGCTCGGTACGAAACAGCGGGCCAACGGCCCGGTACGAAACACCGGACCAACGGCCCGGCATTCTTTTCTAGACTAGTAAATGAAGGGTTTAGCCCCCACTGATGGCCAAGTTTACTGATCAAGGGCTATGTCTCGCCGGCTGACTCAGTTGACCCGCATGCTTTGTACGTGGTCCCTCTGCAAAGACTCATTGCATAACACACAAACTGTCTCCACGTTGCATTTTCTTCTATATTTAGGGCCATTTAATGGTATCATAGTTCCTAATATGGTTAAAAATGAACTTAAGTGAAAAACTGTTGCGAAATTATTTTCTCAAACTGTGAGACGAAAGATGTGTTAGTTCATTATCAGCATAAAAACGTACTTTATAAGAAACTGTTTCATTCGAAATGTCAATAAAATGTAAAATTATCAGGTTAAGAGGCACGGTGTCGACACTTTATTCACTGCTTCACGCTCGAAAATAATAAATCATCTGAGAAATCAAGTCATTTGAATTACTTATAAAGTTTGTCTTGACGTTTTGAACGTATCAAAGAATGTCTGCGGCAAAAACATACAAAATGATTGTTTATTTGCTTTCATGTCTGGGGTAAAATGATATAAAATTTGTTAAAGTCTACACTTTCTGAATATTTCGTAGTAATATGAATGCATGTGTTTAAGTTCATACAGAGGATCTTATATGAGTGTTCATATAGTATTGAATTTTGTTTAAAGAGTTGAGGAAAAGGGATGAATTGCGAGGCTTCGCGGAGCATTTTATCCATTTTCCTCGACGAGTTTAATGTAAGATTCTATTTATCTTATGGCATCAAAACGCATTTTATTCGCGATTTTTTTAAACAAAAAGTGTCAATATTCCGCCATTAGTGCACGCAACGTCGTTAAGAATGTCGTACTTGTAACGTTGCGGCGCGGATCTAAATAATTTGCACATCTACACTAGTAATTTTAATGCAACCCATCATCGTCTCATTTCCAGTTGTTTGTAAATTTTTTGCTTCAAATGCAACTTTTCCTAGCTTCATAAAGCCCTCGTTTCTAGATTCATCAAGCTAACAAGTCTGTCTATTGAGCGCAAGTTCGTTTGTTGAATGCACTTGTAAACTGGGACACCCACCTATCAGGGCTTGAGTAAAAGATAAATAGATACGGACATGTTAACCTAGTCAGGAAGTCCAAAAACGTTATTTCAACGGAAGAGCTGCGAAACAAACTGGCACTATGCAAAACATGTCAACCTCTATCAGACTATATAAATTATTTTCTGTTGTCGGATTATTTTCTGTTAACGTTATACGAAGGACTGACCCCAGTTGTGTTCAGCACGGCAACTGAAATACTAGTACATTTCTTTGAGCACGACGATCTTACTGACAGTGGTCAAAATCTCGTTAGAACCGTCTCACTAACAAGAACCTATAATCTGGAACAAGAATAAAAATACCAATTTTCCGGAAAATCCCATATATACACAGGTAACGTAATGCTGTTGAGCCCCTCCAATCCGGGCTTGGAGCAATCGATTGGGTGACATGGTGCACCTGCTCTGCCAGGCAAAGAGTGCAAGTCGGACCGCCCATGCACATAAAACCGTATTAGATCTAGTTTCATAGGGTGACAGAGCTTGGGATACCGTTTCATAGAAACGTCGGGTAAAACTCCGGCAACATTGGAAGCAACGTCTCAAAATGACCTAAATATTATTGTCGAGGACGTAAAACATCAAATCAAACAAACAAAACAATGCTGAATATTAAATCATCAAAGCAAATTTTACCCTTTTCATTGTTTTTGTCTGACGACGTCTTTATCGTATCCCTGATACGGTGTTCAAAAACTTTTCTCGCCCTTTAACACTTACACCCCTGAATTTCTGAAGTGGACTCGTCCATCTTTGAAGCTGGACATGGCCATTTTTGGCAAAAGGGGTTTAGTCATAACCATGCACAGACCGGCAAACAGTGTACATCCAGATGAGACGGCTCGTTCTGAGCCGTTTGATCTGGATTTAAACTGTTTGCATAACAGCCATTCCGCCCCGGCCCATCATCACGTGAACAAAACCGCGAAATGAAGACCCCTAAACTGTTACGAGATGGAATAGGAAACCTCTCTGGTGCTTATGCACATCTAAATTATTTTAGTAGATATATGGTAGGGCGGTGTGAGTGAAATATTTTGGGTGAAATATGGTACGCAAACTATGCGGCTCCATGAACAAGTCATGCACATATCATACGATGTATGCATGAGTGGTTTATAGAGAGCTGTTTTTACAATACAGGGGGCCGCTAAAAGGCTGAGTTCTATAGAATTTGCCTAAAAATCGCCAACCGCCAAATTGTGCCATATATGATTTTTATTCCCGTCACGTGTTGTGTGGGTGTTCGTTTTGACAGGAGTCATGTCATTGATTATAGGGTCGTTTCATCAATTTTTCCTATGGGAAATATACTATTTGAAGGCAAATCCATTATCTACTCGATTTTGCTATCTGGCTTTGTTTGTGGCCGGTATCTCCACTTCCCCACGAACAAAGCAAGGTAATACGAGTAGGCATGATTTTCCGGTAGTATTCATAGATATATAAACCCTGAAAAAGGCGGACACCTTAGCAGCA
Organism: Lucinisca nassula; assembly: GCA_963580285.1. NCBI lineage: Eukaryota > Metazoa > Mollusca > Bivalvia > Lucinida > Lucinidae > Lucinisca > Lucinisca nassula. The sequence goes on along the minus strand of OY757013.1, from coordinate 117,328,110 downwards.
GGTCAAGTTGTAAAGAGTAAACACAACATTGTGACGGGGAAATAGAGAGTATATTGAAAGGTATGTTTAATCTATGTTTAGTATTATTTTTGTATGAACATGCTTGTAGGTTTTGGAGGGGTTTACTTCTAGTATACCCCAACTTTCTGAAGCCTATTCTGAATTCACTATTGAGGCCTGTAGTGATTAGGCTACTAGCTTTGCCAGCTAGACGTCGCAGGATCGATCCCAGGCTTCTCCAGTAGTAGAATGAGTCTTTCTAAGTGAGGTCCTGTCTCATGCTGACCCTAGATGTTGGTGAGACGTAAAGTTTGGACACCCGCTCATTCTAGATTCATTTAGGCTTTTAGACCCCTTTTGTAGAATGTAATTAATAAACGCCGGGTCACTTGTTTGATCCATGACTTGTGACTGGCTGTGGTTAGAAAACCGTGGTTCCGTCCCAATATGATATTAGGTGTAGAGGGGACGTAAACTTAAGACGGGTTTAACCACATCTTCATCATCAGGGCAAACTCATACAAGAGCCTGTTGGGTTATCCGTGATGATGAACCGTAATGAATTTTATTTTACAAGCATGTTCACGTTGATTAGAAATAATTTTGTTCAAGAAGAATTACGAGTTCATTTTGTAATGATGCCGTTTTTGTCTGATAACTCAGTTTGTGCATGTATGTACATATAAAGAACGTGATGATGATAAGTGGGAGTATTTGGTCGCCACACGTCATAACGGCCTGAGCGGCGGGGATGACGTCAGCTGCGTCATCGGCGTCGCGAGGACGGTTGTGACGGGGTGCCTACCAAATAGAGAGAATTTACGGCAAACAGTGTTGGCCCATATGAGACACTAACAAATGTTGTAGATTATAGATGAAAATCTTCTGTTGTAGTTTCTATCTGTTATTAATGTATTGAATTTGTGAATAGCTATATTTGTGAGCCGTGTCGCGGAGAAGGATATGAAATAGAGATTGTTATGTTTCCTGTAATTGGCGGCTGACCAGGTAGCGCAAAGGCGTGGTCTGTTCAATTGCCTCTTACTTGTGATAATGTAGTGAGCACAAATTTGATGAGTATTATGCTCAGTAGTAGTGAGCATTAATTGATTTCTGTAGTGCTCAGTAAGGAACCATGAACTTTGAGTATTATTGTGTCAAGCGCTGGGTGCTGATAATTTGATGCACAGTCAAGTTGAGTTCTGCTGTACGGTTATTTGTCGCATGCACTAATCAGCCTGTATGTCTGGTCGGCGCATGCGCAATAACGGTATATGCATGAACATATTTTTACTTCTCCGGGAGGGGGATCATGATATAGCATGTATGTTTTGTGACTCGTTTCTAGTCCCGTTATCGTAATTTGCAGGCATAACAATGTGTGACCTGCTGCTCCCTGCTTCATAGCAGCAGGTACTGGTACGACGCTAGGCGTTAGGGTCCAGCAAGGGCGGACAGACCGCCGTAATCAGCGCCTACCAGGATAGAAGCAGATTCTTCTAAATCATTGTTCGTTGTAAACAAATGTGATCATGGAAGAGGTCAACTTACCTTATTTGGACGATCACTAAACGGCTGATCAGCAAACGTGATCGCTAATCCTAGGATAATCAATTATGTTGATAGACTAGTTTTACTAGTTCGCGAGAAGAAGTGTCACGCGAGTGGGGGATTCACCCAAAGTTATAAACTGGCCAGTCGCGTTTTGTGTTGTTTCTTTTTTTGTTTTTCTTGTTGTTTTTGTTGTTTGCTTCTGTAGGTATTCATGTCACCCGTTCCGAGCACAGAACAGTGTTTTGCCTTCGGAGCGGACGTCGTGAGTTGGCTACAGAAGCAACAATTTGTGATGTTTTGTGTTAGTAAGTGTTGTATGTAGATACTGTAAATAATTCATGTCAATCATTTAACATCTTTCTTGTGCCTTACCCCACAGCTGCCCGTACACCTGTCAGAGATCACGCTCGGTTGTCTTGTCAGCATGGGGGTTTGCGGGACGCCGTAAACCCACATGTAACATTTGGTGTCAGAAGTGGGATTCGAACCCACGCCCACATTCGTGGACCAGAAAAGTGAGGATTTGATCTCTGGCTGGTGTTCCCGGCTGTGGAACAGCACATTGATACTCTGAATCATCAATTTAAAAAAAAAAAAAAATGTATTGACAGCCACATTTAGAAATTAACTTGAATCTTCCTTCCTGCGTTGATGAAGTGCGAAACCCATGTATTCAACTGAATGGATACTGACAAGTCGATAATTTCTGAGCAGGAAGGCAAGGCAAACCCCACTTTTTCTTGGTAACGAAAAATTTAAGTAGACCCCACTTAATTGTGTTACCTGACATTCTACTAAGTTAAATTGGAGCTACTAATTGATCTTACCCACACATGGTTCTGACGTAGTGACGTTAACAATTTACTGACGTTGACATAACGGTAGCGTTAATATTTACGCAGTGGCTTGAGGTTAGGTATGACGTAATAGAAACATTAATGGTGACTTGTTATGATCGGAGTTTTGTAATGTGATAAAACTTCGGATTGTAGCATTTTACTGTAAACGTCGTCAGTTTATGACGTCATATTAGACTACCAGTACGCAACGTCATACTGTGCTGAAAGCATTTGACATTTCAAATCGCGTGTGCCTTAATAACTAACGTTTTAGTTAGATTAACGCGTATAACACATATCTTAACGTTTTAGTTAAGCCCATTCAATCATCACTGATCATAACTGATCAGTTTATAGTGGTTTTGATAGTAACGTGAGATTTACGTTATCAATAATGGAGCGTTTAATGCAAATGGGAAAGGACTTAGGTTATGAGGGGAAGGAGTTACAAGGTTTTGTTAAAGAGCAGCAGGATATTGAGCGGGCAGAAAGGCAAGAGCAAAGGGATTTAGAAAGGTTAAGGTCTGAAGAAAAGGAAAAGGAAAGGGTACATGAACTAGCTAAGTTAGAGGAAAAGGAAAAGGAAAGGGTACATGAACTAGCTAAGTTAGAGGAAAAGGAAAAGGAAAGGGCACATGAACTAGCTATGTTGAATGTTAATAAGGAACTTGAAATAGCACGCATCAAGACTGAAAGGGAGGCAAAAGAGATTAGTGAGGCCCATTTAGAAAAAATAAAACATGGGTTTGAGCTACAGCACCAAGAATTAAGGAATCAGTTAGAAATGCAGAGAGCGAAGCTCGAGCTAGAATTTGAAAAGCAAAAAGCTGAGAAGGTGGCGCATGCCCGGGATCCTAAGTTACCTTATTTTGAAGAGGGTAAAGATAAAATGGATAGTTATTTATCTAGGTTTGAGAAATATGCTACGGCTAATAAATGGGATAAGAGTGTTTGGGCCGCGTATTTAAGTGCATTGCTCAAAGGGCGCGCACTTGATGTATATGACCGGTTGTCAAATGAGGATGCGGCGGATTATGAAAAGTTAAAGGACGCTTTATTAAAGAATTTTGACATGACAGAGCGCGGATTTAGGAAACAGTTTCGTTATAGTAGGCCCGAGAAATCAGAAACGTTCATACAGTTCAGTAGTAGACTGAGAAGTTATTTAGAAAAATGGCTTAATATGGCAAAGATAGAAAAATCTTTTCCGGCTGTCTGTGATTTCATGGCAAGGGATCAGTTCCTGGAGTCATGTAATAGAGAACTGTATGTGCATCTGAAGCCAAAACAGTTTGGTAATTTAGATGAAATGGCTAGGGAGGCAGATTTGTTTGCAGAAGCGCGCGGGGGTGTATATAGTTGCATTAATAAGGGGCAACGCGATAATAGAGGCGCAGCGCAGGGTAAACAGGACAAAGTTGACTCGAACAAACCGAGTGGTAGACCGGATATCAAGTGTAGCATATGTGGTAAGGGGCATTTAACAATTAAATGTTTTAAGAACCCCGACAGGAAACAATTGTATAGCGCAGAGGTAGGAGCAACTGGAGTTGGGGATAGCGGTGTTAAAGAAAATTTTAACACGCGCGTAGAGACTCAAGGTTCTCAGGTTAAGAATGAGAATACGCAGAATGTAGGTCGTGGTTATACACGTGGTCGTGGTAATTTTAGAGGGTCTTTTCGCGGACGCGGTAAAAATAATAGCACACCACGTGGCGCAGCACACCAAGTTAGTTTTTGTCAAACGGAAGTAACTAGGAAAGGTGATGAGATTGGAAGTATTTTTGAAAATAAGGTTGGTGATCCTTTGATTTCGGATAGGGAGGAGTGTAGTAAGGAAACTAGGGAAGGTGTCTGTTACTTCTTAAAGGCAAGGTTACCGACGGCACAAGGATTGGTTAATAATAAAAAGGTGGTTGTATTAAGAGATACTGGGTGTACAGGCTGTGTCGTTCGGAGAAGTTTGGTTTCGGATAGTCAGTTAATAGGGAAGGAATCAAATGTTACGTTGATTGATGAATCCACACAAAGGTATCCTTTGGCAATGATTGACATTGATTGTCCTTTTTTTACTGGGAAAACTGAAGCTTTGTGTATGGATGATACGTTGTACGATTTGGTTATCGGTAACATTGATGGATCAAAACTTCCTGATATGTCTCATTTCTCAGCTGCGGCTGTAACTAGGTCTCAAACTAGGCAGGATGAGAAGCCTTACAGAAAACTTAAGGTTCCCGATCAGATCATTAACGATGACAAGGAGGCTTTCAAGCAAGCTCAGGTTGATGATCCAACTTTGGAAAACATCAGGAAAAGGGTTGTATCTGGGAACAAGACTGTGAGTCGTGGTTTAAACCGAGGTGAAACTAGGTTTATTGAGAAAAAAGGGTTGGCATATAGGGAGTTCACCAAGGGTAACAAAGTCTCTTTCCAACTTGTGGTCCCTCAAAGTTTCCGAGGAAAGGTGTTGAAACTGGCTCATGAAACGCTTATGTCTGGACATATGGGTATTAGGAAGACATTGGATAGAGTTGTAACTGAGTTTTACTGGCCCGGTATTTGCGGTGATGTCGCTAGATTTTGTAAATCTTGTGATATTTGTCAGAGAACTATTCAGAAAGGTCGGGTCACTAAAGTACCTCTAGGAAAAATGCCATTGATTGATACGCCATTTAAGAGGGTGGCAGTGGACATAGTTGGTCCAATTGAGCCTCGATCTGATAGGAAATCTCGGTATATTTTAACCATGATAGATTATGCGACAAGGTATCCAGAGGCGATAGCTTTACCGAGTATTGAGACGGAACGTGTCGCGGAAGCGCTTATTGAAATGTTTAGTAGGGTTGGCATTCCTGATGAAATGTTGACTGATTGTGGATCACAGTTTACTGCTGAGGTAATGAAGGAAGTCAGCAGACTTCTTTCTCTTCAACAGTTAACGTGTAGTCCGAGACACCCAATTTGCAACGGACTGATAGAGCGTTTCCACGCTACGTTAAAGCAGATGTTACGTCGCATGTGTGCTGAACGTCCAAAAGATTGGGATAAATATCTTCCAGCCTTATTATTTGCGGTAAGGGAAGTCCCACAAGAGTCTTTAGGATACTCCCCTTTTGAGTTGTTATATGGACGTAACGTCAGAGGTCCAATGGCAATATTAAGAGAATTATGGGCTGAAGAGGTACGCGATGAGCAAGTTCTTTCGACGTATCAATACGTTATTGAGCTTAGGGAACGGTTAGAGCAGACATGCAAATTAGCGCGTGATAATTTAAAGAAGGTTCAGATTAAGCAGAAAGCTTATTATGATAAAGGCGCGAGGTCGCGTAAATTTGACGTCGGCGACAAAGTACTGTTGTTACTACCGACAGACAGTAATAAATTATTGCTTCAATGGAAAGGTCCTTATGAAGTTGTTGAGGTAGTGAACAGAATGGATTATAAGATTGACGTCAATGGAAATGTTAACACATATCACGCTAACATACTGAAGCAATATGTGGAACGTCAAAATGTGACGTCACATTGCTTGCTATCTGTAGAGTCCACTCAGTCAACTGAAAATGATGACGTTGACGAATTCTCATTGGAAGATTGCGCTTTTCCTACTGCAAAGCAACCAGAGACGTTTAAGGACGTCAATATTTCAGAAATGTTAACGCAGGATCAGCGTAAAGAAATAGAGACGTTGATAAAAGAATACCCGGACGTACTGTCCAGTGTACCAGGACGAACTGACCAAATAGAACACGACATAAAGTTGCTGACGACGGAACCAGTGAGGTCAAAAGGTTATGCCATACCATATAAAGTACGGGATGTAATGGAAAAGGAAATTCAAGATATGTTAGATTTAGGAGTTATTGAGCCATCAATATCTCCATATTCATCCCCTGTAGTACTTGTCCCTAAAAAAGATGGTTCGGTGCGGTTCTGCATTGACTTCCGTAAACTTAATAAAGTGACGGAGTTCGATGCAGAACCAATGCCAAATATGGAGGAGGTTATAAATAGAATGTCGGGGCACAAATACTTTAGCAAATTAGATTTGTCAAAAGGTTATTGGCAGGTAAAAATGACGTCTAAGGCAAAACCCCTAACTGCGTTCGAAACCCCCAAAGGCGTGTTTCAATTCAAAACTATGCCCTTCGGTTTGGTAAACTCAGGAGCAACATTTTGCAGGTTGATGAGAAAGATTCTGTCCGAACTTTCTAACGTTGATAGCTTCGTCGATGATATGTGGATCTTTACCGAAACTTGGAAAGACCACTTGACGTCATTACGTGAAGTTTTAGATAGACTCAGGACAGCCAAGTTGACGGCAAAACCTTCCAAGTGTATGATTGGGTATAGCAGTATCGAATGTCTTGGTCACAGTGTAGCTGCTCAGTCAGTAAGACCGCAAGAAGACAAGATACAAGCTATAAAGGATGCTCCTCGACCTTCTACTAAGAGACAAATAAAGTCATTTCTTGGGTTGGCTGGTTTCTACCGCCGTTTCATTCCAAATTTCTCATCTATCGCTTCCCCTTTGACAGATTTAACTAAGAAAAGTAGACCAAACAAGATCACAGACTGGCAGGACCATCATGAAAAGGCTTTTCAGACCCTGAAGAATAGACTCACGTCTAGTCCTATTCTTCGTCTTCCTATCTTTCATGATGGGAATCCGTTCATACTCCGGACGGACGCTTCTGATGTTGGTATAGGAGCCGTTTTGCTCCAAGAATTTGAAGGGGAAGGACGACTTCCCATTGCTTATGCCAGCAAGAAACTTTTGCCTCGTGAGAAAAACTATTCTGTAATAGAGAAGGAATGTTTGGCTATTATCTGGGGTGTTGAGAAATTTCGCAAGTATCTTTACGGAGTAGAATTCCTGCTTGAGACAGACCACAAGCCCTTGTCGTATATGCAAACAGCAAAAGTTCTCAATCCTCGAATTATGCGTTGGGCAATGAAACTACAGCCGTATAGATTTCGGATTGTTGCAATTCGGGGCCAAGAAAATTTGGGGGCAGACTACCTTAGTAGGTAATTCTTCGCACGGTTGTTGTGTAAATAGCTGTCTTGTTTAGATAGGTTCATCCTATTCCATCTCTGTACACAAAGAAAAAACATTTCTGATTGTTTTTTCTCCAAAATGGGAAACCTTTGTTACGAGATGGAATAGGAAACCTCTCTGGTGCTTATGCACATCTAAATTATTTTAGTAGATATATGGTAGGGCGGTGTGAGTGAAATATTTTGGGTGAAATATGGTACGCAAACTATGCGGCTCCATGAACAAGTCATGCACATATCATACGATGTATGCATGAGTGGTTTATAGAGAGCTGTTTTTACAATACAGGGGGCCGCTAAAAGGCTGAGTTCTATAGAATTTGCCTAAAAATCGCCAACCGCCAAATTGTGCCATATATGATTTTTATTCCCGTCACGTGTTGTGTGGGTGTTCGTTTTGACAGGAGTCATGTCATTGATTATAGGGTCGTTTCATCAATTTTTCCTATGGGAAATATACTATTTGAAGGCAAATCCATTATCTACTCGATTTTGCTATCTGGCTTTGTTTGTGGCCGGTATCTCCACTTCCCCACGAACAAAGCAAGGTAATACGAGTAGGCATGATTTTCCGGTAGTATTCATAGATATATAAACCCTGAAAAAGGCGGACACCTTAGCAGCAGGTCAAGTTGTAAAGAGTAAACACAACATTGTGACGGGGAAATAGAGAGTATATTGAAAGGTATGTTTAATCTATGTTTAGTATTATTTTTGTATGAACATGCTTGTAGGTTTTGGAGGGGTTTACTTCTAGTATACCCCAACTTTCTGAAGCCTATTCTGAATTCACTATTGAGGCCTGTAGTGATTAGGCTACTAGCTTTGCCAGCTAGACGTCGCAGGATCGATCCCAGGCTTCTCCAGTAGTAGAATGAGTCTTTCTAAGTGAGGTCCTGTCTCATGCTGACCCTAGATGTTGGTGAGACGTAAAGTTTGGACACCCGCTCATTCTAGATTCATTTAGGCTTTTAGACCCCTTTTGTAGAATGTAATTAATAAACGCCGGGTCACTTGTTTGATCCATGACTTGTGACTGGCTGTGGTTAGAAAACCGTGGTTCCGTCCCAATATGATATTAGGTGTAGAGGGGACGTAAACTTAAGACGGGTTTAACCACATCTTCATCATCAGGGCAAACTCATACAAGAGCCTGTTGGGTTATCCGTGATGATGAACCGTAATGAATTTTATTTTACAAGCATGTTCACGTTGATTAGAAATAATTTTGTTCAAGAAGAATTACGAGTTCATTTTGTAATGATGCCGTTTTTGTCTGATAACTCAGTTTGTGCATGTATGTACATATAAAGAACGTGATGATGATAAGTGGGAGTATTTGGTCGCCACACGTCATAACGGCCTGAGCGGCGGGGATGACGTCAGCTGCGTCATCGGCGTCGCGAGGACGGTTGTGACGGGGTGCCTACCAAATAGAGAGAATTTACGGCAAACAGTGTTGGCCCATATGAGACACTAACAAATGTTGTAGATTATAGATGAAAATCTTCTGTTGTAGTTTCTATCTGTTATTAATGTATTGAATTTGTGAATAGCTATATTTGTGAGCCGTGTCGCGGAGAAGGATATGAAATAGAGATTGTTATGTTTCCTGTAATTGGCGGCTGACCAGGTAGCGCAAAGGCGTGGTCTGTTCAATTGCCTCTTACTTGTGATAATGTAGTGAGCACAAATTTGATGAGTATTATGCTCAGTAGTAGTGAGCATTAATTGATTTCTGTAGTGCTCAGTAAGGAACCATGAACTTTGAGTATTATTGTGTCAAGCGCTGGGTGCTGATAATTTGATGCACAGTCAAGTTGAGTTCTGCTGTACGGTTATTTGTCGCATGCACTAATCAGCCTGTATGTCTGGTCGGCGCATGCGCAATAACGGTATATGCATGAACATATTTTTACTTCTCCGGGAGGGGGATCATGATATAGCATGTATGTTTTGTGACTCGTTTCTAGTCCCGTTATCGTAATTTGCAGGCATAACAATGTGTGACCTGCTGCTCCCTGCTTCATAGCAGCAGGTACTGGTACGACGCTAGGCGTTAGGGTCCAGCAAGGGCGGACAGACCGCCGTAATCAGCGCCTACCAGGATAGAAGCAGATTCTTCTAAATCATTGTTCGTTGTAAACAAATGTGATCATGGAAGAGGTCAACTTACCTTATTTGGACGATCACTAAACGGCTGATCAGCAAACGTGATCGCTAATCCTAGGATAATCAATTATGTTGATAGACTAGTTTTACTAGTTCGCGAGAAGAAGTGTCACGCGAGTGGGGGATTCACCCAAAGTTATAAACTGGCCAGTCGCGTTTTGTGTTGTTTCTTTTTTTGTTTTTCTTGTTGTTTTTGTTGTTTGCTTCTGTAGGTATTCACGTCACCCGTTCCGAGCACAGAACAGTGTTTTGCCTTCGGAGCGGACGTCGTGAGTTGGCTACAGAAGCAACAATTTGTGATGTTTTGTGTTAGTAAGTGTTGTATGTAGATACTGTAAATAATTCATGTCAATCATTTAACATCTTTCTTGTGCCTTACCCCACAGCTGCCCGTACACCTGTCAGAGATCACGCTCGGTTGTCTTGTCAGCATGGGGGTTTGCGGGACGCCGTAAACCCACATGAGACGGCTCGTTCTGAGCCGTTTGATCTGGATTTAAACTGTTTGCATAACAGCCATTCCGCCCCGGCCCATCATCACGTGAACAAAACCGCGAAATGAAGACCCCTAAACCCCACTTCATATAGAGAAAACTGGGGTTTACGGAGGTATACATTATTTTTCTTATTTCTTCTCCAAGACATAGGTTGTGGTACTCGTTAGAATCGCCTCAATGAGGCGGTTCTAACGAGCACCCACAACCTATGTTCTTTTGTCTTCACTATAAGTAAGATGGGATACAGATTTTTCAAAAGTCGAACGACTTTCTCCTGAATCCCATTTGTGTAACATTGTAACTTTGTAGGTTTTATGTGTTGAGTTTATATTTATTAGTTATACAAATAAAATAAAATTTAAACTAACCTATGTTCTGAGCATTTGCTAAAGATTTGCTACAGAAAAGTAGCCATTTTTGAGAGGTGAAAATGCATTCTGCCGCACGGAATGATGGGGGCTTTTTTTGTTTGATTTGAGGTTGAACGTCCCCTTCAACACTGTAAAGGTCATTTTGGAGACGTTGCTTCCAATTTTGTGGGACTTTTACCCGACATTGAGACGATATGACATCTCAAGCCCTGTCGCCCAATGTAACCAATAAGGTTTATAAGCATGGACGGGCCGACTCGCACCGCTTTGCCTGGGCAGGCTTAGCTTCTCTAAGCTTTACCAGTACTCGTGTGCGGGTCGGTTTCAGCTGTGCGTGGAAGCATCATGCAGCCCATATATTTCTTCAAGCCCCGATGGGGGCTTGAAGAAATAGATTGGGCTGCATGATGTTTCCACGCAGAGCTGAAACCGATCGGGGCTTGAAGAAATATATGGGCTGCATGATGCTTCCACGCAGAGCTGAAACCGGCCGCACATGAGTACTGGTAAATCGCTTAGGGGTCAGGGAAAGTGTTGCGAGTAGGACCGTCCATGCAAATTAACCAGTTTGGGTTGTTTGGGCGGCAGGCATTGAGATGTCATTTGATCTCAGTGTCGGGTAAAAGTCCCACCAAATTGGCAGGAACGTCTCCAAAATTACTTAGTGTTGACGGGGACGTAAAAACCTCAATTCAAACAAAATAAAGCATAGCAGCCAGTATCGGCCTAAAGGGTTGAAAGCTTATTTTGTGGTTATTGCATTGCTCAAGAGGTCCTAACGCGACGACCTTTGTTATGCAAATAAATAACTGCTTTTATAATTCTAGATAAAAATATAGATATATTCTTATATAAAATATTTATATTTCTGATGGTATATATATGCTACGGTCATAACCATCTAAAGGTTTGTTTAACATACTACCACGCATTCTGACTCACAATGTCAATGTTTTGATCATAGAGGTGTACAAATTTAGTTGTATTTCCTTTTAAAGGAAAACATTATGTAGTATAATATATGTTTTCAAAGTAATATCAGTGATAATTAAGATAAATCTAAAAATATTTTGAATTTTTGTTATAGTTCAAGGCGTAAAATTACGTTTTACGTAAATTACGTATTTTATTACGAAAACACGCCTATATAATTTTGAACACCCCCTTGAACCCCACTTTTATATAGTAAAACTTGGGTTTCTGGGGGTATACCTTATTTTTCTTGTTTCTGCTCTAAAATATAGATTGTGGGTACTCGTTAGAACCGCCTCGATGAGGCGGTTCTTACGAGTGCCCACAATCTATATTTTGAGCAGAAATAAGAAAAATATCACAGTTTTTCATCCTAAAATTTTCATTTTTTCGGTGATAAAGGTGGCAATGTATATGTATAGGCGTGTTTACGTATTTGCTGTTGACAGAATCTGGTAGAAATTATCATGACCGGTAATTAAGATGAATGTTTAAACATTTAATTTTCCATATACAGTGAAATTCCGCTATTATGACCACCTAAAATTAAGGTGAATTCTGCTTTAAAATGCTTATATGTATTTAGAAGGGGCAATTATTCTATTTTCGTGTTTTCTGCACATAAGTGCACAAAATCCCCTGGTCAGGGACCACATTTGAGACTGTTCGATATTTCTTGCACTCAAGATAAGGAAATCCGTGGTTTTAGCATTCGACAGAAATTCTGTTCTTACCCTGGTGTTCTTACCCAGGGACAGGGTGAAATGTGATATGCACTGGTTGAATAAGACCTCATATGCACCGACGTTAAGTTTGAAGTCACAGCAGGTAACGTGACGTCACTAAACAGCACAATATGGCGGACGACGGCAACTGAAGTGACTGCAATTATGAAAGGTATGCAAGAAAACGAATCTTACATGGTGTGAGGGGCAGATAGAAAATCCGTTCCTCGGGATCAGTCCGGCATCACGAGGCTTTCCGAGGACTGTGACCCTCGGATCGGATTTTTCTATTAACCCCTCACAGACATGTAAGATTCTATCGCTACCGGGGACATAAAAACAATGAAATTTTAAAGTCATGAAAGAAAACATTATCCTGAATGGGTTTTATCTTAGTGTGAAGCTCATGATCATGAAAATAGGACCGCGCCTCTTCTAGACCCTTGCCTCGTTAAGCCTTTACATTGCTGCTTTAGTGCCAAATAAACGAACCGGACGAAAATACCCCGAACTTAAAAGAATTTTAACGAGCAACATCATTCTTAGCCAAGTGTTTACTTTTCAACAACAAACGTTTCTGGAATTGCGGTAATTTACTCTTCATTTTGAAAGCATGCAAATAGTATTAGGTGTTAAAAGACTTGTGATGCAGTGTTTCATTAATATCTAGCCGTATCAAATGCATTTGGCTCCTTCTACAGTTCCTGAGAACTTAATCAAACAGCAAAAAGATATTCTTGTCTAGAGGTGTGAACTCGGAATATTTTTCAATTATTATTGCGATAAAATAGGATATTCTGTTAGAATATCACTATAGTGCCAACACTTGCAGGGTGAAGTAGCGGAGATATACAGTAAACGCTTGCTTCTCATATTATTGTGCATTTTATCACATGACGTCGAGTCTGAGAATTTAATAACGTCATGTAATAAATTCGATAATCAACTAGTGGATTAAACATGCAAATTAGTTAGATACGACCTGTATCGTTACATGTACGACGTTCTAAACGGCGGAATATTGACATTTTTGTTAAACGCGTTTTAAGAGTCATATGATAAATAGAATCTTGCATTCGTGCTCATGTATTATTAAATTTATTAAACTCGTTGAGGAAAAGGAATAAAATGCTCGGCAAAGCCTCGCATTTTATCCCTTTTCCACAACTCGTTTAATAAATTCAATAAAACATGAATACCCATGTAAGATCCTCTATGTCTAGAGTGTCAAGAATTGCAAGGTGAAGTAGCGGAGATATACAGTAATCGCTTGCTTCTCCTGATATTGTGCATTTTATCACATGACGTCGAGTCTGAGAGTGTAATAACGTCATGTAATAAATTCGATAATCCACTAGTGGATTAAATATGCAAATTAGTTTGAAACGTCCCGTAACGTTACATGTACGACGTCCTAAACGACGTCGCATTTACTAATGGTGGAATATTGCTTATATGCAAATATATATTGGAAAAGTTGCAGACGACGTAAACAGTCATTTCCAATTCAGGTTTGCTCGGCATCATACCGGTAAAGGAAAGGTCTTTCCTGGGTAGGCTTCGACATTCTAAGCGGTTTACCAGTATTCAAGTTCGGTTGGCTTCAGCGTTCCCGGCTCCGATCCCGTTTGGTATTCTAATGCACTTGCGTGTGTAACGCGACGTCTGACTGCTGATTCGTTTACGTCAAAAAACTTGCGACAGTATATTTATTTTGCGATATACTGTCGGAAACCCGTAATTTTGTTTCTCACAGAGCTAGGCGCTGTGTGCAGAAAAAAACTACAGTTTTTAACAAAACAACCAGATGAGGATAACTGACGCGTCGCCGTAAAACGAAATTTCCGATTGTAAAAGCCCCGATTTACCTACCAAAATGACAATAATGAGTGGTATGGTTATTCTCTAAACAGACATGTCCCACTACGAGAACACACCCGTGCGACATCTCTTCTGATGAAATCAGTGATATTCTTCTGTTTTCATGCTGTAAACGTAGGTTGAAACGAGTTCCAACAACGTTTTATGTCTTGGAGCAGAGATAGGAAAAATAATTCTTGCACACCAGGCACGGAAACCCGTGATTTTACCCTTGGATAGAAATTTATGTTCTGACCCTGGTGTTCCGACCCAAAATCGAATATTATCGCGTGTTTGATAAATGCACTGGTTGATTACGACATCGTATGTTGCATCCCTAAACGTCCGACATCCCTAAGTGTCCGACAAAATTTTAATTTCTCGCAAAATTGTTGGAAACGGTGGGGAATGTTCAATTATGACATTTTAAGTGAAAATTTCGAAAAAAATTTTTTGGGAAATATTCGAAATTTAACTTCAATTTTTTCTTGTCGGACATTTCGGGGTGCCCCATGCATCCCTAAGTGTCCGCCATCCCTAAATGTCCGACAACATGAAAATTGACTAAGAAAGCATTTTTATTGTTAATAATCAATCAATGATAAATAAAAACACAAATTTAACGTTAAACCTATGTTAAAAATGTTCACCTTTGGAAATAAGCATTGCAATATATGGATCCGAATATACCGGCATCCTTAGATGTCCGCCAGCATGACAAAATCTTAGTTTCTCGGGAAGATGTCCGAAAAAGGTGGGGAATGATCAATTGTGACATTTAAAGTGAAAACTTCGCTTTTTTTCTCGAAAATATTCGAAATTTAACTTCATTTTTTTTTTCTTGTCGGACACTTAGGGATGACCCATGCATCCCTAAGTGTCCGCCATCCCTAAATGTCCGACAACATGAAAATTGACTAAGAAAGCATTTTTATTGTTAATAATCAATCAATGATAAATAAAAAGACAAATTCAACGTCAAACCTTTGTTAAAAATGTTCACCTTTGGAAATAAGCATTGCAATATATGGATCCGAATATGTCCGCAATCTCTAGATGTCCACCAGCATGACAAGTAACTTGGAAAATAGTTCTTACCGCTAATAATGAATAATGATTTATAAAGAAAAAGGTGAAGTAATTAAACCTATGCTAAAAAAGAATACCTTCGGACATATGCATCTTGATTGAATTTGTCTTTTTATTTATCATTGATTGATTATTAACAATAAAAATGCTTTCTTAGTCAATTTTCATGTTGTCGGACATTTAGGGATGGCGGACACTTAGGGATGCATGGGTCATCCCTAAGTGTCCGACAAGAAAAAAATGAAGTTTCCGACGAGAAAAAAAAAACGAAGTTTTCACTTAAAATGTCACAATTGATCATTCTCCACCGTTTCGGACATTTTCCCGAGAAACTAAGATTGTGTCATGCTGGCGGACAAGAAAAAAAAATGAAGTTAAATTTCGAATATTTTCGAGAAAAAAAGCGAAGTTTTCACTTAAAGTGTCACAATTGATCATTCTCCACCGTTTCGGACATCTTCCCGAGAAAATAAGATCTTGTCATGCTGGCGGACATCTAAGGATGACGGTATATTCGGATCCATATATTTCAATGCTTATTTCCAAAGGTGAACATTTTTAACATAGGTTTAACGTTAAATTTGTGTTTTTATTTATCATTGATTGATTATTAACAATAAAAATGCTTTCTTAGTCAATTTTCATGTTGTCGGACATTTAGGGATGGCGGACACTTAGGGATGCATGGGGCACCCCGAAATGTCCGACAAGAAAAAAAATTGAAGTTAAATTTCGAATATTTCCAAAAAAATGTTTTTCGAAATTTTCCCTTAAAATGTCATAATTGAACATTCCCCACCGTTTCCAACAATTTTGCGAGAAATTAAAATTTTGTCGGACACTTAGGGATGTCGGACGTTTAGGGATGCAACAATCGTATGCGCCGTCGTTAAGGTTGACGTCACAGCACGTTACGTGACGTCACTAAACATTCCTGCAGTGTCAACACAATATGGCGGACGTCGGTAACCGAAGTGACTGCAGCATTAAAATACCCGCTATAAAATGGAAGGTGTGCAAGAAAAAGAATCCAATATGGGTGTGAGGGGTGGATAGAAAAATCTGTCCCTCGGGATCACTGTCCGGCATCACTCGGCAAGCCTCGTGATGCCGTACAGTGTCCCTCGGGACGGATTTTTCCATCCACCCCTCACACCCATATAAGATTCTTATATTACACCCTCGTAAACTCAAGTTTTCTCTATATAAAGTGGGGTTTAATGGGGGTGTTATTTATACGTAAGATGGAAGAAGGTATGTCAAATGAGGATAAAACTCAACACCACCATCATGCCATGCCATTTTTTAGGGCAAGGGGTGTGGGGATTGGGTGGGCTAAGTATGATGTGAGTCTTAGCTAGGCACACATGCCTGAGTATGCATGTTTCCTTGAGGCTGATGAAATCAGATATCAGATAGCTTAAACCTTTATCCTGCTGAACAAATTCACGCTTTGTTGGACAAGCAAATAACTCGATACATTCTGTTCATTTGAAAACTGAATGACAAACAGTGTAGGTACTGATCTGGATCTATACTGTTTGCAAAGGTAAGGGTGGTCGTATTTGGCGGCAATAATTTTATTCGGCCACCTAAGCTCTGCGTTTCGGCCGCCTAAGCACTGCGGTTTTGACCACCTAAGCACTGCGGGATCGGCCACCTACGCTCTGCGGGTTTGGCCACCTAAGCACTGCGGGTTCAGCCACCTAAACTCTGCGGGTTATCTTCTCATTTGTTACCAATCACCCTCAAAATGACAAGCTTTTACGCCTGTTCAATACTTCAATCTTTCCATTATCCGTGTTCAAACACTGCTTTTATCTATATAGCCTCTTACACCTTCCAGTGAAAAACATTGATCTGGCTAAAAAGGTTAATTTAGATAAAAAAAAAATAAGGTCATATCGTATTGGAGCTCGACCAACCGAGAAAAAGCAAACAAGTGTATTTTCTACCTGGATTTTAGAGGCAACCCAGCAGGCACACATCGCTAGGGCAACGTCAAACCAACGTCGGTGCAACATCATGACCTTGCACCGACGTTGATGTGATGTGACAATTACGTCATGTGTCTGCTGGGAAGGATCACAAACAAAATGTAACCACATTATAAAAATAAAATATAAACAAAACGGCATGGAATTAAAGAAAATGGCGTCAGCATGCACCCCATGCGTTCTGTTAAATGAGTGACCGTACGGCGATAAAACTACCCGTTCTTAACTATTTCAGCAGAATTTCTCTGGAAATGCAGTTCATAAATAATTTCTTTCATTTCATCAAGTACATACACTTGTTACGAACGGACGTTTGTACCTTGAAGGGACTTACAAATGACGTCGTATTTAAAGTTAATAGCAATTATGATCGAAGTTGTCATTTTTATAGGACCGGTAGTTTTCAATAATAGCTGTTGCATTTTCTTATCAATGCGTCATTAAAAAATCAAACAGGACGCCTAACACTATAGTGACGTTTTACGACAGGTGATTACGTCATAATGTGATAGCTTCAACGCCTTCATTTTGTTTACATTTCAACGCTATTTTTGACGAATTGCTTGTTAATGGGGTCGTCTGTGCAGCAAAAAACTTGATTTACAGGTAAATGCAGTTTAATGATAGATAATTACAGACCTTGGCTTCTTGCATTGCAACTGCTGGATTTCTGTTGAAAAGAAGCAAGAAAATTGATCTTAATCAACGGTTTCTTTTGATTTGTATACGGAAAAGATAAAATATCTTGTTTTTAACGCTACGTGAGTTTTAAATCGCGGTAATCCTATTCAGTGCAACAAGCAGAAAAGCACGTTGCAAACTTAAACAAAAGATGCCAAGGAAAAAAAAAAAACTAACAGCAAAATTCCTATATTAAGACCACCTTTGGGACTGTTCAAAAGTGGTCTTAAAAGACCACTTTTGAACAGTCCCAAAGGTGGTCTCTGACCAGAGGACATACAAAGAAAGAATGACTACAGCCTGTTAATTAAGCTTTTTAGAGCAGAGAATTAGTCTAAATTTTAGTTGGTCTTAAAAGTGGAATTTTACTGTATAATATAATACCCTGTCTCTGGTCGGGCCAACCGGAGTGTAACTGTTCCAGTCGTTGCTGTGGAGTCCACATCGATTTTATGTTCTCGGACGAGTTAGAAATCCTTTGTGTGGAATGGACAATAATTATTAATTTGTCGTAAGAACGTCAGAACCAAGGGGAAGGATTGTGGCCAAGAAATTTCAATTTAAGCCCCCCCACCCCCCCCCCCCCCCCAACACAAACACACACTGGCTGACCGGAAACATCGCTGTGTAGGCTGCCATTCTACAAATGTGAGGTGTACTCAACAACCGGGAGTGTGTATAACGCACATAGTCTGTGTCCCCTTAACCCATTTAGTACCAGAAACACCCAAACGGGTAGCCTGGCAAACAGTGCAGTGCAGAACGCGGCGTTTGATCAGGGCATCCACTGTTTGCTAAAAGTTCAGTCATTTCTAAAATAAATTTTGATGAAAACAGAACCTGACACCCCAAAATTTTGAAATGGACTCCTGCTATATAAAAGGAGGAAGATTCCATTTGGTACAAAAAGGGTTAACAGAATGCGTTGTGCTGACAAAGTGACAGAAAATTATAAATCATGTTGCAAACTATGGTCGAGAGAAGTCGAAGAACACCTTGACTCGCAATTTTGTTCTGTATTTCTCAGTAGTATAAAGAAGACCATTTGCTTTTCTTCCAAATATAATGATGTCAGTAATGACGGAAACTCAATAAAGTTGCATTGACCTACAGCAGTGTGCATTATCTATTCCTAAACAATGTATTTTGACATTCATGGATATGTACGTATCTGTTTGGTAACACCCAAATCCTACAAATGCCACATATATGCATGACAGGGACTTCACCTTCGTATATGCAACCAAAACAACCTTCTATGTGTGCTTGACATGTCAGCCCCAACACGCTGTGGTTGATCTGGGTTGAATACTCACACAAGTTAGGTCTTTCGAAGGGCATACTTGTTTCTATGCGCCGACCTTATATTTATTACGCCTGTTTATATGTTCGAACATTAAATTGACACCTATTGACACCTTAATGGCTATTAAAGCTACCACGATGTACGTATATGTGACAAATTGTTTCTAAATC
Source organism: Lucinisca nassula (assembly GCA_963580285.1). Taxonomy (NCBI): domain Eukaryota; kingdom Metazoa; phylum Mollusca; class Bivalvia; order Lucinida; family Lucinidae; genus Lucinisca; species Lucinisca nassula. Next base: position 117,308,816 of record OY757013.1, on the reverse strand, counting down.
ATAGCTTAAATGGCAACCACTTCGTTAGAACATTAATTTCCTGAGGATGAAATATGCGAACAAACATTTTCTGAGACAGCAATAACAAATCAACTTTGTCCACCAAGAACTTGCGAAGACATAGTACGCTAACGCAATAACGCCGTTGTGCAGGCATTAAAGAAGAAGAAGGAGAAGATGAAGCAGGAGAAGGTGGTAGAAGAAGATCATAATAAGAAGGAGCAGAAGAATTCAAAACCTATGCATGTGTCTAAAGGATACATTACATACATTACACGCATGTTCGAATATATTGCAAATTTTACCACCAAAAATGGAAAAAATTCAGATAAAACAAAACACAGACAGAATCGCCTCGTTCACGTTCGTAATAAAGGACACTTGCCCACCAATCAAAACCAAACCAGGGCATTTTCTCCCAATGTCTTACTTTTGGTAAGGACAACTGCCCCGGGTCCCCAACCGCTTCCCAGTGAAAATGGCTATTCAACAGAAATAAGCAATGTAATGAACAACCATTCTGCACATACAGAGGTGCTTTCTACCAGGATTTGTTTGTTTGATTTGTGGCAACACTGTAAATGTCATTTTGGAGACGTTGCTTCCAATTTTGTGGGACTTTTACCCGACATTGAGATAAAATGACTTCTCAAGCCCTGCCGCCCAATGAAACCAATAGGGTTTTCAAGCATGGACGGTCAGACTCTCACCGTTTTGCCTGGGCAGGCTTAGATCTTCTCAGCTGTTTAGTGTTTACCAGTACTCGTGTGCGGGTCGGTTTCAGCTCTGAGTGGAAGCATCATGCAGTCCATCTATTTCTTCAAGCCCCGATGGGCGGGGGCCGGCTTTCTACCAGGAATCGTTGATTTGATGTTGCATGCAAGCAAGTCCCCTCATCCTGCGGTAAGCGCATCTGTCCTCCAGTGAAAATGATTTTTGATAGGAATAAGAAATTTAGTGCTCACCCTTATAACCGCACTTTTCTGCACATTCAGTGGGGCTTTTCCGGAGGGTGTCGAGGGTGCAAAAACTTGTTTTGTTCGAATTGAGGTTTTAGGCCTGTGCTATCATTTAGGTCCTTTTGAAGATGTTGTTCCAATTCCGTGGGGTTTCTACACGAAACTGAGATCAAACGACATCTCAAGCTCTGTCCCTTCGCCCCCACCCCCACCTCAAATAAAAAAGAAAGAAAAAAAAAGTTTATATGTAAGGGTGAACCAACTCGTACCACCTTGCCTGACGGCCCCCGCCCATCGGGGCTTGAAGAAATAGATGGGCTGCATGATGATTCCACGCAGAGCTGAAACCGACCCGCACATGAGTACTGGTAAACTGCTTAGAGGATCTAAGCCTGTCTAGATAAAGCGGTGCGACTCGAACCATCCATGTTTATAAACCCTATTGGTTAAATTGGGAGACAGGAATTGAGATGTCATTTGAACTGGATGTCGGGTAAAAGTCCCACAAAATTGGAAGTAACGTCTCCAAAAAGACTTATACAGTGTTGACGGGGACGTTAACCATCAAATCAATCAATCAAAAAAAAAAAAAAAAAAAAAAGTTAATATGGAAGGGTGGCCCAACTAGTACTACATTGCCTGTGCAGGCTTACTCGTGGGCGGTCAATTTCAGCTCTGCGTGGAAGCATCATGCAGCCCAATCTATTTCTCCAAGCCCCGATAGACGGGGCCCTACTTTTTTTCGAGGGTGTATATCACACGGAATCGTAAACATGATGATGCGTAAAACAGCTGGACAAGGTTTTAATGTCACCTCGCCCTGCATTGGCCTTAAAGGCTAAAAAACAATAGTAAATTTGTTGATATCCTGATTTTACATCTTTACAACCTTATAAAAACGAACTTGATGACAATTTATGAGAACTTTACATTTAAATACATTCATATGATATACGAGGGTTTGAGTACTTAAGATAAAAGCAGGCAATTTCGAGTGGCGACGTACACACCAAAATAACTCCAAATATGTGCGTAGGTGAAAAACAATACGTAACAAACTGCATCTAAACTGCTACTAATACTCTTGTTTGCATTAAATTTTGCTATTAGTCCGTTTTAGCCGAATCCTGAAATGGGGCTTTTGCAAACGGCGTAGGCCCAGATCAGACGCCGCAGAACGCGGCGTCTTATCTGGGCCTTCACCGTTTGCAAAACGTCCGGCATTTTGTTTTAATTCTATTTTTTTTATAAAAAACTCAATATAACACCCCTGAATATCGAATTAGACTCTACCATCTATGTATCGTGAGATAAATTTTATTCGGCTAAAAATGGGTTTAAAAGTGTAAACTGGTGGGAAATTACAGATTTGTCACTTAAAATGCGAATACTTTAACATCTGAATGCACCACCTCATAATTTGTCAAACAGATAACATTGCTGAATGTATGCAATGTATGACGCCATGTTATTTGTTTCTCAGACAATGTCGCTGTACTTTTCATACAATGCATACATCTTACATACGGTACCCAGAATACATCCGTGTGAAATAATAGTATCTTACATGATATTATGATTAATAACGTGCCCCTGCCCATTGGGGCTTGAAGAGATAGTGTTGACGGGGACGTTAAACCTCAAATCAAACAAACAAACAATTAATTGACTATTCTGTATTGTTCGGAGGTCATCCGTATAAACAACAGGTCAAAAACCAATAATCATGTTTTTTATTTGTGTCAGTTAATAAAATTGTCATTAATCAAGAATTTTCGTATTGGCCAAGTTACAGGTCCTCGGCCAGCTGTATTAGCCTCGCCCTTCGGCCTCGGGCCAATACAGCAGACCTCGGACCTGTAACTGGCCCATACAAAATTACTTGATTAATAATATTATTTATCATATGATGTCGTTGATAAGCAGTGGATAACGTCGTGTAATAAAAATCGTATCACCGCGCGTGTAATAGCGCTTTGGCGGGATTTAGTAACGTCATGACGACGTCCATGTCAACCAATCTAATTCTGTTGAAACATTATCAAATTTAAATCAAAGGTGATAAAATCCAATTTTAAGATGTCATATGATAAACAGAATCTTATATTCGTAGCCATTTCATATGAAAGGCTCGTTTCATAACTTTCATATGAAATGACCACTCGTGTAATAAAGCTGAGGTAAGCTCGTATTTTATATGAAAACTGTTGACGATCTAAATAATAACGTTAATGCTACTACAGACAACATAAATGTCGTTGCTACTTGTGTTTTACGAGATTTTACTGCAGTTGTAATAATTAATATCATAAAACACACAAAAAGTGAGAAAACGGAACCAAGCTGGTTGCTCATGGGGACAAGACTTTACAACGCCTCGGTGGCTGACAAAACTGTTGTGGCTTCATTTGATTACAACGCCTTTTACATAATTTATTGCCGACACTAATTCTCTGAGTAATTTATGAGTAAAAAAACGTTTGTTTGTTTTTTTGCCAGTTTTCTTGTTTTCTTTTATGCCTTTTCCTTTTTTTTTTTTTTTTTTTTTTTTGTTTGTTTTACACTTTGCATTTTGTGCTTAAATTATACCATGATTAAATTATTTCCAATAAATTATGGCCCCGCCCATCGGCGCTCGGAGAAATGGGTTGGGCTGCATGCTGCTTCCGCGGGGAGCTGAAACCGACCGCACACGAGTAATGGTAAACTGCTTGGAAGGTATAAGCCTGCCGGTAGGGCTCGAGATGACATTTCATCTCAGTGTCGGATAGATTTATTTATTTATTTATTAGAGCCGAAGGGTCCCAGACAGTCGTCCGTGGTCCGCCGCCGTCGTCGTCGTCGCCAACTACGTCGTCAACATTTTCAAATGATATCTCTTCAGAAACTGCTCGGCCAATTGAAACCAATGTACATGTGGATCCTCCATGGGTTAGGGGAAAGAAAGTTTGTTCATGGGATGTTGGTCAAATGACCAAGGACATCGCCATGCCCATATATGGTGAAAACCTTTTAAAATAATCGTCTCAAGAACCAGTCTGCCAATGATAATCAGACTTTGTATACAGTATTAGGGATTTGGGTACTACAAAAATTGTTCAGATGATGACTTATGGTTGACCTTGGCCTACTTTACATCAAGGTCAAATTTAGTCACTTAGGCATTTATATGGCTGCCATGCCCATATATGGTAAAAACCATTTGAAAATCATCTTAGTAACCAAACGGCTGATGGCTTTGAAACTTGGTAGCATTGGGGACTCGGGCCCCAAAACAAATTTGTTCAAATGGTAATCTTGGTTGACCTTGACCTATTTTACGTCATGTGTAACTTTGCCCTCTGTATGGAAAAGAGGCTAATTTCGAAAGGGCCGCAAAAACCAAAATAAAAAAGGGGTGAGGGGGAGAGGTAAAACCGTGTATTTTTCTTGTTCTGTCGTAGCCAGTGGCATCAGAATTGATATTTCTAGCAAGTGTGTTCAAATGGATACTTTTTGTTGACCCTGACCTATTTTATGTCGAATTTGTACATGTATTTGGTAACTTTGACAGTTATTCTCTTGTAGCCCATGGCACCAATTGCTATTTACGGCCGAGATGGCTACCATGCCCATATATGGTATAAAGGACTGGAAACTCTTCCTAGCTACACTGTAAAAAATAAGCGTTACCTAAAAAATAAGCGTTACCTAAAGGCAGAGTAAAGTTTACACTAAAACTCGTGTGAATTCGAACCATACACCATTTTGAGTGTAAAATGTAATTTTGAGTAACAATACACTGACAACTTGTATAGTTTACTCAAAATCTGGTGTAGCGCTTCAAATTTGGTGTTTGGTGTAACGATTCTGTAAAACAAGTGTTACGTTTCATATCAATTGGTGTTTGAAATAATTACACTATTTATGGTGTAAGGTTTCCTAATAAATAGGATAATTTTAGTCCTACTACAGGGTAACATTTTTGGAAGGGCGGTATAACTGTGAATATTACAATTTTTTCAGTGTAACTAAATATCGGTGTAATATTTCTACAAATGATGGATGATATTTTGTTATGTTCAGTGTAAAAAAAGTAATTACACTCTGAAAGCGTTATCTCCCTAGCTTATCGGTGTTTTGATGCACCAATACTGGTGTTTTGTTTCATCGTAGCGTAAGCTAACGTTTCTTGTCGAATCGTGTAACTAGTCGTATAAGATGCGTTATATGTACGACATATGTTATTTTGTTCCTCGTTCGTGTCATATAGCTCAAAACGGCATAAATATCATACAAATTATATAATTATTAATATTGATTATAAGGACAATCGGCGTGACGTCACTTCCGCTGAGGTCCACCATTTTCGGAGGTGTAAACAAAGGTATTCTACTATATGACCTTACCGGATGTGCACAAGAAATATTTTAAATCAGTCCCATACCTCCGACAAAGACTTACTCTTTATTATTGTTCCGTATATTTCCTTTTATTTCTGATGATTGTCTATAAAATGATCAGACACATTCTGCTTTAAAAACTGTTTAAAAATAGTTAAATTTTAGCGATAAAAACCGAAGCTTTCACCTCCACCAAATGAGAAAAATGGCGGGAAAGACAGCCGTTCTTTGTTTCTTTTTACTGAAGAGTTCCCTGTCGACCGTCCTTATAGGGCTGTTTCATGCGTAATGAAAATCCTGCTAAATAAGATTAAAATAATGTAAACCCCATTTCAGTATAAACACAATTTCTGTTTAATAAAGAATGTATACAAAATCTAATGGAAAAGCATTTTTTATACAAGCATTTTACAGAAGCTCTAACATTACCATTGAAAAATGGTAACTGATACCCTATAAGAAGTGTATCAAAGGTACCCTATGCATGAGGTATTAGAGTATGATAAGATCTATACCAATGAAAAACAAAAATAAATAAATAATTACACTACACAACGGTACATTGTGGTGTAGCCAGTCTTAATTATTGGTGTAATGTTACACCGACTGAATGAAGGAAACATTACACCCGGAAACGTTTCCTTCAAAATATGACGGCACATTTACACCGGTAATGAAGATCAGTAACACTATGGTGTAAACTTTCCGTCGATTCTCAGGTGCGTAATTATACCATTTATCTGGATTAACAGCCGGCTATTTGGTGAAACGTTACCGAGCATTCAATGGAGTTAACTTACACCAAAACTTGTGGCAGCTCAGCTGCCACCAGTTTTGGTGTAATGTTTCCATTAATTATTTACAGTGTAGAGTTTTCAAGCCGTCATAGTTGGTTTAAAAAAAAAATGGCTGCCAGTGGCCTGGTTGGGGCTTTCACACTTGGCCTCTGGTGAGCGTAGTGGCCCATGGGTTAATCTTTTTATAGTTTTATTTGTTCGTTGGTTTTTATTTTATCTTTTTAGTTTTGTTTTTGCCATTACGTTTTGATGACTAAATTTGGTGGGGGTGGGGGTTGGGGTGGTTCGGGGGTGGGGGGGGGGGGGCGCTCTGTTACTTAATAACTAATTATGATGAGTAAAAAATTTGTATTTCAATTGCAAGGCTGGGAAAAAGGATTTGCCTCCCACTACTGTCCATTCACCCTGTTTAACACTATAAGTTCTACTTGTTATGCTGACACTGTAGATCCAGATCAGACGCCGCTTTCTCTGACATCTGGTCTGGTCTCATTATCTACTTAACGCATGACATGAGTCCTATCCAGGATTTACAGATAATCTTAACCTATTGTATACTAGTGGACTCTTCCATTGCTATTTGTTGGACAAGTCCATTTGTCATATAAGGGGTGGTAGTTCTATTTTGTTTCGTTCTCATTCTTTTTTTTGACGGAAAATCCTGTTAGCAAACAGTGCAGGCCCTGATCAGACGCCGTGAGGCGTCTGATCTGGGCCTTCACTGTTTGCCAAGGTTTGCCCCTTTAGGGGTTTCCCGCCTACAATGGGTTAATTAAGTGAAACCCTTCGTACATTTGTTAAGACAACTACCCGTTTACTGCATAATGCATGGATACTGTAAAACGGAGCAGGCCCAGATCAGACGCCGCGTTATCCGGACCTGTATTGTTTGTTTCAAAGTACAGCAACGGAGATTTAAGATAACTTACAGTAAACGAAATAGAGACGGGGGCTCTCAAATTGGACTTATCCCATGCCATGTTAAATTGGGTCCGATATCGGGGAACTGAAGCCTGCGTTTACTCTTTTGATGGCGAATAATCATAGCAACAGATAAGGTAAGTATTTTGTGATTTTGTTTGTTTGATTTGAGGTTTAACGTCCCCGTTAACACTGTATAGGTCATTTTGGAGACGTTGCTACCAAATGTGTGGGACTTTTACCCAACATTGAGATGAAATAACATCTCAAGCCTGGCACCAAGTATTTTGTGAGAATTGAAGAATAGTTTTCCTTATTTCTCCATATAAACCTGTATCGTGGGTACTCATTAGAACCGCCTCGGCGAGGCGGTTCTAATGAATACCCACAACATAGGTTTCTATGAAGAACTGACAAAAACTATCTTTCAATTAACAAACGCACTAACATTATCTGTGGCTATGGAATTGAATATGTTCTAGAAAGGGTTATCCTTTGGAAGCAAGGAATTCACCACAGAACTGGAAAATATGGAGTGTATGTTTTCTGGGCCAGACTAGCTAGTTTCGGCCATTTAGGCCTTATCTGTGACCCTCAAGTATTTCCAAAATTCTACAATGGAATCGATGATCCCAAAGGACAAGAAAATATAAACTACACTATGATGTAGGGCAGGGAGACTTTCGGGATAGGCGCCGTCTCTATTTCTCTAAACTCGAGGTTCGAACATTGCACGCCCAGCCATAGAGATCAGAAGGCGCAGCCGCATAGCTTACTCCGCTGCCAAGCTGTGGAAGTACACGCACAGCCTCAGACAGCCAGCTGAGTGCGAATATATTGAATATTTTACAGAACAGCATCCTTCTCGGCATGCGTAATCCAACATAATACACCGTTCTTTGAAGTTGTAACATTTATTCTCACTGCTTGAAAATGTTATCGCCAAGTTTAAGTTTCAATGAAATCTGCCTTCGTATCTTGTTGACTGTTAACTTTTTACTTTACTGACTGCCACTTCCTGCCCAACAAGATCATGTTGTCGTACATGTTTCAAAAGTCTTTCGTTTCTGCCTTTGCTGTATCCATTCTGAAACCAGGGGACGGTGGTTCTTCCTGAATCAGCGGCAGGGAGGAGGGGTGGGGGTGCGGGAGGGGAATGAGAGTTGAAAGTACATTGTATTCCGTGATAAATGCACGCAAATACCTGTTGCCGGACCCAGCGGGTATGAACTCGAAACCTGATCACCAGTCAGAGCACCAATATTATACCTCACGTGACTTTCCCTTACAAAACTCCCATAGGCCTTATGGTCATAATTTTATTAACACCCTGCGATAATTTCGACTATCACATGCGCCGAATTGGCTGCGCGTAGGGTTCGGTTCTCAAGAAAGCTGAAGAAAAGACAGTCTAAACCCAAAATTGTAAAAAAGTCGAGAAATTTTAGTACCAAAATGTTTCTTTTTGATTTAATTGAGGAAACGCATACGCACACCTTCCGTTGCAGAGCTTGGCCTCACACGTGACCCAAGGGAGACTCGAATCACTGTGACTCAGCTGAGTTATACCTTTGTTTTGTTTGTTTGCTTGATTTGAGGTTTATAGTCCCCGTCAACACTGTATAGGTCCTTTTGGAGACTTTGCTTTCGATTTTGTGGGACTTTTACCCGACATTGAGACGAAATGACTTCTCAAGCCCTGTCGCCCAATGAAACCAATAGGGCCCGTTTATAAGCAAGGAAGACCCAACTCGTACCGCTTTACCCGGGCAGGCTTCGTACCCACAATCTATATTTTAGAGCAGAGATAAGAAAATAAGGTTTACCCCTGTAGACTCCAGTTTTACTATATAAAAGTGGGGTTCAATGGGTCAAAATTATATAGACGTGTTTTCGTGGTGTACCCGAGTTATTAAAGTACGACTGTATTCTGTAAATTTAGATAAAAGGACATAGCTGATGTGAAGAAACTGACAAGCCTAGAAACCTATTTTTCTACAAAACATAACTTTTGTCTTTTTGTACTTTTTTGCGTCACTACTAAATAATTGCGACCCACTTAGGAAGACAATAAATTGATAGGGGAAGTCAAATTTTATGTAATACATCATACACCATGCCGTCTCTTTAGCTTTTAATGGATTTGAAATACTTGCACATTAATCAAGGTATTTATGAACTTTTGCAAGTTTTAAATTGCTTCGAAATTCAAGCACATTAATCATTCGTGTATAAGCTTTAAGATATATATTATGCATCAGTCTCAAATCGAGGTCATTGGTGTCTTTTAAAATCCTCAGGCCAGTCTAAAATCGAGTTCGTTGATTTCTGTTAAAACCCCCGAGAACCCCGTGAAAGCCACTCTCTGTGAGAAGCCACTCTCCGTGAATACATGCATACATACATACATACATACACACATACATACATACATACGGGGGAGGTCGGGCAAAGCTGACGTGTATTTTATGTCAACGAGGCGTCCAACAGATATTGGATTACAGCTGGGCAATGTCTGCTGTCATTGCAGCACGTGGTTGTAGAGGGGAAGCATTGATACTTCTTCTGTCTCTACTCTTCCATTCATTTTCATCTTTCACCCTTGTCCCTCACTTTATCTCCTCTATTACATGTATATCCTCTATCTGTTTTCTCCCTTCTCTGCATGGGAGACGACAGAAAATGACCCACAAGGGTTGACTTGTCGTTAAACCCAATACATACATACATACATACATACATACATACATACATACATGCATCCATCCATCCATACATACATACATACATACATACATACATACATACATACATACATACATACATACATACATGCATTGCACTGCACTGCGTTGTATTGCATTAAATACGGGATGGGACGGGACGGGGCGGCAGTGGAAATAACATAACATAACATCTGATGAAAAATTAAAAAAAAATATAATATAAACTATTTTAAAACGCTTGGGCTGTGTTAGGAAACAGATATCAATCTAAATGTTAGTAAATATCTTTTACCGAAAAAATTTACCGGAAAATACTGTAGTGTTGTACTTCAAACTACTATTTGATGTTACGTTGGTTGCAAAATTGCTCTCTTTAATTGCAGGCGGGATATCACCATCTTAATCTACTTGTTTGTATATTTGTAGGTTCATTTTCATCTCTGTGTGAATTATTGGAGTGTTATGGCTGATCAAACAGTGTAATGCCTAGGTCACATAGCCCGGCCGATGAGGTTTCGATTAACGAGCGATGCGACTTTCGCCAAACACCGGACGGAATCCCGTGGTCACCGGCCGGCGTTTGGGGCTTAAAACCGCATTGGTTGGCAGCTCGGCGAAATTTAACTTCGGAGTTAAAATTCGACGGGCTCTCACCGAGCTCCTTCATCGCAGCCCCATCCTTACCACATCGGAATACGCATCGGCCGGTGTACGGCTGAGTATCGGCCGGTGTCCCGTGCATCTAAGGCCACCAGAGGACAAGCTTTTGTGAACGGACACCGACCGAGTTTCGGCCGAGGTCCGACCGATGTGGAACCGAGCCTTGGAAAATATAGTACCGGTGGGTAACCGATGTAAGGGACAGTGGCCGAAGCTCGGTCGGACATCGGTCTCGCCATGCACCCGCGATGAGCTGACCCTGCTGATCTTCCCGGTCGAGATCGGCATTCTGAAGGTTGGGGTAACGAGTCCTCATGAGGTTGTGTAAGGTCATGCAGGCCTTGACGATCTTGGTAACTTTCAACGGTCTCGTTCCCAGGGTTCTTAGCTTCATCATGTACGGCCGGAGTGGGGGAGGCGTCGTCTCCGACCATGTAGTAGGGCGTGTCTTGGTCGTCATTTGGCAGGGGATCCGGCTGTGGTAGACCGATTGTTCCCTCACGTAGACTTGGCTCCAGTCGCGACCGGTTAAAGATGCCGGCGTCGGAATACGACCCTGGTGACCCCACATCCGCCCAGATTATCTTGTACTCAGAGTCTACCACCGCAAGCATGACGATGGTAAAGACGACTTTGTAGTTGTAGTAAAGGGAGCCACTCTTGTGGGGCTTCTTGATAACGACATGCTTCCCATCGATCGCGCCACAACAGTTGGGAAAGTTCCATCTGTCTCCGAATCCCTCGGGCACCAGGCGCCACTCATCTTCTGGCTGGGGAGTGGCCCACATCTCGTCCTCGTATTTGTCGTAGATGGCCTGACACACCTCAGGGACGAACAGAGAGATTGTGTTGTGTGGGACACGAAACGCGAACACCAGATCGCGGTAGCTGCTTCCGGTCGCCAAGAGCCTCAAGGTGATCGCCAGCTTCAGCCAAAGGTCCAATGGGGTTCGATGCCTGCAACAGAAGAGGGTGAAATATGATTAAAATCAAGCAATAATAAATATGTTTAGAAGGCAATTCAGTACATTCAGCACAATTTCACACTAAGTTCACAAACTGTAAAGTTACCTTGTGGTCTTGGCAGTGCGGGGGCCAACTCGGTGGAGCAACTATCGGAACATATGTGGCTCCATGTGGAGGTAGGCCTTGAAGTCGAGTTCCCTCATAAGCGTCTCATATTGGCCGAAAAGGGATCTGCGTAGGATCCACTTTCGCACCCACCAACGTCTTTCTCTTCTGCCGGCCCTCTGTCGCTCCCTCTCGGCTTCTTCGAGTATTGCCGCCAGGACCAAGTTGTACTGGAACCTCACCTCGCCTGACCTAGCTTGTGTTTTAACAACGCCTTCACGGTGCAGCCATAGTGATGAACTGACCATGCCAGGCAGGTTGGACATATATACAGTGATGTAATAGCTAACCATCGCTCGCCCCCCCCCCCCCCTCCCGCCAAGTCCGAGTTACAACGGCCGAACATCGGCCGGGCAGTGTTCAAAGACCGTTTACAATCCGTCCGGTGATTGCACGGTGTCCTGTAACCTGTTCGGGTACCGGCCGTATACCCCCCGATGTCCGATCGACCACCGGCCGGTAGTTGCTACCACATAGACCGAAACAATCTCCCCTGTTAAGACAGACTCCGTACGGTCATCGACCGGTGTTTGGTCGGTCGCCTGTAGATTTCCGGACGGAGCCCGTTTACGTCACCGAGCTATGCCTCCGATGAGGGTAAATCGGCGACACCCCAAAAATCTACCGAGCTCCACCGATGCCGGACATCGGTCGGGCTATGTGACCTAGGCTTAACTCATTGTATGCGGGAAACCCCTAAAGTGGTAGCTTGGCAAATAGTGCAGGCCAAGATCAGACGCCACAGAACGCGGCGTCTGATCAGGGCCTGCACGATTTGCTAACAGAATTGTCCGTCAAAAATAGAATAAAAATGAAAACATTAGGTAGGTCTGACACCCCTTATATGATAACATATAGCGATGAAAGAGTCCACTAGCTTACAAGGGGTTAACATAAGAGTAATGTTGCTCTTTTGTGAACATAAGCCCATAAATTTAATATTTCCTTCGAACGGGAGCTATTGCATCACGTTCATGTAATGAACGTTTCGGAAACGTCATTCTAAAGGGAAAGAATATACACACCTTCAGGGAAGACAACACTTTCAAAAATATTTTTGTCACCCTTGCCAATAGGGCTCTATTAGAAAAGTATTTACTCCTGATGAGCATGGGTCTACTCTAAAACATCACGAAAACGCGCCTATCTATTTTTGACCCCCTTGAACCCCACTTTTATATAGTAAAACCGGGGTTTACAGGGTTAAACCTTATTTTTCTTATTTCTGCGATGAGACGGTTCTAACGAGTGCCACAATCTATATTTTGAGCAAAAATAAAAAAATATCACAATTTTTCATCTTAAAATTTTAGTGTTTTTTTTTTTCGGCGGTAAAGTTTATAATGTATAAAGTGCATTTGTATAGGTGTGTTTTCGTAATGAGAATTCGCTCCTGATAAGCAAAGAATAGACACTTCTTATAAGGGCCTCGGTTTATAGTTTGTTTGTCTGTTTTGCCTTTTTATTCTATTTTGATGTAAATCCTCTAAGCAAACAGTGTAGAACCTGAGCAGACGCCGCGTTCTGATCTGGGTCCGCACTGTTTGCCAGGGTACCCCCTTAGGCATAGGAACAGATAAGGTGGGTATTTTGTGATAACTGAAGCATATTTTTGGCAATTTTCCATAAAAACCTATGTTGTGGGTATTCATTAGAACCGCCTTTTATTGGGGCGGTTCTAATATGTACCTACAACATAGGTTTATATGGAGAAATAAGGAAAACTATCCTTCAATTATCACAAAATACCCACCTTATCTTTTGGTTTCCAGCCTGAAATGGATGAAAGTGTTACAAATGAACGTTCGCCATTTAGATATTATACACGCATGAAATCACGCAATGTTGTGTTGATTGTACCTATCAGACCGAGAGGCGAACATTTATTGTAATTTAAACTCATTATCTTTTATATTTAAAGAACTAAATGATGAAATAAAACGTGATGGCGTGCATACACCATCTTTGGCATACGCAACCACTAACTTTGCTTAGCGTTTAGTGCTTTGTCAACTGACTTGATTTTGTCGCGTATATAAGCTTCGGCCTTCCATTTTAGCATATACCAATTGCATGGAATGGCTAAGGGCATTCGGATAAAACACCCGGGTCAGATATAGTTTTCTTTCCTGTCTCTGAAATGCTTCCTTATGTCATATTTATTATTATTATTTATTTATTTCTTATTCATAGATTGTTGGTATATACCCACAAACTATACTATTGAGCAAATATAAGATAAACGATGAAAACCAATGTTGCAAACCCAATTTTTCTCTAAGTGTGATTTCGACGAACTTGTTCTTTGGCCCTAATTGCACATCATTCGACCACTTAAAGGGAACTGGGAACACCTGGCAGATTTTGTTTCCATTTTCCAAGGGAGACAACTTTCGGGGCTTCCTGTTTGTTTTTCTATAAGCCCTGTCCCACGGAAAAAGGGGTCTACTCTTAAAGGAAAGAATTTGCTCCTCAGGAGCAAATTCTTTCCTTTAAGATTTGACCCCTATTGACGTGGGAGACAAAAATAATTTTGCAGGAGTTGCCTCCCCAGAAGGTGTTCCCATTCACCTTAATATACTCGTCATACGATCGAAATGACATTGTCACCTCGCATTCTGCTACAAATATTGTAAAACCTGGATTTGACACTAAAACGCAAGTCACTATATATAATTATTAAATATAGCGAAAATCCGCGTAAAAATAACAATTACATAAAACCAGTGAACTCCAATCATTGAAAACCTTTCTTAAACTTCAAGCTGCGGCTTTGTCCAAACTCTTTTGCCTCGATGGCGCTCTTGAAATAAATGAGTACTTTCAAGTAGTTATTTCTATAGGGTACAACCCAAACATCTCACGCCAAACGTAAACTATGAGTCTTATTTTTCAATCTCTGTTAGAGGAAAATGTTTGATGTAAACATATGAAAAAGGTTTAATGACACGGTCAGTTTTTGCATGGGTCTAAATCTATTGGACAAAGCAACTAGCAAAGAAACAGATTGAGACACTTTCGGCTATTACCATAGCAACAAATAAGCAGTTTGTGACAATTGAAGGACAGCTTTCCTTATTTCTCCACATATACCTATGTTGAGAGTACTCATTAGAACTGCAACGGCGAGGCGGTTCTAACGAATACCCATCACATAGGTTTTTTACGGCACATTGACAAAAACAGACCTTCATTTAGCACAAAATACTCACAATACCTGTTATGTAAAACATTGATTATACAGTCGAACTTCAATGGCTCGAACACCTTTGGGACCTCGAAAATCTGTTCGAGACAGGGGTAGTTCGAGCCACTGAGGTTATTGTCAGGAGGAATAACGGGATACTTGAGACACCTTTTCGGTGTTCTATAATGAAAATGAATGATGTGTGTACTCATTAGAATCGCCTCATCGAGGCGATTCTAATGAGTACACACAACATTCATTTGCAAGATAAGACTAAAATCTTCATAATTATCCTCCACTATTTCTTATGTAGAGAATTTCGCTAGGGGCTCAAGAATGGGTTCGACACATCCATGGTAATCGAGCCATCGGTGTTCGAGCCATCGAAGTTCTACTGTAGTTACATTTCACCCTAAAATGTCTGGTGCTTGTCAGAATCACTTCGTCGAAGCGTTTGTAATCAGCACTTACCGGTCGTGATTTCATTTGTGAGTGAGTTTGAGGTTACACCCCAACGACTGCTAATGTCATACAGAGACGGGATCTCTGTTTAAAGACTCTTCTGAAAGTCTGGGGAAGCCGGGATCGAACCCACGACCCCTGATTTATGAGGCATAGTTTCCTGATTGTGTCATGATATTATACATATATTAAACTAGAGGTACGTTTAAATTTTGCTATTATGACCACCCCATATACAGATAATTCCACTGTTAAGAACCCAATTTGCCAGTCCGGACTGCGGCTTTCTTTTATTTTTATACTGGTTATATCAATCATTTAGACCACTCCACTAATAAGATAACTTTGTGAAGTCCGGCGAAGATGTTCTTAAGATAGGAACAACAATAATGCACTTAGTATCGAACACCAAAGTTCTGACCAGATTGCGCAAATTGCAAAAACAAGTTCTCACATGACGTATCTCAAATTACGCATCTCACACGACGTAACAAAATGTGCAAAATCAAGAGCATTTATTATTGAAATGAAAAATTGTGTACAATAGATGTGGCATAATAGGCAATGGGGAAAGGCTGTGATATATTCTGCATGGAAGAAGAGCAAGACCCGAAAAGCCGCCATTTTATGACGTAATACTGCAAAACGTCATTTCCCGCACCGAAAACGTTACAAAAGGACTGAAATGCATTTGTAACAGTCAATAATTTTTGCGGGATTTCTTCAGAAAATGGCGTAGGGTTGGGAGAATTTGAAGAAAACAATAACATCATTGCCGATTTTCTGTGTGTTATCAGCTCTAGTGCGCGAACTTTTGAGTAATAAATCACAGTTTGTCGGTCAGTTGTAAACAGGCAAATCCCTCGCTCTACGCGCTCGTGATTTGATCTACTTTACAATTCACCTCCAAACTGTGATTTATTACCCAACAATTCACTGCTAGGGCTGATCTATTTACTAAATCTGAAAATAACCCAAACAGGCGTTTGGCTCACTAACGTTCGGAATTAAAAAAAATAATAATTAATGAAGAAATAATGCTAATAGATGCAAAACCTTCAATTTCTATCAGAAATACTAAAGATATTTTACAAACTGACAGTGACTAGAAAATAAACTCGAAAACATGTCAGAAAATATATTTATTGCTTTTAATCTGTTTATCGGATGCTTCGTATGTGTCTGTCACAGAAATACCTAAAGTTTAACCCATATATGCCTAGTGGCCCTTTTTTGGGACGTTGGCAAACAGTGTAGACCCAGATCAGACGCCGCATAACGCGGCGTCTGATCTGGGTCTACACTGTTTGCTCAAAGAACATACATTTTTGTACAACTTACATTAAACAAAACAAATCTGACACCCCTATAATTGAAAATGGACAACTCCAAATTTATAAGATGGAAGATTCCATTGTCATATATGGGTTAAATAAATATAAAGTTTCTGCGGAAGCAGCTTGATTTGTTCGTACCCGATTGTTAAACTATCGCATTACGTAACACATATAAATCACGTGTCTGTTTCGAAACAGTTTTCAAATGTTGTCGCATAAAGTTACATTTCATTCACAACATCGCACAATACAAGTGACATTCAGTAGTATATTGATGATTTCATTAAGCAGATGTCTGACTACTTTTGTCACACGTTAGAGCAGAAAGTTAAAATTCCACAAAAATTGGAAGGTTGCATGCCCTAAGTAGTTTTGGTGTCATTTTCCTTGCCTCTTTTGATGAAAATGAGTGCCGGAATGTTGAAACACACTGAGAACAAGCGATAACTGATCGTAAATTGCCAATTTAAGAGTATACAAGGCGATAAACCGATAAATATAATACCAGATTGTGTCATTTGATATCAAGTTTATCAAACGCATGTAGACTCGCTCGGAAAGCCTCGCGATTCTACACGCGTTCTCGAAGCCTTGATATAAAAAGACACTCACCTGATATTCTCTGTTTATGTCACCTTTGTAAACCCCTCTTTTTCTTTTGAAAGTAAGGTTCATGATGTATTTATTTTATACAGCCATTCTGGCCCTTCTGTTCAAGAAGAGTTGTCCATTACTTTTGCTCTGTACTGGAAATCTTGTCCCGGAAATATGTGGTTCGGTTGACGTAAATTGTGTTGAATGGGCCTTAAACTAAAAACAAGCAACATAAATTTGGGTTTAGGAGGGTGTTCTTTTCATTAATTTGTTATTGTGACCAACCTCGAACAAGTGCTAGTGGTATATATCATTCAAATGTCGGCCCTAGTCTCTGACATACTGATTACATTAGCATGTTAATTCTGCATTGAAGTTTTACATCAAAAAGACGACATGACCTGTCGCAGTGTCCTTGATACAAAGAGAATGGAAAAAATTCTTGTTGGAATCTCTTCTGTTATTTTGTTATTAATATGGATAATGATTTGTACCTAAAAATTATTGACGGAATGATGAAAGTATGGCTTTCGGCATTATTCGAACACACTCCAATTTTTATACCGAGATTGCATCTTGTGTCACCATCAGTGATGGCGGATGTTGATTTAAACTTATGCTGATAAAAATAACAACGCCCGCTGCTACCGTTTTAACGCTAGCTGCATAAAAAGCAAGTACCTGCAAGGAAAGCCAAAAAAAGAAAAAAAAAAAAAAAGAAAGGTAGCTTGCGACACAGGCATTATTAGACCAAATGAAAGAATACAAATGTTTTTAAAGTTTTAATCATGTGCTAATTTAGCCAATTGATCGAAATTTGTCTTTTATTTTAAAAAGAGCAATTGTCTAAAATGTCTCCCTGGCGAACTCCATGACCGCGCCGATTGGATTCTAAGCTAAATCATTTGTTAAAATTTACGAGCTCCCAAGGAAGCACCCCCATCAAATTCATCGATTAGATATGCATATGTAATGATCGATCACCGAAAAGTTAACCCTTTTTACATAATGGTTTCGTATCAATCACAGAATCGTAATTTTACGCCTTATAAATGTGTAACGAGCATTTGATGGATTACCGGATCCATGCTGCTAATACTGTCAGCGCATGCTGATGACGTTCAAACGCTTGCTGCTTAGTTGAAAAGGTCACCACACTGGCACGCCTTCAATTCATTAAAACGAAAGTAAATCCTGGCAGGTACAGTTTGGCAGGTAGGCTATAACGTAAACCAGGTCAAGTATGAATTTCTACTTCCGAAAACATTTCGAGTCGGATTCAGTGACCTGGGTTTTACATTTGTAATACAAATCCATAATTTGTATCACATTGACAGCTGCGTGAAATGAATATTTTGTAAACCCTACTTTATTTAGAGAAAAGCGTAGTTTATGCATTACGAAAGCATGCCCATTCCATGAAATTTACAGATAAAAATATCCGATATTTTTTCTTATTTTTGCTAAAACCTTAGGTAGTTGGTACTCGTCTTTTGCAGAAATATGAAAAATAGCGTATACCAAAATTTCTTTTACATCAAATAGAGGGGTTTAACCCTTGTCCTGCTAATCCCGGATATGCCTTATCTTTGAAACAATGTAGATCCAGATCAGATGGCTTCTGACGAAGCCATCTGATCAGGATCTACATTGTTTGCCATTCAGGTTGTGAGTGTGTTGCAATAATTTGTATCAAGCAATCTGATTGGTTGATAATCGGTAGTGGGTGTGGCATATATGAATATTCAGCAGAATAAGGGTTAATGTGGCACGTTGGGGTGGTTGGGTGAGACAAAGGTGAAGTGTATCTTGCATTGCTTGGGCGTCCAACTAATATTGGCTAACAGTATGGGAGGCCTGCTGTCCTTGCAGCAGGTAAGGGTAGAGGGGGACTGTTGTTTTTTCTTCTGTTTCTACACTTCCATTCATTTTCAACTTTCTCTACCCAGTCCCTAACTTTCATCTTCTCTACAATCTCCCTTTTCTCTCTTTCTCTGGGAAACGACACAACATGACCCACAAGGATTGACGCATCAATCAATCAATCAATCAATCAACAAATCATGTGGGACTTAGTAACAGTGTCACTTAGTCTGGCCCAGAACCACTTAAAAATGTATTCATTACATTTTTCTAGAACACCGTAAAACATAGATGAAGTTGAAACGAGTTTTCACTTGTGAGAGAAGAAATACCATTTCATTATTTAAAAGCCACGATTAATGCTGTACTTAAAATGATATGTGAAGGTTCACCCTTAAATGAAAAAAGACACCAATATTATATAACTTGTCATATTTGATATACTGCCTCCGTATAGGCAGTGAAAACGAAAGACAGAAATGGAGTTTCTGCGTGTGATCTGCTCTGACATCACATTTAACGCTCTGCATGCTGTTTTTTTTGCAGCAGACGACATTTTGAAATATTTTTTCTATTTTTCCCAAAAAACAGGATATGATATAGCATGCAAATTGTCTCACAATTTGCTTGAGATACCAAGTTCTGCTTTCAGGGGAAAAACAGAATAATATTAAAAAGTTGTCGTCTGCTAAGTTAACCGAGTGAGTGGTAAGATTAATTTAAGGGGAATGGGAACACCTAACAAATAATTTCGCCATGTTTCAAAGGGAGACAACTTCCTGGTCACACGGCAAATGGACTCTACTCTTAAGGGGAATGGGAACACCTGGCAGATTTTTCCGCCATTTTTCTAAGGGAGACAACTTTCGGGACTTCCTGTTCGCTTTTCTGTAAGGCCTTGTCCAACTGAAAAAGGGGTCTACTCTTAAAGGAAAGATTTTGCTCCTCAGGAGCAAATTCTTTCCTTTAAGAGTTGACCCTTATTGTCATGGGAAACAAAAATACTTTTGCAGGAGTTGCCTCCCCTGAAGGTGTTCCCATTCCCCTTAAAGGAAACAATTTGCTCCTCAGGAGCAAACTCTTTCCTTTAAGAGTTGACCCCTATTGAAATGGGAGATAAAGTACTTTTAAAAGTCGTTGCCTCCTCTGAATGGGTATCCATTCCCCCTACGGGGAATTTGTTCACCGTCAGGTGAGGTAATGCTGGCAAAAATAGTTTATCTCCCTTACAATGGAGGTCTACTATTAAAGGTGCTTGGAAAATTATTTTCTATAAGAGTAGACCCCGGTTTCGACTGGAAGTAAATTCTTTCCTTTAGAATAGACCCCCATTTCGAGGGGGGAGGGGTTGACCAACAGAAAAGGAAACTAAAGGTCAGAAAAACTGGTTCCAATATAAAATGGCGGAAAGTTTGAAAACATCCTGAAACACCCAATTTTATATTGTGCGCAGTATTTACGTGGTATATACTACTGATTAAATTAACGGCGCGTTAATCCTTGTGGGTCATTTTGTGTCGTCTCCCAGAGAAAGGAAGAAAAGAGATAAAAGAGATAGTAGAGGAGATGAAAGTGAGGGACAGAGGAGAAAGAGGAAAATGAATGGAAATGTAGAAACAGAAGAAATAACAACATCCCCACTCTACTCTTACCTGTTGCTAGGACAACAGGTCTAGCCTAACTGTAAGCCAATATCTGATGGACTACCCAGTCATCACGAAAACACACCTTTATAATTTTGACCCCCTTGAACCCCACTTTTGTATAGTAAAACTGGGGTTTCTGGAGGTATACCTTATTTTTCTTATTTCTGCTCTAAAATATAGATTGTGGGTACTCGTTAGAACCGCCTCGATGAGGCGGTTCTAACGAGTGCCCACAATCTATATTTGGAGCAGCAATAAGAAAAATATCACAATTTTTCAGCATTAAACGTTCAGTTTTTCGGCGATAAAGGTGGCAATGTATTTGTAAATGCGTGTTTGCGTAATGGTGACGCAAGATACACGTCACCTTTGCCTCACCCAGTCAACCCAGATGCTTATCATTGGTGCTCGAAATATGTTTCTGTATGCTTAATGTGCATGGATTTTTAGAAGCTTACAACCACAAAAATTAATCAGACACCCCTTAGATTGAAAATGAACCTGTCCTTCGCTGTCTTAAGGAGGGAGACTGTCTGATAAAGATCGCTTTTCAGGCCAGGTATAACGAACACCCACAATTTATACACGTACGTGTATTTGGCGGAAGGTGGTTCTACTGTGCACCAAACGTCTCAACTATGTGATTTTATTTGTTTGATTTGAAGTTTAACGTTCCTGTCAACACTATTTAGGTTATTTTATGAGACGTTATTTCCAACTTTATGTGACTTTTACCCGACTTGTCTCAATCCCTATCGCCCAATGAAACCAGTAGGGTTTATATGCAAGAACGAACCGACTCGCACCACTTTGTCTGGACAGGCTTGGACCTTCTAAGCGGTTTACAATGTACCAGTACTCGTGTGCGGTCGGTTTGAGCTCTGCGTGGAAGCATCATGCAGCCCAATATATTTCTCCAAGCCCCGATGAGCGGGGACAACTCAACTGTGTGAAAGGGACCTTTGTAGCAGATGTACGTATATATATACACCCACGGCCATATCCAGACAGGTTATCGGATTATAGTGGAACTCGGACCTCTACGCCATTTTTCATCACAAAAGACGAATTATGCAACAGTTTTCTGGTATCAAATTCTTGGCACCCTGCTTGCTAGTTATTATTCATGGAAAAACACGATACCCATTATTTAACACTCATCCTGCTGAACACAACAACCCCTACCTTTGCAAACAGTGTAGATCCAGATCAGATGTCTACTGGATCTACACCGTTTGTCATACAGTTTGTGAAATGAACAAAACATTACATCCAGTAATTTAATTCGTTGGTTGTCACATATGGGTGTGGCAAAATTAATATATTCAGCAGGATATGGATTAAAGGGGGAGGGGGGAAATACACCTGACACCTATCGGTTTTGAAAAATAGAATAAGTTGGGAGTTATTGTTTTTTTGTACTGTAAATCATCTCATCTGAAAATTGTTTGTTTTGCTTGATGTGAGTTTAACGTCCCCGTCAACACTGTAAAGGTCATTTTGGAGACGTTGCTTCCAATTTTGTGGGTCTTTTATCCGACAATGAGATGAAATGATATCTCAAGCCCTGTCGCCCAATGAAACCAATAGGGTTTATTAGCATGGACGGTCCGCCTCGCATCGCGGTTCCTGGACAGACTTAGATCCTCTAAGCGGTTTACCAGTATACCAGTGTGCGGGCCCGATTCAGCTCTGCGTGGAAGCATCATGCAGCCCATATGTTTTTTCAAGCCCCTATGGGCGGGGGCCAACCCATCTGAAAAAGGATCTATTCTAACAGAGGTTCGTGGCCTAGTGGTTAAGAGCGCTGACTCTTGATCATTAGGTCTCTCACCGCTGTGGTTCGAGCCTCGCTCGGGTCACATATGAGACGCCAAGTTCTGCAACGGAAGGTCAGGTGGTTTTTCTCCGGGTACTCCGGTTTTCGCCAACCTCTGATTAACGATCGGCTCGACTATGAGTGAAATAATCTTGAAAGGGCCGTAACCCCCCCCCCCCAAAAAAAAAAAAAAAAAAAAAAAAATTCTCACAGAGGTAAAATACCCTTTCAACGTAGCTAAGGGAGCGAATTCCCTCAAAAACTAGCTTTCTACTAGAAACAAGTTTGATTCCAGAGCCTCGAATTAATTTCTGTGCAAGTGTTGAAGTGATCTCCCTTATCTATGTATCTATTCACCTTAAGATGACGAAAAGCTACTTAAAACTTACATTTTCGTGTATCCACAACAATTTTTCATAAGGTGTACAAAACGTTATGTAACAAATGTCGTCATGTATCCATTTGTTTACCTGCTTTATATGAAGTTGATATTTATTTTGAATGAAATGTTGGTGCGTGTTTTACCAAGTTTTCAGTCCAAATATGCCTTACGTCTCCAAACAATGGGACTTTGGCACACAGCGAAGACCCTGATCAGACGCCGCAAAACGCAGCGTCTGATCCGCGTCTTCACTGTTTGCTTAATGTGCATGGATTTTTAAGAGCTTACAACCACAAAAATTAATCAGACTACCCTTACATTGAAAATGAACCGGTCCTAAGTCTTAAGGAGGGAGACTGTCTGTCATAGATGGGTTGAACGCAGAACAAGTTTTTGCACATTATTGTCAACAGAAGCATCAAGGCTTAAAGTCATTTTCATTTATATACGCGATCTATTTTGCTGTTAGGACAGGATTATAATCGCTAAAACTTCAGGTTTCAGTTCTGTGCCGTACTCGTTGCTTCCAAATGATTACCTCTGTATATGTTTGTTTGTTTGATTTGATGTTTAACGTCCCCGTCAACACTATAAAGGTAATTTTGGAGACGTTGCTTCCAATTTTGTGGGACTTTTACCCGACATTCAGAGGAAATGACATCTCAAGCCCTGCCGCCCAATGAAACCAATAGGGTTTATAAGCATGGACGGGCCGACTCGCACCGCCTTGCCTGGGCAGGCTTATATCCTCTAAGCGGTTTACCAGTACTCGTGTGCGGGCCGGTTTCAGCTCTGCGTGGAAGCATCATGCAGCCCATCTATTTCTTCAAGCCCCGATGGGCGGGGGCGACCTCTGTATATGTATATAATACAAAAATAAACTTCACCACAGCTGGAAACATGTGCCGGATTTGGCAAACAGCGTTTTTCTTCGTTTGATTTGAGGTTAAACGTCCCCGTCAACACTGTAACGGTCATTTTAGAGACGTTGCTTTCAATTACCCGACATTGAGATGAAATGACATCTCAAGCCCTGCCGCCCAATGAAAGCAGTAGGGTTTATAAGCATGCCGGGGCAGGCTTAGATCCTCCAAGTGGTGTACCAGTTCTCGTTTCAGCTCTGCGTGGAAGCATCATGCAGCCCATCTACTTCTTCAAGCCCTGATAGACGGGGACCGCAACAAACAGTGTAGACCAAGATCGGACGCCGCAAAACGCGCTTCGCGGAATCTGACCAAAGTCTACGCTGTTTGCTTAAAGTAATGGAATTTAATGGTTAAATGAAAGTATAAAACTTATTTCAGGCGATTCTAATGAGTATACACAGCATACATTTTCATTATAGAATACCGAAAAAGATGTACAAAAGTATCTCGTTATGCGTCCTGGCAGTCACCCTCAGTGGCTCGAATTACCCCTGTCTCGAACAGATTTGAGAGGTCCCTAAGGTGTTCGAGCCATTGAAGTTCGCCTGTATAAGATTTTAAGCAGAATTAGTCTCAATTTTAGCTGAATTTTACTGCATCACTAAAACTAATAACAAGAACAGCAGGAACCAGTTAAAAGCAGAATTAGTCTCATTTTTAGCTGAATTTTACTGCATCATTGAAACTAATAACAAGAACAACTGGAACCAGTTAAAAGCAGAATTTAGTCTCAACATTAGCTGAATTTTACTGCATCACTGAAGCTAATAACAAGAACAACTGGAACCAGTTAAAAGCAGAATTAGTCTAAATTTTAGCTGAATTTTACTGCATCACTGAAACTAATAACAAGAACAACAGGAACCAGTTAAAAGCAGAATTAGTCTCAAATTTAGCTGAATTTTACTGCATCACTGAAGCTAATAACAAGAACAACAAGAACCAGTTAAAAGCAGAATTAGTCTCAAATTTTGCTGAATTTTACTGCATCACTGAAACTAATAACAAGAACAACTGGAACCAGTTAAAAGCAGAATTAGTCTCAAATTTAGCTGAATTTTACTGCATCACTGAAGCTAATATCAAGAACAACAGGAACCAGTTAAAAGCAGAATTAGTCTCAAATTTAGCTGAATTTTACTGCATAACTGAAGCTAATAACAAGAAAAACTGGAACCAGTTAAAAGCAGAATTAGTCTCAATTTTAGCTGAATTTTACTGCATCACTGAAACTAATAACAAGAACAACAGGAACCAGTTAAAAGCAGAATTAGTCTCAAATTTAGCTGAATTTTACTGCATCACTGAAGCTAATAACAAGAACAACAGGAACCAGTTAAAAGCAGAATTAGTCTCATATTTAACTGAATTTTACTGCATCACTGAAACTAATAACAAGAACAACTGGAACCAGTTAAAAGCAAAATTAGTCTCAATTTTAGCTGAATTTTACTGCATCACTGAAGCTAATAACAAGAATAGCTGGAACGAATTAGTCCCAGTTCATTACGAAAACACGCCTATACAAATGCATTGCCGCCTTTATCGCCGAAAAAATGAAAATTTTATGGTGAAAAATTGTGATATTTTTCTTATTTCTGCTCAAAATATAGATTGTGGGCACGCGTTAGAACCCCAGTTTTACTATATATAAGTGGGGTTCAAGGGGGTCAAAACTATATAGGCGTGTTTTCGTGATGTTTAGCTTTACTTTTACTGCTGTGCGTGCTAAATGATTGAATTTAATAACAAGAGTATCTGGAACCTTTTAAAAGCAGAATTGGTCTCAGTTTTAGCTGAATTTTAGACTGAAACTCGTAACAAAAATGTCTGAAACCTTTTAAAAGCAGAATTAGTCTCAAGTTAAGCGGAATTGTACTGCATCTGTGTGCAAAATAATGCACAATTCATTTAACTGGCTCATTATACATCGGCATTCTTATTTGACAAGTGGACAATACTGATGCTATCTGGTGTCCACGTGTAAATATACATAAATAAAAACTACTGTTTGCACTGACATGTTAATGGTATTTAAAGTGATTTACTTATGAAATCACTCATTTATTTTTCAGGGCCTGTCTAACAGCTGTTCAAAATTAAGTGGCACATGTATGCCGTGAAAAATGTCCCAAATACCTTTCATCACGTGAATACGTCCGTGAAATGAACACCCCCACTAAACCCCACTTTATATAGGGAAAACTGGGGTTTACGGGGGTATACATATTTTTCTTATTTTTGCTCCAAGACATAGGTTGTGGGTACTCGTTAGAACCGCCTCAATGAGGCGGTTCTAACGAGCACCCACAACCTATGTTTGAACTTAAAATAACAAAAATTTCACAGATTTTCATCCGAAAATGTAGCCCTTTTGGAGATGTGAAAACAGGCACTATTTCGCACGGGTGCGAATGCAATCGTAATGCAAATGCCTTTTGTTACTAAAACTGGCTTGTGCATCCATATTCTGGCACCGCCTCATGTATTTACTTGCTTGTGAATGACAGACTATATCGAAGGAAAACAAGACATGGCTGAACCCTCCTTTGCTGGCACATTTATGAAGACATGGGCCACAATTTCTTCTGACACATTACGATAACACACCCGTGCGCCATAGTGCATTTTTTCACATCTCCAAAATGGTTATTTTTCTGAAGAAAATCCGTGATATTTATCTTATTTGTACTGCAAACATAGGTTGTGGGTGCTCGTTAGAACCGCCTCATTGAGGCGGTTCTAACGAGTACCCACAACCTATGTTTTGGAGCAGAAATAAGAAAAATAATGAATACCCCCGTAAACCCCAGATTTCTCTATAAAAAGTGGGGTTTAGGGGGGTCTTCATTTCACGGACTTGTTCAAGTGATGAATTCTCTAAACAATTATCGTTGTCAGATATTTTGACTAACAACTGATTTAAGTATGATATGGCCCTCTAAACAAGTACAAAAAGGCACCGAAAAGGACATCGTAAGCATTTAGTTAATCTGCACCAGATTTTTAAGGCAAGGACATTCATTTTGTTTTTGTTTGAGTATGGGCTTTACGTCCCCTTCATCAATATTTAGGTCATTTTGGAGACGTTGCTTCAGATTCTGTGGGACGTCTACCCGACATTGAGATGAAATGACATCTGAAACACTGCCGCCAAAACAAACCAAAAGGGTTTATATGTAGGAACGGTCTGACTCGCATAACTTTGCCTGGGCAGGCTTAGACCTTCTAAGCGGGTAACCATGGCAGTACTCGTGTGCGGTCGGTTTCAGTTCTCAGTGAAAGCATCATGCAGCCCAATTTATTTCTCCAGCGGCCTCGATAGGCGGGGCATATTTTTTAGCTTTTTAAGGCAAGCACACTAATTTTGTTTTTGTTTGAGTTGATGATTAACGTCCCCGTCAACAAAATTTAAGTCATTTTCGAGACGTTACTTCTGATTGTGTGGGACGTTTAGCCGACATTGAAATGAAATGACATCTCAAGCCATTTTTTGGCACTGTTCAAAAGTGGTCTTAGAGTCGGACCGTCTATATGTATAAACCCTTTTGGTTTCATTGGGCGCCAGGGCTTGATATATCATTTCATCTCAATGTCGCGCAAAAGTCCCACAAATGTGGAAGCAACGTCTTCAATTGACATAAATAATGTTGACGGGAACGTTAAAACCCAAATCAAACAAACAAACAGAAACAAACGATTTCAATTTTGCATGTCAGCCCCCAAAGCCATTTTCTTATGTAAAAGACGTAAACAGAAGCATTTGAAACGGAACCAGAAACGAATGAACAAGAAATCCTATTTTTAAGCGTATGCATTTTAAAATTCAACATTTACACCTGACCCCCAAAAATACAAACTTGCAAGTAATATTAAAAAAAGAAGAAAACATCCTCCACCAGGATTTAATTCACGACCATCGGGTTCAGAATCCAACACCATTGCACCACTGGGCTTCTAAAAATCAAATTTAAACCAAAACTTTTAAGTAATTAAGTATTATTAAAAAAGAATATGGAAACATTTTTTCTCTGTTAATTTGATTTGTCAATAAATTTGTAAAATATAACGAGTAAACTATGCCTACGACAGACGCCAGGGGTATGTTTGATAATAGCTGCCCCCTTACATTCGTAAGGCGAGCTTTAAGGCAATGAATCACGGCAAAATAATAGTTCATCGTAATTGCTACAATGCGTAGTGAATTTGTATTTAACTATTTGTCTAGCACTCCGCCTTATATGCATAAAGTTCAACAACCCTGTTTATATAGAAACACTATCATGTCCAGTTTAGAAGTGAAAACGCAAATAGTGGTCTACAAAATGGGACAGCACAAAGCATAGCCCCAGTTGAGAGAGGGTATCCACATATTATTATTCTTATTTATGCTGTGGTACTCATTAGAAACACGAAAATATATGTTGCGGTACTCATTAGAAGCGCATTGGCGCTTATAATCTGCAAGAAAACATATGTCGTGGTACTCATTAGAAATAAGAAGCACATTGACAAGGCGCTTCTGTCTGTACGATAGCATATGTTTGGTACTCATTAGAAATAAGAAGCACATTAACAAGGCGCTTCTGTCTGTACGATAACATATGTTGCGGTACTCATTAGAAATAAGAAGCACGATGACAAGGCGCTTCTGTCTGTACGATAACATATGTTATGGTACTCATTAGAAATAAGAAGCACATTAACAAGGCGCTTCTGTCTGTACGATAACATATGTTGCGGTACTCATTAGAAATAAGAAGCACGATGACAAGGCGCTTCTGTCTGTACGATAACATATTGTGCGGTACTCATTAAAAACTAAGAAGCACATTGACAAGACGCTTCAGTCTGTATGATAACATATGTTGTGGTACTCATTAGAAATAAGAAGCACATTGACAAGGCGCTTCTGTCTGTACGACAACATATGTTACGGTACTCATTAGAAATAAAAAGCACGTTCACAAGGCGCTTCTGTCTGTACGATAACATATGTTGTGGTACTCATTAGAAATAAGAAGCACGTTGACAAGGCGCTTCAGTCTGTACGATAACATATGTTGTGGTACTCATTAGAAATGAGAAGCACATTGACAAGGCTCTTCAGTCTGTACGATAACATATGTTGTGAGTACGCTTCAGTCTGTACGATAACATATGTTGTGGTACTCATTAGAAATGAGAAGCACGTTGACAAGGCGCTTCTGTCTGTACGATAACATATGCTGTGGTACTCATTAGAAATGAGAAGCACATTGACAAGGCGCTTCTGTCTGTACGATAACATATGCTGTGGTACTCATTAGAAATAAGAAGCACATTGACAAGGCGCTTCTGTCTGTACGATAGCATATGTTGTGGTACTAATTAGAAATAAGAAGCACATTGACAAGACGCTTCTGTATGTACGATAACATATGTTTTGGTACTCATAAGAAATAAGAAGCACATTAACAAGGCGCTTCTGTCTGTACGATAACATATGTTGTGGTACTCAATAGAAATTAAAAGCGCATTGACAAGGCGCTTTAGCCTGTAGTACAACATATGTTGTGGTAGTCATTAGAAATAAGAAGCGCATTGACAATGCGCTTTATTGTCTCTACGATAACATATGTTGTGGTATTCATTAGATAACATATGTTGTGGTACTCATTAGAAATAAGAAGCACATTGACAAGGCCCTTCTGTTTGTACGATAACATAAGTTGTGGTACTCATTAGAAATTAGAAGCACATTGGCAAGGCGTTTCATGTCTGTACGATAACATTTTTTGTGGTACCCATTAGAAGCGCCTCTCCAAGGCACTTCTAAAGGGTACACCAACAAATGTTTTCATACAGACATAAGAAAAATACCAATAGCTTCTTATCTGGAGCTATGACATAGGATAAATGTATAGAAGTCACAGATGAGACTGACTAGGCGGAGCAATTAAGGTGTTTTCAATATATGTCAACTTCGCTAAGTCCACCGGAAGATTCGATAGAGTGCCTTTTGCATGCTTTCTGCAAGCAAACCCAAACGGCCAAATTCACCACAGCTTTGTTTGTGTTACATTTGAATTCACACAATCGGGTGACTTGGGTTTACTTTTTTGTTAATAGGACACTCCATAGGCAGGTGCAAAGGATAGTTCCGCCAAGTGAATCTTATCTGCGACTCCATTTTTATAAGCATGCTGCGAGATTGTGAGGATCCATACGCTAGGCAAGTTTAATCGTGTTGAAAACCCCAAAGGCAGGTTTTCTTGTGAAGTGACTTGCGCGATCATCGGGTGTAGGGTTTCCGACCGCCCTTGAGACAGACATCAGGGGTGATCTTAGGTCAACCTTTAATGTCATCAGGGTATTATAGTATACGCAATTTTGACAGAGATGAGTATTGATAGCACATATATATTTTCTTCTTCATTAAATATCTTGAATAAAGAATTTTAATTTCATCATTACTGACTTATGTGGTGGTTGGGTAAGGCGAATGTGCCGTGTGTCTTGCGATACTCGAGCGTCCAACTGATATTGGCTTACAGTTGGGCAAGGCCTGCCGTCCTTGCGGCAGGAACGGGTAGAGGAAAATTTTTTACTGCGTTTTCTTTTTATACGCTTCCATTTGAGCCCCGCCAAGCGAATTTGTGTCTCCGAGCATTCCGTCATGACAATTTTTAACTGCGCATGCCCAGCCATTCTGAGGGGCCAGGGATATGGCTTTCTGTCTGAAGGTTCCTCTGATTCACTGCTTGTATGAGCGAGCAGCGAAGGCTCTGGCGAGACTGCGCGGATGCGCAGGCTCGCCTGAACCTTCGCTGCTCGCATAGGCGATAAGTACCAAAATCGCTTGACGGGGCCCATTTATTTCCCCCATTCTCATCTGTCCTTATCATTCATATCCCCTTTTATCTCTTCTTCTTTCCCTGAGAGACGACACAAAAAGACCCCCAAGGACTCCCCGAATCAATCACTCAATCAATAAATCAATCAAGTTTATTGTCTTATATTTTCAGTAAAACAATGCTGGCGGTGATCAAAACCGCCACGGGCAGCGTCAAGTCCAGAATGTGTTAGAGCATTGGAGCTCGATCTGAGTTTGTTTGTTTGATTTGAGGTTTAACGTCCCCGTCAACACTGTAAAGGTCATTTTGGAGATGAAATGACATTGAGATGAAATGACATCTCAAGCCCTGTCACCCAATGAAACCAATAGGGTTTATTACCATGGACGGTCCGCCTCGCACCGCGGTTCCTGGACAGACTTAGATCCTCTTAGCGGTTTACCAGTACTAGTGTGCGGGCAAGATTCAGCTCTGCATGGAAGCAACATTCTGCCCATATATTTCTTCAAGCCCCTATGGGCGGGGGCCGAAGACAAATTTTCAGATATATTTCTTGGTAAAGTTACCCGGCCCCACTGTATACGGTATCAATTGTTTTGTTTGTTTGATTTGAATTTGATCGGCCCCGTCAACACTCTTAAGTCAGTTTGGAGACGTTACTTTCAATGCTGTGTACCTTTTACCCGGCGTTGAGATGAAATGACATCTCAAGCCCTACCGCCCTAACAAACCAATAGGCCAGTTCGTGTTTGCTATGGTTGAAAATCCAGAAGACAGATTTTCTCGTGGTTTGGCTTATTTTTGGCCGCGCAAGCGAAAAGTGGTGTTCGAGCAACTGCGCCCAGCGAAGACTCAGATCAGACTGCGTATGTGCGCAGTTTGATCTGATTATTCGTTGTGCGCTATGCGAATGCCTATCCATCCTTTCTTCCTAAGGGTTTGTCGAGGCCGAGCCGAGTTTCTATTGAGCGCAATATGCTTTTAGACCATTTCACTTAGCGCGGCTAATTAAAGGAGACATGCTCTTGATTTGTGAGAATGAGCCCAACATGTTAAAACTGCACAAGTTTAAGCATTTCCTGGTGATGGATTCACCATGTCAAAAATACTGGTATAACTATTTGTCACCAATGAAATTTAAAATTTTAAATCTTTTTAATCCAATAAAGCTGTGACTTCCATGTTCTAGTTTGTAATTAACAACATCTCCTGTAACAGAGTTTGCTGTCCCGACATGAATGTTCAGCAAGAAAATTCCCTCGGAGATTCAAATAGACCGTTGCTGGGTTCTTGGAGCTTCCGGACCTTTCTTTTATCTAGTAAAACTGGGGTTTGCATGGGTATAAATTATTTTTATGCCCCCGGAATCTAAGAGATTCGGGGGCATATAGTTTTTGGTCTGTCTGTCTGTCTGTTTGTCCGTTTGTCTGTCTACAAAAACCTGGGCATAACTTTTGAATGGTACTAGATAGAGCTTTCATATTTCACATGTTTACCTTATCATAAGCCCTTTCCAGTGGTACCATAGTTTTTGATCTAGTGACCTTGACCATGACCTTGACCTTTGACCTACCTTTTTTTAGAAACTCTAACATTGGCCATAACTTTTGATTGATAATAGATAGAGCTTTCATATTTCACATGTGTATTCCTTGTCACAAGACCTTTCTAGCGGTACCATAATTTTATACCTTGTGACCTTGACGTTGGCATTTGACCTACTTTTTAAAAACTTTAACATTGACCATAACTTTTGATTGGTAAGTGGTAGGGCTTTCATATGTCACATGTGCATTCCTTGTCACAAGACCTTTCTAGTGGTTCCATTATTTTTAACCCCGTGACCTTGACATTTGACCTACTTTTTAAAAACTTTAACATTGTCTATAACTTTCGATTGCTAAGTGATAGGACTTTCATATTTCACATATGCATTCTTTTTCACAAGACCTTTCCAGTGGTACCATAATTTTTGACCTTGTGACCTTGACATTTGACCTACTTTTTAAAAACTTTAACATTGGCCATAACTTTCGATTGGTAAGTGTTAGGCTTTCATATTTCACATGTGCATTCTGTGTCACAAGACCTTTCAAACGATCCCATAATTTCTGACCTTGTGACCTTGACCTTCTGTTTAAGACTTGAACAGTGGCCATACCTTTCGCTTGCTTAGTGATACTGCTTTCATATTTAACATGCGCTGTCCAGGGGCATCGGTGTTTCACAAACACGTCTTGTACTTATTGTTGCTCAAAACATAGATTGTAGGTACTCGTTTGAACCGCCTCGACAAGACGGTTCTAACGAGTGCCCACAATCTATGTTCAGTTGAGCAGAAATAAGAAACATATCAGAATTTTTTATCTGAAAATTTTCATTTTTAGTGGTTAAATTTTCAATAATATTTGAATAAGCGTATTTTCGTAATGCGTAGCGTAATCAAAGCGTTTTATATATGGAAAGATTCTAGCTAAAACCCATTCTTTGGAACAAAAAATTGTAATCAAAATTCGTCTAGCAACTTTTATTGGAAAGAAGATATGATGTGTGTTCATTTTCATTGACCTATTTTATCAATCCAATTAAGATTTTTCGTTTGTTTTATGATGACACTATGTAAATATTCTTACAAATAAGGAGTGTATTGGTTAAGGCTTTTACAGATGTTCCCTTGTTTTATGCTACCGTAATGAGTCTAAATACTGTCGTAATGCACCGGACTGTCGGATTTTACCCCTTAGGCATGCGGAGTACCTCGTCGGTATTCATTTAGATACACGGGATCGAAAGACGTGGAAGGTATCCTTGTCCCCCACAATGCAAAGCCAATATTTCCACGGAACCCAAATGATGAGAAGACGACAAAGCGGAATGTCTTAACCGATATGTCTACTCATTCTGAAATTTTGAATATTTTGCAAGTGGTACCTGATGCTGTGAGGGTGGAGGGGTGGAGTGCCTTAACCCAGATATGCCTAGCGGCCCTTTTCTGGGACATTAGCAAAAAGTGCCGATCCAGACCAGACGCCGCAAAATGCTGCATCTGATCTATATCTACACTCTTTGTTTAAACATCCATTTTCGTAAAATTTGCTGTAAACAAAGCCAAACCTGACGCCCCTATAATTGGAAATGGACCACTAAAACTTACTAGGCGGAAGATTCCATTGTTTATGATTATTCACCATATTTGCATTATTTGCTGGCTCCCAGCTTGCACATTGTCAATATTGGAAAAACAGGTAACCAGACCCCCCTGACCTTTTAAGGTCAGGGGGGTCTGGTTACCTGTTTTTCCAACACTGATAACCTTCAGACTAGGAACCAGCAGATAATGAAAA
This sequence comes from Lucinisca nassula, assembly GCA_963580285.1. Taxonomy (NCBI): domain Eukaryota; kingdom Metazoa; phylum Mollusca; class Bivalvia; order Lucinida; family Lucinidae; genus Lucinisca; species Lucinisca nassula. The sequence goes on along the minus strand of OY757013.1, from coordinate 117,274,844 downwards.
TAAGGTGAATACTGTACAGTGAAATTCCGCTATCAACGACGGCAAAATGAAGTTTTTAATCACGTATGGAAAGGTTTCAGTTTATTTTGAAGTTCACCAAGGGTCCGCTTTTGGGGCTGTTCAAAAGTAGTATTGAAGAATATGGTCATCTTACAGGCATTTTACTGTCTTCGCAACAATTAACCCTTATCTTGCTGAATATTCATTTAAGCCACACCCATTTCTGTCTATCGACCAATCAAATTACTTGATGTAATTTACTGCTACAAATTTATAAACTGAATGCCAAACAGTGTAGATCCTGATCAGATGGCTTCTTCAGAAGCCATCTGATCTGGATCTACACTGTTTGCAAAGATAGGGGTTGTCGTGAACAGCAAGATAAGGGTTAATATGCTGGGATCCCACAAAAAACACAGCAGCAGCCACCGCATCTATTTACACGAGTTAGAATCCTTTTGACAGCAAACGGGGATTGGAGAAATAGATGGGGCTACAAGGTGCTTCCATGCAGCGACAGCACATGAATACTGACCGCACATGAGAACTACGGCTGTCTTGGTTAAGTTGGATCGTCCCTTTTTAATGGGCTTGAGATGTCATTTCATCTCAATGTCGGGTAAAAGTCCAATAAAATCGGAAGCAACGTCTCCAAACTGACCTAAATAGTGTTAACGGGGACTTAAAACTTCCATTCAAAAGAAGTTATACGGGCAGCGGAGTGTCTGATGAGCCTGTGCAAGCAGCACATGTTTTCTGGTTGATTGTGTGATGCCCCGTTGTGTTTATTGCCTTTTGTTAATTACACTAATTTCGGTAACATTTTATTCCACGGAATGAACTCGATTAAGTATTTATGAATGAAACAAATATTTCTTTCACGGTTGTACAAGTGGGAAAACAAACATGCACTCAGTAAGGAAACAGGAAAATACAGTTAGTTTCCGCTATTAAGACCATACATTAAGATTAGCTGATATTAAGGTGATTTGTTCTTTAAAACATATTTTCAGTGGATCTTCGATGGCTCGGACACCGCTGGCTCAATTACCAGGGCTGAGTCGAACCCGGCCTTTCTTGAGCCCCTAGGAAAATCCTCTACGTAAGAAATAGTGGGAATAATTTAGATTTTCGTCTTTCGTCTTGCAAATGTGTGCTGTGTATACATTAGACTCACCTCAATGAGGCGATTCTAATGAGTACACACAGCATACATTTTCATTATAGAAGACCTAAAGATGCCAAAGCTGGCCTCGATTGCTCTGTCGGATGCGCGTCTGAGTGGTGATCAGGAGGACGCGGGTTCGATACCTGATGGAGTCGGCAACATTCTTTCATGTAGATTGATCATTTAATCTTTTCTGCGGTCATTCTCTCCCTTTCCGATCATTCAAGAAAGGGCAGCTGTCAGTTTCTGGTCGAAAAAAGTGCACTGTACCGGTTAACCGTTTACGTTCAAGCCAGGAAAAGTGTGGATAGGTAAACTGACCGGCTCAAAAATGACCTAAATAGTGTTGACTGGGTCGATATACTCCAATACAAAGAAACAAAATAGATGTCAAAAAGTATTTCCTTGGGCTTCCTGGCAGTGACCCTCAATGCCTCGAACTAACCCTGTCTCGAACAGATTTTCGTGGTCCAAAGATGTTTGAGCTATTGAAGTTTGATTGTATAAAGAAATTCTTTGTGTTTTCTCCACCCGATATCTTCTAGTAAGAGACCATCTTTGGGACTGTTCAAAACTTAAAAGTAACACATCTAGAGTGACCTAATAAGGTTCAAGGTGTGACATATCCTTTGTGTCAATTTAAAAATTGAAATTATTCGAGCCTTATTTGTACATGTACTTATCTTCGCAAACCACCATTTAATAGAAAGTTTAATATTTCTTTCAGTCAAACGTAATACATAAGAGTTGAACTTAGGGACACGTGTGAGAAACTTTTAAATTGCTGTGACAAATATTGATAAAAACAACAAAAAATATTCTTCTCTAAAATTATTTTTGAACCGCGTTAAATAAATCGTTTGTTAGGGCAGTATTGGAAAATTTGAAAATCAAATATTTCGATATTAGGTTTAAGTTCAGAGTCTTATGATGGGCCGGGTATCAGCCAAAGACAAAAATGACGTCTCAAACAGCGACGAAGCAGATCAGCATGCGCCAAGCGCATGCTGATCTGCGTCTTCGCTGATCATATGAATAACTTAAAGGTATTATGCAATCTATCAGGGCACTGTCTGAAGGATACTAGCATTTTAGCAAATTTACCTACATGCTTTTAGGTAGCGTTCGCTGGTTCTCGTCCTTTCAGACAGTATTGTATATACGAGGCACTAATAATTTAAAAAGACTTTAAGATTGTTAGTTTAAATATTCCAGAAATATGGCCTATTTTTTTTTTGCGTAAAAAAATTGTCCTCAAAAAGAAAGAATAGAAAGTTGAAGTTAAGAAATTCGATTTAAGTTTGACTATCAAGTTTCAATGAAAGTTGCACAACGGGAGTATCTTATGTAACAAACGAATGCCAAGTGTACTGCACCCACGCTTCTGAGAAAATTGAAGAAGCCTCCGTGGTGCAGTGGTTACGCTACTCGCCTTGTAAACCAGGGGTCGCAGGATCGATCTCGATCCGGGGCTTCTCCAGACTTTCGGATGAGTCTTTAAAGCAATCAACCACCTTTCTTGGATCAGTGGAAAGAAGAGAAGGACCGTATAAAGGATTTTATGATCAATCTGTACGAAAACTTGTAGCCGACACGGCATATATCGAACCCGCGACCTCCTGAACACCTGCATTGTGCTACCCAGGCCAGTAAACTATTACGCAGTCCGTAGTTTAACCTTCAATGGCAGGATGAAAAACCTTATGACTCTCCAAGTTTGATTTCGCGGGCAAGGCAGCGGGGATAAACATATCAATTCCATTTCTGGCGTGAAGGGCAAGTTCTAAACTTATCAGCAGAAGATTAAAGGCCAAGTGAATGGCATTTTAATGACAGCAGATTTCTTGAAGAGGGTATCTGTTGAGGGTCATGTATCGAACGCGCGTAAACAACGGGTTTAATATATTTACATTGTCCTGCATACGCAAATATTCACAAACTGTCTGATACGATATATACGTACAATATAGAATAACTTTTAAGTTTTGTTTGTTTGATTTGAGGTTTAACGTCCCCGTCAACACTGTAAAGGTCATTTTGGAGACGTTGCTTCCAATTTTGTGGAATTTTTACCCGATACTGAGATGAAATGACCAATGAAACCAATAGGGTTTATGAGCATGGACGGTCGGACACTCGCACCGCTTTGCCTGGGCAGGCTTAGATCCTCTAAGCGGTTTACCAGTACTCGTGTGCGGGTCAGTTTCAGTTCTGCGTGGAAGCATCATGCAACCCATATATTTCTTCAAGCCCCGATGGGCGGGGGCCGGAATAACTTTAAGTAATTTAACTTAATGGGGTTATAATTTCTGTGCATTTCTTAATACATAATACAAATTTAAGATTTTTGAAGTAATTTATAGATGCGTAACTAATTCTCACAACAACATTTTATTGCTCCCCCAATATTGATACGATCTGCATTTCTGATGTTAGAAATAACTCAAAAAGCTTTTTCCTGATTTATGGTGAGATCAGTTACTTACTTCAGTAATTAGATTTCTAAACTATTTAATATCAATACAAGCAATACATATATCTGTAGCTTCATGTTCCAATATTATAAATATTTTCATTTAATCTTTATGTCAGATTTGCGAATGCGTGCAAACTTATACGCGACATAGTGCATTTTCCCCTCTCCAAGATGGCTACTTTTCTAATGAAAATCCGTGATATTTTTCTTATTTATACTACAAACATAGGTCGACGGTGCTCGTTAGAACCGCCTCATTAAGGCTGTTCTAATGAGTACCCACAATCAAAGTCTTTGAGCGGAAATAACCCCATGGCAGTTTTCTCCATATAAAGTGGGGTTTAGGTGGATGTTCGTTTCACGGACTTGTTCAGGTGATGAAGAAAACCCTCTACAACCCAATTTATTTTGAGAAAAATACTGCAACGGAAGGTCATATGGTTTTTCTCCTGGTACTCCAGTTTTCACCCACCTCAGCTCGATGAGTGAATAATTTTGAACAGACCAAAAAGCTATATACATATATTGAGAAAAGTGTTTACATAGGTACATGTATATATGAAAATTTCGCAGTTTTGTTCAAAATCATAGATTGTTGGTACTCGTTGATGTGGTTCTTACGAGCTCAACAATCAATGTTTAAAGCAGAAACAAGAATCTTATCACATGCAACACACTTTTCACCAGAAAAGTGTCATTCGTATCATGTGAACAACTCCGTGAAATGAACACGCCTGTAAACCTCACTTTATATAGAGAAAACTGGGGTTTACGGGGGCATATATTGTTATTCTTATTTCTGCTTCAAGACACAGGTTGTGGGTACTCGTTAGAACCGCCTCAATGAGGCGGTTCTAACAAGCACCCACAACCTATGTTTGCTGTAAAACATATAAGGAAAATATCACATATTTGCATCATAAAACTTAGCCATTTTGTTGATGAGAAAAAATGCACTTTGTTGCACGGGTGTGTTATCGTAATGCATGCATAGCCATGAAAGTTTCACTATAATAGGGGCGTGTTCTCTGTATTCTTCGTACTTTGGTTTGTTTGATTTGAGGTTTAACGTCCCCGCCAACACTGTATAGGTCATTTTGGAGACGTTGCTTCCATTTTTGTGGGACTTTTACCCGACATTGAGATGAAATGACAACTCAAGCCCTGTCGCCCAATGAAACCAACATGGTTTATAAGCATGGACGGACCGACTCACACCGCTTTGCCTTGGCAGGCTAAGATCCCCTAAGTGGTTTACCAGTACTCGTGTGTGGGTCAATTTCAGCTCTGCGTGGAAGCATCATGCAGTCCATCTATTTCTTCAAGCCTCGATGGGCGTGGGGTGGGCGTAGCCATGAATATTGCACTTTATCATTATAGATGCTAAAAAGGGCAGTTGTCAGTTTCTGGTTAAAGAATATGTACTACCCTGGTTAACAGCTTATGCACATGTTCAAGATGTGGTTTGACGAACTCACTTGCTCGATATGACGTAAACATTGTTGACTGGGCCGTTTAACACCAAACCAATTCCTAATGATGAAGTAAGTTCAACAAGTCCAAGTAATTATATAATATTTTTGTAAACCACACTTTATACAAAAAAATTTTTTTTAAAGTATATACAATTTCTTTTGTTTGGCTGAAATACGTGGATCGTCGGCACTCGACGCGGTTCCCAATGAGTACCCACATAATTATTTATCATATGTCGTCGCGTCTGAGAGTGTAATAACGCCATGTATTATTTTCGATAATCCACTAGTGGATTAAATATGCAAATTAGCTAGATACGCTCCGTGACGTTACATGTACGACGTCCTTAACGACCTTACGTTTACTAATGACGGAATATTGATATTTTTGTAAACAATGGTGAATAAAATGCGTTTTAAATGTCATATGATAAATAGAATCTTGCATTCGTGCTCATGTATTATTGAATTTATTAAACTCGTTGAGGAAAAGGCATAAAATGCTCGGCAAGCCTCGCATTTTATCCCTTTTCCTCAACTCGTTTAATAAATTCAATAATACATGAACACTCATGTAAGATCCTCTATATCTGCAGTAGAAATAAAAATAATACAAGCTTTGAGTGTTTGAGATATAAAAGAAGGCATTTGTGTCTTTGACACTGTTTTGATATTTCTATACTGCACCTAATGGATACCCCTGTATAAGGTAGGGATAACCTCTTTCAAAATTCGTTTCCTTCCTATTCTCGGCGAGAAAACTTATTAAGCATTTTTGCATACCTCAAATGAAACACGTTTTTAACTGGTTTTAAAACGCATCACGTGCAAGTCGCTATTCTGCGGTAGATTTGATGCAAGGCGGGCACTATCACGCACGCATTTGAATCGGATAGGTGCATTGCCCGCTACAGTAAGGAGGCATAACATGAGTATTTAAGCGTACATATATGTTTCGGGTACTTGTTCAAAGCGCCTCATCGAGGCGGATATGGCGATTCGAACAAGTACCCACGTTTCGAACAAGTACCCACAACATGCTTCTAACAAGAAATAAGAGAAAGTATCCTTTAATTAACCTTATCCCCTATGATGTTCTATACAGCTAAGCATCGTTCTAAAGGCCTCAAACAGGGAATCGAACTTTTGTACGAAATACTGATAGTATTCATTCGCCACTCAGAAATCTTAAAAATAGAAGTGTCAAGATATAAAAATCTTCATGCCATTCAAAAAGATAATACTTAACATGAAGGTGTGTCAAAACAGATTGGAAGTACCTTCAAGAATTATTAATCTTTGTATACGGTACCAATTATTGCAAATTAGAACTTGTTATAACCATTAATTTTTAGATCAAATTTCCATTTCCCTGCCAGTCTGCGATAGAAATTGAGCCGGAGCACAGCGAAATCTACAAACTGGCATGTAACGACTATCGAAGACTTGGGCCATCCTGTGCATCGATCAAACACGACTGCAGCCTTTGCCCTATCGATTATTGAATAGGACAGAGTCTGGCGAACGCTCCTGCGAACAACGAAGACTCAGATCATCCTGCGCATCCGCGCAGGATGATCTGAGACCTCGCTGTTCGCGCGAGTTGGTGCTATTGTGTCCCGGTTCAATTCATATTTGATTAAGGTAAGTGTTTAAATGGCTGAAAAAATAAGCTCATCGTTACAAAATATGAATGACAGACCATATGTTTAATAATTTACTGACTTGACTATCTACGGAACCCGGGAAGGGACATGATTTTTTTATTTTATAAGTTGTGCGCACAAGATAATATCTTGTGCGGACAAGATATCATGTTGTGCGGACAACATATTATCTTGTGCGGACAAGATATAATCTTGTCCGCACAAGATAATATCTTGTCCGCACAACATAATATCTTGTCCGCACAAGATATTATCTTGTGTGGACAACATATTATCTTGTGCAGACAAGATATTATCTTGTCCGCACAAGATATTAAGTTGTGCGAACAAGATATTATCTTGTCCGCACAAGATAATATCTTGTCTGCACAACATAGATCTTGTGCGCACAAGATATTATCTTGTCCGCACAAGATATTATCTTGTCCGCACAAGATAATATCTTGTGCGCACAAGATAATATCTTGTCCGCACAACTTCCCAAGATCTATGTTGTGCAAACAAGATAATATGTTGTGCGAACAAGATAATATCTTGTGCGGACAAGATATTATGTTGTGCGAACAAGATCATATCTTGTCCGCACAAGATAATATCTTGTCCGCACAAGATAATATCTTGTCCGCACAAGATAATATGTTGTCCGAACAAGATAATATCTTGTCCGCTCAAGATATTATCTTGTTCGCACAACATAATAAAAATAAAAAATCATGTCCCTTCCCGGGTTCCGTAACTATCAGATTAGATCTATTTTATTTTTGATATCTGATTTGTTTTTTCGGTACGTTCGATCGCATATGTTTATAACGACATCTTTGCGTCTTTTCAGACACCTGATGGCTGATGCTGACCCTCCGTGTACCGGTTTCAGGTGCGGTTTTTTTCCTTTTTTCACAGATTGTGTGTGCTCGTTAGAACGGCCTTTTTTGAGGTATTTCTTTAAATGTTCTTTAAGGAAAAATAAGGGCTGCCATTTTCCATCCTTTTTTGCTTATACGCATTTGTTCACGTGGTACAGGCCATCACCACTTTAACAAGTTCATGTAAAGGATACCGATGTAAACTCCACTTTATATGAAGTTTAAAAGTTGGATTCACCAAGGGTATTTAATATTTTCTTATTTTCGCTCAAAACATAGATTCGTGGCGGTTCTATTGAGCACTCATAATCTATTTTGGGAGCAGAAATAGAAAAAAAAGTAAGGAATTTCCATCCATAAAATGCTAGTTCAACCGTAATGGTGAGGATTCGTAATAGGACACTACTGGCCTCGGTAGCTCAGTTTGGATGTGCGTCATATACTGGTGATTAGGCGGTCGCGTATTCGATACCTGTCGGGTTAGCGACCGTCTTTACGGTCTCCTCTGTGCACCGTACTGGTTCATCACGATATCAAGTCCGTGAAATGACCACCCCTCCTTCATCCGAATTTATACTGGGGTGTATGTGGGTATACATTATTTTCCCGATTTCTACTCCAAGACATAGGTTGTGGGTACTCCATAGAACCGCCTCAATGAGACAGTTCTGATGAGCACCCACAACCTATGTTTGCAGTATACGTGTATATAAAATATCACGGATTTTCACCAGAATAGCAGCCATTTTGGAGATTTTGAAACGGGTGTGTAATGTATCGCTTATGAATTTAAGCTCGAGGTTAGGTCAACTGGCCGGCTCGACATGACCGAATTAGTGTTGACTGGGCCGTGAAACTCTTAAAACAAGCAAAAACCTAGAGACACAGTTTTTTTTTTTATCTCACAGGTGGCACACATGTACATGTACGAGTTTATATCCAAATACTACTTAAGAATTTAACTATCTGCAGTGCTATTTAAAATACAGTAAAACATTTCAAGTGCATGGGAGAGTAAAGAGAAAGTGTGTTTGCATTAGAATGCAGGTCATACAAAATACATACTTAAACATGTATGAGTTGTCACGTTATCTCAGCTCATACGGAGACCCTCAAGAAAACAGTAAGTTTAACCCTTTTTGTACCAAATGGAATCTTCTTCCTTATATATACAAGGAGTCCATTTCAAAATTTAGGGGTGTCAGGTTGTGTTTTCTTCAAAATCTATTTGAAATATGGCTGAGTGTTTTGCAAACAGTGTATGTCCTTGATCAGACGCCGCGTTCTGCGGCGTCTGATCTGGGCCTGCACTGTTTGCCGACTACCCGTTTTGGGGTTTTCGGTGCAAAAAGGGTTAAGTTTGGTAACATAATGCACACTATTAACAGAATCAAGGTACTGAAAGCGCTGGTGGATGCAATGCCGCTGAGTCTAGATATATATCTCTTTGCACAACCAGCAGCTCAGTATTGGTTTTAATACCGTTAAACTGTTCATTGTATAGATAAACAAGGAGCCAAAGCTCACACTTGCGACCAGTGGTGACTCAGATCAACCTGCGCGAACGCACAGACTGATCTGAGTCTTTGCGCTGCTCGTACATGCAACATTGCTCTATAACAATACACATGCTTCCAATATTAAGATCACCACATAGACAGAAGTGGTCTAATTAAAGGGATGGTCTTCAAAATGTGTTTAAATATGCGTATCAACACTAATGAAAAGTGGTGGAGTAGTGGGCTAGTCTTCTATTTTTTCGGTAGCGAAACTTTTACTGTAAAATTTCTACTGCCATCCTCCCCACTGCACTGCTATATCATGCGGCCCCGGCTAACGGGGCTTGAAGAAATTGATTGGGCTGCGTGAAGCTTCCACGCAGTGATAAAACCGACCGCACATGAGTACTGGTAAACCCCTTCGAGGGTCTAAGCCTGTCCAATCAAAGTGGTGCGAGTCAGTCCGTCCATATTGGGTTCAAACGGCGATAGGGCTTGAGACTGGACTTCATCTCTTGTTTTGTTTGATTTGAGGTTTAACGCCCCGTCAACACTGTATTACCCGACATGGAGATGAAATGACTTCTCAAGCCCTGTCGTCCAATGAAACCAATAGGGTTTATAAGCATGGACTGTCCGACTCGCACTGCCTTGTACGGGCTGGCTTAAATCCTCTTAGCGTTTTACCAGTACTTTCAGCTCTGCGTGGAAGCATCATGCTTCAAGCCCCGATAGGCGGGGGCCGATGACTTTCATCTCTATATCGGGTAAAAGTCCCACGCAATTAGTGTTACCTAAAATGAAATATCATAAAGTTTGAATTTTAAACGGCATTGCACTGACAAGTCTAGAAACTATCTTTATTAAACTTGAGCCACAAACTTCTAAACCCATTTGATACCGGAAACTTCCAAACGGGTACACTGGCAAACAGTGCAGGCCCAGATCAGACGCCGCGTTCTGCGGCGTCTGATCAGGGCCTACACTGTTTGCGAAAATTTAAGCCATTTTTGAAGTAAATTTTGAAGAAACCCAAGCTGACACCCCTTAAGTTTGGAATGGACTCCCTGTATATATAAAGAGGAAGATTCCATTTGGTACAAAAAGGGTTAATGGGCAAGTATTGTAAGGTGCTGAATATGTTTAGTCGATGCAAAACGAGTTTGATGTATAATTATTGATGAGGTTTTTAATATTTCATACTTAATATGTATGCTATTTTCACTTTGATGTTTGAGAAAAAGTAAGCTCACGTGACATGGCACTGATATTTGTATTAATATTATTTAATAGAATGAGACATAGATCTATCGAGACACTGTCATAAATTTCAGAACCAACTTTTTAATTGCTTTGAAAGGAAGTTCGTCTATGAGACATTTAGTAAACTAGGAAAAATGACAAATTGTTCTTTTTCTATGTCGATTTTTCGGTATTTTGGGATTTTGTTGACTTATATCGAGGCAATCGTTAATAAGAGGTGGGCGAAAACAGAAGGAACCGGAGAAAAACCAACTGACCTTCCGTTGAAAAACTTGGCGTCCCACATGTCACCCAAGCAAGGCTCAAACTCACAGCAGTGAGAGACCTAATTTTTGAAGTCAGTACTCTAAATCATTTGTCCATAGAACTTCGATGGCTCGAACTGCGATGGTTCGTTAACTATGGTTGGACCGAACGCGTTCTTGAGTTCCTGGGGAATTCCTCCAGATACGAAATAGTGTGGGATAATTAAGGGAGTTTGTCTTTCATGTTTCTTGCAAATGTATGATGTGAGTACACACAGCATACATTTCTATCATAGCACCTCGGTAACTAGCCTTTATAATTTTGTCCCCTTAAACCCCACTTTTATATTGTAAAAAAATGGAATTTTCAGGTTTATACATTATTTTTTCATATTATAGATTGTGGGTACTCATTAGAACCGCCTCACCGATGCGGTTCTAACGAGTTTCCACAAGCTATGTTTTGAGGAGAAATATGAAGAATATCGGATTTTTTTTAGCTGAAATTCTCTCTTTTTTGTTTGGTAACATCACGTGTACTCGTCGGTGAAATGAAGACCCCTATACCCCACTTTATATAGAGAATATAGGGTTTACGGGGGTATACATTATTTTTCTTATTTTTAGTCCAAGACATAGGTTGTGGGTACTCGTTAGAACCGCCTCAATGAGGCGGTTCTAACGAGCACCCACGACCTATGTTTGCAGTATTTATAAGAAAAATATCACGGATTTTCATCAGAAAAGTAGCCATTTTGGAGATGAGAAAAATGCACTTATGTCGCACGGGTGTGTTAACGTAATGAAAAGTATATTTGAATAGGCGTGTTTTTGTAATGTGTTCATATAACACGCCGATAGGTATACTCAAAGAGATTTTTTTCAGGAATCTAAAAATGAACTTGTTTTTCCTGGTGGAATTTTTAATTACTCTAAATCTCGTTCGAACCGCCTCATTGAGTCGGTTCTTTTGATTAACCAAGATCTATGTTTTAGTCCGGAAATAATAATTAAAACAATTAACCTACAGTCTCCGTATAATGTTGGGTTTACAAGAATTATTGTTGCATGGACGTGCTGAGGTTATACATTACGAAAACACGCTTATACAAATACATTGTAACCTTTATCGCCGAAAATATGAAAATTTTAAGATGAAAAATTGGGATATTTTTCTTATTTCTGCTCAAAATATAGATTGTGGGTACTCGTTAGCACCGCCTCATCGAGGCTAACGAGTACCCACAATCTATATTTTAGAGCAGAAATAAGGAAATTAGGTGTACCCCCGAAAATCCCAGTTTTACTATATGAAAGTGGGGTTCGATGGGGTCAGAATTATATAGGTTTTCGTGATGTAATGCACTTTACATCACGAAATGAGGACCCCTTTTATAATGTGAAAACTGTGGTTTACGTGGGGGGAGGGGGGGGGGTACATGTACATTAAGTTAAACACACACACTATCTAGGAACACTAATATATAAGAATCATGTTTGGGAAGCCAGAGATACATGTCAACCCAACAGAGCTAAAATTAAAGAGACCCCAAAAGTCGCTTTTAAAGAAGACGGTATCATTGTGATGTCAACTTTGTTAAGGGAAGTGATGCGGGCGTAAAATGTCTCGCCTCCCTCCATAACAGTTTTCAGTCTTTTTGAAACATTAATTCAACTGTAGAATTTCATCACCAATGAGGCCGCAAAAACTTTTCATGGAACATCTTTGTAGTGTCAACCAACCCAGCACCATGCAATCACGAAAACACGCCTATATAATGTTGACCCCGTCGAACCCCACTCTTATATAGTAAAACTGGGGTTTGCAGGGGTAAACCCTATTTTTCTAATTTCTGCTCTAAAATATAGATTGTGGGTACTCGTTAGAACCGCATCGAAAAATGAAAAAAATCAGATGAAAAATTGTGATATTTTTCTTATTTCTGCTCAAAACATAGAATGTGGATACTCGTTAGAACCGCCTCGATGAGGCGGTTCTAACGAGTACCCACAATCTATATTTTAGAGCAGAAATAAGAAAAATAAGGTTTACCCCCGGAAACCCCAGTTTTACTATATAAAAGTGGGGTTCAAGGGGGTCAAAATTATTTAGGCGTGTTTACGTGATGAAACCCCCAAATTAGCAAAATGAAAAGGTTATTTAACAGAGGCATGGAAGGTAGCATAATATTATATAAAGGAATATATTTTAATAAGAAAAAAAAACTTACCTTGATATGTTTCTCCTGGTGTATATTTCCCTGATTGTGACAGTCCTTTCACTTGAATTTTAAATCCGTGATCCCCGGGGATACGGGGAGCGGTTGTGTGTATGGGGATTCGATCACATATACTCAACTGTTTTCCCGTCACAAAAATTAAGTGCAACAACAAAAACACTAAATTTGTAGTTTTATCAGCTCCTGCCATACTAACCGTATAAAATAAATATTCCACAATTTTTTTATGTTAACATGGTAACTATGAAATGGTTAGCAAGATATTTCGAAAGTATCACATTTGGTATATTATATCAATAATCCACTATTTATCAATAAATGAAAAAGAAATGGCTCCAATTTCTATTAACATATAACTAGCCATATCACCGAAAGTATAAGCAAGGTATTTTTTTCAGTATGTGGAAAAAAATACATATGCACTGCAGTACGGTAGTTCATTGGACAGCTGATACAGGTAAGCCCCGCCCAAGTCAAGGTGTCTAAAATCCAGGTAATTTTAGAGAGAAAGTTGTAACTTCTCTCTTTTGATGTAAGGGCAAATAAATTTTACGAATTTCTTTACCGACGACAAAACGCAGACGGGTAATCTTATCTTAGCAAAGATTTACGAATCCGGATTGCATATTCATATTATTCTGTCAGATTTAAAGTACATGATCTTCTTTTATACCTTTCATCCCAAACTTTATTTATTTATTTATCTATTTATTTATTTGTTTATTAACTATTGCGTATCCTTTCGCGAAACCATCTTCTCCAGTGCGGATTCTGTGATCGGGTCGGAGCTAGTTTTTAACCAAAACATCACGAAGACACGTCTATATAAATTTGACTCCCTTAAACCCCACTTTTATACACAGTAAAACTAGGTTTGCAGGACTATACACTATTTTTCTCATTTTTGCTTAAAAACATAGATTACGGGTACTCGTTAGAACCGCCTCGTCGAGTCGGTTCTAACGAGTATCCGCAATGTATGTTTTGAGCGGAAATAAGAAAAATAACACAATGTTTCATCTGAAATTTTTCATTTTTCGGTTGTAAAATTTACAATTTATTTGTATAGGCGTTTATCTGAAAGTGTTATCTGTTTATGTCGTCTGCTGCATCTTCTGACAAACGTTTCAAACATTTTTTTTGCATACAGGCAAACATTGTGTACCCTGATCAGACTGCTGGGTCCATCACTGTTTGCAACAACGAGCTTTTAAAGTAAAGCAGACGACATTTGTTTTCATTGACATTTTAACCATTTTTGTACCAAATGGAATCTTCCTGGAGTCCATTTCGAAATTTAGAGGTGACAGGTTGTGTTCTCTTCAAATTTATTTGGAAAATGGCTGGACGTTTTGCAAACAGTGTAGGTCCTGATCAGACGCCGCATTTTTGCGACGTCTGATATGGGCCTGCACTGTTTGTCAGGTTACCCGTTTTGGGGTTTCTGGTACTAAATGGGTTAAAGTACATGGTCAACTTTTACACATTTCATTTCAAACTTTCTTTATTTATTTATTAACTATTGTGTACCCTTGCGCGCATCCATCTTTTGTAATCGGGCTTACATGGGCTACATGATGCTTCCACGCAGAGCTGAATCCGACCCACACACGAGTACTGGTAAACAGCTTAGAGGATTTAAGCCTGCCCAGGCAAAGCGGTGTGAGTGTCGGACCGTCCATGCTTATAAACCCTATTGGTTTCATTGGGCGACAGGGCTTGATATGTCATTTCATCTCAATGTCGGGTAAAAGTCCCACAAAATTGGAAGCAACGTCTCCAAAATGACCTTTACAGTGTTGACGGGGACGTTAAACCTCAAATCAAACAAACAAATAATCGGGTCGGAGCTAATTTTAACCATTAAGATGCCAAGAAAAACTCTATCTGAAAATGTCATCTGCTTATGTCGTCTGCTGCGTCTATTGGCAAACATTTCAAACATTTTTGTTTTGCATAGAGGCAAGCAGTGCGGGCCCTAATCAGACTGCTGGGACCAACACTGTTTGCAACAATGAACTTTTAAAGTAACCAGCAGACTACAGAGCAGACGACAATTGTTTTCATTGACATTTTAACCCTTTTTGTACCAAATGGAATCGTCCTTCTTTTATATGACAGGAGTCCATTTCGAAATTTAGGGTTCCTTTAAAATTTATTTGGACACTGGCTAGACATTTTGCAAACAGTGTAGGCCCTGATCAGACTCCGCATATTGTGGCGTCTGATCTGGGCCTGCACTGTTTGCCTGGGTGCTCGTTTTGGGGTTTCCGATACAAAATGGGTTCAACCCGGGTTAAGGTAACAATAAACACCAAACCCATATGTCTAGCGTCCTCAGAACGGATGCAAAGGGATGTTCACATTGTAAACCTAGATTAGGCGCCACCGAAATCATCGTGAGATCCGCTTCTATACTGTTTGCTTGGAGTACCAGAATTTTTGTAAAACTTACAAACAAATGAAATTAAACAGACACCGCTTCCATAGGAACTGGACCTGCCACCATTCAATTAGGTTGACGATCCTGTGTGTACTAGATACTTTGTGCTGGGTCGATTGTTTACAATCGGCACAAAGTTATATACATGCAAAGTTACGTGTGCTGTCCACGTGATTGTCACCACACTGGTCAATACATACGTACAGGCTGCGTAGCGGTCGCACAGGCTTCGTATTTTGGACGCATAGGCTTCGATGAAAAATGGCGGATGACAGTTCGTCAATGCAGGTAAGAAACTGTTTTTACGTTAATCTAACTGTTGCATAGCGTTGCCCAATATTGACATCTGCCTTACGGACCACTTTATTAATGTGCAGCTTCGTCTGTTGCAAGAAAAAGTTTGAAAACCGAAATATAGATAAATAGACCCGAAAAGAAATTTGGCATTCAACACAGATTTACCTGTATTTTCACTTTGGTCCGGTCGCCCTATGTAACTACACGTTTTTGGCTGGTGTTCTGGCCGATAAATTGTGAGTAACGATAATGAAATCGAAAAGCTAATATGCAACTTTCGTCACATCTTTTGCGAAAAAGAAAAATCTTGATATTTCGATACAACGCACGTAGTTTCGTTAACGATTACAACGCAGAGGCTGCGAACTAAATTTTAAAGCCGTGTATTATGTAGAATAATAGTGAATGATGTTAAATTAATGTCCAGAAATCAGTCAACCAGCGTTAGCTGGTGATGCTAAAGACATTCTGTATCATTTATACCATTTCATCTCAGTGTCGGCTAAAAGTCCCATAAATTCGGAAGCAATGTCTCAAAAATGACCTGCATGATATTGTCGGGGACGTAAACCTCAACACAAACAAAAATGTTCTACTGAGTCATGCGCAGTGACATGAGAGGATTCTCTACCAATAATGAATTGACTTACAACCGTTCGATAGGGATACCAACCGAGGCCGACTTCATCTGGAACCATTGGCTAGCTTTGGCTTCTTTTGTTGCTGTTCCATTTTCCTATATCACGCCTACGGCAAGGGTCGTAGTTAGGCAAATCCACAAGCGAAGACTGCTATTTCCATTTTAAAGAGTGCTCATGAGTGCGCATGCGTGGAAAACCGGACTAATTGACCGTAAGAAAACCTGAATTGTAAAATGGCCCCTGTTTATACTGTCTGCTGCATCTTCTTTAAGGTTTTTTAATAGCATTTTCGCAAACCCTGTGAACCCAGATCGATGAGTAGTCTGAGATTGGTCCAAATGACAGTTAAAGTAAGCAGCAAATGACAAAGCAGACGACAATTGTTGTGATTGACATCTAAGATAGCTATCTTCCCTCCCTAAAATCCTGATCACAAGTTTCAGTGAACAATATCTAAATTGAAGTCTCCTGAAAGAGTGGACAGTTCTAGTTTATTTTGCTCCATTTTAAGCTTTTGTTTTGAACAATAATGCTTAATCTGCCTATATAGTACACACCAAGCTTCTAGATTTCTCATGGATGACGTCAGAGCATATCTGTGGTTAATCGGAATTTTCAAGGTCAGTTCAGTAGCAGAGTAAATAACTGGAGATTATGCAGTGATGAAATCCTTATCAGACCACTTAGAAACCTGCAGTTTTCAGTAGGAGATAGGGTTTATTGATGTTTACCTATTAATTTTAACAGATTATCGCTTTCCTGGCTCCTTAAACAGATTTAACGAAGGCTTACCAAGTTTGTGAACGATGGAGTAAATAATTGTAACTTGACAGATTTTGTGCATTCCTTATTTCCTTATTTCTTCTCAGAAACACAGATTGTGGATACGGGTTAGAACCGCCTGGCCCGGGCAGATGTAACAAGTTCCCACACACTATGTCTTGAGCAGAAATATAAAAACTATCAGAATGTTTTATCTAAAAGTTTTTTATCTTTTTGGTGGTATTTTAATAGGCGTGTTTTCGTAATGCGTCTTCCAATCACTGTAACCTGCGCGTCGTAAATTCCGAAGTCACGTGCATTGTAATTAAAACACGACAGAAATTCGTCCAGTACAAATATTATTTGGCTTAATAGCTAATAGATTTGACGAAGACTTACCAAGTTTATGAACGGTAGTGTAAATAATTGTAACGTGACAGATTTTGTGCATTCGAATCAAAATGTTGTATTTCCATAGCTGAGACTGAAAATGTGTTCGGTATAAATGATACAGAATGTATTTAGCATTACCAACTAACGCTGGTTGACTGACTTCTCGAAATTAATTTAATATCATTCACTATTTTTCTACATAATACAGATTTTTACAATTTAGTTCGCAACCCCTGCGTTGTAATCGGTAACGAAGCTACGCGCGTTGTATCGTAATATCAAGATTTTTCTTTTTCACAAAAGATGTGACGAAAGTTAAACATTAGCTTTCCGATTTCATTATCGTAATTGACAATACATCGGCCAGCACACCAGCCAAAAACGTGTAGTTACATAGGACGACAGGACCAAAGTGAAAATACAGGTGAATCTGTGTTGAATGCCAAATTTCTTTTAGGGTCTATTTTTCTATATCCCGTTTTTCAAACCTTTTCTTGCAACAGACGAAGCCGCACATTAATAAAGTGGTCCGTAAGGCAGATGCCAGTATTGGGCATGCAATACAACATTTAGATTAACGTAAAAGCAGTTTCTTACCTACAATGACGAGCTGTCATCCGCCATTTTTCATCGAAGCCTATGCGTCCAAAATACGAAGCCTATGCGACCGCTACGCAGCCTGTACGTATGTATTGACCAGTGTGGTCACTGGCCTTTACGCACGAACTATTGTTGTTGTGACGTCACCGTGCTGAATAAGGGGGGGGGGGGGGGGGGGGTAACGTGTAAAGCAAGGACCGGACTCTCTTAACCCTTATCCCGCTGAAAATATTAATTAAGCCACAGCTGAAACAAGTTTTCATTCAATCAGATTACTTGATATATTATATTCATCAATTCACACACTGCATGAAAAATTGTGTAGATCCTGACATCTGATCTGGATCTACGCTGCTTGCAAAGGTAGCGGTTGTAGTGAACAGCAGGATAATGGTTAAAACCAAGATCAGACGCCTTAAAACGCGGTGTCTGATCAGGATCTACACGGTTTGCCTAAAGAGCAGTAATTGAAGGATTAAACGTAATAGACAAACACCGCAACTTCATTATAACACGGTTCGTTATGACACGGTTTCGGATATAACACTATCTCAAGATGGACGCCCAAAAATGAATAGATAATATAGAAAAATGACCATGAATAGTCATTTTTCTATATAATCTACACATTTTTGTTTGGATATATTACGGTTGTGTAACTAACACGGTTTCTGCTTTGGACCCCATAAATGGTGTAAACAATAACAACGGTTTCACCTCTGCGGGAAGCACCGTGCAGCCTAATCTATTTCTCCAGGCCCTGGTAGGGGCAGGAAAAGTGTGGATAGGGTAACTGACCGGCTCAAAAATGACCTAAAATAGTGTTGACTGGGCCTTTAAAGTCCAATACAAACAAACACAGGGTGTAAACAAGGGGTTGTGGTGTAATGACCCAGATTCACTGAGAGACAATCGACTCACAAGTATTGTCAGTGCTTTGATTCCTATATGAATTTGTAAACGTCATATGTGACGGCACCAAGCTTACAACCTCATGCAATGAACGCCTTTGTATTACCCTTTAATAGACTGCTACACCGTCCATCTATTAATCAATATTTTAAAATAGAAGTCTGTGAAGCAGTCTAACCCTTTAAATGATGAAAAATCTGGTGAAGGAGTATTTATCGCATAACGTCTCACGCGCCAGTTACCAAGTGTTATTACACGTTTGGCCTGAAGGTCTAAGCCTGTCCAGGAAAAGTTGTGCGGATCGGACCGACTCCAAACCCTAGCGGTTTCTTTGGGCGATAGGGCTTGCCAAAGTTTGGATGTCATATCATCTAAATGTCGGGTAAAAAGTCCCACAAACTCGAAAGCAGCGTCTCCGAAATGCCATGGTGTTGACGGGGGCGTAAACTTAGACACTAACAAACAAATCATGCAAAAATGCTCGTTTAAGAGACTTGAAAGTCACCAATATATAGTTGGTTGGTAGGTTGATTTGAGGTTAACATCCCCGTCAGCACTGTATACTGGTCATTTTGGAGACGCTACTTCCAATTTTGTGGAACTGTTTACCCGACATTGAGATGAAATGACATCTCAAGCCCTGTCGCCGCATGCAACCAAAAGGATTAATAAATATGGACGGTCCGACTCGCACCGTTTTGCCTCTAAGCGGCGTACCAGTACTCGTATGCGATCGGTTTCAGCTTACCAATATACAGTAAAAATGCCGCTATTAAGACCACCAAAATTTGAGGCTAATTCTGCTTCAAAAAGCTTATTTAGAAAGTTGCATTTTTATTTTTTCTTTGTGTTTTCTGCAAAAAGTATCCTCTGGTCAGAGACTACCCTTGGGACTGCTCAAAAGTGGTCTTTAAGACCACTTTTGAACAGTCCCAACGGTGGTCTTAATATAGTTATTTTACTGAACCACATGGATATATTCCCTTAACTTTCTCACCCATCAGACGAACCAGTCCGTGAAAAGATGACCCCTCTAAACCTCTCTTTATATAGAGAAAATTCTGCTTTACGGGGATATTCATTATTTTACATATTTTTGCCCTAAAACATACATCACGAAAACACGTCATTATAATATTGACCCCCTTGAACCCCACTTTTATATAGTAAAACTAGGGTTTGCAGGGGTAAACCTTATTTGGTTTTTTTAATTTCGGCTCTAAAATATAGATTGTGGGTACTCACATTCTAAATTTTGAGCAGAAATAATAAAAATATGACACTTTTTCATCTTAAAATTTAATTTTTTTTCGGCGATAAAGGTTTCAATGTATTTGAAGATGCTTGTTCAAGTTCGTAATGGAGTGTGGGTACTCGTTGGAACCGCCTCATTGAGGAAGTTCTGACGTTCACCAAAAGTCTATGTTTTGACTAGAAATAAGACAAATATATAGTAGTCGCAGATAAGATTGACTAGGCGGAGCTATCGTATGTACCTGCCTTAGGAATATTCCATTGACAAAAAGATAAACCAAGTCACCTGATTGTGTGAATTCAACTGTAACACAAGCATAGCTGTGGCGTATATGACCATTTCGTCCGCCTGTAGAAAGCGTGCGAAAGGCACTCTACCGAATCTTCTGGTGGACTCAGCGAATTTGACATATATTTGACAATACCTGAATACCTCCGCCTAGTCAATCTTATCTGCGACTACTATCGTACACCACTTAAATAAATAAATAAATAAATAAATAAATAAAAGATAAAAATAGTTCCTGAGTCATGAAATGCGTCTTTAAGACACGAATGTATTATCGCAGTCTGGCTCCAGACCCCTTTCTTTACTTTTTCTTCTCTCTTTCCTTTTCGTTCATCACGTGAACAAGTTTGTGAAATGAACATTCCCATAAACCCACTTTATATTAAAAAAAACGGCATTTACGGGGGTATACATTATCTTTACCTTATTTCTGATCCATGTCATGGACTGTGGCTACTCGTTAGAATCGCCTCAATGAGTCGGTTCTAACGAGCATCCACAACCTATGTTTGCTGCATAAAAAAGAAAAATGTCTCGGATTTTCATCAGAAAGGTTACCATTTTGGTGTGTTTGTTTGATTTGAGGTTTAACGTCCCCGTCAACACTATTTAGGTCATTTTGGAGACGTTGCTTCCAATTGTGTGGGACTTTTACCCGACATTGAGATGAAATGACATCTCAAACCCAGGCCCAAGGAAACCAATAGGGTTTATATGCATAGACGGTCCGACTCTGGGCAGGCTAAAATCTTCGACGCGGTTTACCAGTACTCATGTGTGGTTGGTTTCAGCTCTGTGTGGAAGCATCATGCAACCCAATCTATTTCTCCAAGCCCCGGTGGCTATTGCCAGACGTCTGGCGGGGGCTAAAACCATTTTGGAGATATTTATTATTAAAGATTGCACTAGATATGAAAAGATTGAACTATGTCACACGGGTGCGTTGTCGTAATGAATTGCGAATTCCAAGGCGCAATAAACTTCTAAGATTAGCAATATGTAGACAGATTAAAATCCAAATGTATTTTGTCCGTACGATAATCTAACATAGATTTACACATAAAATTATTTCGGTTAGATCTTTATCTGTAAAGTCAAGTCAATAATCGACCCAATCGTCCTCTCCTTGGCTTCTGTGCCTTTCTCTTAATATGCTGACCCATAAGTAAAAGACGCTTACCATTGTCCGATTTATGTGTACTTCAAATGCGCATGCGCAACAAAATATATGTTAGCTCATGACGTTACGGACTCCTCGACATGTCTGCGAGCAGCAAAGGCACTGGCGAGACTGTGCGCATGCGCAGTCTCGCCAGAGCATTTGTTGTGCGCCTATGGGATAAGTAGCCTTTTCTCATCTACCGTCTCTATATGTTCTAAACCACTTGATTTTGGACGATCTGGGCTATTCCTATCCGATTAGGATCACTGAATTGTCTTGCGGTACTTGAAAATGGCACTTCAGCCAAAGCTTCTATATATGAAATGATCTTATGTTTGAAAATGCAACAGAACATATTTGAAGTCAAACCGTCTCAAAACAAACACGGATTTGGCAGCCAGGCCTATCGGATTTAGCAGGTAGGCCTAGCAGTGTTAAAAAAGTATAAATAATAAAACAAACAAAAACAAAAAAAGAAAATATTTAGTTTTTTTTTCTCAGAATTCTCCTGAGAATGAAATTTATCATGTTTATCAATTTAAAAAAATCCCAACAAATGCCGACCTTTTTTAACATTACATTTTCTGGGATCTGAGTAACCCTACCCAACCCCCACCCCCACCCACACAGACACACGCGCGCGCGCGCATGCTCATTTATACTTTGATATTTATGAGCTTTACATGTATCATAGTGCATTCATTCGTAATTTATGTGATGAAAATGTGTGATATTTTTCTTATTTTTACTCCAAACATAGGTTGTGGGTGGTCGTTAGAACCGCCTCGTTGAGGCGGTTCTAACGAGTACCCACAACCTATGTCTTGGAACAAAAATAAGCAAAAATGTATACCCTTGTAAACCCCAGTATTCTCTATATAAAGTTGGGGTTAAGAGGGGTACTCATTTCACGGATTTGTTAACACGATTGGGTTTTATATCTTTGGAACTAGATCTACATGTATAATGGCAGTACAAATAATTGCCAATGGTTTTCTTCTCGCCTCGAAACGTATCAAGTTAACAGACTCGTGTGGCACAGAGTATTTATTTTACTTATCCCCCAAACGCACATTTTTTCTGATGCTAATATGCGATATTATTTCTTTTTAAAGAAAGTCTGGAGGCAGTTCTATCGAGGCCTCATTACGAAAACACGCCTGTTGAAATATATAGAAAAATTTCCACCAACTTCCGATAAAAATTCCGATATGTTTCATATTTCTGCTCTAAACTTAAATATTGGGTACTCGTTAGAACCGCCTCGGCAAGGAGGTTCTAACGAGTACCTGTAGTTTATGTTTATTTTTATTTATTTATGTTTTGTTTTTTCATTCTGGGTCACATGACCATGTTAGCCGTCAAGTCCACATATGGGTAAAAATACGCAGTCTAAGGGACTCAGGACCTGCCGGGTTTGCTCAAATGACATCAAAGTTGAATTTGGCCATGTACGCAATTGTATGGGAATTGGAAAGTCTTCAGAGACACTGTTCACTCTTTAGCAATGGATTACCTAGGTCCAGTATCTCACAAACACCAAGACTGGTTTGACGAGAATGATGAAGAAATCCAGGGACTCCTTGAAGAGAAGCACCAAAAACACAGGGCATGCCCCAGTGATACCAGCTCAGTATCTAACAAGGCTCCCTATTCAGATATATGCAAGACCGTCCAAACAAGACTCAGAGACTTGCAAGACTCCTGGATAAGCAATAAGGCTGGGGAAATTCAGTCCTTTGCAGACAGAAAGGATATGAAGAAGTTTTTTGATGCAGTAAAAACTGTTTATGGTCCCCGGAGTTCAGGCACCACTACTCTCCTCTGTGCAGATGGAACTAGTCTTCTGACTGACAAAGAGGCTATCTTAAAAAGATGGGGTGAGCACTTTGATAGCGTTCTAAACCGGCCATCCTCTATCAATGATGGTGCTATCAACAGACTGCCGGTTGAATGTAATCTGCTGCTTGCAAGTTCCCAAACGTTACTGAAACAGTGAAAGCAATAAAACTTCTGGCATCTGACAAGGCTCCAGGACCAGATGCAATACCTGCTGAGATTTACAAAGCAGGAGAGACTCCAGTTGCAAAGAAGTTGACAAAGTTATTTCCCATTATGTGGAGAAAAGAAACCATCCCTCAAGAATTCCAGGATGCGTCAATTATCCAACTATTCAAACGAAAAGGGAACCCTCAGATCTGTGACAATCACCGTGGCATCTCTTTATTATTTCCCGATTGCTGGGAAAGTCCTTGCAAGATTCCTACTTAACCGACAAAATGAACATCTTGAACATTCAGGGCTTCTACCAGAAAGCCAGTGTGGGTTTAGGAAGGACAGAGGAACAATTTACTCAATCTTCACAGCAAGGCAGCTGCAAGAGAAATGCCAGGAACAGAACATGGACCTATACATTACCTTTGACCTCACCAAAGCATTTGATATAGTCAGTCGTGAGGGCCTTGGAAGATCATGATGAAGTATGGGTGTCCAACCAAGTTAATAGCAATGGTGAGACAGTTCCACGATGGTAAGCTTGCACGGGTCGAAAATGATGCTGAGTTTTCAGATCCATTCCCTGTGACAAACGGAGTCAAGCAAGGCTTTGTGTTAGCCCCAACACGGTTCAGAATGATGTTTTCTGCCATGCTCACAGATGCTTTCCAGGATGGTGACAATGTCATACCTATTGGGAATCGCTTTGATGGGAAGCAATCTCAGAAGGTTGCAAGTCAAATCCAAGGTGCAGACAGAGATGCTAGATCAGTTCCTCTTTGCTGATGACATAGCAAAAGGTGCTCCTACAGAAGAGAAGATGCAGAAAGGTAAAGATCAAGTATCTGACTCCTGTGATAGCTATGATCTCACAATCAGCATCAAAAGACTGAAATAGTCTATCAGCCAGAACTTAGTAAACCTTACAAAGGACCCAACATCACAGTGAAAGGTCAAAGATTGTAAGTGGTAGACAGGTTCACCTACGTTGGGAGCACTCTGTCAAGAGTCGTGCACATTGATGATGAAGTCAATGTCAGGATTGCAAAAGCTAGTGCAGCATTTGGCCGACTACGTGGTAGTGTCTTGGATCGAAATGGAATCACACTTGACAACACAAAACTGACAGTCTACAGAGCTGTGGTGCTGCCAACACTATTGTATGTACGCGAAACATGGACAGTTTACCAACGGCATGCCGAAAGACTGAATCACTTCCATACTAGCTGTCTTAGCAAACTCTTCGAGATTAAGTGACAAGACAGGATTCAGGACACGGAAGTCCTGAACAGGGCAAGGATGTAAAGTGTACATACTCTTCTGAAATTAGCACAGTCAAGATGGACAGACCATGTTACCAGAATGCCTGAGGAACGTTTGCCAAAGAAAACTCTCTATGGAGATCTAGAAATGGGCAAACGCTCCCAAGGCGGTCAGAAGAAGCACTACAAGGACACCCTCAAAGCCTCCCTTAGGAACTTCAACATTCCAACAGAGTCGTGGGAACAAATTGCACAGGACAGAGCAAAGTGGCGAGGTCTCATCAAAAGGGGTGCCAATGAATATGAGGCAAAAAGAATCAGTGAAGCGGAGCAAAAACGTGCACAGCGCAAAGTCAGAGCTAAGGCATCACCAACAGAGCTGTCATCCTCCAGACTCTGTTGCTCTATTTGCGACAGACAGTTTAGAGCTAGAATCGGTCTCATCAGCCACCTTAGAACACACAAATAGTTACTTTCCTCAAATATGATAAGACAGGCCATTCATTGTCAGTAATAACAGACGAACTATTATTATGGGAAATAGGGAAAGCAGTGGAGTTTTATCCAGATTCTATGGATTATGGCATCAGAATTGCTTTTTACAGTCAACTGAATGAAAGTTTATCTAGTTCAAAGGTCAAGGTCATTTACTTACCCGTATTCTGGATTCCTGCGATTCAGTTATTTTATCATCTTTTCTATTTGAACTACTGGGCCGATTGAACTCAAAATATATATGAAGCCTCTATTGTATGGGGCAAAGAAAGTTTATTGTTGGGTTAAGAGTCACATGACCAGAATTACGAATACAAATACATTGTAACCTTTATCGCCGAAAAAATGAACATTTTAAGATAAAAAATTGGGATAATTTTCTTATTTCTGCTTAAAATATAGATTGTGGGTACTCGTTAGAACCGCCTCATTGAGGCGGTTCTAACGAGTACCCACAATCTATATTTTAGAGCAGAAATAAGAAAATAAGGTTTACCCCTGTAAACCCAATTTTTCCTATATAAAAGTGAGGTTCAAGGGGTCAAAATTACATCGGCGTGTTTTCGTGATGAGGATTGCCATCATGCCCATATGTGAAAAAACCCTTTGAAAATATTCTGCTCAGGAACCAAACTGCCAGTTACCTTGAAACTTGATAGGTAGCATTAGGGACTCGGGCCCTACCAAGTTTGTTCAAATGCTGTCCCTTGGATGGCTTTGGCCTAATTTATGTCAAGGTCTAATTTTATCATGGGAAAATGGCAAAATAAGCTATTGTAGTTTATAACATCAGTGTATAATTATCCAATCAGCTTAATGTTTAAGGTCAAGGTCATTTATCGACCTTAACCCGGATCCCTCAGATTCAGTATTTTAAACTGTTTCATTAAATCTTCTGAGCAAATTGAAACCAAATTTAATATAGAGCATCAATGGGGTAGGGAAATTTGTTTGTGGCATCTGGGTCACATGACCAAGATTCCCATATATCGTAAAAGTATGAAAAAAAAAATCATTTCAGCATGACCTTAAAACTTGGCATGCAATATTGAAAACTCTGGCCCTACCAAGTTTGTTCAAATATGAATCCTAGGTTGAACTTGACCTATATTATGTCAAGACCAAATTCCATCACTTTGGTACTTGTTTGGTGGGCAAAGGCAAAATAGTGGATTTTTCTAATTCTTTTGTAGGCTGCGCCATCAGAATTCAACATAATTCGGCATCAATGATCCTTGGCCAGACCCCTCCTTAGATTTTTCAAGCCACCATGATTTGTTGAAAATCATGGCGGCTAGGGGCCAGTTGCTCCCACTTGACCTCTTCTGATGAGCACAGTATTCCATGGGCCCCTTGTTCTGCTTCTATCTTAAAAGAGTGTTGTATGTACATATTAGATTCGCCTCAGTGAAACCATTTTAATTAGTGCAAATAGCAATCATTTATTTTTATAGAAAAACGAAAATATATGTTTTAGTCATCCGCATCATGAGCTGGCTCTAGGATTAAACCTGAGAACATTAGGGTACCACACACACCCGTGCGACATGGTGCATTTTTCGCGTCTCAAAAATGGCTACTTTCCTGATTAAAATCCATGACATTTTTCTTAATTATACTGCGTACAGAGGTTGTGGGTACTCGTTAGAACCGCCTCATTGAGGCGGTTCTAACGAGTACCTACAACCTATATTTTGGAGGAGAAATAAGAAAAATAATGTATACCCCCGTAAACCCCAGTTTTCTCTATATTTAGTGGGGTTCAGAGGGTATTCTTCACACGGACGTGTTTACATGATGAGTTCGATCTAGCCCTACACCGAAAGATTTTCATGGTCCCAGAGATTTCGAGCTACCAGCGTTCGACTATATGCATTTTCATAAGTGAAAATGTTTGTGTATGCCTCATAGTGCATGCAGTAAATTTCTTTATAAAGACCGCGTTTAGGACTGTTCAAATGTGGTCTTATAGACCACTTTTGAATAGTCCCATACGCGGTCTGTAACTGGAGGACACTGTGTTTAGTGCCGCAAAGAAACTTTTTAATATTCTTTCACAAGTCTTAACTTTAGCTGGCCTTAGGTAGCGGAATAACACTGGCCTTCAGTGCAATGGTGAAGGTGCCTTAAATTTATGGTCCCTTTTAGCCAAATTTTTGCATGAGCTTAAATTGTATTATAAATCACATTTTGCATCTAAAAATGTACCGACCTAAAAAAAAAAATAAGAGACATAACATGTTATTTTGCAGTTTGTAAAGTGCCACAATTAATTATAGCATCGCAAAGTCATTACTATATACAGATTATAAAGTTAACCTATTCCTGCGGCAAAGGCATAAATGCCACTTTAGGATTATAACAGATCCGTGCAAAGTAATGCTTACAGACTTTTATGACCATTAAATGGCCGCTTATCTTATTAAAGTTTGTCACGTTTCTTCAAGTTCCATCCATAGAAAGTAGGACTCGTTCGAACCGCCTCATTTACCATACACATCGAACCGAACGTCTTTCCTGATCGTATTACTACACCTCGTGCTTCGCGCCCAAATTCTTTCTATCACGCCTTCCATGTCCATAAAGATAATCAAGCCTAGTGGGAAAGGGCTTCGACTCTAAAGCATTAGGTCTCTGACCGCTTGGGGGTTCGAGCCAGGCTTGTGTAAGGTTCGTGTCACATGTGACTCGGCCGACGCTCGAACCTCAGCGAGAAGACTATAGCGGTTAACCACTTTTTTTGTAGAAACACTTTTTACCGCAGTGTAGTGGGAATGGAAACACCTTCCTTGGATCTTCTAAAGTACAACTTGTTTGTGTCCAGTCTACAATTAAGTGAGCAAAAAGTAATATACGATATGGGCCCCGTCAAGCGATTTTGGTACTTATCGCCTATGCGAGCAGCGAAGGTTCAGGCGAGCCTGCGCATCCGCGCAGTCTCGCCAGAACCTTCGCTGCTCGCTCACACAAGCAGTGAATCAAGAGGAACCTTCAGACAATAAGCCATATCCCTGGCCCCTCTGAATGGCTGGGCATGCGCAGTTAAAATTTGTCATGACGGAATGCTCGAAGACACAAATTCGCTTGGCGGGGCTCATATGGTTTAAGGGGAATGGGAACACCTAGCACATTTTTCCACCATTTTTCAAAGGGAGACAACTTTCTGGACTTCCTGTTCACTTTTTTATAGGCTCAGTCCAACCGAAAAATGAGTCTACTCTTTAAGGAAAGAAATTCCTTTAAGAGTTGATCCCTATTGACATGCGAGACAAAAACACTTTTGTAGGTGTTGCAGCCCCTGAAGGTGTACCCATTCACCTGAATACGATATTGGATGAATCGGGAGACAGCTTTGGTGACTTCCCGGTTTCTTTTGGATAAACGGAATCCATTGGAACAGGGAATCGGTGCATTAAGCCCATAAAGGAATCGTGTGTGTGTGCGTGCTAGCGTGTGTGTGTGTGCGTGTGTGTGTGTGTGTGTGTGTGTTTTATGTCAAACCAACAACTAAGTTTATACGGAGACGGGGCCTTTGTTTAAAGACTCACCCGAAGATCTCTATAATCCACCACTACACCTAAAATGAGATAAACTATTTGATGGAGTTGTTTCCCTTTAAGCTGCATGCATTTCCATGGAAACTCTTTCTTGGCAGTCGCGGTTGTTTTGTAACGAAGTGTAAAACATGATTACGTAAGCTGAATACAGGAGGTTGTACCAGAAAATCGCTGTCGGACAATCTCAACACCTTTGATAACGTGACAAGAATTGATGAGCCATCTTGTTACGTATGTTTTGTCATCTAATCGGGCCATGTTTCGTGCTTAAAACATATGTTGTACAGGTCGTATGCAGTGACTTCTTGATCGTTGTAAATTGCCACCCATTTAGACAGAACACCAGCTCTACTGGTTGTTACCGCCCCCACCCATCGGGGCTTGAAGAAATAGATGGGCTGCATGATGCTTCCACGCAGAGCTGAATTCGACCCGCACATGAGTACTGGTAAACCACTTTGAGGATCTAAGCCTGCAGAGCCACAGCGGTGCGAGTCGGACCGTCCGTGCTTATAAACCCTATCGGTTTCATTGGGCGACAATGTCGGGTGAAAGTCCCACAAAATTGGAAGCAACGTCTCCAAAAATTACCTATACAGTGTTGACGGGGACGTAAAACCTCAAATCAAAAAAAAAAAAAAAAAAGTTTACTGGTTGTTATACATCACTTAAAAGAACAGAGGATCTTACACAAGTGGTCATTTCATATGAAATTTATGAAACGAGCCTTCGGCGAGTTTAAAAAATAAGCCAGCGCATGACTCAATCTACAATAAGTTTTGAGCGACCAGAGAAGACTCAGATCAGCCTGCGCATTCGCGCAGTCTGATGAGAGTCTTCGCTGATCAAATGTACCTTCTATAGGCTAATAACTATACAAAGAGACATGAGCATAAGGTCTTGTCGTAGTGAATGGGTGCGCAGGTTGATTTGAGTCTGTGCTGGTCACAACGGTCTTATTGTAGGTTTGTTATGCGCCGGATCAAATCTCATATGAAATAACCATGAGGGTAAGATTCATTTAAAGGCGAGTTACATAAATTTCATATGAAATGATCACGAGTTTAAGATTCTGTCGAAGGCGAGTTACATAAGTTTCATATGAAATGGCCACAAGTGTACGATTCTGTTAAAGGCGAGTTACATTAATTCCATATAAAAGGACCACGAGTATATGATTCTGTTTATCTTATAACGTTTTTTAAATCGGATTATGTTGCAAAAGAATCTCAATGAGGCGATTCCAATGAGTACATACACCATTCCTTTATTTTATAAGTGCAGTGGTAAAGATATTCTAGTGATCCCCATCATACCGCATGACCTGACATTATCAGTGCACCTCAGTTACTTGGACTGCTCCTATTTCGAACAAATTTTCATGGTCCAAAAAACGTGTTTAAGTTATCATGTTCGTCTGTATTTTGCTTATGTTGATTCTCATTAAAACCGAGACTTCAATTTTCTTTCTGCCATGTAGTCGTATGTCATAACGCAAACACGCCTATACAAATACATTGCCACCTTTATCGCCGAAAAAATGAACATTTTATGCTGAAAAATTGTGATATTTTTCTTATTTCTGCTCCAAATATAGATTGTGGGCACTCGTTAGAACCGCCTCATCGAGGCGGTTCTAACGAGTACCCACAATCTATATTTTAGAGCAGAAATAAGAAAAATAAGGTATACCCCCGGAAACCCCAGTTTTACAATATAAAAGTGGGGTTCAAAGGGGTCAAAATTATATAGGCGTGTTTTCGTGATGTCTTTGTTTCCAAGTTTGTCCTTAACTGCTTTCTTTGAACCGACTCTGTCTTTTGGGTCGATTACTCATCAATCGACCCAAAGTTATAAAGCACAAGTAGCTCTTCAGTGCTATAGCCCACGTGACTACACTTACTTGTAGGAAATTAAAGAAATTTATTTATAGAAAATAGCAGCGATAATTTTATCGCAGTGAGGTCAGTGTGTTGCGTAAGAGGGCTTCCTGTAGAATCTGGACTGGAATCATAGGTTGAGCTTGGCAAACAGTGTAGACCCGGATCTGAGGCCACAGAACGCAGCATCTGATCAGGGTCTACACTGTTTGCTTACAGTACAGGAAATGGTTAAAGGAAATGATAACAGCCTAAGTCATCGGGCATTGTTCCAGCAGGCTACGTTTTTAATGAGGCGATTCCAATGTGTACATACAACAGAGACAATCGCCCCACCAGAACTGTCAGTGCTTTGATTACTCAAATGCAACCGTTTAAGCCTGCTGTTAGTTTAAACGCCGTGTGATGGTGGTAGAATATCTCCCTGTACTTCATTACAATTGCGACCCCCGCCCATAGGGGCTTGAAGAATTATATGGGCTGCATGATGCTTCCACGCAGAGCTGAATCCCGCCCGCACACTAGTACTGGTAAACAGGTTAGAGGATCTAAGCCTGTCCAGGAACCGCGGTGCGAGGCGGACCGTCCATGCTAATAAACCCTATTGGTTTCATTGGGCGACAGGGCCTGAGATGTCATTTCTTCAGGTAAAAGTCCCACAAAATTGGAGGCAACGTCTCCAAAATGGCCTTTACAGTGTTGACGGGGACGTTAAATCTCAAATCAAACAAATCATTACAATGCAGTTTATATTTCCATTTGAATCATCGAGCCCATTCTAGATCTTGAAAACTAATACTGTCGAACTTCAATGACTCGAACACCTTTGGGAGAACGAAAATCTGTTCGAGACAGGGGTAGTTCGAGCCACTGAGGGTTACTGCCAGAAGGCATTACGGGGATTATTTTGGGACATCTTTTCGATGTTCTATAATACAATTGGGACATCTTTTCGATGTTCTATAATAAAAATGTATGCTGTGTGTACTCATTAGAATCGCCTCAACGAGGCGATTCTAATGTGTGCACACTGCACACATTGGCAAGATAAAAGTCGAAAATCTCCTTAATTATCCCGAACTGTTTCTTATAATGAGGAATTCGGACTCAAGAACTGATTCGACTCAACTATGGTATACGAGAGCTCAAAAAAGTTAGCAGGATGGCAGGACAGCAGGATGAAACATGTCAAGTTAGCAGGATGGCAGGACAGCAGGATGAAACATTAAGTTAGCAGGATGGCAGGACAGCAGGATGAATCATAATAAGTGAACAGGATGGCAGGACAGCAGGATGAAATATTAAGTCAGCAGGATGGTAGGACAGCAGGATGAAACTAATAATTGAGGAGGATGGAAGAACAGCAGGATGAGAACTTGTTCTGAATTTCAAAATATATACAACCATGTTATTGGCACCTATAGCAATGTTAGAAACTAGAAATCAAATTTAGCCCCTTCCCGTCTTCAAAGCGTACGGCCGCGAAAACCCAGGACAGCAGGATGAAACATTAAGTTAGCAGGATGGCAGGACAGCAGGATGAATCATAATAAGTGAACAGGATGGCAGGACAGCAGGATGAAATATTAAGTCAGCAGGATGGCAGGACAGCAGGATGAAACTAATAATTGAGGAGGATGGAAGAACAGCAGGATGAGAACTTGTTCTGAATTTCAAAATATATACAACCATGTTATTGGCACCTATAGCAATGTTAGAAACTAGAAATCAAATTTAGCCCCTTCCCGTCTTCAAAGCGTACGGCCGCGAAAACCCAGTTTTCGTCCTGCCACATATTCATCCAGACGAAAAATTGTTTCAAATCACAAAACTAATTCCATCATGTTGTAGGCAACAAAAGTCTATGTAATAAAGTGGAAATTAAATTTTGCTCCTATCAGCGTTTAAAGCGTACGGCCGTGAAAACTCAATTTTCATCCTGCTGGAACTGCAACATCAATTTTCATCCTGCTGAACCTGTCAAGTTTACCACCATGCTGTAGGCACCTTAAAACTAAGTAAGAAACTAGAAATAAAATTTAGCCCTTTCCCGTCTTTAAAGCGTACGGCCGCGGAAACCCAATTTTCGTCCTGCCACAAATACACCCAGATGAAAAACGGTTTCGAATCACAAAACATTTACCATCATGTTGTATGCAACAAAAATCTATGAAAGTGGAAATTAAATCTGGCTCCTATCAGCGTTTAAAGCGTACGGCCATGAAAACTAAATTTTCATCCTGCTTGAAATGCAACACCAATTTTTATCCTGCTGAACCTGTCAAGTTAGCAGGATGGCAGCACAGCAGGATGAGAAATTCTTCTGAATTTCAAAATATTTACCATCATGTTGTAGGCAACAAAAATCTATGAAAGAAAGTGGAAATTAAATATGGCTCCTATCAGCGTTTAAAGCGTACGGCCGTGAAAACCAATTTTCATCCTGCTGGAAATGCAACATCAATTTTCATCCTGCTGAACCTGTCAAGTTAGCAGGATGGCAGCACAGCAGGATGAGAAATTCTTCTGAATTTCAAAAAATTTACCACCATGTTGTAGGCACCTAAAACTATGTAAGAAACTAGAAATCAAATTTAGCCCTTTCCTGTCTTTAAAGCGTACGGCCGCGGAAACCCAATTTTCGTCCTGCCACAAATACACGCAGATGAAAAATTGTTTCAAATCACAAAACTTTAACCATCATGTTGTAGGCAAGAAAAATCTTTGTAAGAAAGTGGAAATTATATTTGGACCCTAACAGCGCTTAAAGCGTAAGGCCGTGAAAACTCAATTTTCATCCTGCTGGAAATGCAACATAAGGAAAAGTTGAACGGACCTTCAAAACTTTCAACACTACCAGGTAGGCAACAAAAACCTATGTGAAAATGTAGCAGTCGAATACGGCCCTGTTCGTCCTTTAAAATATAGTATTCAAAAGAACCGTTTTTCATCCTGCTGAACCTGTCAAGTTAGCAGGATGGCATCACAGCAGGATGAGAAATTCTTCTGAATTGCAAAATATTTACAAACATGTTGTAGGCACGAAAAAGCTTTGTAAGAAACTCGAAATCAAATTTAGCCCTTTCCCGTCTTTAAAACGTACGGCCGCGAAAAACCCAAATTTCGGCCTGCCACAAATTCGCCCAGATGAAAAATTGTTTCAAATCAAAATAAAAATTTACCATCATGTTGTAGGCAACAAAAATCCATGTAAGAAAGTGGAAATTAAATTTGGTTTCTATCAGCGTTTAAAGCGTACGGCCGTGGAAACTCAATTTTCATCCTGCTGGAAATGCAACATCAATTTTCATCCTGCTGAACCTGTCAAGTTAGCAGGATGGCAGCACAGCAGGATGAGACATTCTTCTGAATTTCAAAATATTTACCACCATGTTGTAGGCACCAAAGAACTATATAAGAAACTAGAAATCAAATTAAACCCTTTCCCGTCTTTAAAGCGTAACTCCGCGAAAACCCAATTTTCGTTCTGCCACAAATACACCCAGATGAAAAATTGTTTCAAATCTTAAAATTTTACCATCATGTTGCAGGCAACAAAAATCTATGTAAGAAAGTGGAAATTAAATTTGGCTCCTACCAGCGTTTAAAGCGTACGGCCGTGAAAACTCAATTTTCATCCTGCTGGAAATGCAACACCAATTTTCATCCTGCCGAACCTGTCAAGTTAGCAGGATGGCAGCACAGCAGGATGAGAAATTCTTCTGAATTTCAAAATATTTACCACCATGTTGTAAGCACCAAAAATCTATATGCTGAAAATGCCTATTTTCGACCTTGTCATCACTGCTGCCCCTTCTGTTTTGATCGGATCTTCATGAAACTTACAAACAAGTAAGTCAGGCAGAAAAACTCGGAGGAGTTTAAAAACTCGTGAGGTTTTTTATCAAAGAGTAACATCCCTTTGATTGCAGCAGCTTAGTTTTGAAATTGTCATCACCTTAGCACCTCCAGTTTATATCGGATCTTATTAGCAAGTCAGGAATAAAAGCTTGAATGAGTTTGAAAACCGGTGAAGTCAGCCTATATATCATAGAGTTACATTCTACTTGATTTGCAGAAAATGCTTACCCTGTCATCACCTTGTCCTTCCATAAATCCTTTAGTTAAGTTTGGCACTTCCTGAAACTTTGAATCTGTTAGCTCAGGTGAGCGATACAGGACCATCTTGGTCCTCTTGTTTGTTTCTCTGATTGGGTTTATTTTCAGTTACTTTGTGAACTTGTAGCATGTCTTTCTTGTTTTCTGATTCATCTTTAAAATTAAGTAAGTAAATGACTAATTGAATAAGTAAAAAAAAAATAAATATCAAGAATTAAATGAAAAAAGTAAACAAATAGCTAAAAAAAGTTGCAAGCTATGTTGATTGGCATATAAATGAAAAAAAAAAAGTAAATAATATAATATTATAAAAAAAAAAAAACTTATACATAAATGAATAAATGAAATCATAAAGCTAATATAAAAAATTTATAATCCATAAATACAGATAAATGCATCTAAATAAATAAATGAAGATAAAATAAATATTTCAGTAATGTAGAAGACAGGAATGTCATGCTACAAACCCCTGAATTCTGATACTTAGCTCGCCTGAGCCGAAGGCACCGCGGGGGGGGGGGGGGGGGGGCGGGGGGGCGGGGGGGGGGGGTTGTGATCAGTCACTTTCCGTAGACATCCGTCTGTAGGTCAGTTCTTCCGTCCGTCCATAAAAAGAGATCTCCTTCCAAACCGCTCAACAGAGTTTGACCCAACTTGGCTAAAATGATCCTTTGGTAGTCCTCTCTGGCTTGTTTAAAGAATTCCATTCTATGCAGAACTCTGGATGCCATGGCAACCAAAAGGGGAAAATTAGAGAAAAAACTTCGTCTGAAACCAGAAGGCCTAGGTCTTTGATATTTGATATGAAGCTTCATCTAGTGGACTTCTAGCAAGATTGTACTAATTATCATCTCGTCCTACGTGAAGGAAGGCACCATAGGAGGAATGTGTATTCCTACCTGGCCATTTGGGGGCCCGAGACAACTTGCGCCGATCTCTTTAGCAACGTAGTTAGTTTTGTTTGTTTGATTTGAGGTTTAACGGCTTCGTCAACACTGTAAAGGTTATTTTGGAGACGTTGCTTCCAACTTTGTGGGACTTTTACCCGACATTGAGATGAAATGACATCTCAAGCCCTGTCGCCCAATGAAACCAATACGGTTTATTAGCATGGACCCTCGCCTCGCACCGCCTTTCCTGGACAGGCTTAGATCTTCTAAGCGGTTTACCAGTACTAGTGTACGGGCCGGATTCAGCTCTGCGTGGAAGCATCATGCAGCCTATATATTTCTTCAAGACCCTATGGGCGGGGTCGACAACGTAGTTAGTACAAATTGATAAAATCATGTAGGTCGCATACAATCGCCCACCTGCGCACGTGCGCAGTCGAGCGCTCCAATGCGATCTTGTTTTTTATGTTTCATATTTACAGTTAAAATGTTTGAATTCGCTTTTTGGGAGAAAACTGTTCTTCTTCTTCTATCTCCAGGTTTTTTAATCTTTCTTTTTCTATACTATCTTCTCTACTGTATTCTTACCCTCCAACTATCGTTGTAGGGTATATAGAATGATCCAGGTTTTTCCGTGCTCCCTTATATAGTCCAGTCCTTAACTAATTCTAATATTCCATGTGACACTTTGTTTCTTGTTGGAAACGTGGTTTAAGTCTCTTGCAAAGGAGGACAACTCATGGCGCTTGCGGGAATCGAACCGGCTAGCTATCGAACTCAAATCCGATGCTTTTCCACTGCACCGTAGCGAAAATCGGCTCTTACCACGAGATAATAAGGAGCTAGCGGGTCTATATGCCTAGTAACGCGACATGGAAAATGTCATAACCACTTTTTCATTAAAGTGTATTTCATGCCACGTTACTAGGCACATCGGTCCGTGTAGCTCCATATTGGCACAAGCGCATTTAGGCCCGTAAATGTTTGGTGACAGCACATCTGACAGAGCATAACCTTTTTATTAGCTCACCGTTACGCAGTGACGAGGTGAGCTTTTGGGATCACTTTTTGTCCGTCGTCCGTCGTGCGTCCGTCCGTGCGTCCGTCGGTTCGTAAACAATTTCTTCAAACAACATCTCCTCTTAAACCACTGATCGGATTTTGACCAAATTTCACAGGTATGATCCTTAGGTGGTCCCCTTTCAATGTTGTTCAAATGGTTCCGGTCAGTTGCACATCTAGGTCACAGGAGCCAAAAATAGATTTTTTTCACCGAAAAATTAAAAACTCTTCTTCTCTGAAACCACAAGGCCTATGTGTATGATATTTGGCTTGAAGCTTTATCTAGTGGACCCCCACAAGATTTTTCAAATTATAGTTCTGGGACCAAAACTGCTCCCGCCCAGGGCCCCTTTGGTTTTACATAGGATTATATAGGGAGCATCTTTGAAAATCTTCTTCTCTGAAACCGCAAGGCCCACGTCTTTGATATTTGGTAACAGTTTTGTGATTTGAAACAGTTTTTCATCTGGGTGTATTTGTTGCAGGACGAAAATTGGGTTTCCGCGGCCGTACGCTTTAAAGACTGGAAAGGGTTTAATTTGATTTTTAGTTTCTTACATAGGTTTTAGATGCCTACAACATGGAGGTAAATATTTTGAAATTCAGAAGAATTTTCATCCTGCTGTGCTGCCATCCTGCTAACTTGACAGGTTCAGCAGGATGAAACTTGATGTTGCATTTCCAGCAGGATGAAAATTGAGTTTTCACGGCCGTACGCTTTAAACGCTGATAGGAGCAAAATTTAATTTCCACCTTCTATCATAGATTTTTGTTGCCTACAACATGATGGTAAATGTTTTGTGATTTGAAACAATTTTTCATCTGGGTGAATTTGTGGCAGGACGAAAATTGGGTTTTCGCGGCCGTACGCTTTAAAGACGCGAAAGGGTTAAATTTTATTTATAGTTTCTTACATAGATTTTTGGTGCCTACAACATGGTGGTAAATATTTTAAAATTCAGAATAATTTCTCATCCTGCTGTGCTGCCATCCTGCTAACTTCACAGGTTCAGCAGGATGAAAATTGATGTTGCATTTCCAGCAGGATGAAAATTGAGATTTCACGGCCGTGCGCTTTAAACGCTGATAGGAGCCAAATATAATTTTCACTTTTTTACATAGATTTTTGTTGCCTACAACATGATGGTAAATGTTTTGTGACTAGAAATAATTTTTCATCTGGGTTAATTTGTGGCAGGACGAAAATTGGGTTTTCGCGGCCGTATGCTTTAAAGACGGTAAAGGGCTAATTTTGATTTCTAGTTTCTCACATAGTTTTTAGATGCCTACAACATGGTGGTAAATATTTTGAAATTCAGAAGAATTTCTCATCCTGCTGTGCTGCCATCCTGCTAACTTGACAGGTTC
The DNA here is from genome assembly GCA_963580285.1 of Lucinisca nassula. Taxonomy (NCBI): domain Eukaryota; kingdom Metazoa; phylum Mollusca; class Bivalvia; order Lucinida; family Lucinidae; genus Lucinisca; species Lucinisca nassula. Next base: position 117,236,567 of record OY757013.1, on the reverse strand, counting down.
AGCAGGATGAAAATTGATGTTGCATTTCCAGCAGGATGAAAATTGAGTTTTCACGGCCGTACGCTTTAAACGCTGATAGGAGCCAAATTTAATTTTCATTTTCTTTCATAGATTTTTGTTGCCTACAACATGATGGTAAATGTTTTGTGATTTGAAACAATTTTTCATCTGGGTGAATTTGTGGCAGGACGAAAAATAGGTTGTTCGCGGCCGTACGCTTTAAAGACGGGAAAGGGCTAAATTTGATTTCTAGTTTCCTACATAGTTTTTAGATGCCTTCAACATGGTGGTAAATATTTTGAAATTCAGAAGAATTTCTCATCCTGCTGTGCTGCCATTCTGCTAACTTGACAGGTTCAGCAGGATGAAAATTGTTGTTGCATTTCCAGCAGGATGAAAATGGAGTTTTCGAGGCTGTACGCTTTAAACGCTGATAGGAACAAAATTTAATTTTCATTTTCTTACATAGATTTTTGTTGCCTACAACGTGATTGTAAATGTTTTGTGATTTGAAACAATTTTTCATCTGGGTGTATTTGTGGCAGGACGAAAATTGGGTTTTCGCGGCCGTACGCCTTAAAGACGGGAAAGGGCTAAATTTGATTTCTAGTTTCTTACATAGTTTTTAGGTGCCTAAGACTTGGTTGTAAATATTTTGAAATTCAGAAGAATTTCTCATCCTGCTGTGCTGCCATCCTGCTAACTTGACAGGTTCAGCAGGATGAAAAACGGTGTTGCATTTCCAGCAGGATGAAAATTGAGTTTTCACGGCCGTACGCTTTAAACACTGATAGGAGCAAAATTTAATTTCCACTTTATTACATAGATTTTTGTTGCCTACAACATGATGGTAAAAGTATTGTGATTTGAAACAATTTTTCATCTGGGTGAATTTATGGCAGGACGAAAATTGGGTTTTCGCGGCCGTACGCTATAAAAACGGGAAGGGACTAAATTTGATTTCTAGTTTCTAACATAGCTATAGGTGCCAATAACATTGTTGTATATATTTTGAAATTCAGAACAAGTTCTCATCCTGCTTTTCGTCCATCCGCCTAAATTATTAGATTCATCCTGCTGTCCTGCCATCATGCTAACTTAACATGTTTCATCCTGCTGTCCTGCCATCCTGCTAACTTTGTCGAGCCGTATACGAGTCATCTGTGTTAGAGCCACCGAAGTTCTACTGTACATGGGTCACTGACGTGGTCTAACTGGCCGAGCCTCTTCGTCTTCCCATGCTGACTTTCCCCCACATGGTCTTCTAAGGCAAATTGTATTATCATTTCAAAGGAGATGTTGAAAAAGAGACCATTGTCTAACTCTGACTGTGGTCCTGAAATGTTTAAACAATGTTTAGGGACAAATCACCGAAGCACAAGGCATTTCCACTTAATCCTCTATGGAAAAGAGAACGAAGATAACCGCATTCGGGACGGGCCTCCGTGGCCTAGTGGATAAGAGCGCTGACTCTTAGTCATTAGGTCTCTCACCGCCGTAGGTTCGAGCCTCGCTCGGGTCACGTGTGAGACGCCAAGTTCTGCAACGGAAGGTCAGGTGGTTTTTCTCCGGGTACTCCGGTTTTCGCCCACCTCTGATTAACGATCTGCTCGATATGAGTGAAATAATCTTGAAAGGGCCGTAAAACCCAAACCAAAAAAAAAAAAAAAAAAAAAAAACGCATTCGGACGCCGGATTTACTGATCAAAGCATAAGGAGCATTGGTGGGTCTGTCTCTTAAGTGTAGGCTGAAAAAAATAATTCTGAACTTGAACTTTGACTTTCAATATTGAAACACAGCAAGAAGCAATGGAGTTTGATGCTAGAAGTCATAAGTTAGAAAATGCAAGGCAGGAGTCATGAAGTTAGGAGTAAGACGTCATGGAGTTAGAAGTTGTAAATCGGAAGACCGAAGTTGGACAGCAGGAGTCATGAAGTTAGAAGTAAGAAGTCATGGAGTTAGAAGTTGTAAATCGGAAGCAAGGGGTTAGAAGTAGGAAGTTGTGGAGTTAGAAGTTGTGAAGCATTCATGGAGTTAGAAGCTGAAAATCAGAAGTAAGGATTAAAGGGCAAGAAGCCATGGATTTAGAAGTTGTAAATCAGAAGTAAGGAGTTGGAAGATAGAAGTCATGATGTTAGCATTAAGACGTCATTGAGTTAAAAGTTGTAAATCGGAAGTAAGTAGTTAGAAGTAAGAAGTTGTGACGTTAGAACTAAGCACTCATGGAGTTAGAAGTTGAAAATCAGAAGCAAGGATTTAGAAGCAAGAAGTCATGGAGTTCGAAGTTGTAAATCGGAAGTAAGCAGTTGGAAATAAGAAGTTGTGAAGTAAGAAGTAAGCCCTCATGGAGTTAGAAGTTGAAAATCAGAAGTATGGAGTTAAAAGCAAGAAGTCGTGAAGTTAGAAGATAATTCATAAATTTAGAAGTTGGAAGTGAACTGCGAAGTGAGAGTTGGTAGTAAGAAGCTTGAAGTGGGAAAGAAGTTAGAAAGAAGAAGGAAGTAAGATGTTAAAAGTAATAGGAAATAAGACGCTGAAAGTAAGAAATCATGAAGTTAGAATTAAAAGGTGATGAAGTGAAAAATTGCTCCAGGCCTTCCAAATGTAGTTTTGTGTTTGTGTGTGTGCCCCTTTCTGTTAACCCATAAAATACCAGTCACGACAATTGCCGTCTGCTTTGTAGTCTGCCATCATTGCTCACACTGGTCCACACACTGTTTGCCTGTATACAAAAATGTGATTGAAAAGTTTGCAAGAATAAGCAGTAGACGACATAAACAGACAACATTTTCAGACACATTTTGGTCTGATACCATCACGTGAACAAGTCCGTGAAATGAGCAGCCCCCTAAACCCCACTTTATATAGAGAAAACTGGTGTTTACGGGGGAAAACATTATTTTTCTTATTTTTGCTCCAAGACATAGGCTGTTGGTACTCGTTAGAACCGCCTCAATGAGGCGGTTCTAACGAGCACCCACAACCTATGTTTTGAGCAGAAATAAGAAAAATATCTATTTTTTTTTCATCTGAAAATTTTGAATTTTTTTCTATGGTAAAATTAACAATGTACTTGCATAGGCGTGTTTTCGTAATGGTGGTCTGATATGGCTGTTTTTTTTTTTTTTGTTTGGTTTTTTTTCCTTAGTATTTTTTTTTTGTGTCACTATGATATCTACAAGTAACCTTATTAGATGATTTATGTATTGCTTGGGCGCCGGGACTTTTAGAAACCAGATCCTTATTTCTTCGCAGTTAAGCCTCACTAAAAGCATACGGAGCGATACTGAGAGAAGAATAGCAAATTATTTTAGAATTTGAATGCTAGTAGAGATTTGTGTCTCGCATTCAGATACATTTATTATCTGACCTCCCACAAAAAGAAGTCCCCAACAGAGAGTGATATTGTTCGTATTATATCAAAAGTTTACTGAACCATTTTCATCCGATCGCTGACCTAAAATCATTTTGTTTAACTTTAAGGGGAATGGATGTACTTTAAAGGGATGTAACTGTAGCAAAATACAGAAAAAATCCGCTATGAAGACCCAAAATTTGCGTTTAAAAGCTTTTTGAGAAGGTTTCAGTTAATATTCTCTCTTTGTGTTTTCTACACACAGTGACTCCTAATAAGAGACCATCTTTGGGACTGTTCAAAAGTGGTCTTAAAGACCACTTTTGAACAGTCCCAAAGGTGTTCTTAATATAGGAATTTTACTGTATTAGCCTCCCTTATTAGTTGTGGTGGACATAACAACAGATCAATAAGTGCATGAAATCAACTCCTCTGCAACCCCCATTTTATGTAGAGGGAAAAATGGATTTTACAAATGTATACATAACTTTTCTTATTTTTGCTCAAATACAAATATTGTAAGTACTCGTTAGAGCCGCCTCAATATTTGTTTGTTTGAACTGAGATTTTATGTCCCCGTAAATACTATTAAGGTCATTTTAGAGACATTGCTTCCAATTTTGTGGACTTTTTTCCCGACACTGAGATGTAATGACATCTCAAGCCCTGTCGCCCAATGAAACCAAAAAATGCTAGTGCAGTTGAGATAAGAAAGACCATTACAACAAGACGCCTGTTTACTGGACATTTTCTCACCAAAAACTTCTCTATAAAAATTCGGATCATCTTCATATTTCTGCTCACTGAAACATAGATTGTGGATACTCGTTAGAACCGCCTAGACGAAGCGGTTCTAACGACTACCCACAATAAATGTATATGTTTTTGAGTAGAAAAAAAGACAAATAATGTACACCCGTGTAAACCCCTGCTCTACTGTATAAAAGTGGAGCTTAAGGGGTCAAAATAATACGGGCGTTTATTCGCGATTGCCGTTGTATATAGAACATAGGTTTGTGTCTCCGCCGATCGTGGCTTGGAGAAATAGATTAGTTTGCTAAGTGTGATTGCAGAGCTGAAACCGTACGAACAGGAGTATCAGTAAACAAACCACTTAGAAGGTCTAATCCTGCCCAGGTAAAGTGGTGAGAGTCGGGCCGTCCCTGCATATAAGGCCTAGCTGTTTGTTTGAGATGTTATTTCACTTCAATTTCGGGAAAAGTCCCACAAAATTGGAAGCGACATCTCCAAAATGAACTAAACAGTGCTGACGTGGACGTTAAACCTCAACACAAACAAACAAACAAACAAGAACACAATTAAGGCAGTGTTCTTGTAATGAGAAACCGAATATAATCCTCAAATTGTTGTAAAATCATCAGTCTGGATAAATAGCCATACATGTCTCTCACAGTTCTGCAACGGAAGGTCATGTTTTTTTGTTTTTTTTTTTATTCGGGTATCCGGTTTTGCCACCAGCGCCGTAAAACCAGAACCATAATCAAACCTAGTTGTTTTACTCAAGCTATATGTTGCTGTCTTGCCTTACAGATAAGTTAGGATTCCCCCGGAGGGATCAGTTTGCTTTTGTTTCTATGTATCAATCTGCATTGTGATTGAGGGCCTCCATATAAAGTGGGATTTAGTGGGTGTTTATTTCACAGACTTGTTCATCTGACGGGGCAGAAGTGGCAAGGGTTTTTCCCTCCGTCAAGGTTTTTGTTTTGCTGGCATGTTTCTTGTCTGGAGCCTAGACAGTGAGTGCTAGGTGTTCTGAACCCATCTACCTTTATTGGAGACGCAAGTGATGCTACAATCAAAGGATTGCTGCGCGGCTGAGCCGTGCAACTTGTGGCTAATGTCTTATGATTCGCAACATTCTTGCGACAGCATTCTATTAGGACGCATGCCAGACGTAAGATTCTTGTGTGGCTGCCTTGCGACCATCGCAAGACAAATACAAAAACTGTGAACTCCATCAAAATCATGAGTCAATCGTGCAGGTGTCTCAAAACTTCCTTGTGGCAGACTTTCGGCGCCCCAAAATGACCAACAATGGTGCACTAAGTTACTCTGTACACATGCAGGTGTTGTCGTTCAACGAAACCCTGTGTTGGTGCTTGGTCACTCTGGCTGTGCACAGGGAAGACATGGAACTCGTGGTGGTTCCTCTGCCACTGCAAGGGGTAGATGGAGCTCTCAAGCCCTGGTCGGCCATCTATCTAGGAGAAGGCAACTCCAAACAAAAACCTACATGTCTGGATTTGCCTGTCTCAGCTATGTAAAGTCTGCTTCGGCTACTGGGGCGGAAGAAATCATTTCTCTGATTCAAAAGGGGTGCCAAAGAATATGAAGCAAAAAGAATCAGTGAGGCTGAGCAGAAACGCGCACAGCGCAAAGCCAGAGCTAAGGCATCACCAATAGAGCTGTCTTCCTCTAGCCTCTGTTGCTCTATTTGCAACAGACATTTCAGAGCTAGAATCGGTCTCATCTTAGAACACACAAATAGTAACATTTCTCAGATATGATTAAGATTGGTTATTGTCAGTAATGGCAGACGAATTATTAAGTAATATGGTCTTGAGAATTCAGTCAGATATTAGAAAGATAATCACAGAGAGCTGTACGCCTGATGTGAAACAAGCTTAAAATTAGATGGTAGATGTTTGCCTTTGCTTCTTGCTATAACTGCTGCGTCTTGTCTGGTACTGTTAGCATGAAATGGTATATAAGCAAGCTTCGAAGTTAGTCACGTGTTCTACCATATACAGTAAATTCCTATATTAAGACCACCTTTGGAACTGTTCAAAAGTGGTCTAAAGACCAGAGGACACTACGGGCTAAAAACACAAAGAAAACTTAGGTGCAGCCTTCAAAATAAGCTTTTTAAAGCAGAATTAGTCACAATTTTAGGTGGTCGTAATAGCGGAATTCACTGTACATTCAGACAGTCATTAGAAGAAATAATAAAAAAATGTCTTTTTCAGCAAACATTGTAGAACCAGACCAGACACGGCATCTGATCTGGATCTACAGTTTTGCTTAAGAAAAAAATCAATTTACGGACATATAATTTGAAACAGACTGACACCAAACATCAACACCACTTAAAGTGCATTCAGTTGACATATCCAGGAGTCCATCTGACATATTATGTGATAGAAGTAATACAAAAAAACATGGGCGTTGGCGTTTCATCTTGCAAATGCATGTACATGCACTCTGATTCCGGAACGTTAGACATCTAAGATGGCAGTTCCTGTCACTCAAGGAAAGATTCCGGAAAAGTGCATCGCACTTGCACACATGTTGTGGACATTTTGAAATACATGATAAATGTTGTCAATTAATCTTGCAAATAACAGGACGGTGGCGATTATGACCTGTCCGAGATGGGACGGTTACTCCTTAATACATGTACACATAAACCGCCAAAATGGCCATAAATGACCACAAATCTGAACGGGTAATGGGCAATAAATTTAAACTTAATCATTTCATGCACCTTATACAGAATTTATGACGAAACATGTGTGCGTATGTGTGCTTAATTTCTTTTCTGCCGCGTTTGGAAATCTATCATGCAAATGCATTGTTGAGAAATAAACCATGACAAAATGGTCCAATCAAAGAACTGACAGCAAAATGGATGTAACCCGAGACTTAGCCGAGTTCGTTTAACCCTTGTGCTGCTGAATATTTTAATCTGCCACACCCAATACCAATTATCAGCCAATCAGATTACTTGATGCAAATTATTGCAACAAATTCACAATCTGAATGACAAACAATGTAGATCCAGATCAGATGGCTTTTGAAAGATAATGCATATACAGGCTCAACAGGATAAGGGTTAACCCATCAATTTCAAGATTCAAAGCAAACACTGTATACCCTGATCAGACGCCGCGTTCTGCGAAATATGACTCTGCGTCTACTCGTTTTGAGAGCCGGCCTCGGTAGCTCAATCGGAGGCGCGTCTGACTGTTGATCAAGAGGGCGCAGGTTCGATACCTGTCGGGGTTGGCAACATTCTTTCGTAGAGATTGATCATGGAATCTTTTCTACGATCATTCTCTCCCTCCCGCTGATTCAAGAGTGGCAGTTGTCAGTTTCTGGCGAAACAAAGTACACTGTACTGGTTAACCGCTTACGTATAAGCATTGCCCAGGAAAAGTGTGGATCGGTAAACTGACCGGCTCAAAAATGACCCTAAAATAGTGTTGAGAGGGCCGTTAAACTCCAATACAAACAAACGATACACTTTTTGAGAGTGACCTATAAACCGATGCCTGTTTTTGACCCTCTCATCAGCATAAAGCCTTTAGTAAAGATTTGAACTTCCTGAAACTTTGAATCTGTTTGCTCAGTTGAGCGATATAGGCCCATCAGAGTGCTTTTGTTTAAATAAATTTATACATAACGTCAACAGGTCTGTGTAATAGACACCTCGTAAACCCCACTTTATATAGAGAAAACTGTGCTTCACATGGGTATACGTTATTTTTCTTTTAACTTATTTTTGCTCAAAGACATAGCATGCGGGTACTCTTTAAAAACATCTCAATGTCGCCGTTCTAACGAGCACCCATAACCTACTACTAGTATGTTTTCAGTGAAGCTTAAAACAATATAAAATTGTATCAGACATTTAACCGTTTTGGAGCAATGAAAGGATGCTTATTGTCGCACGGATGTCCTATCGTAATACTACTGACTCAGCCCAGGACCCCCTAATTCCGTTTTGATAGCATATCCGTATTACATATTGCAATAGTGCATTTTTAACTTCTCCAGAACGGTCATTTATCTGAATAAAATTTAAATATATTTCTCTTATTTATTCGCCAAGCATTGGTTGTTGGTGCTCGTTAGAACCGCCTCATTGAGGCGGTTCTAACGAGCACCCACAGCCTATGTCTTTGGGCAGAAACAAGAACGGAAAAACAAACCTGTGTAAACCCCAGTTTCGTCTTTATAAAGTGGGGTCACTTGGTTACGTTAGCTGCTTCTGTAGATAAGGCAGAATCTTCAACTCATTACGAAAACACGCCTATACAAAAACAGTGAAATTCGCTATTTAGACCACCCAAAATTAAGACTAATTCTGCTATAAAAATCTTATTTAGTAGGCTGCAGTTACTCCTTCTTTATATTTTTTGCATACAGTGTCCACTGGTCAGAGATCACCTTTGGGACTGTTCAAAATTGGTCTTAAAGACCACTTTTGAACAGTCCCAAAGGTGGTCTTAATATAGGAATTTTACTGTACATTGTAACCTTTTCTCGCCGATAAAAATGAAAATTTTAAGATGAAAAATTGTAATATTTTTCTCTTATATCTTCTCAAAACATAGATTGTGGGTACTCGTTAGAACCGCCTCATCGAGTTCCCCAATTTATGTTTTAGAGTAGAAATAAGATAAATAAGGTTAACCCCTGTAAACCCAAGTTTCACTAGTTGTGTGAAGTAGGCTCTGAGATCGCCCATCTGCATTCAGCTCTGCATAAGACTTAGCAGGATTCCCTTTATGTAACAGGATTCCTGCTAATAGCTCTGCATACAAATTTGAATTAGAGCTCTGCAATCAGCGTAGCTCTGCAGTGAACTATGAATAAGACATTTCAATGCAGAGCTCTGCAGCAATCAACTGTACTGGGGTCCAAATAATATAGGCGTGTTTTCGAGATGCAGGATAAAATGGCTTAAAACGGAAAGCTGAATAATACAGCGAGGCAAGCAAGTATAAGACGGTGGCCTGACATGACCATAGCCATACCTTAAAAACCTATATACCGTTCATTAACCGCGAAAGAAAAAAAGTTTATATGTCTTGGGGATATATGGAAAGAGAAAAATATGAAAGGAAAACAATCTTTTGACAGTACCATTTGTAATACATTCTTTTGCAAGGTGTGCCACAAACACGATGAAAAATGGTTATTGCACACGGTAGTACAAGCAAGTCTTAAGCGTTTTACCATCTAACCATTTACTTTCTCTTTGTTTTATCACTCACTTTATTTGTTTAACCTATGGATACTGGGCCAGGTAAAGTTGGCAGAACAGCAGAACCAGCAGAAGAAATGGTCAAGTTAGCAGAACAGCAGAACGAGCAGAACGAAATGGTCAAGTTAGCAGAACAGCAGAACGAGCAGAACGAAATGGTCAAGTTAGCAGAACAGCAGAACGAACAGAACGAAATGGTCAAGTTAGCAGAACAGCAGAACGAGCAGAACGGATTGGTCAAGCTAGCAGAACAGCAGAACGAGCAGAACGGATTGGTCAAGCTAGCAGAACAACAGAACAGCAGAACGAGCAGAACGAACTGGTCAAATAAGAGCAGAACCAGTAGAAAATGGTCATATAAGCAAAACAACTAAACCAACAGAAGAAATGGTCAAGTTAGCAGAACAACAGAACAAGAAAAAAAAAAAAAAAAAAACAAGACTACATACAAAGTCTCTCCAAAAGATGATGTATGCGGTTTTTTGTCTCCGAATTTCGGATTTTTTCTCTCTATACTTAGTCGCTATTAAATGATGAAGAACGCCGTTTACCGCGCCTTCCTATCGCATTTATTAGCCGAGATATTGAGAAAAATATCATTTTTTTCTTCTGCTGGGAAGACCGAGAAAAATTTTTGTCTCCGAATTTCGGATTTTTTCTCTCTATACTTAGTCGCTATAAAAATGATGAAGAACGCCGTTTACCGCGCCTTCCTATCGCATTTATTAGCTGAGATATTGAGAAAAACATCATTTTTGTATTCTGCTTGGAAGATAGAGAAAAATTTTTGTCTCCGAATTTCGGATTTTTTCTCTCTATACTTAGTCGCTATAAAAATGATGAAGAACGCCGTTTACCGCACCTTTCTATCGCATTTATTAGCTGAGATATTGAGAAAAACATCATTTTTGTATTCTGCTGGGAAGATAGAGAAAAATTTTTGTCTCCGAATTTCGGATTTTTTCTCTCTATACTTAGTCGCTATAAAAATGATGAAGAACGCCGTTTACCGCACCTTCCTATCGCATTTATTAGCTGAGATATTGAGAAAAACATCATTTTTGTATTCTGCTGAGAAGATAGAGAAAAATTTTTGTCTCGGAATTTCGGATTTTTTCTCTCTATACTTAGTCGCTATAAAAATGATGAAGAACGCCGTTTACCGCGCCTTCCTATCGCATTTATTAGCCGAGATATTGAGAAAAACATCATTTTTTTCTTCTGCTGGGAAGACCGAGAACAATTTTTGTCTCGGAATTTCGGATTTTTTCTCTCTATACTTAGTCGCTATAAAAATGATGAAGAACGCCGTTTACCGCGCCTTCCTATCGCATTTATTAGCTGAGATATTGAGAAAATCATCATTTTTGTATTCTGTTGGGAAGACCGAGAAAAATTATTGTCTCCGAATTTCGGATTTTTTCTCTCTATACTTAGTCGCTATAAAAATGATGAAGAACGCCGTTTACCGCACCTTCCTATCGCATTTATTAGCTGAGATATTGAGAAAAACATCATTTTTGTATTCTGCTGGGAAGATAGAGAAAAATTTTTTTCTCCGAATTTCGGATTTTTTCTCTCTATACTTAGTCGCTATAAAAATGATGAAGAACGCCGTTTACCGCGCCTTCCTATCGCATTTATTAGCCGAGATATTGAGAAAAACATCATTTTTTTCTTCTGCTGGGAAGACCGAGAAAAAATTTTGTCTCACAATTTCGGATTTTTTCTCTCTTTACTTAGTCGCTATAAAAATGATGAAGAACGCCGTTTACCGCGCCTTCCTATCGCATTTATTAGCTGAGATATTGAGAAAAACATCATTTTTGTAGTCTGCTGGGAAGACCGAGAAAAATTTTTGTCTCCGAATTTCGGATTTTTTCTCTCTATACTTAGTCGCTATAAAAATGATGGAGAACGCCGTTTACCGCGCCTTCCTATTGCATTTATTAGCTGAGATATTGAGAAAAACATCATTTTTGTATTCTGCTGGGAAGATAGAGAAAAATTTTTGTCTCCGAATTTCGGATATTTTCTCTCTATACTTAGTCGCTATAAAAATGATGAAGAACGCCGTTTACCGCACCTTCCTATCGCATTTATTAGCTGAGATATTGAGAAAAACATCATTTTTTTCTTTTGCTGGGAAGACCGAGAAAAATTTTTGTCTCCGAATTTCGGATTTTTTCTCTCTATATTTAGTCGCTATAAAAATGATGAAGAACGCCGTTTACCGCGCCTTCCTATCGCATTTATTAGCTGAGATATTGAGAAAAACATTATTTTTGTATTCTGCTGGGAAGATAGAGAAAAAATTTTGTCTCGGAATTTCGGATTTTTTCTCTCTATACTTAGTCGCTATAAAAATGATGAAGAACGCCGTTTACCGCACCTTCCTAGCGCATTTATTAGCTGAGATATTGAGAAAAACATCATTTTTGTATTCTGCTGGGAAGACCGAGAAAATTTTTTGTCTCGGAATTTCGGATTTTTTCTCTCTATACTTCGTCGCTATAAAAATGATGAAGAACGCCGTTTACCGCGCCTTCCTATCGCATTTATTAGCCGAGATATTGAGAGAACATCATTTTTTTCTTCTGCTGGGAAGACCGAGAAAAATTTTTGTCTCCGAATTTCGGATTTTTTCTCTATATACTTAGTCGCTATAAAAATGATGAAGAACGCCGTTTACCGCGCCTTCCTATCGCATTTATTAGCTGAGATATTGAGAAAAACATCATTTTTGTATTCTGCTGGGCAGACCGAGAAAAATTTTTGTCTCCGAATTTCGGATTTTTTCTCTCTATACTTAGTCGCTATAAAAATGATGAAGAACGCCGTTTACCGCACCTTCCTATCGCATTTATTAGCTGAGATATTGAGAAAAACATCATTTTTGTATTCTGCTGGGAAGACCGAGAAAATTTTTTGTCTCGGAATTTCGGATTTTTTCTCTCTATACTTAGTCGCTATAAAAATGATGAAGAACGCCGTTTACCGCGCCTTCCTATCGCATTTATTAGCCGAGATATTGAGAAAAACATCATTTTTTTCTTCTTCTGGGAAGATCGAGAAAAATTTTTGTCTCCGAATTTCGGATTTTTTCTCCCTATACTTAGTCGCTATAAAAATGATGAAGAACGCCGTTTACCGCGCCTTCCTATCGCATTTATTAGCTGAGATATTGAGAAAAACATCATTTTCGTATTCTGCTGGGAAGACCGAGAAAAATTTTTGTCTCCGAATTTCGGATTTTTTCTCTCTATACTTAGTCGCTATAAAAATGATGAAGAACGCCGTTTACCGCGCCTTCCTATCGCATTTAATAGCTGAGATATTGAGAAAAACATCATTTTTGTATTCTGCTGGGAAGACCGAGAAAAATTTTTGTCTCCGAATTTCGGATTTTTTCTCTCTATACTTAGTCGCTATAAAAATGATGAAGAACGCCGTTTACCGCGCCTTCCTATCGCATTTATTAGCTGAGATATTGAGAAAAACATCATTTTTGTATTCTGCTGGGAAGACCGAGAAAATTTTTTGTCTCGGAATTTCGGATTTTTTCTCTCTATACTTAGTCGCTATAAAAATGATGAAGAACGCCGTTTACCGCGCCTTCCTATCGCATTTATTAGCCGAGATATTGAGAAAAACATCATTTTTTTCTTCTTCTGGGAAGACCGAGAAAAATTTTTGTCTCCGAATTTCGGATTTTTTCTCCCTATACTTAGTCGCTATAAAAATGATGAAGAACGCCGTTTACCGCGCCTTCCTATCGCATTTATTAGCTGAGATATTGAGAAAAACATCATTTTCGTATTCTGCTGGGAAGACCGAGAAAAATTTTTGTCTCCGAATTTCGGATTTTTTCTCTCTATACTTAGTCGCTATAAAAATGATGAAGAACGCCTTTTTCCGCGCCTTCCTATCGCATTTATTAGCTGAGATATTGAGAAAAACATCATTTTTGTATTCTGCTGGGAAGATAGAGAAAAATTTTTGTCTCCGAATTTCGGATTTTTTCTCTCTATACTTAGTCGCTATAAAAATGATGAAGAACGCCGTTTACCGCGCCTTCCTATCGCATTTATTAGCTGAGATATTGAGAAAAACATCATTTTTGTATTCTGCTGGGAAGATAGAGAAACATTTTTGTCTCCGAATTTCGGATTTTTTCTCTCTATACTTAGTCGCTATAAAAATGATGAAGAACGCCGTTTACCGCGCCTTCCTATCGCATTTATTAGCCGAGATATTGAGAAAAACATCATTTTTTTTCTTCTTCTGGGAAGACCGAGAAAAATTTTTGTCTCCGAATTTCGGATTTTTTCTCCCTATACTTAGTCGCTATAAAAATGATGAAGAACGCCGTTTACCGCGCCTTCCTATCGCATTTATTAGCTGAGATATTGAGAAAAACATCATTTTCGTATTCTGCTGGGAAGACCGAGAAAAATTTTTGTCTCCGAATTTCGGATTTTTTCTCTCTATACTTAGTCGCTATAAAAATGATGAAGAACGCCGTTTACCGCGCCTTCCTATCGCATTTATTAGCTGAGATATTGAGAAAAACATCATTTTTGTATTCTGCTGGGAAGACCGAGAAAAATTTTTGTCTCCGAATTTCGGATTTTTTCTCTCTATACTTAGTCGCTATAAAAATGATGAAGAACGCCGTTTACCGCGCCTTCCTATCGCATTTATTAGCTGAGATATTGAGAAAAACATCATTTTTGTATTCTGCTGGGAAGACCGAGAAAATTTTTTGTCTCGGAATTTCGGATTTTTTCTCTCTATACTTAGTCGCTATAAAAATGATGAAGAACGCCGTTTACCGCGCCTTCCTATCGCATTTATTAGCCGAGATATTGAGAAAAACATCATTTTTTTCTTCTTCTGGGAAGACCGAGAAAAATTTTTGTCTCCGAATTTCGGATTTTTTCTCCCTATACTTAGTCGCTATAAAAATGATGAAGAACGCCGTTTACCGCGCCTTCCTATCGCATTTATTAGCTGAGATATTGAGAAAAACATCATTTTCGTATTCTGCTGGGAAGACCGAGAAAAATTTTTGTCTCCGAATTTCGGATTTTTTCTCTCTATACTTAGTCGCTATAAAAATGATGAAGAACGCCTTTTTCCGCGCCTTCCTATCGCATTTATTAGCTGAGATATTGAGAAAAACATCATTTTTGTATTCTGCTGGGAAGACCGAGAAAAATTTTTGTCTCCGAATTTCGGATTTTTTCTCTCTATACTTAGTCGCTATAAAAATGATGAAGAACGCCGTTTACCGCGCCTTCCTATCGCATTTATTAGCTGAGATATTGAGAAAAACATCATTTTTGTATTCTGCTGGGAAGATAGAGAAACATTTTTGTCTCCGAATTTCGGATTTTTTCTCTCTATACTTAGTCGCTATAAAAATGATGAAGAACGCCGTTTACCGCACCTTCCTATCGCATTTATTAGCTGAGATATTGAGAAAAACATCATTTTTGTATTCTGCTGGGAAGAAAGAGAAAAATTTTTCTCTCCGAAGTTCGGATTTTTTCTCTCTATACTTAGTCGCTATAAAAATGATGAAGAACGCCGTTTACCGCACCTTCCTATCGCATTTATTAGCTGAGATATTGAGAAAAACATCATTTTTTTCTTTTGCTGGGAAGACCGAGAAAAATTTTTGTCTCCGAATTTCGGATTTTTTCTCTCTATACTTAGTCGCTATAAAAATGATGAAGAACGCCGTTTACCGCGCCTTCCTATCGCATTTATTAGCTGAGATATTGAGAAAAAAATCATTTTTTTCTTCTGCTGGGAAGACCGAGAACAATTTTTGTCTCACAATTTCGGATTTTTTCTCTCTATACTTAGTCGCTATAAAAATGATGAAGAACGCCGTTTACCGCGCCTTCCTATCGCATTTATTAGCTGAGATATTGAGAAAAACATCATTTTTGTATTCTGCTGGGAAGATAGAGAAAAATTTTTGTCTGGGAATTTCGGATTTTTTCTCTCTATACTTAGTCGCTATAAAAATGATGAAGAACGCCGTTTACCGCACCTTCCTATCGCATTTATTAGCTGAGATATTGAGAAAAACATCATTTTTTTCTTCTGCTGGGAAGACCGAGAAAAATTTTTGTCTCGGAATTTCGGATTTTTTCTCTCTATACTTATGCGCTATAAAAATGATGAAGAACGCCGTTTACCGCGCCTTCCTATCGCATTTATTAGCTGAGATATTGAGAAAAACATCATTTTTGTATTCTGCTGGGAAGACCGAGAAAAATTTTTGTCTCCGAATTTCGGATTTTTTCACTCTATACTTAGTCGCTATAAAAATGATGAAGAACGCCGTTTACCGCACCTTCCTATCGCATCTATTAGCTGAGATATTAAGAAAAACATCATTTTTTTCTTCTGCTGGGAAGACCGAGAAAAATTTTTGTCTCCGAATTTCGGATTTTTTCTCTCTATACTTAGTCGCTATAAAATGATGAAGAACACCGTTTACCGCGCCTTCCTATCGCTTTTATTAGCTGAGATATTGAGAAAAACATCATTTTTTTCTTCTGCTGGCAAGACGGAGAAAAAATTTTGTCTCCGAATTTCGGATTCTTTCTCTCTATACTTCGTCGCTGTAAAAATGATGAAGAACGCCGTTTACTGCGCCTTCCTATCGCATTTATTAGCTGAGATATTGAGAAAAACATCATTTTTTTCTTCTGCTGGGAAGACCGAGAAAAATTTTTGTCTCCGAATTTCGGATTTTTTCTCTCTATACTTAGTCGCTATCAAATGATGAAGAACGCCGTTTACCGCACCTTCCTATCACATCTATTAGCTGAGATATTGAGAAAAGCATCATTTTTTTCTTCTGCTGGGAAGATAGAGAAAAATTTTGTCTCCGAATTTCGGATTTTTTCTCTCTATACTTAGTCGCTATAAAAATGATGAAGAACGCCGTTTACCGCGCCTTCTTCTCGCATTTATTAGCAGAGATATTGAGAAAAACATTATTTTTTTCTTCTGCTGGGAAGATAGAGAAAAAAATTTGTGTCCGAATTTCGGATTTTTTCTCTCTATACTTAGTCGCTATAAAAATGATGAAGAACGCCGTTTACCGCATCTTCCTATCGCATCTATTAGCTGAGATATTGAGAAAAACATCATTTTTTTCTTCTGCTGTGTTGATAGAGAAAAATTTTTGTCTTCGAATTTAGGATTTTTTCTCTCTATACTTAGTCGCTATAAAAAATGATGAAGACTGCCGTTTACCGCGCCTTCCTATCCCATTTATTAGCTGAGATATTGAGAAAAACATCATTTTTGGCCTGCCCCGGGGCCCACTGGTTTTTCATAGGCTTGTATAGGGACAACCTTTAAAATATTCTTGTCTGAAACCAGAAGGTCCAGGCCTTTGATATTTGATATGCAGCTTCATCTAAAGGGCCTCTATACCAAGATTGTTCAAATAATAGCCCTGGGGCCAAAATGTCTCCGCCCGGAGCCCACTGGTTTTACATAGGCTTATATTAAGAAAGCCTTTAAAAATCTCCTTGTCTGAAACCACAAGGCCCAGGTCTTCGATATTTGGTACAAAGCTGCATCCAGTGGCTCTACCAAGATTGTTCGAATTATAGAGTCCTGCCGCAAAAATTTGAACAATCTTGGTAGATGTCTCTTGATGAAGCTTCAAACCAAATATCAAAGACCTTGGCCTTCTGGTTTAAGACAAGAAGATTTTGAAAGGTTTTCCCTATAATAACTGGATCCTTTGGAAGCAAAGAATACACCAATAAACGAAAATAGCAGACTCGGTTTTATTGAGTCTGTTCATGACCAGTACTTAAATGTGCAACACCGACCATGCCCTCTAGCACCGGCTTAAGCAGAACACTATTTTCAAAATGATTCTAAATGAACTCAATGATCCCAAAGGACCAGAAAATATAAGCTGCACTATGATGGTGTACGAGGAGATTTTTTCTGGCCGCCACACGGCACAACACTAGCTGCAGTGAAGATAAATAAGTTCTGAATAGTTGGATCATTTGGAAGCAAAACGTACACCAAACAAGAGGGCCATGGTATCCCTGGATCGTTCACCTGAGTCCAAGACGTTTCATAGCTTATGGAAATAGTGAAGTCACTAGTTAAAGGACGTGTGGACCAAAGCTTTTTTTAACTGTTTTTTTAGACCATCTTTTTCATTGCAGTGGAATCCTTTTAGCAACATTAGAGGAAACATTCTATGAAACTATATTACAAGGAGCCTTTGGCTTAGATGTTCTTTAAAGATTTTGGTATTTTCAGCTCTGGCAGAACAACTGAAAGGTCATACGAGGAACATTTCCGTGAAATTATTTTGCAATTGGGCCATTTGCCTAGGAGGAGAAGTCCATGAAAGGTTCTTCTATTTTTTTAGCTCTGATGGCCAGAGCAGAACGATTTTAGCAAGTGTGGTAAGTGGTCACAAGAGAAACATTTCTGTGAAGTTGTTTTAAATTTAGACCATTTGCCTCAGAGGAGATGTTTGAAATTATTTTTTTCCTATTTTAAGCTCTGGCGGTAATTTTGTTCAGTGGAGCGAATCGATTTTAGCAATTTTGGCAGAGGGTCACCCAAGGAACATGTTGAAATCTTGCCAGTTGTCATTTAAACATTTTTCTATTTTTAGCTCTGGTGGCCATTTTGTTCATCGAAGCTGAACCATTTTAGTGTGTGTGAATTCGGGTTTAACGTCGCTTTCAACAATTTTTCAGTCATATCACGACGGTGTCTGGTTGCGACAGGGAGCTCAATGCTCACGTTTATAGTGCTGCCTCACTGAAGTATCATGTCCCAGACACATTACATGATACCACACCCAGTCACATTATCCTGACACTGAATCGACCAGTCCTAGCTCTACCCCGTAAATCTGAGTGCCAAGCGAGGAGCAGCTAGTACCATTTTTAACGACTTTGGTATGTCGCGGCCCTGGATCGAACCCGAGACCTCCCGTTCCCCTGAACCATTTTAGCAATTTGGTATAGGGTCACCCAAGAATCATTTCTGTGAAATTATTTCAAATTTGGGCAAGTAGGCTAGGAGGAAATGTCGTTTTAAAGTTTCGTCTGTATCAGCGGAGCGGAACCATTTTAGTAATATTTATTAATAGGGTCACCTAAGGAACATTTCTGTGAAATTACTTTGAAATCGAAGGAGATGTCGTTTTAAGGGCTTTTTTTTTCTATTTTTATCCCCCGTTCACAAGGCTGAGGCGGCGTGTCATGCGCAAGAACCAGAACTCTGGATGCAATACTTTTTTAGTTATCTCCCCTTTTAATAAAATAGAATGACTACTTTGTGATGGCCATAACTCCAATACCCTTTGAGATATATTGATGGTACCTGGCACAGTTGTTCACAAGGCTGAGACGGTGTGTCATGCACAAGAACCACAACTCTGGTTGCCATTGTTTTGGAGTTATCTCCCCTTCCAATAAAATAGAGTGACAACCTTGTGATGGCCATAATTCCAATAGACTTTAAGATATATTGATGATACCTGGCACAGTTGTTCACAAAGCCGAGACAGTGTGTCATGCACAAGAACCACAACTCTGGGTGCCGTGTTTTTTTAGTTATCTCCCCTTCCAATAATATAGAATCACTACCTTGTGATGGCCACATCTCCAACACTGAGATATATTGATGATACTTGGTACAGTTGTACATGAGGTTTAGCAGGTGTGTCACGTGCAAGAACCACAACTCTGGGTGCCCTGGTTTTTTAATTATCTCCCCTGACAATATAACCTTGTGATGGCCATAACTCCAATACCCTTTGAGATATATTGATGGTACTTGGCACAATTGTATACAACGTTGAGACGGCGCTTCATGCCTAAGAACCACAACTCTGGGTGCTATGATATTTGAGTTATCTCCCCTTCCAATATAACAGTATGACAACCTTGTGACCACCGTACCTCCAATACCCTTTGAGACATATTGGTGATACTTGATGCAGATGTACACGAGGTTAAGCAGGTGTGTCACGCTCAAGAATTACAACTCTGGGTGCTCTGGTTTTTTAGTTATCTCCCCTGGCAATATAACCTTGTGATGGCCATAACTCCAACTCCCTTTGAGATATATTGAAGGAACTTGGCACAATTGTATACAAGGTACAGAAGGGATGTCATGTGCAAGAACCACAACTGTTGTTGCTGTGGTATTTGAGTTATCTACCCTTCCAATATAACAGTATGACCAGCTTGTGATCACCATATCTCCAATACCTTTTGAGACATATTGATGGTACTTTGTGCAGAAATACTTGAGCTTAAGCAGGCATGTCATGCGCAAGAACCACATTTCTGAGTGCCCTGGTTTTTTAGTTATCTCCCCTGACAGTATAATCTTGCGATGGCCATAACTGCAATACTTTTGTGATATGTGGTTTAATTCTGGTGCACTTTCTATTGGTGAACAATCTTCTGAAGGCCATATTGGCTTTTGGTCGGGGGATTTGCCATCTCTTCCGATGGCTATTTTTAGCTCTGGCAGCCATTTTGTTCAGCGGAGAGGAACAATTTTAGTAAGGATGGTAGAGGGTCACCAGTGGAACATTTCTATGAAATAATTTTGAATTCGGGCAAGTTGGCTAGGAGGAGATGTCATTTAAAAGTGTTTTTTTAGCTCTTGCGGCTTGTTCAGCAGACCGGAACCATTTAGCAGTTTTGGTAGAGGGTCACCCAAAGAACATTTCTGTGAAAATATTTTGAAATTGGGCCAGTGGGCTAGGACGAGATTTCGTTGTCATTTTTTTCTATTTTTAGCGCTGGTGGCCATTTTGTTCAGCAGAGCTGAACCATTTTAGCAATTATGGTAGAGGGTCACCCAAGGACCATTTCTGTGAATTATTTTGAAATCGAGCCAGTGGGCTAGGAGGAGATGTCGTTTAAAGTTTTTTTTTCTATTTTTAGCTCTGGTGGACCGGGCTTCCTCAGACTTTCGGATGAGTCTTTAAACCGAGATCCCGTCTCCGTATGACCTTAGCTGTTGGTGAGACGTAAAACTCAAATACTCACTCACCCACTCACTCACTCACTCACTCAGATCTGCTGGCCATTTTGTTTAACGGGGTGAACAATTTTAGCAATTTTGGTAAAGGGTCACTCAAGGTACATTCGTGTGAACTTATTTCAAAATCCTTTCACCGGTTAAGGAGATGTCATTTGAAGAAATTGTTGACGACGCACGACACACAAAGGACGACGAACGCCGGACACAGGTCGATCACAATAGCTCACAATGAGCACCTTGTGCTCAGGTGAGCTAATAAAGGAAAATAGCAGACTCGGTTATTGAGCATATTCATTTATGACCAGTACTGAAATGCACAAAACCGACCACGCCCTCTAACACCGGATTATGCAGAACCCTATTTTCAAAATGATTCTAAATGAACTCAATGATCCCAGATTAAGCGGGGCCGCGGGTCGGGCCCTTTTAGGCCTCAGAGCTATTTTTAGAACAATCTTCGTAGAGGTCCTCTAGATGAAGCTTCATACCCAATTTCAAAGACCTTGGATTTCTGGCTTCAGACAAGACGTTTTTTTTTCAGGTTTTCCCTATATAAGCCTATGTAAAACCAGTGGGCCCCGGGGCGGGGCCATGTTGGCCCGGGGGCTATAATTTGAACAATATTGGTATAGATCCTGTAGATGAAGCTTCATACCAAGGTCCTCTTGATGAAGCTTCATACCAAATATCAAAGACCCGGGCTTTCTGGTTTCAGACAAGAAGAGTTTTAAAAGTTTTGTTTGCTGGTTTTGCTTGGATCCCAAATTTTTGAACTACTTTCAGTATGTACCTCCCAAGCATCATTCTGGTGAAGTTTGGTTTAAATTGGCACAGTGGTTAGGAGGAGATGTCAATGCTGACGGACGACGGACTAAGGACGGACGCCTGAGCACTTGCCTGTCCATTACGAAAACATGCCTATACGAATACATTGTAACCTTTATCTCCGAAAAAATGAAATTTTAAGATGAACAATTGTGATATTTTTCTTATTTCTGCTTTACAATATAGATTGTAGGTAGTCGTTAGAACCGCCTCATCGAGGTGGTTCTTACTAGTACCCACAATCTATATTGTAGAGCAGAAATAATACAAAATAGGTTTACCCCTGCAAACCCCAGTCTTACGAAATAAAAGTGGGGTTCAAGGGAGTCAAAATTATGTAGGCGTGTTTTCGTGATGCAGAAAAACTCAGGTGAGCTACATAAAACCAACAGGGTTTACAAGCATGGACGGTCCGACTCGCACCGCTTTCCCTGGGCAGGCTTAGATCCTCTAAGCGGTTTACCAGTACTCGCGTGCGGTCGGTTTCAGCTCTGCGAGGAAGCATCATGCAGCCCATCTTTATGTTCAAGTCCCGATGGGCGGGGCCGAAAGTTACTTTATTACATTAGACGTTGTTATTTTTGCGATTGTCTGTACACACAGACACCGGGTACCCACACCAACTTCTACCTCAGGACCTGCACCAACTTCGACCTTAGGATATATGGATACTTTATGATTTAATTTTTTCGTTTGAGATTTCATCTTCCTCGGTAGCTCAGTCGGATGCGCGTCTGACTGGTGATCAGGAGGACGCTTGTTCGATACCTGCTAGGGTCGGCAACATTCTTTCGTAGAGTTTGATCATGAAATCTTTTCTACGGTCATTCTCTCCATTCCGCTGATTCAAGACGGGCAGTTGTCAGTTTCTGTCGAAAGAATGTACACTGTACTGGTTAACCTCTTACGTATATGTTGATAGGTAAATTGACCGGCTCAAAAATGACCTAAAATAGTTAAACTCCAATACAAATAAACAAACCTGTCCTAGACGAAAGTTACTTTATTAGATAAGGCGTTGATACATTTGGCGTTGACTGCAACGCCTAATGTTTTGTTTGTTTGTTTGATTTGAGGTTTAACGTCCCAGTCAACACTGTAAAGGTCATTTTGGAGACGTTGCTTCCAATTTTGTGGGACTTTTACCCGACATTGAGATGAAATGACATCTCAAGCCCTGTCGCCCAATGAAACCAATATGGTTTATTAGCATGGACGGTCCGCCTCGCATCGCGGTTCCTGGAAGGCTTAGATCCTCCAAGCGTTTACCAGTACAAGTGTGCGCGCCGGATTCAGCTCTGCGTGGAAGCATCATGCAGCCCATATATTTCTTCAAGCCCCTATGGGCGGGGGCTTGAACGCCTAATGTAATACACTCAGAACATTTCAAAGAAACGGGCCTCCGTGGCCTAGTGGTTAAGAGCGCTGACTCTTGATCACTAGGTCTCTCACCGCTGTGGTTCGAGCCTTGCGCGGGTCACATGTGAGACGCCAAGTTCTGCAACGGAAGATCAGGTGGTTTTTCTCCGGGTACTCCGGTTTTCGCCTACCTCTGATTACCGATCGGCTCGATATGAGTGAAATAATCTTGAAAGGGCCGTAAAACCAAACAAACATTTCAAAGAAGCTTGAGTCATATCATTAATAAGAACAGTGTTGCGTACCCACACCAGATTCGATCCCGGTATCCACACCACCTTCATCTCATATATATGGATACTTGATAGCTTGCTTTGACATTTTCATTTGATATTTCGTCTTGTAATAGACGAAAGTCAATTTTATACATTATACATTTGGCATTGACTGCAACGCCTAATATAACAACGCCTAATATAATACACTCAGAACATTTCATAGAATCTTGAGGAATATCATTAATTAGAATAGAGTTGCGTTAGAGAAGCACAAGCCCCCCCCCCACACACACACACACAAACACTCCAAGTACCCACACCACCTTCGACCCCAGTACCCACACCAACTTTGACCCCAAGTACCCACGTCACATTCGACCCCAAGATATATGGATACTTTATGATTTTAACTATTTCATTTGAGATTTCATCTTGTCCTAGACGAAAGCTACTTTATTACATTAGGCGTTGTTACATTTGGCGTTGACTGCAACGCCTAATGTAACAACGTCTAATGTATTACACTCAGAACTTTTAATAGAATCTTAAGTCATATCATTAATGAGAACAGTGTTGGGTTGGTATCTTTCAAGAAGCACAGCCTCCCACCACATACACTCCAAGTACCCACACCACCTTCGACCCAAGTACCAACACCACCGTCGTCCACAGTACTTACACCACCTTCGACCCTAAGATATATGGATACTGTATGATTTTAACTTTCTTATTTGAGATTTCATCTTGTCCTAGACGAAAGTTACTTAATTACATTAGGCGTTGTTGCATTTGGCGTTGACTGCAACGCCTAATGTAACAACGCCTGATGTATTACACTCAGAACATTTCATAGAATCTTAAGTCATATCATTAATAATAACAGTGTTGCGTTGGTATCTTTCAAGAAGCACAGCTTCCCACCACATAAACTCCAAGTTACCACACCACCTTCGACCCAAGTACCCACACCACCTTCGTTCCCAGTACCCACACCACCTTCGACCCTAAGATATATGGATACTATATGATTTAAACTTTCTTATTTGAGATTTGAACTTGGCCTAGACGAAAGTTACTTTATTACATTAGGCGTTGTTACATTTGGCATTGACTGCAATGCCTTATGTAACAACGCCTAATGTAATACACTCAGATCTTAAGTAATATCATTAATTAGAATAGAGTTGCGTTGCAGCACAAGCTCCCCACCATACACACTCCAAGTACCCACACCCCTTCGACCCCAGTACCCACATTCTTCGACCCCAAGGTATATAGATACTCTATGATTTTAACTTTTTTTTAGATTTCGTCTTGTCCTAGACGAAAGTTACTTTATTACATTAGGCGTTGTTACATTTGGCGTTGACTGCAACGCCTAATGTAACAACGCCTAATGTAATACACTCAGATCTTAAGTAAAATCTTTGAATTAGAATAGAGTTGCGTTGAAACATAAGCTCCCCACCATACACACTCCAAGTACCCACACCACCTTCGACCCCAGTAGCTTCACCCCCTTCGACCACAGTACCCGCACAACCTTCGACCCCATGGCATATGGATACTCTATGATTAATTTTTTTTTAGATTTCATCTTGTCCTAGACGAAAGTTACTTTATTACATTAGGCGTCGTTACATTTGGCGTTGACTGCAACGCCTAATGTAACAACGCCTAATGTAATACACTCAGATCTTAAGTAATACTATTAATTAGAATAGAGTTGTGTTGAAGCACAAGCTCCCCACCATACACACTCCAAGTACCCACACCACCTTCGACCCCAGTACCCACACCCCCTTCGACCCCAGTACCCACACAACCTTCGACCCCAAGGTATATGGATACTCTATGATTTTAACTTTTTTGGGGGGATTTCATCTTGTCCTAGACGAAAGTTACTTTATTACATTAAGCGTTGTTACATTTGGCGTTGACTGCAACGCCTAATGTAACAACGCCTAATGTAATACACTCAGATCTTAAGTAATATCATTAATTAGAATAGAGTTGCGTTGAAGCACAAGCTCCCCACCATACACACTCCAAGTACCCACACCACCTTCTACCCCAGTACCCACACACCATTCGACCCCAGTACCCACACAACCTTCGACCCCAAGGTATATGGATACTCTATGATTTTAACATTTTTTTTAGATTTCATCTTGTCCTAGACGAAAGTTACTTTATTACATAAGGCGTTGTTACATTTGGCGTTGAGTGCAACGCCTAATGTAACAAAGCCTAATGTAATACATTCAGATCTTAAGTAATATCATTAATTAGAATAGAGTTGCGTTGAAGCACAAGCTCCCCACCATACACACTCAGAGTACCTACACCACCTTCGACCCCAGTATCCACAACCCCTTCGACCCCAGTACCCAGACAACCTTCGGCCCCAAGGTATATGGATACTCTATGATTTTAACTTTTTTTGAGCTTTCATCTTGTCCTACACGAAATTTACTTTATTACATTAGGCGTTGTTACATTTGGCGTTGACTGCAACGCCTAATGTAACAACGCCTAATGTAATAAACTTGTTTATTACAATTGGCGTTGTATTACATTAGAGATTGCCACAAGGCGCGGCAAGCGGCGTTCTTCATCATTTTTATAGCGACTTAATATAGAGAGAGAAAATCCGAAATTCGGAGACAAAAATTTTCTCTATCTTCCCAGCAGAATACAAAAATGATGTTTTTCTCAATATCTCAGCTAATAAATGCGATAGGAAGGCGCGGTAAACGGCGTTCTTCATTATTTTTATAGCGACTAAGTATAGAGAGAAAAAATCCGAAATTCCGAGACAAAAATTTTTCTCTATCTTCCCAGCAGAATACAAAAATGATGTTTTTCTCAATATCTCAGCTAATACATGAGATAGGAAGGCGCGGTAAACGGCGTTCTTCATCATTTTTATAGCGACTAAGTATAGAGAGAAAAAATCCGAAATTCGGAGACAAAAAATTTTCTCTATCTTCCCAGCAGAATACAAAAATGATGTTTTTCTCAATATTTCAGCTAATAAATGCGATAGGAAGGCGCGGTAAACGGCGTTCTTCATTATTTTTATAGCGACTAAGTATAGAGAGAGAAAATCCGAAATTCCGAGACAAAAATTTTTCTCTATCTTCCCATCAGAATACAAAAATGATGTTTTTCTCAATATCTCAGCTAATACATGAGATAGGAAGGTGCGGTAAACGGCGTTCTTCATCATTTTTATAGCGACTAAGTATAGAGAGAAAAAATCCGAAATTTGGAGACAAAAATTTTTCTCGGTCTTCCCAGCAGAAGAAAAAAATGATGTTTTTCTCAATATCTCAGCTAATAAATGCGATAGGAAGTCGCGGTAAACGGCGTTCTTCATCATTTTTATAGCGACTAAGTATAGAGAGAAAAAATCCGAAATTCGGAGAGAAAATTTTTTCTCTATCTTCCCAGCAGAATACAAAAATGATGTTTTTCTCAATATCTCAGCTAATAAATGCGATAGGAAGGCGCGGTAAACGGCGTTCTTCATCATTTTTATAGCGACTAAGTATAGAGAGAAAAAATCCGAAATTCCGAGACAAAAATTGTCCTCTATCTTCCCAGCAGAAGAAAAAAAATGATGTTTTTCTCAATATCTCAGCTAATAAATGCGATAGGAAGGTGCGGTAAACGGCGTTCTTCATCATTTTTATAGCGACTAAGTATAGAGAGAAAAAATCCGAAATTCGGAGACAAAAATTTTTCTCTATCTTCCCAGCAGAATACAAAAATGATGTTTTTCTCAATATCTCAGCTAATAAATGCGATAGGAAGGTGGGGTAAACGGCGTTCTTCATCATTTTTATAGCGACTAAGTATAGAGAGAAAAAATCCGAAATCCGGAGACAAAAATTTTTCTCTATCTTCCCAGCAGAATACAAAAATGATGTTTTTCTCAATATCTCAGCTAATAAATGCGATAGGAAGGCGCGGTAAACGGCGTTCTTCATCATTTTTATAGCGACTAAGTATAGAGAGAAAAAATCCGAAATTCGGAGACAAAAATTTTTCTCTATCTTCCCAGCAGAATACAAAAATGATGTTTTTCTCAATATCTCAGCTAATAAATGCGATAGGAAGGCGCGGTAAACGGCGTTCTTCATCATTTTTATAGCGACTAAGTATAGAGAGAAAAAATCCGAAATTCGGAGACAAAAATTTTTCTCTATCTTCCCAGCAGAATACAAAAATGATGTTTTTCTCAATATCTCAGCTAATAAATGCGATAGGAAGGCGCGGTAAACGGCGTTCTTCATCATTTTTATAGCGACTAAGTATAGAGAGAAAAAATCCGAAATTCGGAGACAAAAATTTTTCTCTATCTTCCCAGCAGTAGAAAAAAATGATGTTTTTCTCAATATCTCAGCTAATAAATGCGATAGGAAGGCGCGGTAAACGGCGTTCTTCATCATTTTTATAGCGACTAAGTATAGAGAGAAAAAATCCGAAATTCGGAGACAAAAATTTTTCTCGGTCTTCCCAGCAGAATACAAAAATGATGTTTTCCTCAATATCTCAGCTAATAAATGCAATAGGAAGGCGCGGTAAACGGCGTTCTTCATCATTTTTATAGCGACTAAGTATAGAGAGAAAAAATCCGAAATTCGGAGACAAAAATTTTTCTCGGTCTTCCCAGCAGAATACAAAAATGATGTTTTCCTCAATATCTCAGCTAATAAATGCAATAGGAAGGCGCGGTAAACGGCGTTCTTCATCATTTTTATAGCGACTAAGTATAGAGAGAAAAAATCCGAAATTCGGAGACAAAAATTTTTCTCTATCTTCCCAGCAGAATACAAAAATGATGTTTTTCTCAATATCTCAGCTAATACATGAGATAGGAAGGTGCGGTAAACGGCGTTCTTCATCATTTTTATAGCGACTAAGTATAGAGAGAAAAAATCCGAAATTCGGAGACAAAAATTTTTCTCGGTCTTCCCAGCAGAAGAAAAAAATGATGTTTTTCTCAATATCTCAGCTAATAAATGCGATAGGAAGGTGCGGTAAACGGCGTTCTTCATCATTTTTATAGCGACTAAGTATAGAGAGAAAAAATCCGAACTTCGGAGAGAAAAATTTTTCTCTATCTTCCCAGCAGAATACAAAAATGATGTTTTTCTCAATATCTCAGCTAATAAATGCGATAGGAAGGCGCGGTAAACGGCGTTCTTCATCATTTTTATAGCGACTAAGTATAGAGAGAAAAAATCCGAAATTCGGAGACAAAAATTTTTCTCTTTCTTCCCAGCAGAATACAAAAATGATGTTTTTCTCAATATCTCAGCTAATAAATGCGATAGGAAGGCGCGGTAAACGGCGTTCTTCATTATTTCTATAGCGACTAAGTATAGAGAGAAAAAATCCGAAATTCCGAGACAAAAATTTTTCTCTATCTTCCCAGCAGAAGAAAAAAATGATGTTTTTCTCAATATCTCAGCTAATACATGAGATAGGAAGGTGCGGTAAACGGCGTTCTTCATCATTTTTATAGCGACTAAGTATAGAGAGAAAAAATCCGAAATTCGGAGACAAAAATTTTTCACTATCTTCCCAGCAGAATACAAAAATGATGTTTTTCTCAATATCTCGGCTAATAAATGCGATAGGAAGGTGCGGTAAACGGCGTTCTTCATCATTTTTATAGCGACTAAGTATAGAGAGAAAAAATCCGAAATTCGGAGACAAAAATTTTTCTCTATCTTCCCAGCAGAATACAAAAATGATGTTTTTCTCAATATCTCAGCTAATAAATGCGATAGGAAGGTGCGGTAAACGGCGTTCTTCATCATTTTTATAGCGACTAAGTATAGAGAGAAAAAATCCGAAATCCGGAGACAAAAATTTTTCTCTATCTTCCCAGCAGAATACAAAAATGATGTTTTTCTCAATATCTCGGCTAATAAATGCGATAGGAAGGTGCGGTAAACGGCGTTCTTCATCATTTTTATAGCGACTAAGTATAGAGAGAAAAAATCCGAAATTCGGAGACAAAAATTTTTCTCGGTCTTCCCAGCAGAATACAAAAATGATGTTTTTCTCAATATCTCAGCTAATAAATGCGATAGGAAGGCGCGGTAAACGGCGTTCTTCATCATTATTATAGCGACTAAGTATAGAGAGAAAAAATCCGAAATTCGGAGACAAAAATTTTTCTCTATCTTCCCAGCAGAATACAAAAATGATGTTTTTCTCAATATCTCAGCTAATAAATGCGATAGGAAGGCGCGGTAAACGGCGTTCTTCATCATTTTTATAGCGACTAAGTATAGAGAATAAAAAATCCGAAATTCGGAGACAAAAATTTTTCTCTATCTTCCCAGCAGAATACAAAAATGATGTTTTTCTCAATATCTCAGCTAATAAATGCGATAGGAAGGCGCGGTAAACGGCGTTCTTCATCATTTTTATAGCGACTAAGTATAGAGAGAAAAAATCCGAAATTCGGAGACAAAAACTTTTCTCTATCTTCCCAGTAGAATACAAAAATGATGTTTTTCTCAATATCTCAGCTAATAAATGCGATAGGAAGGCGCGGTAAACGGCGTTCTTCATCATTTTTATAGCGACTAAGTATAGAGAGAAAAAATCCGAAATTCGGAGACAAAAATTTTTCTCTATCTTCCCAGCAGAATACAAAAATGATGTTTTTCTCAATATCTCAGCTAATAAATGCGATAGGAAGGCGCGGTAAACGGCGTTCTTCATCATTTTTATAGCGACTAAGTATAGAGAGAAAAAATCCGAAATTCGGAGACAAAAATTTTTCTCGGTCTTCCCAGCACAATACAAAAATGATGTTTTTCTCAATATCTCAGCTAATAAATGCGATAGGAAGGCGCGGTAAACGGCGTTCTTCATCATTTTTATAGCGACTAAGTATAGAGAGAAAAAATCCGAAATTCCGAGACAAAAATTTTTCTCGGTCTTCCCAGCAGAAGAAAAAAATGATGTTTTTCTCAATATCTCAGCTAATAAATGCGATAGGAAGGCGCGGTAAACGGCGCTCTTCATCATTTTTATAGCGACTAAGTATAGAGAGAAAAAATCCGAAATTCGGAGACAAAAATTTTTCTCTATCTTCCCAGCAGAATACAAAAATGATGTTTTTCTCAATATCTCAGCTAATAAATGCGATAGGAAGGCGCGGTAAACGGCGTTCTTCATCATTTTTATAGCGAATAAGTATAGAGAGAAAAAATCCGAAATTCGGAGACAAAAATTTTTCTCTATCATCCCAGCAGAATACAAAAATGATGTTTTTCTCAATATCTCGGCTAATGAATGCGATAGGAAGGCGCGGTAAACGGCGTTCTTCATCATTTTTATAGCGACTAAGTATAGAGAGAAAAAATCCGAAATTCGGAGACAAAAATTTTTCTCTATCTTCCCAGCAGAATACAAAAATGATGTTTTTCTCAATATCTCAGCTAATGAATGCGATAGGAAGGCGCGGTAAACGGCGTTCTTCATCATTTTTATAGCGACTAAGTATAGAGAGAAAAAATCCGAAATTCGGAGACAAAAATTTTTCTCTATCTTCCCAGCAGAATACAAAAATGATGTTTTTCTCAATATCTCAGCTAATAAATGCGATAGGAAGGCGCGGTAAACGGCGTTCTTCATCATTTTTATAGCGACTAAGTATAGAGAGAAAAAATCCGAAATTCGGAGACAAAAATTTTTCTCGGTCTTCCCAGCAGAATACAAAAATGATGTTTTTCTCAATATCTCAGCTAATAAATGCGATAGGAAGGTGCGGTAAACGGCGTTCTTCATCATTTTTATAGCGACTATGTATAGAGAGAAAAAATCCGAAATTCGGAGACAAAAATTTTTCTCGGTCTTCCCAGCAGAATACAAAAATGATGTTTTCTCTATATCTTAGCTAATAAATGCGATAGGAAGGCGCGGTAAACGGCGTTCTTCATCATTTTTATAGCGACTAAGTATAGAGAAAAAAAATCCGAAATTCGGAGACAAAAATTTTTCTCGGTCTTCCCAGCAGAATACAAAAATGATGTTTTTCTCAATATCTCGGCTAATAAATGCGATAGGAAGGCGCGGTAAACGGCGTTCTTCATCATTTTTATAGCGACTAAGTATAGAGAGAAAAAATCCGAAATTCCGAGACAAAAATTTTTCTCGGTCTTCCCAGCAGAAGAAAAAAATGATGTTTTTCTCAATATCTCAGCTAATAAATGCGATAGGAAGGTGCGGTAAACGGCGTTCTTCATCATTTTTATAGCGACTAAGTATAGAGAGAAAAAATCCGAAATTCGGAGACAAAAATTTTTCTCGGTCTTCCCAGCAGAATACAAAAATGATGTTTTTCTCAATATCTCAGCTAATAAATGCGATAGGAAGGCGCGGTAAACGGCGTTCTTCATCATTTTTATAGCGACTAAGTATAGAGAGAAAAAATCCGAAATTCGGAGACAAAAATTTTTCTCGGTCTTCCCAGCAGAATACAAAAATGATGTTTTTCTCAATATCTCAGCTAATAAATGCGATAGGAAGGCGCGGTAAACGGCGTTCTTCATCATTTTTATAGCGACTAAGTATAGAGAGAAAAAATCCGAAATTCGGAGACAAAAATTTTTCTCTATCTTCCCAGCAGAATACAAAAATGATGTTTTTCTCAATATCTCAGCTAATAAATGCGATAGGAAGGCGCGGTAAACGGCGTTCTTTATTTATTTTTATAGCGACTAAGTATAGAGAGAAAAAATCCGAAATTCGGAGACAAAAATTTTTCTCTATCTTCCCAGCAGAATACAAAAATGATGTTTTTCTCAATATCTCAGCTAATAAATGCGATAGGAAGGCGCGGTAAACGGCGTTCTTCATCATTTTTATAGCGACTAAGTATAGAGAGAAAAAATCCGAAATTCGGAGACAAAAATTTTTCTCTATCATCCCAGCAGAATACAAAAATGATGTTTTTCTCAATATCTCGGCTAATGAATGCGATAGGAAGGCGCGGTAAACGGCGTTCTTCATCATTTTTATAGCGACTAAGTATAGAGAGAAAAAATCCGAAATTCGGAGACAAAAATTTTTCTCTATCTTCCCAGCAGAATACAAAAATGATGTTTTTCTCAATATCTCAGCTAATAAATGCGATAGGAAGGCGCGGTAAACGGCGTTCTTCATCATTTTTATAGCGACTAAGTATAGAGAGAAAAAATCCGAAATTCGGAGACAAAAATTTTTCTCTATCTTCCCAGCAGAATACAAAAATGATGTTTTTCTCAATATCTCAGCTAATAAATGCGATAGGAAGGCGCGGTAAACGGCGTTCTTCATCACTTTTATAGCGACTAAGTATAGAGAGAAAAAATCCGAAATTCGGAGACAAAAAACCGCATACATCATCTTTTGGAGAGACTTTGTATGTAGTCTTGTTTTTTTTTTTTTTTTTTTTTTTTTTTTCTTGTTCTGTTGTTCTGCTAACTTGACCATTTCTTCTGTTGGTTTAGTTGTTTTGCTAATATGACCATTTTCTACTGGTTCTGCTCTTATTTGACCAGTTCGTTCTGCTCGTTCTGCTGTTCTGTTGTTCTGCTATCTTGACCAATCCGTTCTGCTCGTTCTGCTGTTCTGCTAGCTTGACCAATCCGTTCTGCTCGTTCTGCTGTTCTGCTAACTTGACCATTTCGTTCTGCTCGTTCTGCTGTTCTGCTAACTTGACCTGGCTTGGATACTGTTACATTGCAGATACACCGACATTACATAACGGGCCTCCGTGGCCTAGTGGTTAAGAGCGCTGACTCTAAATCATTAGGTCTCTCACCGCTGTGGTTCGAGACTCGCTCGGGTCATATGTGAGACGCCAAGTTCTGCAACGGAAGGTCAGATGGTTTTTCTCCGGGTACTTCGGTTTTCGCCCACCTCTGATTAACGATCGGCTCGATATGAGTGAATAATCTTGAAAGGGCCGTAAAACAACCTCCCCGACATTACATAAGAAACAATTAAAGCAGTGACCGCCATTACGAAAACTAGCCTATTCAAATACATTGTACATTTTATGGCCGAAAAAAAAAAAAACGGATGTTTTAAGATGAAAAAAAAAAATTTTTTTCTTATTTCTTCTCTAAATGTAGATTGTGGATACACGTTAGAACCGCCTAAACGAGGCGGTTCTAACGAGTATCCACAATATATATTTTAGAGTAGAAATAAGAAAAAGAAGGTTTATCCCTGTAAACCCAGTTTTACTGTATAAAAGGGCGGTTAAGGGAGTCAGAATCATAATAGGCCTGTTTTCTGATGCACTGGTGGTCGATTATCTCTGAGTGAAGGTTGGAAAAATTGTCCTGGACGAAGACTTAGTCTGTTTTGTTTAAAACCTTAAATTCCTGTACTGTAAGCAACAGTGAAGATCCTGATCAGATGCCGCGTACTTCGGTTTTTGATATAGACCTACACTTTTTGCCAATATGACATTGTTTTCCGTGTTGTCCGCTTGAAATAAATATGTCATTATTACAGTTGTTATTATTATTATTATTATTATTATTATTATTATTGTTATCATGATTATCATGATCATTGTTATCATCATTTGAAAAAAAAAAAAAAAAAAAAACATTTTTAAAGAGACATTACACACGGGTATTTTCCTGATAAATGGAACTCTTCGTGCGTGCGTGCGTGCGTGCGCTCGCGTGCGTGTGCTTTACTTCCTTTCAAAGACTAAGGTCATATTATGGAGAACCCTTTTGAATAAGGAGAGTAGCTTACTCGCTACAGAACGGATAATAAATGGGACTGTTTTACCTTGGGTGTTGGGAGCAAGCGATTTTTATCTGACTATAGTTTATACAAAATAGATAGAATATAGTAACACTATTTGATGGAGGATTAGTGTATGTATATGAGTTACAGAACTGGATAAAACGTCACAATCGTTCATTTAAGACAAAATAGAAGTGAAGGCAATGAACAGTTAACCAACATCCTCCCATCATAGACAACAAAGGGAAAGAAACACAAACATGAAATAACTAGACCCTAATGGAAACACCAATAATGGAAAGCCAAAATGACAGATACTTTCCCACAAAATGGCTAATTGGATTATGTAAGCGATACACACGTTCGGAGAACCGCGACAGAATTCACCTTATTTGCATTATCTGCTGGTTCCTAGTCTGAACGTTATCAGTGTTGGAAAAACAGGTAACCAGACCCCCCTGACCTTGAAAGGTCAGGGGGGTCTGGTTACCTGTTTTTCCAATATTGACAATGTGCAAGCTGGGAGCCAGAAAATAATGCAAATATGGTGAACGCATTAGAACGGTCAGTGAAAAGGATTTCACTGGGAGTTTACGCGGCCTCAATCCTCGCCCATAATTTCGTCGCAATTTATACAAATAATTTTTTAGTCCGAACGAAGGCTCCCTAACCCATCAGTGCAACATCTCCGAGTACACAAAAATCAAACAACCACAGAGAGGTACGGAACCCGGGAGGGGACATGTAATGTTTTTAATATGTTGTGTTAATATGCGAACAAGACATTAAGTTGTGCGAACGTCGGGGCTCCGTGGCCTAGTGGATAAGAGCGCTGACTCTAAGTCATTAGGTCTCTCACCGCCGTAGGTTCGAGCCTCGCTCGGGCCACGTGTGAGACGCCAAGTTCTGCAACGGAAGGTCAGGTGGTTTTTCTCCGGGTACTCCGGTTTTCGCCCACCTCTGATTAACGATCGGCTCGATATGAGTGAAATAATCTTGAAAGGGCCGTAAAACCCAAACCAAAAAAAAAAAAAAAAAAAAAAAAGGTGTGCGAACAAGATATCATCTTGTACGCACAAGATATCATCTTGTACGCACAAGATATTATGTTGTCTGCACAAGGTATGAAGTTATGCTAACAAGATAATATCTTGTGCTGCACAAGATCTATGTAGTGCAAACACGATAATATGTTGTGCGAACAAGATAATAAATTGTGCGCATAAGAGATGATGTTGTCCGCAAAAGATCTATGTTGTGCATATAAGATAATAACTTGTGCGCACAAGATATTATATGGTTCGCACAAGATATTATCTTATTCGCACAACATATATGTCGACAGCAAGAAATAAAAGTAACGAAAGCATTACAAGGGAGAAAACTCGTTTCTTTGTCCTTTGAAATGCCATATTAGAATTATCCAACTTTCGTTTACATGCATTTCTTTCTTTCTTTACTACTATTACTGCGATCGGTCACTTTTGAACATTACTCGCACACATTCCGCTTTAACAGAAGGGCTTAAGCTGATGACAAGGTAAAACAGGCTAGGTATTTTCAGCAACAAAGGGGGCACAACTCTGTGATAGATGGGCAACCCTCACCAGTCGTGCCATTATCCCCAACCTACAGGCTTATCCTATCAAAACTAAAGGACTTTTATCCCTGACCTACACATGTGTACGTTTAAGGAAAGTCCGACAATGTGAAAAATAAGCATTTTTAACAATCAAGGATACGTAACTGTATAATAGATATGCCGATCTCGCCAGTTTTCGAACTCAACCGAGCTTTTATTCCCAACCTACTTATATGTTAGTTACAGGAAGAGCCTATCAAAGCTTCTTCTGTGATAATCAGGTCAAAATTAGGTATTTTCAGCAACCATTAACACGTAACAGTATGCTCAATGGGTCGACTTTGCCAGTTTTTAAACTTTTTCAAGCTTCTATGCCAGTTTTTTAAACTTATTCAAGCTTTTATCCCCAACTACTTATATGTAAGTTTCAGAAAGATCCAATCAAAACTGAAGAAGCTTTGGTGATGACAAGCATGTTCCCATTCCAAGTCTATGAGACCGTGTGGCTGCCATAGCAACCAAAGTTATCAAAAACTTATATCAGCAATCCCCTACCAGGAGCATGCTGCAGATTAGATGATTGAGCGCAACCTACAGGATATAGAGACAGAACTGGTCACAGGTGCTGAGGGGCGGACGACGTACGGAAGGACGGACGGACAAACTACTACACTGTAATTTTCCATGATCCTTTGGCACAGGTGAGCTAAAAAGCTAAAAATAAAGTGAGATATTACCGTCGTGGAGTCTAGGGTTCACTTCAATGCCACAGTGAAAGAGATTAGCACATGTTGTTAATATGTCGACAACAAGATGATAAAAATGTGAAAAGCTTGGCCTTAGTTCATCTGCTACTTACTAGGGCTGGCTAATCGGTTCTGTAAAGATAATCGATTATCAGTCATGTCATTGCGATCGATAAGCGATTAGTAATCGCAAAGGTTTTTGTCATAATTTTACCTGTCTGGCCTTGGGTCTGAGTATGACTCTTACCATATGTTGCACTTTACCATATGTATATTTGAACAGACAGGCCTGGGCAACAGTGTAGACCCAGATGAGAATGCGGCGTCTCATCAGGGTCTGCACTGTTTGTCACTCATCCAGCTATTTTAGGCATAACGTTGAGTAATAAATTGTACCCATCAAGTAATCGATTAAAAGCAAATCAGAAATGATAATCATTTTTCTGGAATTTATCGATGGATTAATCGAGTATATGATTAATCGTGTCAGCCTTACTACTTACAAGTACTTTGGGGATCATGGAATCATTAACTTTTAGAGTGCTTCAAAAAACAAAGCCTACTAGTATCATCAATGAAAGAGCTGAACCAGCTATTGAAGGAATCGCTGAATTCGCCAGTCATTTCCCCCTGTTTGAAATTCGAAAAAAGACGTTCGACTGGTTAAAAGTTTGTATGATTGGACGGCAAAGTTTTTATATTTTGGCTATGATTGAATTAAATATATATCTACATGTATGTAGCGGGCCGCCGACCCGGCGGTACACTCTCTCTGCACAGACTACGAAATATCAAGGTAAAAGCGATGCCACCAGTAGCCAACCAATCTCAGTTCGCTAGAAGGTTCAGTGCCCAGAAACAACAGACTACAACGACACAATTTAGTTTCAATAAAAGAAAAACAAAGATATAGCGGAATTTCAGCAAGTTCAGATTGTTTGAATTTCTCTATAAACGTCAGGTCGGCAGCATTCTTTCGTGGAGATTGATCATGAAATCTTTTCTACGGTCATTCTCTCCCTTCCGCTGATTCAAGAAGGGCAGTTGTCAGTTTCTGGCGAAAGAATGTGCACTGTACTGGTTAACCGCTTACGTATAAGCCTGCCCAGGAAAGTGTGGATAGGTAAACTGACCGGCTCAAAAATGACATAAATAGTGTTGACTGGACCGTTAAACTCCAATACAAACAAACAAACAAGGTAAAAGCGCTACCACCAGTAGACAACCAATCCCAATTCGCTAGAACGCTCAGACACCAGAAACAACAAAATTCAACGACACAAATTAATTTCAATAAAAGAAAAATAAAAGATATAGCGGAATTTCAGCAAGTTCAGATTGTGTCCATTTCTCTATAAACGTCAGGTGTCTTTCTGTCCGTTCTGTTCTGTTCTGTATTTAACTTTGAACTTGTTGTGTGCGGCCTGGCAAAAGCCCTACCCGTAAAAGCGTTAGAAGTATGATCCTGTATCGTAAAACCTCAGGGATAGGCTAGGGGTACAGATACGTAGTTATGCCGCGCTTATGTTTCAGGACGTCCCCTTCGTGGACCCTTACCCAGCTTTACACTTGGAACTAAAACTGTCACTCTGAACTGGCGTCTAGCGACGTGGTGAGACACCCGAGATGAATCCTCACCATACAGGAAGAGTGTGATGGCTCTACCAAACTAGAGAAGCAAATAAAGACCCCAAAATAAAGTCATTCTCTGTCACGGAGTCTAACATTTATCTTAGTGGGATGTCCGTCATAGCTAAAATATTGACTGATATTTCGCAGACAATATGCCTAAACCAAAAACATCCTTAAATTCTGAAGGCAAAATGGCACGAACTATGACCCGGTAGTTATTTAATGCAATATAAATTTATAGCTGTAGACTGTAAGAGGTCCTCAATTAATTAACATGCGCGGGTTGGGGAACCCCTCATGAGGAACTTGGTTTAGTAGTTATGAAACGCCTAAACTTGCTTTAATTTCGCATGCATCATGCAAATAGGGAGAATTGTGAAAGGGCCAAAATCCGCGAGGGACCTCCTTGTGAGGGATCTCAGCTGTATTGATGAGGAAATCTGTTGTTTGTTTTGACTTTCGCTTTGAGGAGCTGTGTTTGAGGTGAATCCGGTTGCCTGAGAGCCCTGTCGTCTGTTCTGTGCGGAGTCACGGATACTGTACTGGACTCCACTGATGTGACGGGAGATCCGCCTTAAAACCCTCTGGAAAGTAATGAATAGAACAACTATTGATAAGAAATTAAGGCTATTTACAATGTAAACTACGGTCAAACCGGGCCCTCTGATTCGGCAGTTGTCAACCTTCGGTTTTCGACTGTTTCAGTCGATTATCGATGTTTTGGCACCATGGTAATTCTGTATTAGGCCAGAGACAGAAACTGTAGCGCTAGTGTTATGGGGCGTATCTAACTAACTTGGATATTTAATCCACTAGTGGATTATAGAATTTATTACATGGCGTTATTACATTCTCAGACGCGACGTCATATGATAAAATCAAATATTACAGCACACGAATGGCTCCAAGTGGAAGTGTAACTCACAATGAGTGAAACAAAACAAGAGGGTCATGATGGCCCTGGGCCGCTCACCTGATCCATTATGTACAAATGAAATGATTCGAAATCTATGGATAAGTAGAGGGTTTGAGCAATTTTGGTTGACAGTACCAAAGGAACATTTCTGTGAAATTATTTCAAAATCAGTCTGGCTGTTTAGGAGTAGAAGTCATTTTAAGGTTTGTATAATTTTAGCTCTGGTGGCCATCA
Source organism: Lucinisca nassula (assembly GCA_963580285.1). Classification (NCBI taxonomy): domain Eukaryota; kingdom Metazoa; phylum Mollusca; class Bivalvia; order Lucinida; family Lucinidae; genus Lucinisca; species Lucinisca nassula. The sequence continues at coordinate 117,197,765 of OY757013.1, read as the reverse complement.
TGTTCAGTGGAGCAAAATATTAAATTTCTTTTTTTAAGTTCTTGCGACCATCTTGTTCAGCAGAGTAGTACAATAATTTGAATATTTTTGACAGATGGTCACCAAAACAGCATTCCTTTAAAATCATCTATCAGAGCGGAGCGGTTTATGCATTTACGGTAGAGAGTCACACAAGGAAGATGCCTGTGAAATTATTTCAAAATCCATACACTTGCTAACGAGGAGAAGTCGTTTAAAGACTTTTGTCTATTTTTAGCCCTGGTGGCCATCTTGCTCATCCAAGAAGAACGGTCTGGATAATTTCGGTAGAGGGTAACCCAAAGAATATTCCTGTGAAATAATTTCAAAATCAATCCCCTTGTTAATGGGTTAAAAGCATTTAAAGTTTTTTTTCTATTTTTAGCTCCGATGGCCATCTTGATCATCCTAGTGGAACTGTTTGAGCAATTTTGGTAGAGGGTCAGCCAGTACATTCCTGTCATCCATCGACTGACCGTTAAATGTTATTATATATATATATTTTAGTTCTGGTGGCCATCTTGTTCATCCGAGCAGAACGGTTTGATCAATTTTGGTAGAGAGTCACTGAAGGAATAATGTTGTGAAATTATTTCAAAATCTGTCCAGCGGTTTCGGAGAAGAGGTCGTTTAAAGCAAAAGTTGACGACGGACGGACGAACGACGGACGACAGACAGAGAGCGATCACAATAGCTCATCTTGAGCAATACGTGCTAAAGTGAGCTACCGGCACAGCAGCCAGCCCCCTCTTCCCCACAAGAGGTCATCAAGGTGCAACAGGCACAAGTAAGGCACAATTAATGAAAACGAGAGGCCCATGTGGGCCAGAATCGCACATCAGGATTAGGCTGATCATATATTACATTGTGCCTTGGTGCCCATTTTATCTATCAGGTCACATTGTTTTTAGCAATACTAAATCTGCATGTTATTTTGATGCTTCTGATTAAGTTTCTGAACAGCTGAGTCTGGTTAAGGATTCAGGAAGAGATGACGTTGATGCAGAGTGGAGGTGTATAGTTTGGCAGGCCGGAGCTCTCTGCCTTTGACATATATTTTGTTATCAAAAAAAGGAAACCAAGTCAACCAAACATGTGAATACAACTGTAACACAAACAAAGCTATGGTGTACACGGTCGCTTGCAAAAAAAAAAACAAACAAAAAAACAAAAAAAAAAAAAAAAACATACCGAATCTTCTTGTGGACTTGCGAGTTTGACGATGCTGACAACACCTGAACTGCTCACTCCTGTAAATCTTATATGCAATTACTATACAGGCGCTTTGAAGAATTTCAAGATGGCCACCATCTGGTATATCAGAATGCAACAATTTTAATAATTCTGAATCGCCATGTCACTCAAATGCCTCCCACCAATTTCAGCTCATTGCAACAGACCATTCGGTGGCAGATGTAGTTTGAAGATTGGCGGCCATCTTGGATATCGGAAGAGATCGATTTTAGCAAATCTGAATACCCATGTCACCCAGATGCCTCCCATCAAGTTTCAGCTCAATTCGACCTTTGGTTGGGCGGAGATGTCTATTGAAGAATTTCAAGATGGCCGAAAGGAACCATTTTACCACATCTGAACCGCCATGTCACCCCGATGCCTCTCATCAAGTTTTAGCTCAATTCAACCTTTGGTTCGGGAGGAGATTTCGTTTGAAGAATTTGAAGATAGATATTGGTAATCGGACCGGAACGATTTTAACAAATCTAAATCTCCTTGCCACCCCGATGCCTCCCATCAAGTTTTAGCTCAATTCAAACTTTAGTGCGGGAGATGTCGTTTGAAGAATTTCAAGATGACTGCCATTGCGGTCATCTAGGATATCGGAATGAAACTATTTTTAGCAAAACTGAATTCCCATGTCACCTCAATGCCTCTCATCAAGTTCAGCTAAATTTGACCTTTGGTTCGGGAGGAGATGTCGTTCAAAGAATTTCAAGATGCCGTCATATAGCGGTCATCTTGAAAATCCGAACGGAACCATTTTAGCAAATCTAAATCTCCATGTCACCAGGATGCCTCCCACCAGGAATCAACTTAATCTGACTTCCTGTTCGAGAGAAGTCGAAAATGTGAAAAGTTAACGGCGGACGGACAACGAACGGACGACAGACGACGGACAACAGGCCACGACATAAGCTTACCCTTTTTCTTTCTGTTCCATAAGCTTATATTTCAGTTGCTTTATATAGCTGTATGAATCCTCTCTATCATCTGGGCATAACGGAAAGTCATTGATCTATCTCCCCGTGTCTCTTCCTTTGGCCTATAATCTGATTCCTGAATCATCGCTTTATCTTTCTCTTCTCTCTGATTTTCTCATCTCCCCTTTATTAATCCGGTCAAATATGGGACCATCGCCTCTTCTTTTGTAAAACCAATCGTTTTCATTTGATCGGATATCCCAAACAAGGCGAGAATCGCCTCCTCTATTTTGCTGACTCATCATGTCATATTATGTCCCTCTATTCTCACTAGCTTTAGGATTTCTGAAGGATAATTTACTCTTCGCCGCCAAGCGCAACTGCATCTCTGCTTGTTGTTTCTTAAGTTCGTCCAATCTTCTCTTGCGATTTATTTCCTCTTTTGCTGCTTTGCTAGAAGACCTTCAAATATTTCCTCTTTTTAGCAACATTAAGTTTCTTTTTCTCTCCATACTTCTCTTTAATGTACTTCATGCCCTCTTTTAAAATGGCTTCTTTTCCACGTTTTCTGTTTTCTATGGCAATCTTTTCTGTCTATAAAAGGTCGACCCCTGTGAAAATGGCAACGTAATAACATTCAGTAAATATTCTTTTCATTATGGCAACATAGTTATATCTTGCAAACGATCTTATCTGGAATATTCCAAAATAGCAATGTATTAACATCTGGCAAACATTTTAGTTTCAATGTTTTACGATGACAATGTAGCCACATCTAGCACACATTCTAAGCATGAACATTTCATAATGACAACATAGTAACATCTAGTTAGCATGCTTAGCTTGAACAGTCCGGTATGGCAACGTAACAACATCTAATAAACATTCTAAGCTTTAAAATTTCATGATGACAACGAAGTAACATATCATAAACATTCTAATTGTGGCAATGTAGATACATCTTGTAAACATCTTAAGCTTGAATATTCCATTTTGACAGAGTAGAAACATTTACTGAGCATAAAAGTCAATAATGGCAGCGTAGTAACATCTAGCAAACTTCGTGGTAACATCTAGTGAATAGCTTGCGTTTGAACTTCCACAATAGTGACGTAGTAACAGCCTGTAAACAACCTGGCTTGAAAATTGCACCATTGATAAAATCTGTAGCTACATCAAGAAATAAAGATGCCATTACGCAAACACGCCTATACAAATACATTGCCACCTTTATCGCCGATCATAAGAAAATTTTATGATGAAAAATTGTGATATTTTTCTTTTTTTTTTGCTCAAAATATAGATTGTGGGCACTCGTTAGAACCGCCTCATCGAGGCGGTTCTAACGAGTACCCACAGTCTATATTTTAGACCAGAAATAAGAAAAATAAGCTATACCTCGGAAACCCCAGTTTTACTATATAAAAGTGGGGTTCAAGGGGTTCAAAATTATATAAGCGTGTTTTCGTGATGCATGCCAGCGTATCTTCATTTATTAGTCCATTTTTGTCTATTTGTTTAAGTTTTACATCACACCAACACCTTAAGTCATGTGTAGACGTGGTTTCGGTTTAAATACTCATCAGAAAGTCAGGAGAAGACCGGAATCGAACCAACAATCCCGGTTTAATGAGTCGAGTAGCGTGGCCTTACAACGTTGATTTTTAAGGCGAACGTTGATAAAGTTGCGTCGATGTTGATAGATGCTGCTGCAGCATTGCGTCAGCCAGGTACCCTTTTTGAAGCTATTTTCGATATAGACTGGAATGAAGAATTTAACAAACGATTAAAAGTATAACATACGGGTTACGGCGTAAATAAACGATCAACCAGGAAGAAGAGTTGCATAAAACTAAAAAACTTAAACATTTCTTCACAGTCAGTTGTGCGCTACTGGTATGAAAACACGCTTTAAAGTACCAACAACGAAATGAAATCGGACTGGGTTTTATTTGTGATCATTTTAGCAGTCTGCAGCACCTGTTCTGGAGGACTGAAGCTGGTTGACAATGGATATGAAAATCTTTATGTTGTTATACAGGAAACAGTTCCAGAGAATGATATATTGCTCGATAGAATTCAGGTAGTAATTTGTTTAACTTATTGCAGGCGAGAGACCCCTAAAGGGATACCTTGGCAAACAGTCCAGGCCCAGATCAGCCTGTTCCATTTGCAAACAGCTAACAAAAGTCAAAATTAGAATAAATAGGCCTACCACGCAATATTTGACAAATGGACTTGTCAAACATATAGCAATGGAAGGGTCCACTAGCATACAATGGGTTAAGAGATCAATTTCATTAGAGTAAAGAGCTCATGATCCCAATGGATTAAATCCAAGGAGGCTCATTTTCTTTGCTAAAGACGTTCCATGAAACAACTATCTTACACATGTAACGGTTTAGAGTTTGCTAATTGAATCATATATACAGTGCTGTAGGCCAATTCTGCGCACTTAAGACTTTGAGTTTTTTTTTCATCCATTCCAGGGAACCAAAACCTGTTTTGCAGCAGTATGTTATACAGTTGTCTTAGCTTGTCGAAAGACAATAGCAATCATAAATATCTCTGGTGCAATTATGTTGTGGTTTGTCTTAAAAAAGACACCCCATGTTAAGACGCCATCAATTTTGTCTGCTAATTCCGCGCACCCGAACAATAACATCCAGTCAAGACTTCAATACTTTAGACAAGAAAGGTGTTTTGTTGCTATATTTGTTTGGTCACGTATTGCTTAAAACCTGATGATTCAGTTGGTTGAAATAAATAGCTGTCAGTAACGTTTCTTTTTCAAAATTAGATAAAGGTCGTGGTGCTCATTAAGCCTATTTAAGGTAAAAACAAAATATGGACGTCATTCGCCCAGTTTACAGTCCAAGTCTCATCCAAAATAATATATGAAGCTTTGCTATGTACTTGTCATAGGAAAATGAAAACATTTAATCCGGTTCATTTAATTTTGAAATTATCCCAATGCGCAGAATTGGCCGATGCGCAAAATTAGCGTACACGACTGTAAACAGGGGTTTAATCTTTAAACAGTTCAATTTGGTTGTTTTAACAAAGCGCTTTCGGCATTTTCATACTCACACAAACGTTGATTAACAATATTGTTTTAACATTAAACTTTTAAACAAAATTACAATAAAAGTACATGTAGTATTAAAAGCCCTTATCGGGACCATGAACTTAAATTTTAGCGAACGACAAGATGGCGTCCCTGTGTATAATCCTTACATGAATGCGATTCATCAACACACTGCTACAAAATCGAACCCAATTGAGTCGGAAAATAACTGGGATATCAGTGAACGCACCGCTAAAAACTCGGTCAGACGAGGATGACGTATCGAGTGGATTACTGTCTTTGTATCGGAAAGTAAACACTGAGCTTTCGGGGTGCCAGTTAGCAAGCTTATCCGAGGTCAGGGATTAATATCCTTTGTTGATACCACTGGGATTCGGAGTGTTTAGACGGCGGGTGACTTTTTTTTCTGGTTTTGTATGCCTAGTCTGGATTGTGGTCAAGGCAGCAAACAGAAGCATGGCTTATGAAGTCATGTTCTGGCACGCAGAAGTGCTGTGCAACTGGAGATCTTTCAAATCTCTTAGGCCTCCAGTCATCTCTATGACCGTTCATTGTTACATATAGCTTGCCCTTGGTTTCCCAGACATACTGTTTCCTACATTTACCTAACGATATCAAGTAGTTGTGCAATTGGTGTCGCGTTTACTCGTAAGCTTGACTATAGCACCACTGGACGATCGGACTGTGTGAGTGGGGGTTATCATGCTACAGCTTGGCCACAGGGCTCGCATACGTCCAAAGGCTTATCATCGATGGTGTCTGGTTTGAGTCTAGCCCACACAATTAGATCTCTGATGCTCTTTAGTCGCCTGTATGCCATGATTGGTGTGTGTTAGAATACTGTATTTAGAATGATTCAGCTGCAACATGATAACCCTATAATTTGGGCGCATTTTGACGTAATTTGTAAACGACGTTTCAGCTGTGTAATTCCAACGCCTTTAGAAAGTGAAGTTTGTCATTATGATCGACCAGAAATATAATTTCTTGAACATCATCATTTGCAAATACATGCATAGTATTATTCTTATGTCGCTAGTTGTGGCATTTCCCGTTTGTACGGTTCGGGGTAATTTGCGGTAATAATTCTAACACAAACATAGATTCTGGCACCTGTGAGAAAAAGTTCTACGAAATAGACAACTCATTTTAATCGTTTTAGTAAAAACGAATAAGCAAAATAACAGTTAAATTACATGACTCCAATTGGCTGTATCATAAGATTTCTGTGCTGTTAATTCCATGCATTTGATCTGTTATATCAACGGGCACACGCAGTGGCAATGGACGTAAATTCTACTCTAAGATTATCTGGTGCTATGTAAAAAAAGAAGTGAAGGCAATGATCAGGAATCGATACAATTAACCCACAGCTCCTATCAGTGACACCAAAGGGAAAGAAACACAAACATGAAATAACTAGACCCCAAGTGAAACATCAATAGCGGAAAACTAAACGGACAGTTACTTTCCCACAAAATGGCCAATTGGCTATCCAAAACAAAATAATATAAGCGATACACACAGTCAAAGACCAACCAGAACAAAAATAAACCGCGAAAAAAGAACCGCCAAGGAACGGTCAGTGAAACGAATTCCACCGGGGGTGGGGTTTAAATCGATTTTATGCAGCTGCAATCCTCGACCTTACTTCCGTCGCGTTTTAGACAAATAATATGTTCAGCCCGCATGAAGACTCCTAACTCATCAGTCTAACATCTCCGAGAACACAAAAAATCAAACAACTACAGAGGTAAAACAAAGGTGACAGCAAGAAACCACTGAAATGTTGAAGCAAAAGAAAACCAACAGTTAGACTCCGATTTGCCCGACCAGAGACAGAGCAGCAGGCACCAACCAACATTACATAAAATTAAAAACTATGAATAGATTGCAGGAGAATATTGTATGATTCGAGTTATCGCTGGATGTCTTATAATGCAGTTCATTTTTTATTATTATTTATTCGCAATATTTTAGTAAGCGGCTTGCAGTTGTGAACTGTTCACCCTGCACACGGCACATATAAATAAATAATAAATAAATAATTTTTTTGCAATAAAAACTTGATAATTTTATCATTCAGCTAGCATTGCATTGAAAATCAATGTTTTTAATGAAGACGTTTATTTGGTATCCAATGACGTTGCCGGTGTAACGGTCAGTTTCTTCCCCCGGACCGGTTCTTCCCCGGGGAAGAACTGGGCCGGCCCGTTTCTTCCCCGGGGGAAGAATTGGGCCGGCCCATTTCTTCCCCGGGGGAAGAAATTGACTAGTCAGTTTCTTCCCCACCCATTCAAGTTCTTCCCACCTAAATTTTTTAGAGCCATTGTAAACGAGCTATTAATAGCCTCACAATCTGTTCAAAATGAAAAAGAAACCATTCTGAATACGTTTTGTGCCTTTATAGCATGAATGGCAAAATTTGCTAGAGGCCCTACAATACATCGGAGATCTAATGAAATATGCATCCTTATTCCAGTATATGTGATTAATTTTCTTAGCTTTCTAATATATGAATTGGTATTAAATTAATAGATACACTAAGCAACAAATCTTTGGTGCTCAATTCTAAATGGGGGTGGGGAAGAACCGGGCCGGCCCGGGGAAGAAATTGGCCGACCTAGTTCTTCCCCACCCCAGACATTTCTGTCTACTAATAATTCTTCTTTGGTTCTTTTTTAAATTGAAAAAAGCGACAATTTGGCCAGAATAATAGAATTAAATCAATCGCCCTGTGCATTAAGCAGGGGTAGAGAAGAATTGGCCTACCAAGTACGCTCCCATCTTTAAGGCTTTTAAATTTCATTTGTTGTCAATACATGCATTACCTTTGTTTAGTGTTTTCAATTAAACTATTTAATTTAACCGATGTGAAAATACTCATTTGGGCAGAAAAAAGATTACAGGTTAGAAACAAGAGGGTGGGAAAGAATTGGGCCAGCCCATTTCTTCCCCACCCAAGGTGATATTTAAGTTTTCTTGTTATATTTGGTATTGAATTCTTATAATACAAAAACAAGAATTTTCACACCCCAAAAAGAAAACAGAAAAAGCAAAGGAAAACAATTTTGGCAACATTAGCAACCTTGGGTGGGGAAGCCCAGTTCTTACCTCCACTACCCCCAACCAAGCTATTTCCTTTTTGTCGTTCATACAGCTGTATGTGTTTATTATTTGAATTCAAATATTAAATTCATAGCATAAGAAATTGTAGATTTTTCAGAAAAGCAAATATAGCAGCCTTTGGGTGGGGAAGAACTGGGCCGGCCCATTTCTTCCCCAGCCCTGGTGAGTGTTATACAGTTAAGTCAATTATGACGTTGAATGTGTGTGGGGTGGGGAAGAACTGGACCGGCCCATTTCTTCCCCACCCTCTAGAGGTAAGTTTTATACAGTTGAGTCAATTTTGACGTTGTGTATATGCGGGGTGGGGAAGAACTGGGCGGGCCCATTTCTTCCTCACCTTTGGTGAATGTTATACAGTTGAGTCAATTATGACACTGAATTTGTGTGGGGTGGGGAAGAACTGGGCCGGCCCATTTCTTCCCCACCCCTGATGAGCGTTATACAGTTGAGTCAATTATGACTTTGAATGTGTGTGGGTTGGGGAAGAACTGGGCCGGCCCATTTCTTCCCCACCCCTTGTGAGTGTTATACAGTTGAGTCAATTATGACGTTGAATGTTTGTGGGGTGGTAAAGAACTGGGCCGGCCCATTTCTTCCCCAGCCCTGGTGAGTGTTATACAGTTAAGTCAATTATGACGTTGAATGTGTGTGGGGTGGGGAAGAACTGGGCCGGCCGAGTTCTTCCCCACCCCTGATAAGTATTATACAATTAAGTCAGTTATGACGTTGAATGTTTGTGGGGTGGGGAAGAACTGGGCCGGCCCATTTCTTCCCATACCCTGGTGAGTGTTATACAGTTGAGTCAATTATGACGTTGAATGTGTTTGGGGTGGGGAAGAACTGGGCCGGCACATTTCTTCCCCCACCCCTGGTGAGTGTTATACAGTTGAGTCAATTATGACGTTGAATGTTTGTGGGGTGGGGAAGAACTGGGCCGGCCTATTTCTTCCCCAGCCCTGGTGAGTGTTATACAGTTAAGTCAATTATGACGTTGAATGTGTGTGGGTGGGGAAGAACTGGGCTAGCCCATTTCTTCCCCACCCTGATGAGTATTATACAGTTAAGTCAATTATGCAGTTGAATGTTTGTGGGGTGGGGAAGAACTGGGCCAGCCCATTTCTTCCCCAACCCTGATGAGTGTCAAAAACAAGTCAGTTAAGAAGTTAAATGTCTGTGGGTGGGGAAGAACTGGGCCAGCCCATTTCTTCCCAACCTCTGGTGAGTATCAAACACTTGAGTCAATTATTACGTTGAATGTGTGTGGGGTGGGGAAGAACTGGGCCTGCCCATTTCTACCCCACCCCTGGTGAGTGTTATACAGTTGAGTCAATTATGACGTTGAATGTGTTTGGGTTGGGGAAGAACTGGGCCGGCCCATTTCTTCCCCACCCCTGGTAAGTGTTATACAGTTGAGTCAGTTATGACGTTGAATGTGTGGGGGATGGCGAAGAACTGGGCCGGCCCATTTCTTCCCCAGCCCTGGTGAGAGTTAAACAGTTAAGTCAGTTATGACGTTGAATGTGTGTGGGATGGGGAAGAACTTGGCCGGCCCATTTCTTCCCCAACCTGATGAGTATTATACAGTTAAGTCAATTATGACGTTAAATGTTTTTGGGGTGGGGAAGAACTGGGCCAGCCCATTTCTTTCCCACCCCTGATGTGTCAGTTATGAAGTTAATTGTGTGTGGGTGGGGAATAACTGGGCCAGCCCATTTCTTCCCCACCTCTGGTGAGTATTATACAGTTGAGTCACTTATTACGTTGAATGTGTGGGGGGTGGGGAAGAACTGGGCCGGCCCATTTCTTCCCCACCCCTGGTAAGTGTTATACAGTTGAGTCAATTATGACGTTGAATGTGTGGGGGATGGCGAAGAACTGGACCGGTTCATTTCTTCCTCAGCCCTGGTGAGTGTTATACAGTTAAGTCAACTATGACGTTGAATGTGTGTAGGGTGGGAAAGAACTGGACCGGCCTTCTATATAATAACCAACTTAACTATATAACACTCATCAGGGGTGGGGAAGAAATGCGCCGGCCTAGTTCTTCCCCACCCCCAGATTGCTAATGCTCCCTGTGATGTCTACAGTTTGACTTCTTTCCAACAAATTCCCTTATATTTTATATCCAAATTATTGTATCAAATACTTAGAAATTAACATTGAATTTAAAACTATAAACAAAAATATGTGTTTTAACAAAAAATGAAATACCTGGCCCAGTTCTTCCCCACCCCAAGGCTGCTTTATATTTGCTTTTCAGAACAAATCTACAATGTCTTATGCTATTGAATTTAATATTTGAATTCAAATAAAAACACATACAGCAGTATGAACTACAAATAGGATTAAGTTGGGGTGTGGGTGAATGGGGGCTGGGGGGGGGGGGGAGAAGAACTGTGCCGGCCCAGTTCTTCCCCACCCTAAGGTAACTATAGACTTATCTTTCAAAACAAATCAACATTGCCATTTCATGCTATGAATTAATACTTTAATTAAAATAATAAAAATTTACAGCTGTATACATTAGAAAATTAAATGTCTGGGGTGGGGAAGAACTGAGCCTGCCCATTGCTTCCCCGGGGAAGAACCCGGCCGGCCGTGTTCTTCCCCACCCCCATTTTCCAGACTCTATTTAGAATTGAGCACCAAAGATTTGTTGCTTAGTATATCTATTAATTTAATACCAATTTATGTATTAGAAAGCTAAGAAAATTAATCACAGATACTAGAATAGGGATGCATATTTCATTAGATCTCCGTGTATTGTAGGGCATCTAGCCAAATTTTGCCATCCATGCTGTAAAGGCTCAAAACTTATTCAGAATGGTATCTTTTTTCATTTTGAACAAATAGTGAGGCATTAATAGCTCGTTTACTATGGTTCTAAAAAAGTTTTAGGGGGAAGAAACTGACTTGTGGGGAATCCCGGGGAAGAAATGGGCCGGCCCGATTCTGCCCCGGGGAAGAAACTGACTGGGGGGGAAGAACCGGCCTGTTACACCGGTCAATGCACGTTAAGTTTGGCGGCGATATCATTTACGTATTCCAGACCATAACCCATTTTGTACCGGAACCCCCAAAAGGGGTACCATGGCAATCAGTGCAGACCCTGATCAGATCAGGCTTACACTGTTTGCAAAATGTGCAGCCATTTTCCTAATCAATTTTGAAGAAAACATAACCTGATACCCCAAAATTTTGCAATGGACTCATGCTACATATAAGGAGTAAGATTCAGTTTCATACATTCATAGAGGTTCTCAACCAAAATATCTAAAATAGTTTTGTTCCTATGAACAAGATGTCCACTAGCGTTAAAATACAACTCCTCCTCCTATACCTTTGGGTTAATTTCATTCAAACCATAAGCTTCTGCGGAAAGAAACAAAAGGGAAAAGGTCTTTGCTCTAAGTTAAAAGATAGCCAACAGAAGTAAGAAAAGAAAAATCTTTAAATGACAACTCTCCTATAACTTTGAGATAATTTCATTCAAAATTTAGAAATATTGGTCAGGTAACCTTCTACCGAAGTATCTCTCCAAATACCAAGTAATAACACCTCCTATAGTGTGGGCCAATTTCATTCAAACTTCACAGGGCTGTTGCTCAGCTCAGGTAGCCATCTACAAACAAATCTAAATCAACTTCCCTCAATTGATAAAACTGGCCGCCAGAGCTAAAATAAGCAAAATGCTTAATTTCCAAATCCTTCTATACCATTTTGCCTATTTCGTTTAAATTTCACAGTATTGTTGCTTCAGTTAATCTTTATCAAAATGGTTAAAACGGTTCCACTTAAATAAATAAGATAATAGAAAAAAACACTTTCAATGACAACTAATTTACCATTCAGCCACTTTCATTTAAACTTCACAGGAACGTTGCTTAGGTAATCTACTTTGGACCCAATCATTTCAAACTTTAGATATATGTTGCCTTTGTAAATCCTAACCAAAATAGCTAAAATAGTTCTGCCCATACTAACAAGATTGCTGCCATACCTTAAAACAGACAAGTGATTGAATAACAAGTGCTTCTCTTCCTTTAATATCATTCAAACGTAACATGAATGTTTGCCTATGCAAATATGACTACTGTTTACCGAAATAAAAACTAAAAGTCTTTTTCTGTTTTTGTTTTTTGTTTTGTGTTTTGTTTTTCAAATGAATAAGATGGCTGCCAGAGCTAAATGAACAAGATAACTGCCTAAGCTGAAACAGAAACCAGTAAAATCAATTACCGCCATCATTTCAACAAGTTATGACATATTTTATTTTGACCTATGCGGAAAGATCAAAGGCCATCTAGGCCCTCTTGTCTTAATATAGACCTTCTAACTTATGTAGTTTTGTTCTGTTCAATGTTTTGGTTCTTTTTTTCAGTTTTTAATAAGCAATCATAATTTCAGATTTGATTCGAATCTCATTCCGGCAGTGTACGACAATCGGTGGTGACCGAAATCAACGTCCTGCAGGTACTATCGTTAAATCAGCGTTGCTGATCTCCACGTAGCAACCAGTCGTTATCAGTATTAATTTAGTTGTGGTTTATCATTAATGTGGTTTATTTTCCGAATTCTAAATTCCTTGTTACTTTTGCGGGGAACCAAAAGAAAAATCATTGGACACAACTCATTAGAAAAAGTACTTATCGCACAGACGGTCTGTGCGATAAGTACTTTTTCTAATGAGTTGTGTCCAATGATTTTCTGTTTGGTTCCCCGCAAAAGTAACACGGATTTTAGAATTCGGAAAATAAACCACAGGTGGGTCCCTTGTTCCTTGTTCCCCTTTTCCAATTAAACCGCTCTCTGTATTTTATAGGAAATATTCAGAGATGCGTCAGCCCTGTTGTACAGAGCCACTCACAAGCGAGCATACTTCAAAACATTGAAGATAATTGTACCGAGCTCCTGGATGAAGAAAGATTCTTACAAGGTTATGTCACCCCTATCATCAGGAACAAACCATATACGTATTGGTAACATGGACCGCATTTCACCAGTGACTGTTGGCAGTGAGGGATGTGGTGACGAAGGAGACTACATATACCTTCATCACGAGGCTTTTGTTCTCAGGGAGGGGACAACTCTATGGGGCGATCATGGTAAGCTAGAGAGAGAGAGAGAGAGAGAGAGAGAGAGAGAGAGAGAGAGAGAGAGAGAGAGAGAGAGTTTTGTAAATATAATATGAAATAAAGGGAATGCCTTTTGAGCAAACACACTCATTTACCTTTACCTATCCATCTATCTATCTCCATATACAGAGTCGGTCATATTTGGATAATTAAACTAGACAAAGCGACCGGTGGGTCACGTATACCCCCGGCCAGCGCCATACTCTGATATATCTTTTGAGCTTGTATGTTATATGAATGAAGATGTCAAGAAGCTATAAGAATCTATAAATGTGCTTGTAAAAGCTAAATCAAACATAAAATTTCTAAATGGACCAAGGGAGTGAGGGCATCAAAGTTACTGAAGGGGTGGGGTATCAATGTTACTGAAGCAGCAGGGTGGGGTATGTATCAATGGAATCTTTGGACTGGCATGCGACATCGATGCAAGCATCAATTGAATTTGTCTTAGGGTTAAGAACATAAAGGCATCTATAAACTTTGTCATAAAACTTGAACCAAATGAAAAATTTCGAAGTCCGTGACCTTGAGGTTAAGGTCATCGTGGTGGGGGACGGACAAACGTCACAAAATGTTTGGACTGGTAGATTGATGCAAGTATCAACTGAATTTGTCTTAGAGTTAAGAACATACAGGCATCTATAAACTTTGTCATAAAACTTTAACCAAATGTAAAATTTCTGAGTCTGTGACCTTGACCTCAGGTCACTGTGGGGAGTTGGACATGCATCAAGGAAATCTTTAGACCAGTATGTAACTTCAGTGTAAGTATCAACTAAATCTATCAAAGGGTTTAGAAGATATAATCTCTTAGAAACTTTGACGCAAAACTTTAACCAAATGTAAAATTTCTAAGTCTGTGACCATGACCTCAAGGTCACTGAGGGGTGGTGCATGCATCAATGAAATTTTTAGACCAATATATAACTTCACTGTAAGTATCAACTAAATCTATCAAAGGGTCAGAAGATACAATCTCTTAGAAACTTAGACGCAAAACTTTAACCAAATGTAAAATTACTAAGTCTGTGACATTGAATTCAGGGTCACTGTGGGGGTAGCATGCATCAATGAAATTTTTAGACCAGTATATAACTTCAGTGTAGGTATCAACTAAATCTATCAACGGATCAGAAGATACAATCTCTTAGAAACTTTGACACAAAACTTTAACCAAAATGTTAACGGATGGAGAGACGGACGGACGGACGGACGGACGAACGGACGAACGGCAGGACGAAACCATGATACCCCCATAGCATACTTCGTATGCCGGGGGTATAAAAAGTGTGTGTGTGTGGGGGGGGGGTTGGGGGGGGGGGTCGTTGGATGAGTCCTTAAAACTATTTACAATCTGATTAGCAGAGGTAATCTAAAACGCATACCTCTGAGTCCCAATCTATACTGAACGGCCTTTGAACTCCTCTGCGGTCTTGGCATCTACCGCAGAAGAGGGAAGACTATTCCTATGCGGAATTGTTCTGGGAAAAAATAATGCTTTAGGACATCACTATATGACTGGTATGACTGGTACCCACGATATTATATGCTATTTACTTTGATGCCCTTGTTTGAGTTGAAACTGTCACAGGGGTCGAGTATTTATCTTTATCGGGAGACACTATACCAGACTGTATCTTATAAAAGAAAGTTAGGGAGGACTAAGTTAGTTAATATTGTTGTAAAACATCAAAAATACCAATAGTGCTAGCGTGGTAGCTCAGTGGTTAGTGCACTTGCCTCTGATGCTAGAGACTCGCCCCCCCCCCCCCCCACCGGTTCGATTCCCGGCCTCGACAATAAAGTTTGGTATCCGAACATGTTCCATTGACATCATTTGTAGCGATGAATGCCACAAAATGCACCGTCCTTCGGCTCGGGTCGTTAACTGGAGGCTCCCTGCGCAGAAAGAATCACCACCATCTGCATGTTAAAGATCCTTACCGTAATGTAAAGGTAACCAAGTAGGCGTTTGTACTGCAAATCTCAACTGTATGTACACCTGCAAGTAATAGTCAAGTGTGACCTAACGCGATAGAGAGAGAGAGAGAGAGAGAGAGAGAGAGAGAGAGAGAGAGAGAGAGAGAGAGAGAGAGAGAGAGAGAGAGAGAGAGATAGTAGATAGATAGATAGATAGATAGATAGATAGATAGATAGATAGATAGTGTAAGGCTTTGCAGCAGGAATATATGAAGGCCAACACATAGACACCGTCGCTCTTGACTTCAACAACCCGGTTGACAAAGTTTCACATGAATGGTTTGAGCAGTATCAAGCTCAGACACGACACAATACATAAATCACTTGCAGTGGATCCAGAGCTTCCTGACCTGACCCGACCTGACCAACAGGGGCTAACCAGTTCTGGTCAAAGGCCTGATTACCACGATTGCCCCAGCTGCATCCGGTGTCCTTCAAGGTGCCAAGCTCAGACCTTTGTTGTTCTGCCCATGCATAAATGACCTGCCGCAGAAAGTCAGCCCTGGAGTCCAACTCTTTGCTAATGACCGCCTTTAATATCACGAGATCTCAAGCATTACTGATACCGTAGCACTTCAGAGGGGTCCTGGCAGAATAAAGCAATGCCTATAATAGAATACACACTGGCAAGTCTTTTCAATCCAACCAAATGTGCGATAGTCAGGGTAACAAAATGGAGAATTGAAGTGAATGCAATGTTCAGGAAACCTGGTCGAAGATTTGGAGCTCATGTTCAAGATACACAGCCATGAACTGTCAATCTTAAAGACTTTAAAGTACCTGGGCATCCTTTATTTCAGAAACATGTCATGGGAATCCAGTTTTATGCACCTGTAAAAAGGCATACAGCAGCCTGGCGTTTCTTTGGAAGGGAGATAACCAGCTGGTCTGGAGATGTTGAAGCATGATGGTAGAGACCATGATTAGACTTATCCTGGATTATGCTACATCAGTATGTGGCTCACATGAAGTATCCAGCAGCTCGACACGGTGCAACGGCGAGCAGCTTGGTTTGTCAGAGATGCCTACCACACAACCAGCATTACCTCCCGAGTGATACAACACGTTGGCCGGCAAACTCACCAGCATTGACATCAAGTTGTCAATGCTTGGTATGATCTACATGTACCTCTGGGCTAAGTGGACATCCATGCTTGTAGGTTCTCCGACCCAAAAGCAGCGAACATTAGAGGATACTCCCCGGGGTAAATAGACCGACATCTTCTGTCAACTCTACTTCATCGGCACGGGCACCAGACTTAAGGGTCATCTTCCACACAATATTGTCACTTCAGGGATCCTTGAGGTTTTCAAAAGGGATCTTCCCTGAACTACAGAAAAAATGTTTATATAAGTTTTTGATAAATTCTGTTGTGAGCCAAAGGTGACGGGAGTCCAACTGATATTGACATACAGTTGGGCAAGGCCTGTTGTCCTTGCAGCAGGTAGGGGTAGAGGGGGGGGGGCGTTGTTACTTCGTCTGTTTGTACACTTTTATTCATTTCCCCCTTTCTGTCCCGTCTCTACCTCCCTTCTCCTCTACTACCTCTTCTATCTCTTTAGTCCCTTTCTCTGGGAGACGAATCAAAATGACCCATCATGATTGACGTGTCATTAAACTGAAAACAATTGTTTGAGCTTCACCACCGCCATGCACATAACCTTAGTGATGATGCTGCAGTGTTGGTCCTGTGAGCACTTCATGTGAATAAAATTGGATAGGGTGACTCAGTTAGTTGGCAGCATGGACACTTTAAAGTCTGAAGCACTAGCGTTATTCTATGGATTAGGAGGCTCATCATCATTTTGTAAATCTTGGGAAGGTAGAAATTCACAGGTAGCCGGATAGCTCATTGTGTCTCTTACTATTCCCAGGGCTTTATTTTATTCCCCTGAGTAAAGTTTGTGAAAAGTGTTAATTGCTTGGCCAGACGAGAAGCGCTTTCCACCCTACCGAGAAGCTCCGG
Source organism: Lucinisca nassula (assembly GCA_963580285.1). Taxonomy (NCBI): domain Eukaryota; kingdom Metazoa; phylum Mollusca; class Bivalvia; order Lucinida; family Lucinidae; genus Lucinisca; species Lucinisca nassula. Next base: position 117,180,289 of record OY757013.1, on the reverse strand, counting down.
TAAATGCTTCGGAAAATGTTCCGGTAATTGGTGGGTCCAGTCGCGGTGCTGGGATTTACCGGCTACCCTTTCTGGCTTAGTTCGGAACGTTTCAGTTCATTTAAACGCGTGACGTAGTTTTGAAACTTTCCGCGACCAAACTTCAGCATTTGATGCAACGGTTATTCGAAGGTAGAAATCCGCAGGTAGCAAAATTTTTACTATTCCCAGGGCTTTATTATATACCCGAGGATTATTTTGTGAAAAGTTTGGCCGGACGAGAAGCGGTTTCCACCCTATCGAGAAGCTCCGGTGAATGCTTCGGTAAATGCTCCGGTAACCCGTTGGTCCAAGCGCGGTGCTTGGTTTTATCGGCTTACCTTTTCGGCTCAGCGCGGTACGTTTCAGTTCATTTAAACACGTGACGTAGTTTCGAAACTTTCCCGCGATCAAACTTCAACGTTTGATGTCACGGTCTTCGAAAAGAGCTTTTTAAAATTATTTCGACGCTTTTTGTGTTTCTGTTGTAAACGGGCTTGACTACTTTGGTTTTGAGAAACATTTTTTGGATGTGAATACAATTCTCATGAACTCTGTAAAGATGGTTGATTATCGCGAGAATTTGAACGAGATTCCAGGCGAGATTTGGGTGTCTAAGTATGTTGTTTCAACCTCTATACAGTAAAGCAAACACTTCGTGTGTTTGCTATAAACAATTGTAAGCTGCCCAGCAGGTACACGTCGCTAGGGCAACGTCAAATCAATCATCACCGACGTTGATGTGACCTTGCATGAACGTCATAACGTCGCACCGATGTTGATATGACGTCACAATTACGTCATGTGCCTGCTTGGTCGGAATCAACCCCAGAACTGACGAATGTACACTCCATTGTCTTTATTAAAATGTTCTATTTCATGGCGTTGAAAATGATATTTTCCTGAAGAAAGTGTTTTATTTTTTTCTGAGTTTATATCTTTGCATAGGTTATTGGTTGATTGATTGTGAGTGGTTATTTATTGATTGACTGATCGATTGATTGTGTAAGGGTTTAACTTCACGCCAACCCCTGTGGGTCATTTTATGCCGTCTCAGAGAGAAAGGGAGTAAAGGGATAGAAGAGACAGTAGAGGTGATGAAAGGGAAGGACAGATGAGGAGGAAAGTGAAGTGAAGTGTAAAAACTGAAGAAATAACAGCCCCGCACCCCCCCCCCCCCGCTAATTCCTCTACCCTTACTTGCTGCTAGAACAGCAGGCCTTGTCCAGCGACGAGCCAAAATCAGTTGGATGTCCCAGTGTCGCAAGATCCACGACACTTTAATAGGATATGGATGCTTGTTGGAATGAATTAAAAAATATCCACGGTCTGTCTTACACACTAAGACACACTGTTTCAAGGATGTACAGAGTGTAAAAGTGCAGTGTTGGAAACCTGACCATTGCAGTTAACATTTTTCAAGGTTCGACGTCAAAGAAACGAAAAATAATTGTACTTAAAGTCTTTTTTTTTTAAGGAAGTTTTCCCATGTTTTTAAAGTAAAAAAAAAAATCCGCCCTTAATACACGCTAGATTTTATGCATGATCAGTTTCTAATTTATATTTGTCAAATGCATGTGCGCAGCCAGCTAAGACAAATGAACGCATGCGCTTTTCTTTTACATGTCTGAGAGCAACATAGGCTCTGGCGAGCCAGTGCAGACCCCCGCGTCAGCACAGGCTCGACTGAGTCTGTAGCGGTTGCCTTTGTGATAAAGAACCGTATCTAATGAGCTGACTCATTATGCCCCCAACTTTGAAAAAAGTTGGGAGGCATATTGCTTCTGGCTTATCCGTTCGTTCGTTCGTTAGTTCGTTCGTTCGTTCGTCACACTTTCTTGTGCATAGCATAACTTAATAACCATGTATCCCAGGATTTTTTAAATTTCATATATGGATTCCTCATGAAAAAATAAGTGACCCGTATTTTTTTCTTATTCGAATTATCTCCCCTTTTCGAGTTATTTCCCTTTTAATTAAATAACATAGAAAGCTCTTTAGCAAGATATCTCAAAAAGTATTTGAGCTAGAGCCTTGATATTTGGTATACTGATAGGGACTGAGGGGGAGATCACCTGATTAAATTTGCAACAAATTTCATGAAATTTTGTTAGAGTTATGGGTTTTTTGCAATTTCTGACCATTGAATTGTGTTGCTTTCTGGTACATTGCATAACTTTATAATCATGTATGCTAGTGTTTTGACATTTCATGTATGGATTTCTCATGGCAAAATAGTTGAAACATATTTTTTTCTTTTCCGAATTATGTCCCCTTTTTGAGTTATTTCCCCTTTAATTAAATAACATAGAAATCTCGTTAGCAAGATATCTCAAAAAGTATTTGAGCTAGAACCTTGATATTTAGTATACTGATTGGGACCGAGGAGGAGATCACCTGATTAATTTTTCAACATATTTAATAGAATTCTGTTAGAGTAATGACCCTTTGCATTTTTTGGCCATTTAATTGTGTTGCTTTCTGGTGCATAGCATAACTTTATATCCATGTATGATAGTGTTTTGAAATTTCATATATGGATTTCTCATGAAAAAATAGTTCACCCATATTATTTTTCTGTTCAGACTTATCTCCCCTTATTGAGTTATTTCCCCTTTAATTAAATAACATAGTCATCTCGTTAGCAAGATATCTAAAAAAGTATTTGGGCAAGAGCCTTGATATTTGGAATAGTGATTGGGACCGAGGAGGGGATCACCTGATCAAATGTTCAACAAATTAAATGAAATGTTGTTAGAGTAATGACCCTTTGTAATTACTGGCCATTTAATTGTGTTGCTTTCTGGTGCATAGCATAACTTTATAACCATGTATGCTAGTGTTTTGAAATTTCATATATGGATTTCTCATGACAAAATAGTTCACCCGTATTTTTTTCTTTTCCGAATTATCTCCCCTTTATGAGTTATTTCCTTTTTAATTAAATAACATAGAAATCTCGTTAGCAAGATATTTCAAAAAGGAGTTGAGCTAGAGCTATGATATTTGGTTTACAGATTGGGACTAAGGAGGAGATTACCTGATTGAATTTTCAACCAATTCAATGAAATTTTGATAGAGTTATGGCCTTTTACAATTTCTGCTCATTTAATTGTGTTGATTTCCTGTGCTTAGTATTACTTAAGAACTATGTATGCTAGTGTTTTGTCATTTCATATATGGTTTCCTCATGAAAAAATAGTTGACCGGTATTTTTTTTCTTATCTGACTTATCTCCCCTTTTCGCGTTATTTCCTTTTTAATTAAATAACATAGAAATCTCGCTACCAAGATATCTCAAAAAATATTTGGGCTAGAGCCTTAAAGTTTGGTATACCGATTGGAGCTGAGAAGGAGATTACCTGATTTAATTTTCAACCAGTTTAATGAAATTTTGTTGGAGTGATTGTCCTTTGCATTTTCAGGTCGTTTAATTGTGTTTCTTTCTTGTTGGAAGATATTAAAAAAAAAAAAATAGTTAAATTGTTGCCTAAAAACTTGACAGGCTGATTTGGAATTACTAGTACATAACCTGATTAACATTTGAAAAAATAAATGATTTTGTGTGATAATGGCCTTTCGAAAATTTGGGCATTTATCGACAAGCATGTGGTTGGGGGCATAGTGTTTTACAAACACCATTTCTGTTTTATAATTTGTGTTCATCCCAGCGGGTACATATCACCTTAGCAAATGATCGATATAACCACAAGACGTTACATCGACGGTATCACTTTAAATAAGAAAACAAATTCTTGGAGAGGCTTGTACTGAAACTGTTTCAGGGTTAGCTGGTAACTGTCAACTGTCCTTCTGTATGTCTTGGAAGGAGGACTATGACCGTATACCTATTTCATGAGTTATATTTCGGTCCCGGCGTGGAGCGAATTCGCAACCTCGGTGTGCATCTGACTGTAATCGCTTAAAGACACAAATATACGTCGCGTGTTGAAAGAATATCTAAACACTGAGAGTCACATGGGAATTTGCGAACCGCGAACGATGCGTGGCGAGCACAACTCGCACACAAGTTTGATGTTGGGGGAAATTTTGTCAGAAAAGACAGAACCATGCACTTTTTTTAAGTTTTTAGAAATGATGCTTTAAAGATTGTTCGTTTGTCGCGAACATAGTGATTTCGCAGAAAAAGAAATAAATGTTTTGAATGGGAAGGTGCCTCCCTGGCCTAGTGGGTGGGTACGAGCGCAGACTCTTAAATTTGGGATCTTTCACTGCTCTGAGCTAGAGCCACGATCGAGTCACGTGTGAGACACAGTGCTCTGCAATGGAAAGTCAGGAGGTTTTAAACTGTTTTTCTCCGGGAACACTGGTTTTCACCCACCTCTGATTAAGGATGGGTTTGATGCAAGTGAAATAATAGTGAAAGGACGAAAAATCCAAAATAAAAGAGAAAAAGGGAGAAATATCACCTTTATATAGACCATCCCATAATGACACAACTCAGAAAAACACCTAGTTCCAACTTTAAGGCTGATGAGGAAAAATGGCTTGTAACTGGACCGACCCTTTGTAAAGTGTGACAGAATTAACTTTTGTATATTATAGGCATTTCGTTGCCAAACCTTAAGAGAAGGAGGCAAAAACATTGGTTCAAATGCAGAAGACAAGTTATACTGAACTAGAATTAAGTGTAGTTCAAAAAGTACTCAAAGCATATGCCTTGTTATATCGAATACGGCAGTATGGTGTCATAATTTAGATATGCATCAATAGGGATAAATTTAAGCTTCTGATCAGCAATTCAGTTATTGTTTCCATGACCTGAATATGATCATATTACGTCGAGATAATGCTCGACTGATTTTTACCAGAGCTCTGGCCCTTCGTCGGTTTTAGCCATTTTACGAACAGAAATTCTTGTTTCCGCAACTCCCAAAACATGGTTTACGGCATATATGTTATACACATGTTCGTCATATTTGCATTTCGTCAGGGGCACTTGGCCTACGGTCTAACGCGTTTTCAGTACACAATCTTTGTTCGCGCCATCGCCCATCGGGTTTAGGCGAAATAGATTCGTCTGCATGTACTTCCGCGCAGAGTTGAAAACGGCCGAACTTGAGTAATGGTAGACCGCTTAGAAGCTCTAAACCTGCCCAGAAAGTGGTGCAAGTCGGACCGCTCCTTAAAACCTTGAGATTTCTTTGGCGATAGGGTGTGATATGTCATTTCATCTCAATGTCAGGTAAAAGTCCCACAAAATCGTCTCCAAAATGACCTAAATAGTGTTGACGGGAACGTAAAACCTCAACAGAAACAAAATAAACATCCTTTGTACCTCTTAAATCCTCACCGGCAGGGATTTCCCACTTTAACGTCATGAGACCTACGAGATTAGATTAAACATGGGTATCACCAATCATTTCAGCTCTGCGTGGACGCATCTTGCAGCCCGTCTATTTCTCTAAGTCCCGATGGGCGGGAGCAACTTGTTTGTCGATGTATGTTTGTGGTGTTAATATCTTTCTATTTTTGATAGCCGTTTGTTTGTTTGTTTGGTTGTTTGTTTGTTTTGAGGTTTAAAGCCCCCGTCAACACTGTAAAGGTCATTTTGGAGACATTGCTTCCAATTTTGTGGGACTTTTACCCGACATTAAGATGAAACGACATCTCAAGCCCTGCCGCGCAATGAAACCAATAGGGTTTATAAGCTTGGACGGTCCGACGCGCACCGCCTTGCCTGGGCAAGCAGCGGGTTACCAGTTCTCGTGTGCGTGGAAGTATCATGCAGCCCATCTATTTCTTCAAGTCCCGGTGGGCGGGGATGGTCTGGATAGCCGTTTTTCTATTTTGTTGGAAAAATGTTCTTTTTGTCATCTATTTGTAATAATTTAATTTCGGAGATGTAAGATATTTGTATCCATCACGAAAACACGCCTATATAATTCTGTCCCCCTTGAATCCCCATTTTATGTAGCAAAACTGGGGCTTACAGGGGGGTGGGGGCTTATAGTTTTTGGTCTGTCTGTCTGTCTGTTTTTCCGTTCGTCTGTCTACAAAAACCTTAACATTTGACATAACCTTTGAATTGTAATAGATAGAGCTTTCATATTTCATAAGTGTATACCTATATGTGTATACCTTATCACAAGACTTTTCCAGTGGAACCATAATTTTTGATCTTGTGACCTTGACCTTTACCGTTGGCCTACGTTTTTCATTTAAAAAATAAAAACTTTAACATTGGTCATAACTTTCGATTGATAAGTGATAGAGCTTTCCTGTGTCACATGTGCGTTCCTTGTCACAAGACCTTTCTAGTGGTACCATAATTTTTTACCCAGTGAGCAAAAAACCTTAACATTGACCATAACTTTCGATTGGTAAGAGGTAGGGCTGTCATATTTCACACGTGCATTCCTTATCATAAGACCTTTCTAGTGGTACCATATTTTTTAACCTTGACCTTGGTGTTTGACCTACTTTTTTAAAATTTTAACATAGTCCATAACTTACGATTGGTAAGTGATAGGGCTTTCATATTTCACATGTGCATTCTTTTCCACCAAACCTTTCCAGTGGTACCATAATTTTTGACCTCGTAACCTTGACCTTGACGTTTGACCTACTTTTATAAACTTTAACATTGGCCATAACTTTCGATTGGTAAGTGATCGGGCTTTCATATTTCATATGTGCATTCTATGTCACAAGCCCTTTCCAACGATCCCATAATTTTCGACCTTGACGTACTTTTTTAAGACTATAACATTGACCATTATTTTCGATTGCTTAGTTAAACTGCTTTCGTATTTAACATGCGCTGTCCGGGGGCATCAGTGTTTCACAAACACACCTTGTTCATCCTAATATTTTGGCGGTAAGATTTACAATGTATATGTAAAGGCGTGTTTCGAAATCCGATTCGCGATCATTGACTTCTGTTCAATTTTGTATGAAGTATTCGAAAGTGTTCACTTTGTCACTAGTCATTTGTTAGGGGATAACTCTATTCAAAATTGTCATACGGAGAGGTAAATCGGAGGTTTTACGGTCAGAAATTTCGTTTTACGGCGACGCGTCAGCGGAGCCGTAAAACGGAATTTGCGACCGTAAAACCGACGATTTACCTCCCAAAATGACAATTTTCAATAGAGTTATCCCCATGCAAATGCACTTATTCAGTTTTTTTGTGTTAAAATTATACAATTTACTCAAAGTGACAAGCGTTGTGAGCTGCCTAAACCAAATGCTGCCCAATGAAAAGTGATGTTACATAAAGACGTCAGGTTTCCGATAGTGTATCGCAGGGTATACTGTTACATATTTTTGACGCTATCCAATTCGACCTGGACGGAATTGAATAAAAATAGCTCACTAAAAGAGAAGATTGTTCTTGGATATCTGTTTGGTTTCTTGTCTGATTCATAACAGACAAGCGTAAACCAGCAACATTTTATTGCTTGTTACCCTAGATTGTGATTTGTTTGTCTTGTAGATTTAAAAAATTGCTGACATTCTTTCCCGCCATTACCTCACTAGTGGATGGGATAACGTAAACTGAAATCCTTAGGATCAAAATTAGGTCGCTTGTCACATTCATTTTTCTGAAGAGCCTGTGTATTGTCAGATATTTGAGTGTGCTGAGCTGTATATAATTGGACCAGTATACTGATTAGCCCTTTGTAGTTGTCAGTGTGCTGGCTGTGACAAACTCGGAATCAGGATTGTTGCTTGACACCCATAATAAATCATTAGAAATAATCAAATCACTACCCGGTATATTAAAATGAAGGTCTCCCTGTTTCCCATGGTCTTAATTCTTGGGTTCACTCTTTGGAAAACAACTTACAGAAAACATCCAGATGATGGAAATCAGGAGTGCAAGATTACAATTAAGGAGAGCAGTAGTAGAATTTCCCAGTACTTGGCATTTACAAAGATAAAATGGGAACAGAAGGTGCTCGGAGGGCTTGCGAAACTTCAAGTCCCCATGCGGTACAAACTTGGCTTTACTTCTAATCTTGGCCGGAAACATTGAAACTAACCCCGGCCCAAGGTTTCGCTGCGGACTCTGCAAAAAATATTGCAAAGGTGCCGAGAAATGGATAGAATGTGAGAACTGTAACAAGCGCTTTCACTCCTCATGTTCTGATTTGGATAACAGTCAATTGTTGGAAATGTAATCTACAGCTGGAACTTGGTATTGCAAAGACTGCAAAGCTGACTGTGGTCTTTGCAGTGGTGCTGTTCTAAATGGCCACAAAGCCGTTCAGTGTGATCAATGTGAAATGTGGATACACACTGAATGTTCCTTCATTTCAGATGCAGAATATGGCACTTCGGTAAATTCAAGCTGCCACTGGATAAGTTCAAAATGTGAGGTCTGTAACTTTTCAGACTCCTTCTTTGATAGATATGTAGAACTGAGTAAGCCAAACAGGTTTGCACCTCTGTCAGAGGATAAGAGAGGCAAATCTTCGACTGCTGATGAAACTAAGTCAATTTTTGTGAAAGGTTTGAAACTTTGCAGTATATGCATAAATGGAATTAGAGGAAAAATTATTGAACTTTTAGCTTTCCTCGATACATCTCAACCTCATATTGTTGCTATTCAGGAAACAAAGATTGACAGTTTAATTACTACATCTGAGCTTTTCCCTGAAACTTGTCAGTACTGTGTCCACAGAAAAAATAGGAACTCTCATGGCGGTGGATGATGTTGCTCATTCATAGAGACATCCCTCACATGCCTTTCATGGAACTGGAAAATGACACCAAATCGGTCATATTCTAGACAGACCCCGTTTTGATTTATGTCAGTCTTTGAATCGACTGCCTGTTCGAAATTCGCAAAATTGCATTGTGTTTCCTCTGGCTTTCTTTGCCGGGTCGTTGCGGGGTCGCTGGTGGGGCTTTGTTGGCCGGGGCTGCGTGGTGTGGCCCGTCTTCTTTCTTATGAATGTTTTCATTGCTCTTAAAGGAACTCATTTTTGATTTTTATTTGGTTAAGGTTTTTGCAAATAAAACTTCCCACTTCGTAGCAAGTTGGTATCGACCACCAAATGGTACGATCGAAAACTTCCAGTTGTTTAAAGACCAACTGGATTGCATTAAATCGCAGCATAAGGGTAAAAAACTCCCGGCTGTACATGTTCAAGGTGACCTCAACTTCAGAGACATTGCTTGGCCCGACAGGCTCAGCAAACTAGGCACAATGTTAAGTCAGTCGGGAGGATAAATATTAACTGACATTATGAACGATCATGGCCTTGAATAAATTGTTAACTTCCCGACTCGTGATAACACATTGGATCTGATCCTTACGACTTTGCCAGGACAATTCGAAGACATTCATTCCCCAGATAAACTAAGTGACCACGATGTTGTCTCCGGATATTTAAAAATTCACATCCCACCAATAAAGAAACCTCGGAGGAAGGTTTACACATATCGGAAAGGTGACTATGAAACTATGAGGAAGGATGCACTCAGATTTGCAAAGGAGAAATACTTAAATGGTCATTCAGATGCTCGGTCTGTACAGGAGAATTTTGATTTGATAACTTCTTTCATTCATACTTCGGCCGAAAATCATATCCCCTCAAATACTAGTAGGTCTGTATCTTCTATTCCCTGGATCACTCCAGAGATAAGAAGAAAACTTCGCAGAAGGAATAAGATTCATGCAAAGGCAAAAAAGACGGGAAGTGGTAAACTCCGGACAAAATTTGAAAACTTGAGACGTGAAATCAAGACTGATATAAAAAATCAGCATGATTTGTATGTGAATAACTTGGTAGGTGATGTAAAAGCAAATCCCAGAGACTTCTACAGATATATCAATAGCCAGAAGAAAGAAAGGCAAGGTATCCCGCCCCTTAATAAAAGAGGAGGGAACGGGGTTGCTGAATCAGACTCTGAAAGGGCAGAGGAACTAGTTGGTCAATTCAATGATGCGTTTAATAAAACTGAGTTCACGGAGGTTCCATTGACTGGAAGATCGGTCCCATTCTTGAATAATATTGTTGTGACAGCTGCAGGAGTGATCAAGTTACTTCAAGACTTAAACCCCAGTAAGGCCTTAGGACCTGATGAGCTTCATCCTAGAGTCATGAAGGAACTAGCAAATGAGTTGGGTCCAGTTTTTGCATACTTTGTTCAACAGTCTCTTGATACGGGTGAAATCCCCAAAGAATGGCTCTTAGCAAACATCTGTCCACTCTTCAAAAAAGTAGATAGGGCTCTTGCCCGTAATTATCGCCCTGTGTCTCTGACTTGTGTTCTGTGTAAATTGCTGGAACATATAGTCTGCTCAAACATCATGGCCCACTTGGACGAACATAAACTTTTGTCAGACAGACAACATGCATTTAGGAAAAGGCACAATTGTGAAACTCAGCTAAGCACAGTTATTAATGACTGGGCAAAAATCTTGGACAAAGGGGGACAGGTGGACACATTTATTCTGGACTTCGAGAAGGCTTTTGACACCCCTCGTCATGAACTACTTAAATCTAAGTTATTTGGTTATGGAATTCGGAAAAAGACCCTCAAATGGATAGATTCCTTTCTTTGCTACAGAAAACAGCGGGTTGTTGTTAATGGTGAATTTTCGGAGCGGGCCCCAGTTTTGTCTGCACCGTTCTTGGGACCGTTCTTGGTCCACTTTTGTTCTCCCTGTACATCAATGATATTTCCACTGACATTGACTCAGAAATAAGACTATTCGCAGATGACTGTGTTTGTTACCGGGAAATTAGAGATACAGATGACTCATTGAAACTTCAGGCTGACATAGATAGATTAGGACGTTTGGCCTGTAAATGGGGCATGAGATTTCAGCCAGTTAAATGCAATATTATGCAGATAACTAGGAAGAGATCTAATAAAGTTGAGGCTTCTTACACCTTAGAGGGAACGGTCCTCGAGAATAAGGACTCCATTAAATACCTTGGAGTGACAATCTCACACAACTTGAGATGGAATACTCATATTAGCAACATGTGTACTAAGGCAAATAGAACGCTTGGTTTCCTGAGGCGAAATCTTCATCAGTGCCCTCAGGATGTAAGAGAGGCAGCATATAAAGGTCTTGTTCGCCCAATCTTGGAATATGGTAGTTGAATCCGGGACCCCAGTGGAGTGGTCCTTAACGATGAAATTGAGAAAGTTCAGAATAGAGCTGCTAGATTTGTAACAGGCAATTACTGCCTTGAAACTGGGAGCAGGACTGGAATACATGGAAAATTAAAAAGGGAGTCTCTCAAGACAAGGAGAAGAGACAGTAGGCTAATCCTTTTATACAAAGGTCTAAAGGGTGCTGCCAGCATTCCAACAGATGACCTTGTTCCCCCAGCTAGACACTGTAGAAATCACCATTCGTTGGTATTTCAGACCCTTACTGCAAGAAATGACATTTATAAAGAGTCGTTCTTTCCCAGAACCATTAGAGATTGGAATGCCCTTCCCGATTCGATTATTTCGACAGCTGAAGGTGCTGATAATTGTGTAGCTAAATTTACCTCTTTGGTTAGAGCTAGGGACTAACTTCCCACATCACAGGTCCTGGTGTATGAATGTCATTTGACGTGTCACCAGTAACAATTCTGATTCTGATTCTGAATTAGACCTCGCGTTACATACGCAAGTGCATTAGAGCCATTGTTGATTTTGTCGTTCTGTCCAGACATATATGGTAGGAGTGGAATAAATTGCTGCTCTTTACTGAGGGCGTTTGATTAACTTGTCCGCTTTTTTAATCATTCACCCTTTTTTGCATTATCTGCTGGTTCCTAGTCTGAAGGTTATTAGTGTTGGAAAAACAGGTATCCAGACCCCCTGCTCTTTAAAGGTCAGTGGGGGGGGGAGAGAGAAGGGTCTGTTACCTGTTTTTCCAATATTGACAACGTGCAAGCAAATAATGGAAATATGGTAAATAGATAAAATCAGGACGTTTGTTGTGAACTGAGCTGTAGAAACATCCTTTTCCAAAGTTGTTTTGGTCGATTGATTTGCTCTCTTTAAAAGACAATGCATTTTGTTTCTAAAATGACAATAGAAGAATATTACAGCTATCAAAGTTGCAAGATGTCAATAATCATCACTAGGACTGTTTTGTCTATTGATATAGATATTGTTGTAATAAATACAACTTCTAAATAGAGACGAAAAACAATTGCTTTGTATACATCGTGAAATAATAATGACGACGCGACGGCGACGAAATAAAAGAGGAAGACGTACTTCCTGATTACTTTATCGTTATTTCGCACCTAAAGTGACCTACTCACAGAAGCAAATCCTTGTTCCTTAAGAGGAATTGATAATACATCTTCAGAGGAATCAACTCCTGCAAAAAAGTATATTTCGCACCTAAAGTGACCTACTCACAGAAGCAAATCCTTTTTCCTTAAGAGGAATTGATAATACATCTTCAGAGGAATCAACTCCTGCAAAAAGTATATTTGTATCCCGAGTTAATAGGGATCTGCGTCCGACTGGTGATCAGGAGGACGCGGGTTCGATACCTGCCGGGGTCGGCAACATTGTTCCTTGGAGATTAATCATGAAATCTTTTCAATGGGAATTCTCTCCCTTCCGCTGAGTCAAGAAGGACAATTGTCAGTTTCTGGCGAAACAATGTGCACTGTGCTGGTTAACCGAATAAGTATAAGCCTGCCCAGGAAAAGTGTGGTTAGGCTCAAAATGGCCTAAAATAGTGTTTACTGGGCCGTTAAACTACAATATAAACAAACAAACAAATCAATAGGGGTCAACCCTTAAAGAAAAGAATTGGCTCGTGAGGAGCAAATTCTTTCCTTTAAGAGTAGACCCTTTTTTCCCGTAGGACAGAGTTTATAGAAAAGCGAACAGGAAATCCCGAAAATTGTCTCCCTTTGCAAAATGGCGAAAAGATCTACCGAGTGTTCTAATTCCTCTTAAACAGATCCCATTGGCAACGGAGACAGACTTTCCTCTAAAAGACTTGCCTAAAAGATGCAGTAATATTCCTTAAAATACGTAATCAAAATATGAGTGACGTTTTCCCACTGGTGTCAAAGACCATATTTTATATATGTCTTTAGAAGAAAGCTTAGCAGATCGTATCCATAACAATTACCCTTTAGATAACACAAGCGCTTCATATAGGTCGGTTTCAACTTCTTAAATGACAAGCCTCACTCTCTATGACGAATAACGAGTACAAAACTGTTTTACTAATGTGGGTTGGTGCCAGATGCTCTGTCGCTGGTCGGGTCCATCACAGTTCAACTGTTGGTTTTCTTTTGCTCAAGCATATCAGTTATTTCATGCTGTCGAGTCCTCATCGTTGTTCGATATCTGTATTGGTTTGATTTTTATGTTCTCGGAGATGTTAATGATGAGTGAGATATTATTCATGCAGACAAAAAAAATATATATCTAAACCACGAACTTTTCTTGTGAAAGTCTGGGATATTTTTGTTATTTTTACTTCAAACATAGGTTGCGGGTCCTCGTTAGAACCGCCTCATTGAGGCGGTTCTAACGAGTACCCATAACCTAGGTCAAGGAGCAGAAATAAGAAAAATAATAAATACCCCCGCAAACCCTAGTTTTCTCTATATAAAATGTGGTTTAAGGGGGTGTTCATTTCAAGGACTTGTTCACGTGATGGACGAGGATTGTTGCCAATTAATATAGATTTAAACCGCCACCCCTATCCCACCCCAGTAAAAAGTTTGTCTTGACCGGTTATTCTATTGTGGTTTAATATTGCTGTCTATTGTGGTTTAATATTGCTGAAGGTCGTCTTTGTATATATGTGTTGCTAATATCTTTTATTTTGGACAGCCATTTGACCACTAGAGAGAGTAGCATTCCTTTTGGCTTTCCACTTAAGACGTTTATATTATGGCGAATTTGTTTTATGTGGGTATTTCTTTCCGTATGGCCCCCGCCCAAAGGGGCTTGAAGAAATATATGGGCTGCATGATGCTTCCACGCAGAGCTGAATCCGGCCCGCACACTAGTACTGGTAAACCGCTTAGAGGATCTAAGCCTGTCCAGGAACCGCGGTGCGAGGCGGACCGTCCATGCTTATAAACCCTATTGGTTTCATTGGTCGACAGGGCTTGAGATGTCATTTCATCTCAATGTCGGGTAAAAGTCCCACAAAATTGTAAGCACCGTCTCCAAAATGACCTTTACAGTGTTGACGGGGACGTTAAACCTCAAATCAACCAAAGTTCTTTCCGTTTGGCGGCCCCCGCCAATCGGGGCCTGAAGAAATATATGGGCTGCACGATGCAGAGCTAAATCCGACCTGCACACGAGTACTGGTAACCCGCTTAGATGATCTAAGCCTGCCCAGGCAAAGCGGTGCGAGTCGGACCGTCCATGCTTATAAACCCTATTGGTTTCATTGGGCGACAGGGCATGAGATGTCATTTCATCTCAACGCCAGGTAGAAGTCCCACAAAATTGGAAGCACCGTCTCCAAAATGACCTTTACAGTGTTGACGGGGACGTTAAACCTCAAATCAAACAAAACAAAACTTTCCGTTTGATGTCTTGAACGGGAGGAGTGAGGTATTGTATCGATTTCTGGTCAATGCCTTCATTTCCAGTTTGAAAGGGGATACCATTTTCCCCATTATCTTACTCAAAGGTGGCCCATCACGAAAACACGCCTATATAATTTTGACCCCCTTGAACCCCACTTTTGTATAGTAAATCTTGGGATAAACCTTATTTCATTTATTTCTGCTCTAAAATACAAATTGTCGGTATTGTCGGTATTCGTTACGCCAAGATGAAGTACCCACAAGCTATATTTTGAGCTGAAATAAGAAAAATATCACAATTTTTCACCTTAAAACTTTCGTTATTTTCGGCGGTAAGGCTTACAATGTACTTGTATAGGCGTGTTTTTGTAATGATTAAAACCTCCTCAGCGGTTCTGGTGAGCATGTATGTTCCCAGCAGAAAGCAGAAAATATATCGCAATATTTCGAAAAAATGTTAGTTTTGCAGCTTTGAAGAATGCACTATATCAAATGGGTCTAATTTCTTAAAGGTATTTATTCTAGTAACAATAGGACACACCGTGTGTTCATAATATTGTTTTATTGCCCTTTGTGTTATACTGTCTATAGCAGAGCAAAGACGGCACATAATATGGTGACAAGTAGCTCTTGTTGAATACCATGATTGAGGCACTTAAGGGTAAAATCAATAATGTACACTCTAGTCAACAGTTAATTCATTTTTGATTTTCCCCAAGGAGGCCCCTTACCTGTTGAAGAC
Source organism: Lucinisca nassula (assembly GCA_963580285.1). NCBI lineage: Eukaryota > Metazoa > Mollusca > Bivalvia > Lucinida > Lucinidae > Lucinisca > Lucinisca nassula. Next base: position 117,165,019 of record OY757013.1, on the reverse strand, counting down.
AGAGGACTACTCTTCAGTCAGCTCTGGGGGCTAAATGATATTATGTAATGAAATGATAGTCCTCAATAATCAAGACTAAATGCCTTTAATGTAAATATCTTATTATATTGTATCCATATCCCTAGTAGGCTGTATACTTGTAAACTGCAATCGGTTATGCGCACAATACAAAGGAAAATTCAGCAATTATAAGAAATCTTGAAATCAAAACCATTTCCAATTTATTTTCGGTAACGTTAAACAGAACATTTTCATGTCTTTTGAAATAAACTAGGAAGTTCACGAAAACACGTTTATATAATTTGACCCCATTGAACACCGCTTTTATACAATAAATTTAAAAGAGTAACGATCAATCAGAACCCGAATTCGTCCCACAATATCACTAGGGAAAGAAGTCGAAACATAGAGCGACGACAGTAAACCGAGTCAAACAGGTGGTGACTCAGAATGTCCAAACCTAACTAAAAAGGAGCAATATACATAATGGGGTAAAGAATCTGGGGTGTGCAGGGGTAAACCTCATTTTTCTTATTTCTGCTCAAATATATAGATTGTGAGTACTCGCTAGAACCGCCTCGATGAGGCGGTTCTAACGTGTACAAACAATCTATAGTTTGAGCAGAAATTTCTTATTTCTGCTCTAAAATATAGATTGTGAGTACTCACAGGAACCGCCTCGATGAGGCGGTTCTAACGTGTACCTACAATCTATATTCTGAGCAGAAATAAGAAAAATATCACAATTTTTCATCATAAAATCTTCATTTTTTCGGCGAAAGAAAAATACTATGTATATGTAAAGGCATTCCCGCCCGGGGTCGGCAACATTCTTTCGTGGAGATTGATCATGAAATCTTTTCTACGGTCATTCTCTCCTTTCCGCTGATTCAAGAAGGGCAGTTGTCAGTTTCTGGCGAAAGAATGTGCACTGTACTGGTTAACCGCTTACGTATAAGCCTGCCCAGGAAAGTGTTGATAGGCAAACTGACCGGCTCAAAAATGACCTAAACAGTGTTGACTGGGCCGTTAAACTCCAATACAAACAAACAAACAAACGTATGTAAAGGCGTGTTTTCGTAATGGATTTGACCTTGAGCACTCTATTAAAAGTATTACAACACTAAACAACAAAATTGCGTTCAAAATGAGCAAAAACCCTGCTGCATATTGAACAAGAGCCCCGCAAGAGTGGCATTATACGTCCGTGGCAAATAATCGATTGTAAGGATGACCTTGACCATGGAAGTATCGACCCGAGTGATGTACGCGACACATCGCCCCATAAAAATAAGTGCAAATGCACTAACCACTAACTAAAGCTGCCACACTCCATATCAAGGAGAATGGATACTGTAATGATCCAAAGTATGATAGGCCTAAGCATACAGTACAGACAAATCCATCCAGGAATAATAAAGGTATTGACCGGGCACAAGAAAAGACAATGTCTTTACATTTGACCTCTAAGCATGATCTTGACCTTGGAGGTACCAGCCTGGATCTTGCGTACGACACATTGTCTTATTATGGTTTTCATTTGTGTCAAGTTTTTGTTTGAACTAAGGTTTAACGTCCCCCCAGCACTATACAGGTCATTCCGGAGAGGTTGTGTCCAATTTGAAGGGACTTTTACCCGAAATTGAGATAAAATGACATCTCAAGCCCTGCAGCCCAATGAAACCAGAAGGCTCAAATTTTGATGGCCCGACTCACATTATGAGCCGGCCTCGATAGCTCAGTCAGATGTGCGTCTGACTGGTGATCAGGAGGACGAGGGTTCGATACCTGCCGGGGTTGGCAACTTTCTTTCGTGGGGACTGATCATAAAATCTTTTCTACGGCCATTCCACCCCCCCCCCCCTTCCGCTGATTCCAGAAGGGCAGTTGTCAGTGTCTGGCGAAAGAATATGTACTGTACTGGTTAACCGCTTACGTATAAGCCTGCCCAGGAAAAGTGTGGATAGGTAAACTGACCGAGTCAAAATGACCTAAATAGTGTTGACTGGGCCGTTAAACCCCAATTCAATCAATCAATCAACCGAACTGACTCACACTACTTCGCCTGGGCAGACTTAGTCGTTCTGAAATCTTTACCAGTACTCATGTGTGGTCAGTTTCAGCTCTGTGTGTAAGCCCTTTGCAGCCCTATCTATTTCTCAAGGCCCCGATGGGCAGTAATTTCTACTTACATCCAGGAATAAGAAAGATATTGACCGGACACAAGAAAAAGACACTTTTCTAAACCTTAAATTCTAAGTATGAACTTGACCTTAGAAATCCCGACCTGGGTCTTGCGCACGACACATTTTCTTATGATGATTAACATTTCTGCCAAGTAATTGGACCAGATAAATAAATGACCCTTTTTTGGTCATTGACCTCTAAGGAAGAGCTTGACTTTCAGGATACTAACCTCGGATTTGTGCGTGACGTATCGGCTCATGATGGTTAACATTTCTGCCCAGTAATTTTAAAATCCATCTTTTGACTGGACACGAAAAAAAAAAGACCTTTTTTACCTTTGACAGCTGAGTATGACATAGATCTTGGAGTCTTGCATGCGACATGTTGTCTCATGATGGGTAACATCTATACCAAGTAGTTTTCAAATCCATCCAGGTATTGACCGGACAAAAGAAAAAGATATTTCTTTTTACTTTTGACTTCTAAGTATGACCTTGACCTTAGAGATAACGACCTGGGTCTTGCACACGAAACATCGTCTTATGATGGTTAACATTTCTGACAAATCCAACCTTGAGTTATTGACCAGACACAAAAATGACCCTTTTTTGTTATTCACCTCTAAGGAAAAGTTTGACCTTGAAGGTACTGACCTAGATTTTATGCGCGACATATCGTCTCATGACTGTTAACATTTCTGCCAAGTATTTTAAAATTCCACCCAGAAGTGGTGATATTGTACTGGCATATTATACCATGGGGAATTTTTATCAGTATCCTTTAAGGGAAATTAAATTTTAGTAGAGATCCCTTTCCTGCTTAAATTTGCTGCATGGCTATAATTGTAGCCTGTATCTATATTTCGCTATGATTTTTCCGTTTGGTCGATATATATAAATACCCTAAAATTATCGGAATGTCAGCAGTGGGTCAAGATAGGTAGCAGTGTCATGTCAGTAGGGCATGACCACAAGAATGTGTCGAGAACATAAACGAGAGGCTATGACGGTATGTGAAATTTACTTTTCATTTCTTGTATTAACAGACCAGCTACCGGTAAAACCCATATTTTCTCCACGGTCTTAGGTTTTTTTTCTCGGAGAACAAGCGAGAAATTTCTCCGAGAAGAAAGAAATTTCTCGCTTCAAAGCGGGTAATTTCTCCGCGAAACGCCGCGAAATTTCTTCGCGAAAATCGATAATTAGTACAGGTGAAGATGTTCACGATGTTTCTCCGCGAAATCTGCCCATACCTACATGTTCATGTGCATGTACATGTATTGTTTATGCATTCACAGTTTGAAGCATATGACGAACTGCATGTTCTTTGTTCAAACCTGTAGACCGGATAAATGTTTTTTTTTCACACTAACTTCAGATGCGACGGTTCATAATGTGTTATCTCATCACGCTCTACACTGTTTGCCGTTCTTCGTGGGTTCACACCTAACGCCCCTTTCTGCAAGGTTAGACACTCACAGCTTGATGCTAGAACAGTCCATTGTGAACTGAACTCTCGTGGATTATAAACATTTTAACCCTTTTTGTACCAAATGGAATCTTCCTACTTATATATACATGTCGCAGCAGTTCATTTTGAAATTTAGGGGTGACAGGTTGTGATTTCCTCAAAATGATTTGGAAAATGAGTGAACTTTGAGCAAATAGTGGATGCCCTGATCAGGCGCCGCGTTCTGTGGCGTCTGATCTGGGCCTGCCCTGTTTGCCAAGGTACCCCTTTAGGGGCTTCTGGTACTAAATGGGTTAATAGCCAAAAATGGTTCTAGACCTCAGAGACTTTCTAATTCTCTTTATAGCGGGCCTCCGTGGCCTAGTGGTTAAGAGCGCTGACCCGTGATCATTAGGTCTCTCACCGCTGTGCTTCCAGCCTCGCTCGGGTCACATGTGAGACGCCAAGTTCTGCAACGGAAGGTCATGTGTTTTGTTTTTCGGGTACTGCGGTTTTCGCCCACATCTGATTAACGATATGAGTGAAATAATCTTGAAAGGGCCGTAAAACCAAAAAAAAAAAAAATCTTTATTTCTATGGTAGGGTGGTGAGTGTGGAGTCGGGGAGACTGTCCTTTTGTAATGGTACGGTACGTGTTCCCTACTCGTATACCTACATGTACATGTAGATCTGTACATACATCCAGAGTTTCCTGGAATGCATATTTACATATCGTCTTGCATACACTCTCTATTACTATCAGACAAAATTTCGTGACAGAAAGAATGAACACACATATGTGAACATATACAAACTTGTCAAATTCAATGGAGAGGAAGAATGAAAAAGCAAAACCATTTTTAATGCCGCAGTATGCACATATATACATGAATATACACGTATTGGGCTGCATGATGCTTCCAACAGGAGCTTACCCGCTGCAAATGAGTACTGGTAAACCATTTAGGAGGTCTATGCATGCCCAGGCCAAGTGGTGCGAATAGTTGGGTTCAGTTGGGTGGCAGGGTTTGAGATGTCACTTCAGCTAAGTATCCCAAACAATTGGAGACAACGTCTCCAAAATGACCTAAACAGTGTCGAAGGGGACGTTAATCCACGAATCAAACAAACAAACGGAGCTTCAACATTTTAATTTGGCGGACTCAAAGGGTCAAACGGCGCTCACATTGAAGCACTTGTACATGGAAGTATTCGGGGTTTGCTCGTGACTCTTTACTATAGGTATAAGATTTGTTTTGTTTGTTTGTTTTGGAGTTTAACGGCCCAGTCAACACTATTTTAGGTCATGTTTGGGCCGGACAATTTACCTATCCACACTTTTCCTGTGCAGATTTATACATAAGCGGTAAACCAGTACAGTGCACATTCTTTCGCCAGAAAGTGACAACTGCCCTTCTTGAATCAGCGGAAGGGAAAGTAGGACCGTAGAAAAGAATTCATGATCAATCTTCATATACTGCTGATGGAGGATAAGTTGACAGTGACGTCAGCGAATGTTTTTGTTATTGAGCATAGTCCACTGTTGTCGAAAGGTAAGCAAGCGTCGGTAACACTCAATATAATGCGATTTTGTTATATACTCAAAGACATTCAACCTGGTGCAGTGGAAAGACGACTGACTAATAGTCAGTCAAATATTTTGTACTTATTAGATGTGGGTTCAAGCCTCACTTTTACATTTTTTTTTTTCCTTTTCCTTCTTAAAATATTACATTATACTTTTTATTGTTTAAAATATTGCAGTACCCTTTTCTTCTGCAGTAATTCTGTTTTTATGTGCTAAGAAGAGTGAGTGAGTGTTTGAGTTTTCCGTCCCACCAACAGCTAAGGTCATTCGGAGACGGGACCTCGGTTTAAAGACTCATCTGACTGTCTGGAGAAGCCCGGGATCGACCCTGCGACCCCTGGTTTACAAGGCGAGTAGCGTAAGTGCTAAGAAGAAGAAACACGAAACAATGTCACGAAGCTGTTGACGAGCTACAACACGAACTTCTTTCGCGGATTTTCACAAAGCTATAAACGTCTGTCTCATGTTTCATTGATAATGTCTGCTGATATGACTCCTTAAGACTCCATCCAGGATACAGCTGAAAGCAACCGACGTCAAAAATATTTAGGTCATTTTTTAGCCGGTCAGTGTACATATCCACACTTTCCCAACATAAGCGGATAACCTGTATAGAAACTGACAACTGCCCGTCTTGATTTGTTTGTTTGTTTGATTTGAGGTTAAACGGCCCCGTCAACACTGTAAAGGTCATATTGGAGACGTTGCTACCAATTTTTTGGGACTTTTACTCGACATTGAGATGAAATGACATCTCAAGCCCTGTCGCCCAATGAAACCAACAGGGTTTATTAGCATGGACGGTCCGCCTCGCACCGTGGTTCCTGGACAGGCTTAGATTCTCTCAGCGGTTTACCAGTACTAGTGTGCGGGCCGGATTCAGCTCTGCGTGGAAGCATCATGCAGCCCATATATTTCTTCAAGCCCCTTTGGGCGGGGGCCGACTGCCCGTCTTGAATCAGTGGAAGGGGAGGATGACTGTAGAAAAGATTTCAAGATCAATCTTCACGAAAGAATGTTGCCAACACAGGCACATATCGAACCGAGTCGTCATTACTTCAATTTTAGATCCTCTAAGCGGTTAACCAGTACTCGTGTGGAGGTCGGTCTCAGCGCTGCGTGAAAGCATCGTGAAGCCCACCTATATCTTCAAGCCGCGATGGGCGGGGGTCGCTGAGCTTTTGGTAAATGTCACACATCATTATGGTGTTATTAGCCCACATGTACGACTCATTATGAAAACTCGCCTATTCAAATATTTTGAAAATTTTATAACTAAAAGCGGAAAACTTTCGGATAAAAAGTCTGACATTTTTATATTTCTGCTCAAGATTGTGGTTACTATTTAAAACGACTCGGCGAGGCGGCTCTAACGAGTACCCACAATCTATGTGAGCAGAAACTAGATAAATAATGTATACCCATGAAAACTCAGTTTAAAGTGGGGTTTACGGGGGTAACTAATAAATAGGCGTGTTTTCGTGATGTGAACACAAGTTGTCTTGAGACTTTTAAAAAGGGATTATACAATGGAGAAATACATTACTAAACTGTAATTGTGTAACATGAAATAATATTTGATTATGATTTGACTATGACTACCATTTGCCTTCGTTTACAAAAACAACGACAAAAAAAAAAAAAAAACGAAGAAATAATAATGCGAAAATTTGACTTTTACTTTCACGTAAGCCCAGGTGTTGTTTTTTTTTTCTCCGCGAAACGCGGGTAATTCATTTTAAATGAAAGCAATCGGTCAAATTTTCACCGAGAAAACAACGCGAAATTTCCCTGCGAACCTTGGAGAAATTTCTCCAGCGAGAAATTTAGCCCTCATTTTATTTTTTCTCGCGGTTTCGCGAAGAAAATAGCCGATTTCGCGTTAATTGGTTTCTCCCCGACCCCCCCCCCCCCCCACACACACACACACACACAAAAAATGGGTTTTTACCGGTAGCTGGTCTGTATGAATGTGCTTGTATGATTTTAGCATTTGTCTGTTGGGTTTTCTCTTTCAGTATAACCCAACTTTCTGAAGCCTGTTTAGTATTCATTCATGCCTTGTAAGGACGGGTCTTGTGTTCGATCCATAGCTTTTGACTCCCGGTTGTTGGAAAACCGAGGCCCCGTCTCTATATGACCTTTGGTGTCATAATGGCGAACTCTTAGATAAAGGCCTGACGAGTTATCTTTGATTATGAAATGGTATTACAAGCATAATATTCATAAGTGTCCGTAGGAAGTATTTTGATAGACCTTTTCTGTAACCATTTTAATTACGGAGTGGCTATTGACAGTTGACTGGTAATAGCCAAAACACGTTAAAATGGCTAGTGACAGTCGACTGGCAATAGCAAAAATACGTTAAAATGGCTAGTTACAGTCGACTGGCAATAGCCAAAACACGTTAAAATGGCTAGTGACAGTCGACTGGCAATAGCCATTTGAACGTGTTTTGGCTATTACCAGTCGACTGTCACTAAGGAATTTTAACTTTTTTTGGCTATTACCAGTCGCCCGTTTAACGTAAGTTTGCATCAAGTTAAACTCTTAGATGCTGGCGATTTTCTCAGAAAACACAGTAACAGAAACCCGCTGATCACTCGAGGATTCCTCTGTCAGAAATTAAGTCCCATTAGCCAACACAATTTATACAGAGAAAAGGACTAGGGTTGTTCCTGAGGGTAGCGTTTTCATGTTCACATCGAATTGACTGCATTTTATTCACTGATGGCCGTATTTGTGAGCAGACACCCATAAACAACAGACTTTTATGTAATAAGAGGGCTTATGTGCAAGGAATTCTGCTTTCTGCATCATTAGCGGGCGGGGACACAGAAAGTGCCATTATGGTGAACGGACAAGAGCCCACTGTAACAAAAAGCCCACTAGGGCAATAAAACTATTGGACACTATCCCACAGGACAATGGCACACAGCTAAACTTTGGTAGGGAGGACAAATTTTGTTTGTTTGATTTGAGTCCCACAAAAATGGGAGCAACGTCTCCAAAACGACCTATACATTGTTGAAGGGGACTGAAAACCTCAAATCAAACAAACAAAACAAAATAATTTTGACCCCCTTAAACCTCATTTTTATTTAATAGGACTGGGGTTTATAGGGGTTCATATTATTTTCCTTATTTCTGCTCTCAATCATACATGTTGTAAACTCGTTACTTTCCGAGGCGGTTCTAACGAGTTCCCACAATCTTTGTTTTAGCAGAATTATGAAAACATGAATAGGCGTGTTTTCGAAACGTATGGCATAAACAGGTTTCTTTCTCGTGATATTATAATGTTTTGAATATAATTGATTTACCAGTAAAGGCCCAGATCAGATGCGCATGGGTCTGTTTGCGTTTATCAACAAAAGGGACGTCAGTATCGAATGTAGGACAAAATGTCACATGGACAAAACGTCCCATGCCTTTTCTGACCAGGTGGACAAAACGTCCCACGTCATTTTTTCAGGGTGGACAAAACGTCCCACATCATTTTTTCAGGGTGGACAAAACGTCTCATACGATATTGACAGGGTGGACAAAACGTCTCATGGTAATTTGACAGGGTGGACAAAACGTCCCATGGTAATTTGACAGGGTGGACAAAACGTCCCATATTCTTGAGGTGGTGTTAGGGAGGGGGATGGCTGATACAGTCCTTTACTTTCCAATCAGAATGTGTTAATTATAATTAGTAAAAATACTTTCCCTGTTTGTAAGTTTGTACTAATTTCTGGCCCCCGCCTATCGGGGCTTGAAGAAATAGATTTGGCTGCATGACGTTTCCACGCAGAGCTGACACCGACTGCACGCGAGTACTGGTAAATCTCTTTGAGGTTCTAAAGTGCTGCGAGTCCAACCGCCCATGACTATAAACCCTATTGGTTTCACTGGGTTGCAGGGCTTCAGATGTCGGTTAAAGGACCCACAAAATTGGAAGCAACGTCTCCAAAATGACCTATACCGTGTTAACGGGGGCGTTAAACCTCAAATCAAATAAAGAAACAAATGTACTAATTTCATTTCAATTAGTTATCGATTAGATAGGTCTCTATTCCCAGCAAACCAGCCTGCGCATGCGCGCAGTCTGATCAGAGTCTTTGCTGTTTGAATGAGTCTTCTAAGGCATCCGGATTAGCCAAAGACTGATCAGACTGAATGTACATACAGGTTAATCTGAGTCTTCGCTGGTTGTACTAATATTATTGTAGGTTTTGTTATGCACAGGCTCATATGTTTTGTGAAAGAACTACTTTAACCCAAAAAGCGCCAAGAAAAACTGCATGTGAAAATATTGTCATTTTATGTCGTCCGCTTCATACTTGCAAACTGTCGAAAACATTTGGCATGCATGCATACAGTATAGATCCCGATCAGACTGCTCGTCAAGAAGCAGTCTGCTCTGGGTTTACAATGTTTTGCAACAAACCAACTGACAACAAATTTAACGAGAGTTGTTGTGATTGGTATCTTAAGGTTTAAGTAAATTTATGAATTTTTTATAAGACAGCCAAACTGTATATTGCGTTATCCAGGACAAGCAATAATTACCTGTTGTTTACCCCTCAGGGATAGGTAAATAACCCTTTCACCCCCGAGATTAGGAATTGATCATAAATAATGAGTTCAAATATACATGTAATTTTATATAAGTTTACAAGTAATAAAAGACGTGCAAATTGTCTTTTGTTCGCAAATTTGTTTAATGAATCAAATATTATGAAATTAAGGCGCCTATGCAAATTTGTATAAATAATTCAAGATACATTTAAAATACGTCCTCGATAGCAATACATTCATTTAGAAAGTCTGTATCTACTTTGTGCGTGTGTATGTGGTATGTAAGGGCTTTGCAGTGTGTGTGTCTACATCGTTTACCGTCTACATACAGCCTATGTTCCAAATAATATTGTTTGCATGTAATTATTTCCACCTCATATTACATGTTCCGGCCCCCGCCCATAGGGGCTTGAAGAAATATATGGGCTGCATGATGCTTCCACGCAGAGCTGAATCCGGCCTGCACACTAGTACTGGTAAACCGCTTAGAAGATCTAACGAAGCCTGTCCAGGAACCGCAGATCGAGGCGGACCGCCCATGCTAATAAACCCTATTGGTTTCATTGGGCGACATGGCTTGAGATGTCATTTCATCTCAATGTCGGGTAAAAGTTCCACAAAATTGGAAGCAACGTCTCCAAAATGACCCTTACAGTGTTAACGGGGACGTTAAACCTCAAATCAAATAAAAACAAAACAAAATCATGTTCTGAAGGAATCGAATTAACTTGTAATATTTTTCTCTGTATTGGGTCCGAGTATAATTTGCTTACTTGCTGATGAGACGGTGCATTTTGAGCCTCATCTGGATCTACACTGTTTGCATAGGTATATGAACCGGTCTACATGGTTGGAAGGTTTTACGCCATAAACTTCTGCGATCAGCTTTTGTACTATTTGGTCATTTTGAACCTGTCACTTTATATCCACATTTTTTCGGCGCAGGCTTACAGGTATATTATGAGTACTGGTACTCATAATACGTTTAGTTAAAGGCGCTTCAATATATGTATTATAAGGCGCTTCTAATGAGTGTCCACATCATGTAAACAGGTCCGTGCCATAATCACCCTAACTAAAGCGCTCTTTATATAGAACAAATTGGTGATGGGAAAACGTCTGCTCCAAAACATAGGTTTTGGGTACTCGTTAGAACCACCTGAGTAAGTCTGGATGGCTTATCCTTCCCAGCGCTACGAAAACGCGCCTATACAAATACATTGTAAACTTAAACGTCCCAAAAAACTAAACATTTAAAATAAAAAAATGTGATATTTTTCTTATTTGTGTTCAAAAAATAGATTGTGGGTACTCGTTAGAACCGCCTCGTTGAGGTGGTTCAAACGAGTATCCACATTCTATATTTTAGAGCAGAAATTAGAAAAATAAAGTTTTTCCCTGTAAACCCCAGTTTTACTATATGAATGTGGGGTTCAAGGAGGTCAAACTTATATAGGCATGTTTGCGTGATGAATTTTATGGGGATATTCAAATACACTAGAACATAAGACAAGTAAAATAAAGGTTTTGAGTAATAGTGTCTGATCAAGCATCTGACCACCTAGATGATCGCCTCTCCCAAACGAATGTATATAACAGGTAGAAGAAAAAGTCACAGAAAAAAAGTCACGGAAATAAAGTCGCAGTTTTGGGTAGGAAAACAAGAGGGCCATGATGGCCCTGGATCGCTCACCTGATCCACACTGTTGCAATGAAATGGTAGGTAATACAGTAAGGTGCCTTGTCAGAAGTAAAAATACATGCCAAATATGAAAGATTTATCTTAAATGGTTCAAAAAGTAACGGCAAAAACGATCAAAGGTCAAGGTCACAGTTCAAAAAGGTTTTTCCATGATCTGATGATCATTCTGAGCAAGTTTGAGGATGATTGGACCAAAACCTGTGGGCTCTAGAGTGTTAACAAGGTTTTTCTACGGTTTGATCTACTGACCTACTTTTTGACCCGACAACACCCATATTCCAACTTGACTGAGATATTGTCGAGATGATCATTCCGAGCAAGTTTGATGATGATCGGACCAAAACTGCGGCCTCTAGTGTGTTCACAAGGGTTTTCTGTTATTTGACCTACTGACCTACTTTTTGACCTGACATGACCCATATTTGAACTTGACCGAGATATTGTCAAGATAATCATTCAGAGCAAGTTTGATGTTTATCGGACCAAAACTGTGACCTCTTGTGTATTCACAAGGGTTTTCCATGAATTGACTTACTGACCTACTTTGTGATCCGACATGACCCATATTCGAACTAGCCGAAACTAGCTAGTCTGGCGCAGAAAACACGTACACTCCATATTTTTTTGGTTCTGTGGTGTATTCCTTGCTTCCAAAGGATAACCCTTTAATAGAACATATTTAACTTCACTACAGCTGGTGTGTGGGAATGTGTGGCGGCGGTAAAACGTCTCCCTGCCCCAAATCATAGTGTAGATTATATTTTCTTGTCCTTTGGGATCATTGATACCATTGTGGAATCTTGAAAATATCTGAGGGTCACTGATGAGGCCTAATTGGCCGAAACTAGGTTGTCTGGCCCAGAAAACATGTACACTCCATATTTTTTTGGTTCTATGGTGTATTCCTTGCTTCCAAAGGATAACCCTTTCATAGAACATATTTAACTTCACTACAGCTGGTGTGTGGGAATGTGTGGCGGCGGTAAAACGTCTCCCTGCCCCAAATCATAGTGTAGATTATATTTTCTTGTCCTTTGGGATCATTGATTCCATTGTGGAATCTTGAAAATATCTGAGGGTCACTGATGAGGCCTAATTGGCTGAAACTAGCTAGTCTGGCGCAGAAAACATGTACACTCCATATTTTTTTTTGGTTCTGTGGTATATTCCTTGCGTCCAAAGGATAACCCTTTTATAGAACATATTTAACTTCACTACAGCTGGTGTGTGGGAATGTGTGGCGGCGGTAAAACGTCTCCCTGCCCTACATCATAGTGTAGATTATATTTTTCTTGTCCTTTGGGATCATTGATTCCATTGTGGAATCTTGAAAATATCTGAGGGTCACTGATGAGGCATAATTGGCCGAAACTAGGTAGTCTGGCCCAGAAAACATGTACCCTCCATATTTATTTGGTTCTGTGGTGTATTCCTTGCTTCCAAAGGATAACCCTTTTATAGAACATATTGACCAGATATTGTCAAGACGATCATTCTGAGCAAGTTGGATGACGATCGGACTAAAACTGTGGTCTTTAGAGTGTTCATAATATTTTTCTATGGTTTGACCTACTGACCTACTGTTTGGCCCGACATGACCCATATTCGAACTTGACCGAGATATAGTCATGTTGATCATTCTGAGCAAGTTTGAAGACGATCGGACCGAGATATTGGTAAGATAATCATTCAGAGCAAGTTTGATGATTATCGGACCAAAACTGTGGCCTCTTGTGTATTCACAAGGGTTTTCTATGATTTGACCTACTGACCTACTTTGTGACCCGACATGACCCATATTCGAACTTGACCAGATATTGTCAAGACGATCATTCTGAGCAAGTTTGATGACGATCGGACCAAAACTGTGGCCTCTGGAGTGTTCATAATATTTTTCTTTGATTTGATCTACTTACCTACTTTTTGACCTGCCATGATTCATATTCGAACTTGACCGAGATATTGTCATGATGATCATTCTCACCGAGTTTGATGAGGATTGGCCTAAAACTGTGACCTCTAGTTTGTTCACAAGAAAAGTTTACGCACGGACGCACGCACGGACACACGACGGACGACGGACAAAAAGTGATCCCAAAAGCTCACCTCGTCGCTACGTGACAGATGAGCTAAAAAGTCACGGAAGAAAAGTCACATAATTGGTTTTAATCATGTTCAGTATTTTTTTTTCTTATTTCTAGTCTATAACTATCCACAATCTATGTTTTGAACAAAATCTAACGAATGTAGGAAAGAAAGTCTTTGGAAAAAAAAAAAAAACACGGAAAACATCACAAAATTGGTTTTAATCTTCTTCTTTTTTTTCTAGCCAAAGCGTAGATTATTGTTGCTCTTTATAACCACCCTTCTAACAAGTATCCACACCCTATGTAATAATTAAAAAAATGAATACCGCCGCAAATTACTATTTTCGACGAATCTAATCACCCGGATAAATCCCACTCCCCTCCTCTTTTTGTAAAGGCGGGCAAAATCCCCCATCATTTATTAAGGTGGACAAAATCCCCATGGACATCCCCCTGCCATAGTTCCTTCATAGTTGTATGACGAGTATTTAATCCGCCGTTTTGAGGTTTAACGTCCCCGTCAACATAGTATAGGTCAGTTTGGAGACGTTGTTCCAACATTGTGGTATTTTTACCCGACATTGAGATGAAATGACATCTCAAGCCCTGCCGCCAAGTGAAACCAATAGGGTTTATATACATATTGTTTCAGTCGAAACATAGATTTTGGGTATTGGTTAGAACTTTCCAGAATCTATATGAGAATAAGATACACCCATGTAAATCTTACTTTCTCTGTATAAAGTGTGGCTAACAGAAGTGTTCCTTATACGGACTTGTTAGTACTGCTAAACCGATGATGATGGACACTGATTAGAACCGCTTCGATGCGACGCAATTTCCATGTATGTATATGGAAACAAGAATGTATGTAGCAGGGAGGCAGGAAAGAAAATCTTAAACTAACTCCATTTTATCTCCAGAACTAGCATCGTTCAGCTGAAATTTGAGTATTGTTTTCAGTCTAAACACAGATTGGGGGTACTCAGTAGAAACGCCTCAATCAGTTATAAAAATTCTATGTTCTAAGCAAAGAATATAGGAGATTGAGGTATGCCCCTGTAAAGTCCATATTTTTTCGGTATAAAGTGGTGTTAACACGGGTGGGGGTCCTCATAAGGACCTGTCAGCTGATTTACTGCTAAAAACCGTTGAGGATGGACAAACATTAGAACCGCTTCGGAGCGGCGCAGTATAACATAATTATGTTTGTCTGCCCAAGATCATAGTGTATATGAAATATGACCTGCTGTAAAAATAATAACAATCTTAGGTATAAATAAAAAAGGAGAAAAAAAAAAAAAAAAGAAAAAAAAAAAAGAAGCAACTGGCAATAGCCAAAATACGTTAAAATGGCTAGTGCCAGTCGACTGGCAATAGCCAAAATACGTTGAAATGGCTAGTGCCAGTCGACTGTCAATAGCCATTTTAACGTGTTTTGGCTATTGTCAGTCGACTGGCAATAGCCATTTTAACGTATTTTGGCTATTGCCAGTCGACTGGCAATAGACCTTTCTTTTTAATTATGCCATACATGCATTGCCTATATAAAGTGTTTTTTGTTGTTGTTGTTTTTTTGCATCACATCAAGAGAAAATTGATATGTAGATTGACTAGTTTGGATTTTTGGTCGTCACACGTTTGAATGGTCTAAGCGGCGTGAAGACGTCATCGACGTCGCAAAGTCAGTTCCAACGTTACGGCTACCAAATACGGAAGTGATAGGAGTTGAGCATTTTAATACAAACAGCATAGACCCGTTCAAAGATAAAAGCGCAGTATGTAGTGTGCGGTAAAATGGTTTCTAGGTGTTTCTAATTTATTGAATTTGTGAACAGTTATTTATGAGCCTTATCTTGGAGAAGGATCTGAAACTGAGCTTTGTTCTGTAATTGGCGAATGACCAGGTAGCGCAAAGACGCAGTCCGATCAATTGCCTCTTGTCTGTGCGTATGCGGTGAACACGAATTTGATTGGTGGTGTGTTCAGTGATAGTGAGCATGAAATTGATTTCAGAAGTGCTCAGTGCAGGAGAGTAAATTTTGAGTATTCTTGTTTCAAGCACAGGGGGTCGATATTTCTTTTTGCTCAGTCAAGCGGAGTTCTGCTGCGCGGTTATTGTCGCATGCACTGATCAGCCTGTTTGTCTGGTCAGCGCATGCGCAATGACGGTATATACATGAAAATGCTCAGAGTTTTCCGGGTTGTATTGTGGTGTATTACATTTTATGAACCGTTTTTTAGATGTTCATTATTGCTTTTAGGCATTTTGTGGTTAGAAGTTAAAGAGGTGGGGCGACCTGCTGCTCACTCTTCTACATGAGCAGGCATACATACTTGACTAATTTGGATCGTCGCTATCAGGACGAATCTAATGACTAAGAGAAGCGGTTTATCTACTAACTTCATAATCCAGGAGTCGTAGGTTCGGATACGGGCTTCTCCAAACTTCCTAATGAGACTTAAAACCGAGATGTCCATATGACCTTAGATTATTGTTAGGACCTGTAGTCCAGATACGCGGTCTTGAGAATCACCTCATGTGCACATGTGCCAGTGCACTAGTGAAATAATTTAGGTCCACCTCAAGTCGGCATATTAACGCCGGCTTTATTTTTTCTCTATGTGTTTTGTGCGGAACCCGGGAACGGACATGAATTTCTTTTTTAATATGTTGTGCGAACAAGATATTATCTTGTGCGGAGAAGATAATATGTTGTGCGCACAAGATATTGTCTTGTGCGGACAACATAATTTATCTGGTGCGGACAACATATTATCTTGTGCGCACAAGTTTATATCTTGTTCGCACAACATATTATCTTGTTTGCACAACATAGATCTTGGGAAGTTGTGCGAACAAGATAGTATCTTGTGCGGACAAGATATTATCTTGTTTGCACAACATATTATCTTGTGCAGACAAGATATTATCTTTTGCGGACAAGATAATATCTTGTGCACACAAGATCTGTGTTGTGCAGACAAGATAATATCTTGTGTGGACAAGATAATATCTTGTCTGCACGAGATAATATGTTGTCCACACAAGATAATATCTTGCGGACAAGATAATATGTTGTGCGGACAAGATAATATCTTGTCCGCACAAGATAGCGCACAAGATAATATGTTGTCCGAACAAGCTAATAATATCTTGTCGGCACATCATTTTATCTTGTGCGCACAACTTGTAAAATAAAAAAAATCATGTCCCTTCCCGGGTTCCGTAGTTTTGTGTTATTTGTTTCTATACAGTTTTCACGTCGCGGTCCCGAGCGTAAAACATAGTTTTGCCTTCGAGTAACACGGGGGTAATACCATTTTCTATACCTGGGTTGTCGACCGAGCCGGTACTGTGTAAAGCTTCTGTCGACCGAGAAATACGGTTTTCGACGGAGCAGTACGGATGTCGACAGAGGAGGGTCTTCGATTTTGATGCACTTGGAGAGGCGAAAACGTTAGTTTAAACATTTACAAACGATGTCGGTTTTTTAAAGAGACAAGCTGTTAATTGTCTGTTCACTTATAGAAGGCCAAGACAAGCTTCCTGCGTTATATTGGTTACCTAAACTTCATAAAAGACATTCAAAGCACGGTTTATTGCATTTAAGCTCTTGTACCACCACCAAATTATTAACTTCATGTTTGACTGCCACCCAAAAACATGTGATAAGATATTGCGACATTGTCTTCGAAAGATCAGGTAGAAATCTGTTTTGGTCTATAAAACATTCTAATGGAGTTTGTTTTAAATAAATTGAAATCCAGGCGTTTTCGTGCTTCAAGTCTATCTACTTATGATTTTTCCACCCTTTTCACTACACTTCCTCTTAATCTTATAAAAGAAAAAACTTAATGATTTAATTGAATTGACAATTCATGGACTCCCTCTATCTTGCATGTAATTTAAAAATGCCTTTTCACTTCTGAAGAGCATAAACAGTATACTTTATCGTCATGTCAGAAAGTATGTGAAGCTCCCACCTTTCTACTTGAAAATATGTACATACGATTTGGTACTAAGTTATTTAGACAAGTTGTGTGTATTCCGATGGGTACAAATTGCGCATCACTTGTGACTGATTTGTATTTAATTTGTTTTGAGAGAGACTTCATGATGTCCCTTTCTGCTGAAAACCAGTCTGAAATCATTGATGCTTTTAGCTCCACTTCTAGATACATGTATTTGGATGGTTTATTAAATATTGATAATACCTATTTCGATGGTTTGATCAGTCAAATACCACCTCCCCCACCGCCCCCCCCCCCCCAAAAAAAAAAACAAAAAAAAACTTCCGTTAAATAAAGCAAATTCTTATTTTACTGAGGCCCCGTTTTTGGATTTATATCCATCAATTGTAGATCGGTTTGTTACGTGCAAAATTTATGATAAAAGCGATGATTTTCATTTTGAAATTGTAAATTTTGCTTTTGTGGATGGTGATGTTCGTCGTGCGCAATTCTTCGCAATTAACTCGATTTGCCAGAATGTGTAGTCATGTAACTGATTTCAACACTCGTAATAAATTGTTAACGGCTAAACTTCTTAACCAGGGTTATCGGTACCATAAGCTACGCAAAGCCTTTTCAAAATTTTATATACGTCATTCTGATTCAATTTCAAAATTCAATATTGGACTTAAATCTCTTCTGCACAAGGTCTATCGGAACCCGAATTCCATGGTGACTTAGTATATAAATTCAGAAAAATATATAACCGCAATGACCTCAGCACCCAATTTCGTAAAATCATTCTTCGATATAAAAAATATATGGTACAATATAAAAGTTACACGACAGATTGCATGCATGATTATTAACCCAATCACGGTTGACAACTTTGCTTCCCTCTTAAATTGCACGCCGGTGGGTCAGGCCTCAGATTCTATGACGGTTCCAGCGTAAAGGCGTATTGAGAATTAGAGAGATCTAATTCAAGGTAATGTTGGTTGGTGCCGGATGCTCTATTTCTGGTCGGGCCCATCGGAGTCTAACTGTTTGTTTTCTTTTGCTCCAGCGTTTCAGTGGTTTCTTGCTATCGAGTCCTCACCGTTGTTTCATCTATGTGGTTGTTTGATTATTTGTGTTCACGGAGATGTTGCACTCATGAGTTAGGAGGCCTTCATGCGGACTGAACAAATTATTTGTCTAAATCGCGACGGAAGTAAGGGCGAGGGCTGTGGCCACTTAAAATCAATTTAAGCCCCCCCCACCCCAACCCACCGATGAGTTAGGAGGCCTTCATGCAGACTGAACAAATTATTTATCTCAATCGCGACGGAAGTAAGGGCGAGGATTATGGCCACGTAAAATCGATTTAAGCCCCAAGTTGAATTTAGTTCCGCTGACCGTTACAAGGCGGTTCTTCTGTCGCGGTTTATTTTTGTTATGGTTTGTCTTTGGGTGTTAGTGTTGCTTATATTATTTTATTTTGGATAGCCAATGCCATTTTGTGGGAAAGTAACTGTCCTTTTGGCTTTCCGCTATTTATGTTTCCATCATGTCTGTTGTTTCATGTTTGTAATTCTTTCCGTTTGGTGTCTCTGATGGGAGCTTTGGGTTGATTGTATCGATTCCTGATCATTGCCTCCACGTCTAACAGTTATACGTCTTCTAAGTGAGCATATCCACAGTCATGGCATAGCAAAATGTACAAGTGTGTAACACTACTTTCCATACAAAGTGTCCACTAACTTCCAAACGCAACCTTATACGAGGACTGTTCAAACATGAATGCAACTAAGCACATAAAAATGATTCCGTGATAGATTTCGATGAAAAATTTATTTTGTCCCCTCCAAGTATTCCGCTTTAACAGATATACAAACTTTCAGTCTTCTGATCCAATCACTGAATGCATTTTGGTAGTTTTTTCGAGGTATACTATGAAGACACTGGAATATTGCAGAACCGAGGTGTTTGCGCTGTACAAATTTTCGACCAGAAAGGTATTTTTTCAGCCGCGGAAACAACAAAAAGTCACACGGGCCAAGGTCAGGGGAATACGGGGGGTTGGGGGGGGGGGGTGGGGGGGGGTGAGGGAGTTCAACAACCTTTTCCTGCTTCAGATAGTCTTGCACAATGAACGCCTTGTGCGATGACGCATTGTCATGTAGCAATCTGACATTGGCCAAACCAGTTGTGGGGGATTCGTTCTTTGAAATATTTCTTCAATTTTCGAAGAACTTTATTCTTGTCAAACTTCGCATTTACAGATTTGCCAGGGGGGGGGGGGGTGGGTGGGGGGCACAGCAACCTTAATTTCTGTTTCGATATGAACAGTTTAGGCCAATCAACAGTTTCGAGTCACAAAAATAGGGTAAATGATAAACTGTTTATAACATGCACTTTGATTGAATTAAAGATCGGATCATTTTGAATATGTTCTATAAAAGTGTTATCCTTTGGAAGCAAGGAATACACCACAGAACCGGAAAATATGAAGTGTACATGTTTTCTGGGCCAGACTAGCTACTTTCGGCCAATTAGGCCTCATCAGTGACCCTCAAAGAGTTTCAAAATATTGGAAATCCGTATTTCCAGTAGAGTTATCGTTACGGTTGACTTTTGACAGAGCATCTTAACAGTTCCATGAGCGAAGTGATACAGAAGCAGACTAAATAATAATCTGAATGGGCACCATTCATTATGTGAACAAGTCCGTGAAATGAACACCCAAAGAACCCCACTTTAAAAAGAGAAAACTGGGGTTTACCGGGGTATACATTGTTTTTCTTATTTCTGCTTCAACACATATGTGATGGGTATTCGTTATGAGGCAGTTCTAACGAGCACACACAACCTATGTTTGCTGTATAAATAAGAAAAAACATCAAGGATTTTCATCAGAAAAGTAGCCATTTTTGAGATGTGAAAAAAATGCACTATGTCGCATGGGTGTTTTAGCGTAATGTTTGAAAGTGTTTTCTACTTTTCTGAATAAAGATAGATGAAACAAAGTGTTTCAGAGATAAAAACATCTATAAGTACGAGACTTCTGAAAGCAAAGCATAGTCCGAATTCAATGGTTATATTCATGTAACCTTTGTTTGAACGTTGCATCCGAATCAAACCTCAGGCTTTCTGAACTTTTGTTGATATCTCTAAAGTCGCCAAAGAGGTGACAAATAATGTGAACGTGAATGAAACTTTTCTTCGTATGAATTTTACGATTTCATTGCAAAAGCAGTATCTTATTCAAAAGGTAGTTCCTGCTTAAGAAATTAATTTCCGCGGCTAAAAGGATTTTTTTCTTCGCAAAAGGAAAACCCCAAAGTTATGCCAGTAGAAATCACGGATTTCTCCGTCCGGCATGTTACATATAATTTAATCTTTCTTGGCTAGCTGTGGGTTCACACGCACAGACTCTTTCTACTGATACAATATGACCTTCAAAACAGGAATTGTTACAGCTGACATGCTCCAGCAATTTATCAAAACATTCTGTTTGTGTATCGTTACTTGTGCCCATCTGTGCTTTCTCTTTGTTTCTAAGCAAAGTCACTCCTTTTTGTTTAGACGACCCCTAAATATCGCCACTGTAAGTGTATTCATTTTTCTCTTGAAATACGTAACCGAAGTATATATGCGGTGTTTCCCCCACTGAAGTTCAAGCATGTATTTTATGTATGCCATTATTTCGTCCCACATTTGCTTTCTTCAATATCTCATTATATTTCAATCCTGTTTTCATATCTGTAAATATCAGTCAATTGACTTAAGAAAATTAAGAAATTTAAGGAAATCCTAAACTATATATTTGACATTTCTTTATACAGTAAAGTTTAAACAATGTGTTTTTCTCTGCCTTGCTGTTAAACAGGAAGATACGAAAAATAGTTTCTTTTAAAGCAGTACAGAAAAGTTGTTACTTCTCATAACCTCAGCATTACCTTATCAAGTCAACGCTGTATTCTTTATGAAAATAATATTCAAAAGATTCTAACTTCCTTAAAGTTCTTCAGTGGCTTCAGTGTTTCGTTTTGTCTTGTTGAACAAAAAGCCGGCCTAGGTAGCTCAGTCGGATGCGCGTCTGACTGGTGATCAGGAGGACGCGGGTTCGATTTCTGCCGGGTCGGCAACATTCTTTCGTGGAGATTTATCATGAAATCTTTTCTTCGGTCATTCTCCCCCTTCCGCTGATTCAAGAAGGGCAGTTGTCAGTTTCTGGCGAAAGAATGTGCACTGTACTGGTTAACCGCTTACGTATAAGCCTGCCCAGGAAAAGTGTGAATAGGTAAATTGACCGGCTCAAAAATAACCTAAAATAGTGTTGACTGGGCCGTTAAATTCCGATACAAACAAAACTTGTTGAACAATGTAATTTTAACAGTTTTAAAGATCTTTTTATCAGTTGCAATACGCCATTGGTACTGAAAATAAGCTTAACCCTTAGCTTGCTGTTCACGACAACCCCTATCTTTGCAAACAGTGTAGATCCAGCTCAGATGGCTTTCAGTTTATGAGTTTGTAGCAATAAATTACACCAAGTAATTAAATTGGTTGCCAGACAGAAACGGGAGTGACTTAAATGAATATTCAGCAAGATAAGGGTTAAAACCCGTACCCCTAAAAATCAGATAGCCCAGCCGTCCTACATAGATCTCAAAAAAAAAAAAAAAAAAAAAAAAAGAAACTCAAACATGTTTAAAATATTAACCATTACCCAAACGCCCCCACCCATAGGGATTTTAAGAATTATATGGGCTGCATGATGCTTTCACGCAGAGCTGAATCTGGCCGCACACTAGTACTGGTAAACCGCTTAGAGGATCTAAGCTTGTCCAGGAACCGCGGTGCGAGGCGGACCCTCCATGCTTATAAACCCTTTTGGTTTCATTAGGCGACAGGGCTTGAGATGTCATTTCATCTCAGTGTCGGGTAAAAGTCCCACAAAATTGAAAGCAACGTCTCAAAAATGACATTTACAGTAGTATTGGCGGCGCTTTGGCGCCATGGACTGCGCATGCGCGGGGATGACGTCACGGCGAGTCGGCGCGGCAGCCATATTGGATGACCTCGGAATAACTTTGGCGCCATGGACTGCGCATGCGCGGGGATGACGTCACGGCGCTTCAGCCATATTGGATGACCTTTGCCACGTCTCTATTGTTTGGTGAAGGCACTAAAAATTGAAAACAAAAGCCTGATCCCTGATATGTGAATACATGTTTTGACAAGCAAGCAATGACTTGTTTGAACGGTAAATTACGATTGGATGATTAAAACGCTGCTATGTGATTGGCTGATGAAATCTTTGAAAATTCGGTTCTTTTCCATAGGGTTTGTCATTCACTCTTCGAACTTCAAAATGAAACCAACCTTTAAACTTTCTACCCACACGGTAGAAAATCACTTAGATGTTTACAATGAATACGCTTCAGTCTTTTTTAACGTGGATAAAATGTATGAATGTGTTGAAGCCTGCCTCCAAGAACCGGATACTGTAAAACAGATTGGAAAAAGAACTGAAGTTACAAAACGTTTCAATTTTGACATTGGAATTTTAGGATATACGAATGAACCTAGCAACAAGATAAAAGCGATCTTTACGAGGACTAAGAAGATATGTTTTGTGATAACCGCTTATCCTATTGCTTAAGTGGTCAGTCGACATGTTTGGACACGATTTTCAGTTAAACGGTTATTCAGAGAGACGCTAAAAGTAACAGCCAATCAGAATTGACTCATCACTATAAAAGTAATTGCCTCATTCGTTTTCAATCATATAGTTTTGGACATTCAGACAGAAAACATGTCACACTTCAGATGCAGGTTCACTCTCGGTAACGATCGGTACGTGGAAGTTAACGAATGGAAGGGGCAACTACGTGTTGATTTGAGAGAATGGAAAGACGATAAACCGACGAAGAAGGGTATCTGTCTCACATTGATGCGATGGAAGAATTGGGTCGATTACTTAGAATACGTGGATCAGGCACTGGCAGAGAAGAAATCCTACAGTTCTCACTTAGGAGGTAACGTCTATTGTACGATTGAGGATTGCGGCGTGTGTGTTGATATAAGGCAGTATTGGAAACCCCAGGAGGATGTGGTACCCACGAAAAAGGGACTGTGCTTGAGACCTTTGGAATATAAACGTTTAAAAGAACTGATGTCAGAGATAGGAAACGCTTTACCCGAACTGGACGCAGTGGTACCTTGTTTTCTACAGAGTGATCATATGAACCAACTGGGAGCGTTACAGTGTTCTGAATGTAACCCAAACGATTTTAACAATTGGTGATAAGTTATTGTATGAACAATGGTTGGATTTGTGTGTATGACATTGGCGATATTTGACTAGTTGTGTTGGTGGTTAAGATGCCATCAATTGCGAAGAGAAGCCAGAGAGGCTTCAGAACGGTGGATAGAAATATTTGAAAGACAACAACATGAACATTTATATAGCGTTATATTGTAAATTGTATTGCTATTGTATACTTGTTTGTAAGAACGTTTATATTTCTTTACATGTTTATAATTAAATATGTCCGACTGGAAACAGTACTTGTCTTCCTTGTACTTTAATTCCAAGTCCCCGGCTAGCTATCTTGGTCCTGAAAAATTGTATCAGTTTGTTAAAACTGAAGGCAAATATAAAATTGGGAGGTATAGAATCCGAAAATGGTTACAAGACCAAGAGTCTTATTCCCTAACCAAAGGCGCTAGACGTAAATATACTAGATCGAGGGTCATTGTGGCGGGCATTGACAGCCAGTGGGATGTGGATCTCATGGATATGGTAGATCTAGCCAAACAGAATGACGGTTATCAATATGTGATGGTCGCCATAGATATTTTTTCCCGCTTTGCCCACTGTCAACCTGTCAAAAGTAAAAAAGGGAAGGACGTTGTGGACGCATTGAAACGTCTGCTAAGCGGTCATCGCAAGCCAAAACTGGTCCGGTCTGACTTAGGAATGGAATTTAGAAGTGTGGAAACCAATAAATACTTTAAACGTCAAGGCATTTACCACTTTTACGCATTAAACACAGAGACAAAAGCAAATTATAGCGAACGCCTTATCAAGACTTTAAAGCACAAGCTGTTTAGATACATGATGAAACACTGAACGCATCGCTACATAGATGCCCTTCAAGACATCGTATACAGCTATGATCATACCCGACATCGAAGTCTGGGAAAAGCACCTGCATCCATCAACAAGGACAACGAAGGGGAAAGTAGACTACAGCAATATGTACTGAGACAAAAGGGCATCAAATTGAAGAAGAGGTCCTCGAAAAAAACTTTGCGCCGATACAAGTTTAAACTAGGTTAAACGGTTCGTCTGTCCCACGTGAGAAGCTTGTTCGACAGAGAGTACTCACAAAAATGGACTGGAGAAATATTTAAAGTCAAAACCCGTTTCAGAAGAGATGGTAAACCTGTCTATACTCTTGCGTCCTGTGATGAGGAAAGCGTCGACGGGACATTTTATGAACCGGAAATGCAGGCCGTCCTTGTCGATGCCTCAACGTAATATCACATTCAAGCGATATTAAAGTAGCGTGTGCGAAAGAAAAGAAAAGAAGTTTTAGTAAGATGGTTACACTGGCCCAAAAAATATGGCAGCTGGATACCAGAAGAAGACGTCAAGGACTACTCCTAGACCAATCAGAAGCCTGACCGATCAGAGAATCAAATCACGTGACTCTTGTTACAATATATATGTAGGACCAATCGTTAGACCCGGCATTGTTGAAGATTACACCATGAAGATTACCAATGTCGTTTATAGCGCTCATTTGTGCAGATCTATCGACTTGAGAGACCTATGTCAGCGTCTATGTAACGCCCGGTACGACCCCAATACGTTTCCCGGACTTATATGGCAACACAGAAATATCGGTGGTAACTGCTTGGTGTTTCCCAACGGCGTGATTAATTGTAATGGTAGTGCTTCCAATGCAGATGAAGGATATCAGAGGTTACGAAGGTATGCCAGACAATTTCAGAAAATGGGGTTACCAGTCCAGCTCAGAAAAGTCAAGATGGTGACAGCGTCTGCGAGCCATTCTCTAAGTGATGTTCTTGACATAAAGATGTTGGCCAAAGAAAGAAGAGGTGTGTACGAACCAGAGCTGTTTCCCGCCCTTAATTTTAAAATCTATGGAGTAAACTTTTGCTGTTTTCATACGGGTAAAGTAGTGATCACCGGTATAAAATGTTCTCGCCAAATCGATAATGTGGTCTTTCCAACCCTTATAGAACTGGAGCTCTATACGCGTAAGAAGCGGTAACGCAAGCACATATTTAACCATGGAGCATTCCAAAGTCTACCAGTGTGTTCACTTTCTGACGACGTTGAAGAACGCCACCCCTTCTGTCCGTAAAACGCTTTTAAAAACCCTAACTACACAGCAATTGTTATCCATCATAGAAGTGGCCAAGAGACTGATCAACAGAACCATCAATCCTCTAAGAAGGGATGCTCAACTTTTTCAGAGAAGACGGTTGATGCTAAGAACATTGACGTCCCGTGGTATCAGTGTAAGAAGAAAAAAAGCTTTGGTGAACAGACATTCCTCGATTATGACGCTAATGTTGAAAAGTGTGTACCTGATTCAGAGTATCTTGGACGAAATCAGAGAACAATAATGACAGACTTTTACGTCTACCTCAGCAGCAAAGACTCTTCACAATTGCGTAAGAACAATAACCCATCAGATTTTTGGATTCAGTTTCACAAGACTTATTCTTTAGACGGTCGCTGGGTGTGCGCTCTCAAACAGATTTCGTTGACGTGTAATTTTACTCCCAGAGCCAAACGACTGTATCTCTGCTGCGATATTGTGGAAGAGTCATACGTAAGAAACAAAACTGTACCCATTTTAAGAAATATCGAGGTCGAAAACCGATATAAAAAGTTCAAAACTGACACGTTCGAAGACTCAATCTATATACCCGTCAACGTGACGAAGTTGTCTGCCATCAGACTGTATCTACTGGGCGAAAATCTTCAACCCATAACATCGAGTCCAACGACCTGCATTGTGTGCTACATTTTAAACAAAATGGGATCTATCGAAGTGTTTGACAAGAAACTGCTAAAATGGGTGCCCTATGTCCCAGACTACGAGGCATGGTACCAAACACTTCAAAGACTTGAGCGAGGGCTTCGTTCAACCCGATTACAGGGGGCGTTATATCGTCGGTAGTGGGAGAAGAAACCGACTTCTTAAAGAAATGGAAGATCAAAGGCAAAAAGAAATAGAAATGCAGGAAAAACAAAAACCCTTGGTGAAATTGGTCACTCCCGTGGCTCAAGCGGTCGTAATGGCTAAATCGGAAATTGAGCGAGACCGTAAGAAGGAAGGTCGCGGAAAGCGTAAGAAGAAGTCAAGTGTCAGTAAACCACTACCAAAACGATTAAAACGGTACGCTTACAATCCGGAAGATCAGGTTTAAATCATGGATTCATATCATCAAAAACGTTTAAATATTTTCGAAATGCCACCATCAGACACAGCGTTTCAGTCGAGGGAATGGATCGAGTATCGACCGTCAAATCAAGTTACTTCGTCATCAGTGATAGACTTTAACATACCTTCACAGTCTTCCGCTTACATAGACCTCAAAAATAGCTTGTTAAACGTAAAATTACGATTGACAGATGCTTAAGAGACCCCTCTACAGGAGGACCTCGTCGCTGGACTAATAAACCTACCCTTACACACCATATTTAGACAAGTGGACGTGACCTTTCAGCAGACGCCGTTGTCAAACATTGGCACAAATTATCCGTATAAAAGTTACATCGATACCATTTTGAAAACAAACAAGGGCACACAGGAAAATATATTATCCAGTCAGCTGTTTTACAAAGATACGGGCGATAACCCAGACTCAGCAGATGCAAAGACAGGGCCTAACAATGGACTTTTTAGTAGATGCATGGCTACCAAAGGAGGAAAAAATGTTGACTTGGAAGGGTCTTTATTTCTTGACATGTTCCAACAGTCGAGATTAATGATTAATGGAGTAGGTATAGGAATCAAACTTTGGCCGAGTCTGGACGCATTCAGACTAATGTCGGACAGTTTGAATGCTAGTGAGAAGGTACAGATTGTCGATGTTCGATTCAAACTATGCGTACAACGTTTAAACGGGGCTGTTTTAGTTGCTCACGAGAAACTCATACAGAACCAACCAGCCTTATATCCCTATATAAGATCAGAGGTTAAAACAGCCTCCATAGCTTCTGGACAGTGCGGATTCAGTGCAGATGACATATTTCAAGGATTGGTTCCCACCAAACTTGTGGTAGGACTGGTGTCTAGCGCCGCTTATACGGGGGACTACACAAAAAACCCGCTTAACTTTCAACCGTACGATTGTAGTTCAGTGGGTCTTTACGTCGACGGCCAGTCATACCCCTCTCAGCCTTTACAACCGAATTATAGTGCTGATCAGTTTGTGGACTGCTACAGAACGCTAACACATTTCAGGAAAGATATCAATGTGAGCAGAGAAGATTTCAAGTACGGATTCTGTCTCTATGTCCTGGATGTTGATCCTTTCTATGCGTTCAATACAAAGAGGAAAGGGCATTGTAGGTTAGAACTCAGGTTTGCCAATCCTTTACCAGAGAACTTTTGTAAATACAACACAACAATCTATATTGCTGTACATGTATTTATTTGTCGAATAAAATACAAAACATTATTTTGTCTTTCTTGTTTTTAAAATGATATCCAGTCTATGAATCTATCAGTGTCTGTGTGAGAATCACGTTTTCCTGGAGCTGTTGGTGTCACAGTACGCGTATGCCGATTCCCTGGAGACAGTGGTGTCACAACTGCTTTACTCTTTATCTTCCTACTGGGCTTCTGCATTATACTTGTTTCCCTCGCCCGTTTCATCGATGGCTTCTCACTATGAGTTTTGTGAAGGCTAGTCCTTGCTTGCATTCGTTGATATTTGTCAAAGGGAACGAGTACTAGTTTTTCCATCAATCGAGTACAGCTTTCAAGTAAGGAATGGCTATTTTTAAAAGGATGTACACAAATCGCTGATTCTCCCAAATGACCTTTGTCTTGTGATGATAACCCAGTGTTCTGTCTCCCAAAAGATGCAATAATCGTCTCTCACGTTTAAGCGACCTTTTCTCCACTTTAGTTAACTGTATCTTGAATTTGACAATGTTGTGAGCTATCTCACTTATCGCTCTCAGTTGATGTCTGGTGATCGTTTGTAGCAATGTCTTCCTCTGAGCGGGGGTGGTTTGTACGAACAGCAATAGAAAATGACGTTCTTGTACCAGTAACTGAACCATGGTTACTCTTACAGGTTTCAGTCTCGTTCTTACGTCAGTCTGTAAATCACGGGGTCTTCACCAGGGAAAATACGGGTCCTAAGACGGTATCTGGTTGCGGCATGAGGCTCAAATCTACCAAGAAATATCCGTATTTCTCGTGACTCAGCGCGTCCTCTTAGGCTTTTAAAAATCCTTTTTGATTTCCCGGGATACAACTGACGTCCCAGTATTGACACTTGTGATACGTCACGCAAATTTTTCATGAGCACCATGTACCATGTATTCAGAGCTATGATTCTTGCATGTTTTTCTCCTGGGTATAAGTTCTGGGTGATCAAGATTACACTCACGCATTTGTGATGAGTCCCTTGGGTGAATAAGAGTTCCATGTCTTTGTTGCGCATAACTTCGTGCATCAGATCGTCGATGATAATGAGTTTATGCTTTTTATCTCTGGTAAGTTCGTCTATTTCTTCGGTAGTTGGTAGTCCCTGTTGGCTGCGAAAATTTGGTATAGTTACTTCCATGGTGTCATACAGTTCTTGGGGTATGCCGTAGCAGTATAATATGCGGGAAGGCGGGTCTCGGGGGTACATTGACTGTACAATTTTTCAGAAATTTATACACCCATTGCGTTTTACCGCTTCCGGTTTGACCACTGATACACACGCTAGAACAAGGTTCAAAAGGAAGTGTACAATTCATTTCTTTAACTTTGGGTTGGGAAGTGCGTAGCCTATGCAGCTACTCAGTAGACTGATCCAAAGTTCTGTGGAACCGTTTTGGAGAGATAGGTTCACAATGGAGGTAATGATTATAATGTAGACGATGATCATCTGTCAAAAGTAGACAATTTCGGCTTGGGGGACTCGAGTTCCCAGTAAATGCCACTTATCTCCGCTAATACGACTTTCTTCGTCTGGTACCCTAATAAATGCTTCCCTTTCGGGTTCATGAGACTCGGTAGGATTCATATTCTTACGTAGGAATGAAAAAGACAAAGTAAACAAGGTATTCTTACAAACTTTATTTTATTGACTAAAACAGCAATGGCAAACCAATACTGAAACAGAAATGTAAATATAAGAAAAGACACGTACAAAAATCAAAACGGCAATGACAAAAAATGAAAATGCTATGTACAAAAATTGAAAAACTAATGTCGTGTTTTTAAAACGTAAGGTACAAATATGAAAACGTGGTCTATGGGAAATTACACGTAAATGTACACAAATCGAAACAGCCATGACAAAAATTGAAAATGCTATGTACAAGAATTGAAAAACTAAAGTCGTGTTTTTAAAACGTGAGGTACAAAAATGAAAACGTGGTCTATGGGAAAATACACGTAAATGTACAAAAATCGAAAATGCTCTAACCAAAAATTGAAACACCACTCACACTTTTTTTGAACACCTACCGCAAAAACTCGACTCAATATTTAATATCCATAAGGCACTGTATCATAGTTATCTATTTTTCTACGCTTCGTATAAACCATCTGATACGTTTTCTTTTCTTCTCGATTAATCAGTTTTCGTTTATTCTTATCTCTACATATTTTGCTTGAATTGGTCACCGTGATGTTTCTGCAAGTTTTTGGATTGGTTACAATGTCTTTGACGCTTTCAAAATTGATGAGTTGACTGTTCGTATAATTTAAAGTGAATCCCCTAACCATACAAGTTTCTTTATTTGTGTTTGTTTTGTAAGCATAATTTTTTGGGCCTCCGGACACAAACTCTACAATGTGCTCTCCAGCTGTCAGCTCATCCGTGAGTTCGCCCAGGTAGTCACCCAACGGAGGGTCATACTGTCCCGGACGACTCACGTATATCACGCTGTCCGTGTCATAATACAAGACACGCCTGTCTAACTCTTCGAGCACACTGTACAGTTTCAGTCTTGCCCAGCATGTAGTGAATGTAGCTAAATAAATGTTGGTTTTATTATCTTCGGGTTGACAATCTTGTTTATAAATCCATTCAATTTGAATAACGTCATTTGAAAGTATGTGAAAATTCAGAGGTTGTTTCGTTGGATCGGAAAACAATTGGAAGAACATATTGGCTTTCGTTTCGTGAAAGAACTCTGTCTGTCGAATGTTGAGCCGTTGGCCAAACTTGCCCCAAAAGCTGTTTAAGCATAATTTGGCCAGGGCTCGCAAACCTGGGTTCTTTGCGATATTTCCTCGATCCAACGATACACCCACCTTCTCGAAATATTGCTGAATGTATTGATTCATATCCGTTTCATTTTCG
Organism: Lucinisca nassula; assembly: GCA_963580285.1. Classification (NCBI taxonomy): domain Eukaryota; kingdom Metazoa; phylum Mollusca; class Bivalvia; order Lucinida; family Lucinidae; genus Lucinisca; species Lucinisca nassula. The sequence goes on along the minus strand of OY757013.1, from coordinate 117,133,914 downwards.
ATCCAGTCCTGGGTACCACTCGCCTCTTGCTTAAACTTTAAAAACGTGTTTATATATTTGGCAAATAGCCCCCCTTCTCTAGTCTTGGGGTCATATTGAGTCGTTTCCTCCCAGTGGTATACCTCGTAAATTTTTTCAGGCTATATCCTAATCTTAGAGCAGTTTGAATCTCAGGGGTACACCAGGTGCCTGTCAACTCTCTTTCCTATTCAGAGCACGTGCAAGGGTTTTGATTTTCGGTATCCGCACATGTTTTGCATAGGGGGAATTTCAATTTACCATTTGATCTGTAGGGAAGGACTGGATGATACAGTCCTCTTGGAGGTAGAATTTTTATTTTTGCGATGCCAAAATAGTCATGTATATTTCCAAAATCTTTAGTGATAATGGTGGGGTGACCTACGGGATACCGACAATACTTGTTCACCCAGGGATACAGACTAGTAAAATCGACGTATCTGATTTGCTCCTGTTCTGAAGTTTGGTAATAGAGTTGACTCGCATTGGTGCGTCCCCCGAAGAAACTCTCTCTAGGATCTAGCCTGTCCATTAAATCTAACTGTAGGGTAAATTGTTTAAGCTCAGAGTTTTGATTTCGTAGCTTTTTAAACTCATGGTCCCAAATACAAACGTAATTCATGCCTAATTGTTCTATGTATGCTTTCTTTTTCATGGTTAATGCGTATAATTCCTTTAAAGATTGGTTTGTGAGTGGATGGTACGTGTCTTCGCGGTTATCGGAGAAACAATCAGGGCAACCGTGAAAGATGCAACCATGGTACTCGTATACCGTGTTTGTTTCTTCGCAATAACCGTCCAGTTTGTAACGTGTGCCCGGTAAAGACTGTTCGCCTGTATTCAAAGCGTGCTGAATGTGTGTGTTACTGACACATGCCATCCATTCTAACCACTGAATTGAAACCTTGCTGTACTGATCATTGTAACCGCTGGGAGGGATTTTTGCGATAGGTGTACGCACAAACTCTCTTTCGCTTACTCTCTCACTTGTGATGTCGGATTCGTGGACCCATTTGTTGTCTTTGAAAATGTAACATTTTTCATCGACGATTTTGGCGGGCACCCAATCGTCACGGTCTTCAAACTTTAGCCGCCATTCTTCTTCGATGAACTTTGTTCTAAACACGCTCATGCACACAGACGCTATGGTGACTGAATCAAATGGATCCACGGCCCCAAACCACTTTCTCTCTTTCTTATTCTTATCATTGATCACTTCTTTTTGAACACCTGTAGCACTCATCAACAACTCTCCAAATTTCAAACACGATTGCCTTGAAATGTATACATCACTTCTACAATATTCTAACATTTCTTTTCTAAAATCAAAGTAGAAGTAAAACAAAGATCAGGAATTGATACAATTAACTTACTCCATCCATAAAAGACACCAAAGGGAAAGAAATACAAACATTAAGCGACCAGACCATAATGGAAACCCAAACAAAGGAAGGCTATATGGACAGTTACTTTCCCACAAAATGGCCACATGGCCATCCAAAACCAAAAGACACAAGCGACAAACACAGTAAGTAACAAACAACAACATAAATAAATCGCCACAGAAGAGCCGCCTTGGAACGGTCAGTGGAAGATTTCCACTGGGGGGCTTAAATCGATTTTACGTGGCCACAATCCTCGCCCTTACTTCCGTCGCGATTTAGACAAATAATTTGTTCAGTCCGCATGAAGGCCTCCTAACTCAGCAGTGCAACATCTCCGTGAACACAGAAATCAAAGAACCACAGAGGTGAGACAACGGTGAGGACTCGACACTCTTCATCCTTTCTCGCACTCAACCATTCCAATAATTCTCCTCTCTCTTCATCTCCCATAAAATTGTGACCAAAAATTTAGCTTCAAAGGGAGACAGATTCAAAAAAGTCTAAGACTTACTTCTGTATCCCTTTCAAATGTAAGCATTGTAAAACTGACATTGTATGTAGTATTATGTGTACCTTATATTTGAATAAAATATTGTTTAAACTAATTTAGCTTCAGGGTAGGGTCCCACATAATTTTGATTTTCTGTCGTATTAAAATAATTGGGAAACCATCCCTTTTTCAGCTCTTCAAGTCCAAAAGCTTTAGGTAGTTGCGATAATTTCATAGGTAAGAAGTTGAGACTGTCAATCACTTTGATATGTAAATTTCGCTCGACTGTCATATACATTATTTTTGAACCGTTATAGATGATTTTGTCGGGACGTAGGGACTGGTCAATAAGGTACTCTAAAAGAAAATAGCCATCATATCCTTTCATCTTATGAGCTACAACTTTAAAATGTTTATGTTGGTCGTTAAATAGCCATGCTCCAATTTTTTCGGCGGTATCCGCTCCTTCAAAAGTGACTTCTCTAAAACCGCATTTGCCGGGACAAGGACCATCGTCTTCGTTGTCCCGCAAACCGGTATTGTCACAATCTTCGCAGCGGGTACCGCACGCCTTACATACAGATTTAGGGGTCAGGGGCTTATCAATGCATTTGGGACACACGGAATGCGCTACGACAAAGTTAGGACGATGCGTAGCCTTACCATACCATGAAGTTTTACAATGTTGACATTTAGAACAAGATTTACATACCTGTTGGGTTTGACAGTCCTTGCAATTATCCTTTTTTAAAGGTTTATATTTTTCCATACATTCAGCAATTTCATCCTGACTACATTCAAAATCAAAATATATAAATTTAGGAATAAAGTCCTCTTTAGCTTGTTTAGTTCTCAGGTAACATTGGTGATCATCCATAACATATTTTTCGCAAGAATTACATAGGTATTCACCACACTCGTGTTCCTCTGTTTTTCGTTTGTCTTTTCTCATTACTTTATAGCATTTAGTACACTTCCACCATTTTTCGCACTGTGATGGACCGCTACGATTTCCCTTAAATTTTCCATTTTTATGTACCGGAACTTGTTTGTGTTTCTTATAGCATAATCCAGATCGACAGTCCATATTACAGTCCTGGCATTTTACTGGAGTCTCTTTTCGGACAATGGTCCTTTTTACATACGATACACGAAGTGTCACACTGGTGCCTTTCTCGATGATCGTAATGAAAAAGGCATTTTTCGCAAAAGTATGCCGCGCTGAAGAAGCCGGTGATAGTGGTAATAGCGTGAAAGTGGTCGTCGTCGACTAGATACACGTAAATACACGGACGTTCGTCGGTACTAGGACTTGAAATAAACTTGTTACCTAGTCGGGCGCGGACCACCAGCACGCGTACTCCCAAGGCTTCTTCAAACGCCTCCACATCATTTAAACTCGCCGGTCTGTCCATGGCTACTCCCGCTAACTGGCTGATGGCTTCCGCTTATTGTCGCTGTTCGTCCCTCGTTTTATTTCTTAAATGTTTGAAGTAAGTTTCCGGTACTTTCTGATGTTCCAAAATAAGTTGTAATTTGCTTTTCTTTTCTCTGGTTTTGGCTTTTTTTGCCATTCTTCTGGTGTACACCTTTTAAGTTTTGCCCAACTGACCCCGATCGCTCTCGCCATACAAAGTTGATCATCATTTTCAATTATCACTATAGATTTTTTCAATTGTAGAGAATTATTTTTTCCTTTAATCTTGGTGATTCTCCTTTGGGTAAATCTATAGTTCCAATGGTAATGTCAAAACTTTCGTCAATAGCGAGATTTTGATTGCTGTTAAGGACTTTCTCGATGGTCTCCATCACTTTCTGCGCGTCTAGTTGGTCCCAGGCCTGCAGGGGTACAACGATAGGGTCGTGTAAACCTTCGTGGTGAATCACGACCCTTCCCAAGTCGCCCTTCCTTCGTGATGAATCACGACCCTTCCCAAAGTAGAAGTAAAACAAAGATCAGGAATTGATACAATTAACTTACTCCATCCATAAAAGACACCAAAGGGAAAGAAATACAAACATTAAGCCGTTTCCAAGTCGTTTCCCGCCAAATTGCCCCGGGCTTCGTTCAAAACGTCGTTGAACATATGATGGAGTCCATCTCGTATGTCTTGTAGCCGTTCCCCGTTGTGCTGCTCGTTAATTTTTATCTGGTCCACGACCGCATTTTTGGCGTACGTTCTTTCCGACTTTTTTCTCATGTTGTACTGGATTGGTGGGGTATCGGGTCGTCGTGATGGTCCCGGTTGAGGTTCTTCCCCTCCGCCTGTCTGTGGCGAAGTAGGGTTCCATTCCCCATCTTCTATACACGCCTCTGCCATGTCATTCATAGCGTCGTCGAATAACATAGCCTTGATCGAATCTTCGACTTCCTCCTGCTCTCTTACGTACTCCAAGGCCAACTCAAAATCGTCGGTTATTTGTTCCGTCGGCCCATCCATACGCTCAAGCATCGAGTCCATTTGTTCGGTCACGAACTCGTCCCCCTATTGTCGATTATGTAATTGTAAAAATCGAAACCTGACCGCCGGTGAATCTACAATTCCCCATGTCGCAGCAAAATTCATCAAGTCGTCGGCGTCGGTGAAAGTGTTCACCATACTCTCGAACTGTGTTGTATAATTTTCCATGTTGTCGTTATAAATTCAATATTGAGAATGAATTATTTTCTTTGCGCTCGTTCTTATATACTTTTGGAAACCTCATTCTTACGTTTGATTGGATTATTAAAATAGCACTTCGGGTTGTCAAGTGATCGCGTCACGTGATCGCGTCATGTGATCGATTTTCTTGTTAGCCAGAATGAGTTTGTAAAAATAGCACTTCGGGTTATCACGTGACCGCGTCACGTGATCGCGTCATGTGATCGATTAAACAGAATTGGTTTGTAAAAATAGCACTTCGGGGTATCACGTTATCGCGTCTGGCGATCGCGTCGTGTTATCGATTTTCTAGTTAGCAATAATGGGTTTATAAAAATAACAATTCGAACTCGTCAAAATCTCTGTATAATTATAGCCAAATATAGGTCCAATCTCATACATTTGATGTTTCATTTTTCACGATAACATACCCGTTCGACATTTTTCACATCTCCAAATATGGCGACATTTTATGGAAACATGCAAACATAGGTTGTGGGTACTCGTTAGAACCGCCTCTTTGTGGTCTTGGAGCAGAAATAAGAAAAATAATGTACTCCCAGATTTCTCCGTAAAAAGTAGGGATTTAGTGGGGTGACCACGTGATGCGATCGGTGAGTTCATTACCAGTACTTAGTATACCTTTCAATTTCGAGCCATTCTATAGGGAGTTAAAAGCGATTTCACGCATGTTGGTCACGATTCGATGATTTCATCTCCTTTAGACGATTCGTTTGATACCCAGATCACCCAAATCGGTTCAGGCATAAGGGAAATAGAGCCATTTGAAGATTACCCAAAGGGAGATAATTTGAACCACCAAGGTAGATAATTCTGCCACGGTCCGATGATTGTGTCGCGTAGATCTCCTTTAGAAAATTCATTTGATACCCAGATCACCCAAATCGGTTCAGGCATAAGGGAAATAGAGCCATTTAAAGATTACCCAAAGGGACATAATTTGAACCACCAAAGGAGATAATTCGACCACAGTTGAATGATTTCATCGCGTAGGTCTCTTGAGACGAGTCCAAACACGATCCCCTTCGGATAAAAACTAAGACCTTTTGTTTTTCGCGAACAGGGTAGATCCGGATCAGACGCCACACAACATCTGATCAGTGTGTAAACTTTTCGCTTACAGTTCAGGGTATAGCCTTCCCTAACTTGATTTATGTCAAGAACATCACTTAGAGAACGGCCCAATAAACAGACACAATTATATTTGGAGTGTCATGACAAATTTAAACGTGAATAAGCCAGCTCATTAAGCCAATCTCGATTATTGTTTTGGGGTTTACGGGTTAGACTGATGCGAAAAGCGTATGAGACCGCGTTTATACGCGGGCTGGTCATCTAGTTTTACCTTTATAGGTTTTTTTCAGTCGCCGGCCCAATACCCGTATCGTATCGATAAAAAGTCAATGTACCGTGAATGAACCTTAAAGCGCTAATCACCACTAGCAGATGACATTTTTTTCTTTGTTTGGGTTCAGCAGTCCTGATAATGACAGGTGATTCGCGTTAAACATGTACCCTTGAGTGAGTGAGTGTTTGAGTCCCACCAACAAAGATGCACCCTGGATATTAAGAAATAGAACGATTTTCCGTGTTGAGCGGACTGGCCGAGGTCATCCAGGTATGTTCATTTTCAAATTTTAGTACCCCTTCTAATCCTTAGTTTTGTGATGAGACGGCGTTTATACGCAGTCTGGTCATCTTATATTGCCGCTAAAGATTTACATTTATAGGTTTTTTCGGTCGCCGGCCCAATACTCGTATCGTATCGATAAAAAGTCAATGTACCGTGAATGAACCTTCAAGCGCTAACCACTATTTTGTTTTCTATTTTTTTTAGCTCACCTGAGCCAAAGGCTCATGTGAGGTATTAGTATACCACGAGCCGGCGTCCGTCGTCCGTCGTCGTCGTCCGTCGTCGTCCGTCGTCCACACTTTCAAAGAAGTATATCTCCGGAACCAGTGGGCCAATCTTGATCAAATTTCATGTGAAGCATTATCAGGTAGGGGGAAAGGCTGCATACTGTTTTCGGGCAGATCGGATTGGAACTCTGGTTGCCATGGTAACAAATAGCTCCCATAGACTTAACATAGGAAAAAGTTTGTCATCACTCTAGCTCAGTCAATTTTTTTCTGATTGTCTTCATTCTTGCACATAACGAGGACAGGCATAAAATCTCGATCAAGTTCGATTTTGGGCTGAATCGGATTATTCACTCAGGAGTTACGAGCCCTTGAGCGTTGAAAAAATTGCCTATTGACTTAACATGGGGAGAATGTTGTCATCACCGTAGCTGCTTCAATTATTTTCAGATTGGCTTTATTCTTGCAGATAACCAGCACAGCCATGCAATCTCGGTCAAGTTCGATGACTGGCAGAATCGGATCATTCATTTAGGAGTTACCTGCCCTTGTGTGTTTTTGCATTAGGGTTAATGGGAATTAGGAAAAAGCTTGTCATCACTCTAGCTCCGTCAATTTTTTTCTGATCGACTTCATTCTTGCAGATAACGAGGACAGGCATGAAATCTCGATCAAGTTCGATTTTGGGCTGAATCGGATTATTCACTCAGGAGTTACGTGCCCTTGAGCGTTGAAAAAATTGCCTATTGACTTAACATGGGGAGAATGTTGTCATCACCGTAGCTGCTTCAATTATTTTCAGATTGGCTTTATTCTTGCAGATAACCAGCACAGCCATAAAATCTGGGTCAAGTTCTATAACTGGCAGAATCGGATCATTCACTTAGGAGTTACCTGCCCTTGTGTGTTTTTGCATTAGGGTTAATGGGAATTTCAAAAATGTATATCTTTAAGACTACTTGGCCAACTTTGATCAAATTTCATGTGTCGCATTATTGGGGAAGTGGAAAGGCTTCATTAGGTTTTCAGGCAGATCTGAGTTGAACTCTGGTTTTTTCATCCGAAAATACTGATATTTTTCTTACTTCTGCACAAAATCATATGTTTTTGTGCAGAAGTTAGAAAATTGGATACCCCTCATCTGGGGCTATGAATGTACTTTGTTCACTGAAAGTACATTAAAATTCCTATATTAAGACCACCTTTTGGACGGTTCAAAAGTGGTCTTGAAGACCAATTTTGGACAGTCCAAAAGATGGCCCCTGACCAGAGGACACTATGTGCAGAAAACAGGAAGAAAGAATAACTGCACCCTTCTAAATAAGCTTTTTAGCTCACCTGAGCCGAAGGCTCATGTGAGGTATTAGTATACCACAAGCTGGCGTCCGTCGTCCACACTTTAAACGAAGTATATCTCTCGAACCAGTGGGCCGGCCTTGATCAAATTTCATATGAACCATCATCAGGTAGGGGGAAAGGCTGTATTAGGTTTTCGTGCAGATCGGATGAGAACTCGGGTTGCCACAGCAACAAAGAGCTCCCATAGGCTTAACATAGGAAAAGGCTTGTCATCACTCTAGCTCCGTCGATTATTTTTTGATCGACTTCATTCTTGCAGATAACAAGGACAGGCATGAAATCTCGATCAAGTTCGATTTTGGGCTGAATCGGATTATTCACTCAGGAGTTACGTGCCCTTGAGCGTTGAAAAAATTGCCTATTGACTTAACATGGGGAGAATGTTGTCATCACCGTAGCTGCTTCAATTATTTTCAGATTGGCTTTATTCTTGCAGATAACCAGCACAGCCATGAAATCTCGGTCAAGTTCGATAACTGGCAGAATCGGATCATTCACTTAGGAGTTACCTGCCCTTGTGTGTTTTTGCATTAGGGTTAATGGGAATTTCAAAAATGTATATCTTAAAGACTACTTGGCCAACTTTGATCAAATTTCATGTGTCGCATTATTGGGCAAGTGGAAAGGCTTCATTAGGTTTTCAGGCAGATCTGAGTGGAACTCTGGTTGCCATGGCAACATCTAGCTCCCATAGACTTCACATAGGAAAAAGCTTGTCATCACTCTAGCTCCGTCAATTTTTTTCTGATCGACTTCATTCTTGCAGATAACCAGTACAGGCATAAAATCTCGGTCAAGTTCGATTTTGGGCCGAATCAGATAATTCACTCAAGAGTTACGTCCCTTGAGCGCCCGAAAAATTGCCTATCGACTTAGCATGGGGAAAATGTTGTCATCACTGTAGCTGCTTCAATTTTGTTCGGATTGGCTTCATTCTTACAGATAACCAGCACAGCCATGAAATCTCGGTCAAGTTCGATAATTGGCAGAATTGGATCATACACTTAGGAGTTACCTGCCCTTGTGCATTTTTGCATAAGGGTTAATGTGAATTTCAAAAATGTATATCTTGAAGACTACTTGGCTGACTTTGATCAAATTTCATGTGTAACATTATTGGGCAAGTGGAAAGACTGCATAAGGTTTTCATGCAGATCTGAGTGGAAATCTGGTTACCATGGTAACATATAGCTCCCATAGACTTAACATAGGAAAAAGCTTGTCATCACTCTAGCTCCGTCAATTTTTTTCTGATCGACTTCATTCTTGCAGATAATAAGGACAGGCATAAAATCTCAGTTAAGTTCGATTTTGGGCAGAATCGGAATATTGACCTCGGAGTTACGTGACCTTGAGCGACAAAAAATTTGCCCATAGTCTTAACATAGGGAAAATGTTGTGACTACGATAGCGACTTGAATTTTTTTCAGATCAGCTTCAAACTTGCAGGTAACGAGGACAGACATATAATCACGGTTAAGTTCGATTTTGGGCCGAATCAGATTATTTGCCTTGGAGTTACCTGCCCTTGAGCATGAAAAAATACGTTGTGACCACAATAGCAACTTTATTTTTATTCAGATCAGCTTCAAACTTGCAGGTAACGAGGACAGGCATAAAATCCCGGTTAAGTTCGATTTTGGGCCGAATCGGAATATTGACCTCGGAGTTACGTGACCTTGAGCGACAAAAAATTTGCCCATAGACTTAACATAGGGAAAATGTTGTGACTACGATAGCGACTTGAATTTTTTTCAGATCAGCTTCAAACTTGCAGGTAACGAGGACAGACATAAAATCTCGGTTAAGTTAGATTTTGGGCCGAATCGGATTATTTGCCTTGGAGTTACCTGCCCTTGAGCATAAAAAAATACGTTGTGACCACGATAGCAACTTTATTTTTATTCTGATCAGCTTCAAACTTGCAGGTAACGTGGACAGGCATAAAATCTCAGTAAAGTTGGAATCGGAATATTGACCTCGGAGTTACATGACCTTGAGCGACAAAAAATTTGCCCATAGACTTTACATAGGGAAAATGTTGTGACTACGATAGCGACTTGAATTTTTTTCAGATCAGCTTCAAACTTGCAGGTATTGAGGACAGACATAAAATCTCGGTTAAGTTCGATTTTGGGCCGAATCGGATTATTTGCCTTGGAGTTACCTGCCCTTGAGCATAAAAAATACGTTGTGACCACGATAGCAACTTTATTTTTATTCATATCAGCTTCAAACTTGCAGGTAACGAGGACAGGCATAAAATCTCGGTTAAGTTCAATTTTGGGCCGAATCGGAATATTGACCTCGGAGTTACGTGACCTTGAGAGACAAAAAATTTGCCCATAGACTTAATTAGGGAAAATGTTGCGACTACCATAGCGACTTGAATTTTTTTCAGATCAGCTTCAAACTTGCAGGTAACGAGGACAGACATAAAATCTCGGTTAAGTTCGATTTTGGGCCGAATCGGAATATTTGCCTTGGAGTTACCTGCCCTTGAGCATAAAAAATACGTTGTGACCACGATAGCAACTTTATTTTTATTCATATCAGCTTCAAACTTGCAGGTAACGAGGTCAGGCATAAAATCTCGGTTAAGTTCGATTTTGGGCCGAATCGGAATATTGACCTCGGAGTTACGTGACCTTGAGAGACAAAAAAATTTGCCCATAGACTTAACGCAGGGAAAATGTTGTGACAGAAATAGCGACTTGAATTTTTAGCTCACCTGAGCCAAAGGCTCCAGTAGGCTGATAGTATACCAAGGCTCCGGAGTCCGTCGTCTGTCGTCCGTCCATCCGTCGTCCACACTTTCAATGAAGCATATCTCAGAAGGCAGTCGACCAATCTTGTTTAAATTTTATGTGTAGCACCATTGGGCAAGGGGAAAGGCAGCATTAGGTTTTGGAGCTAGTCAGGTTCATTTGTTCCTTCATTCTTCTTTCTCTCCATATAGAGATAATAGACCAATGTTAAATTTTTAATCAAAGATTTCTCAGGAACTATAAAAGCTAGAAGCATCAAATTTGGTATTCAATAGAATAATGATGACTTATTTTGTGTAAGAGACATTGGGCTTTTTCAGCTTATTTGTTCATCTGTTCTTTCATTCTTCTTTCTCTCCATTTTGACCAATGTTAAATTTTCGTCAAAGATTTCTCAGGAACTATAGAAGCTAGAAGTCTCAAACTTTGAATGCAATGCAATAATGATGACATATCCTGTAAGGGTCAATGGGCTGGATTCTATTAGCAGATTTAATAGTCAAGTCTGTGAATTGTTAAAACTTAAGTTCCTCAGGTGAGCGGTTTAGGCTCATTGAGCCTCTTGTCTTTGTTTGGGTTCAGCAGTCCAGCTACATAGGGAACAATCCTCGTAGTTTCACAAAAATAGCCGATATCGATTTGCGACAGTCGCCGCAGACTTACCTGTAAACATCTCCACCAAAATTATATAGAAATTAATAGGAAAGCCGTATTAAATTGATTAAATTACAGTTTTAGAAGAATGCGACAAAAAATTATAAGTTATTTTCAAAAAGTTCTGTTATTAACGAGGAATTAGATATAAAATTTGTAAAAATAAATTAACGACTTAGTTCTTCCATTTTACTTTGAAAAGTGGAAGTCGTATTCCTATTCATCTTATATATCTTTTGGCAAAATGCTCCTGAACCTACATTCCAATGCTAATTTAAAACTTATTACTTTCTCGTTGATTTTTTATAAGTCATGACTAGGAAGAAAATTTCTCAAAGTTTGCAATGATATATACAATTATTATATACTCAATTAAAAACATAGTTCTTCCATTTTGATTTGAAAATAAGGAAGTCAGCTTTTCGGCACCTGCATTTTCTCTCGTGAAAATGGCTAAGTCCACGAGCGCCAGCAGGACATAGTCATGGGTAGAAATTTACTTTAGCACAGTCTCATAATTATGGAACCGGAGAAGGGACATGATTCTTTTTTATTTTATAAGTTGTGCGCACAAGATAATATATTGTGCGGACAAGATATTATCTTGTGCGGACAACATATTATCTTGTGCGGACAAGATATTATCTTGTGCGGACAAGATAATATCTTGTGCAGACAAGTTATTATCTTGTGCGGACAAGATATTAAGTTGTGCGAACAAGATATTATCTTGTATGCACAAGATAATATCTTGTCTGCACAACATAGATCTTGTGAGCACAAGATATTATCTTGTCCGCACAAGATATTATCTTGTCCACACAAGATAATATCTTGTCCGCACAAGATAAAGAACTCGGGATCTGCATGATAATATGTGACGAAAAGCTGTAAAACTTAGGAAAGAAAGAAATGAATGAATGCGTGATTTTTCTTAATTCTTGGTAATGCATGGTATCATGTTTTAAATAAAAAAAAATAAGATCGAATGGCAGACTGTGAGACAGACAGGCGCACAGACGAACGGAAAGAAGAAAGGGCGGATGAAAGAAGACTCTAAGTTATTTATAAAGACTGAATATAATACGTAGAAAAACTACCATTATGTAGAATTTAAATTAAAAGGCATTGAGAAAAAATCATAATTAGATATTTGGCGTGATAATTAGGAGCGTGATAGCTCCCTGTGCCATCTCTTGTGCAGGTTAACCCATTCAGGACCAGAAACCCCTAAAGGGGTACCTTGGCAAGATCAGACGCCACAGAATGCGGCGTCTGATCAGAGCCTACACTGTTTGCAAAATGTTAAGCCATTTCCCGAATCAATTTTGAAGAAAACACAACCTGACACCCCTAAATTTCGAAATGGACTCCTGCCATATATAAGGTGGAAGATTCCATTTGGTACAAAAGGGGTTAACGACCCCTACCGTAATTACATGATTACTGTGTAGGCTTTCAATCCTGCAAACCTGGTGTGTATGTAATGTCTTGACTTGACAGATTTTGTAAGGTAACCGGGCGCTAAAAGCACATAGGGGCTACCCCCATCTCGCTAAATGGGATTAGTTTATGAACTGCTCTTCCCAGGGCCTCCAATGTGCTGGCACTTGTCAAATCGACAGGTGTCAGCTGACCAATGGGAATATACTGAACTCTTAATCGGAGGAAGGCACAAATCGCACCCAATGTACAGCCTTTGTCCTAAGAAACACAGTTCTATAGCGATTTTAGAATTTTGAGTGCAGGAATCAGACCAAAGACGGGCTCTAGTATGTGATGACGTGTTGCCAATTTCGACTGCCAAATGTGTCAGAGCACAGCCCTGTTTTCGAATGTCTGGTCGAGGAAAAAAGCTAACATACATTATCAGTTCTGGCTTCCATTATTCTCTGCCTCCACCCCTGACATGGCAAAGAAAACGCCTTCGGTCACGATGCTTGTTAAAGGGTGATAACGCATGAAATTTTTGAATTTTGAACAGGCATCTAAAGTGAGCCAGGATGGGTGACTAATAGACCAGCCAATTCCGGCTATTGCAAAAAGTCCTAGTACCCGTGCTCTCATCACGGAGACCTGCCTATGCAAGTGGGGTTCAAAATTGGACAGGTGTGTCTTCGTGATGTGTTTGGAGGTATGTGTTTGTTTGGGAAAGGCAGTGATGAGGCTAATCAGCCGTTTCGCAATCCCGCTAATTTTTATTTTTGAATGGTCTTCCAAAAGGCATTTTTAAGGGACTTCCTATTTCCAAATACCTAGCAAATGGTGGATATTGCCGTTGCCCCGCCTATAAAGATATTTAGCGTGTGACCTGTCCCCGTTTGTATGCTCTGTTCTGGCAGTATTTATGCCTTCGCTTTGCCTACTTCAGGGGATTTCATTCTGTTGGTACCTAGGGGGAGCCCAGTACGGGCTTTCTCCCAGGTGCCCTCAGGATGTTGTCCTGACGGGCTCCGTCGAGCCTCCTCTCGTTCCTGAAATAGAAAAGTCGGATTAGTGCTTTGGGACCCCATGTGTGCGCTCGGATCAGTGTAGTTGTGTCCAGTTTCTAGTCCCCCGGGGTCCCACCTGTACCTGTAATACAAACAAAAGTCATTAGTGCATATTGTGCTTGTGCTAATATGACCCCGCCATCCGTCACATATTTTGGCTTCCCATTCTGTGCACAGGGCGGGCCGGGATTGTGAGGGGGGTCCCCCCACAAAGGCACGGTCCGGCTCTTAGGGTAACTTGTTCAAAACCAAGTTAACGGGTGGCGCGGTTATTGTGAAGAATTACCTTCCCATGGGGGCTGCCTGTCCTGCCGCGGCATGTTACCTCATCGGAACACTCATAAGTGCAAAGCACATGAGCCGCAACCACAGTGTCCCGAATCGGCTTGTCGCCGCAGGTTCAAGCATGTCCGTGGGAGTTTTCGGGCTATGGGATTTTCTTATGATGCACCCTTGCCCGTGGTCTGTTATGATGTTGAAGGTATGGGAGGGTCATTGGTTTGTCCTTTGACGGGGGGTAGCCTCGGCGGGGCACCCATAAGTGCAAAGCAAATGAGCCGAAACCACAGTGTCTCGCTTTGACGCCCCCGTCTCAGGTCCAAGTGCAGATTGACGGTAGGTGATGGTTGCCTAAGCGCGGTGTGTGGGTAACAAAAGCTGTTTTTCTTATATTACTTCCCAGTAATTTGTGTCTTTAAGGAATTTCTTAACCACCTCGGCTATGGCCGAGCAGTGTTTTTCGGGGGGAGCGAGGAGATCTTGTAGGTGTACCGATTCATATCCTAATTTGAACATTTCAGATTTTATCTCTTCTCGTGCATGGGCGTTTGTTACACATTCAAACAAGATGTGTTGTGTTGTTTCTAGTTCATAGTTATCGCATTTTCTGCATAGACCCGTTGTGTTTCCTAGTTGAGTGAGGTTGGCATTTAGGCCGTTATGGTTAAATCTCAAACGGGAAATTACCACGTCTAATTTTCTGTTGTTGCTAAATTGGTGGGCTGATTTACCCACTGTGGGCTGGAGGAGTTGGTAATGCCTCCCGGTGTTGGTTGGGTTTCTATCCCATAGAGCTTGCCATTTTCTCGTTATGGCGGTGTCTATGATTGTATAGATCTCCCGTTTTGAAGGGAGAGTAAAATCTTTAATACCTATATCTAGTGCTAATCTGGCTGTTTCGTCGGCCGCCTCATTACCGGGGATGCCGACGTGGGATGGGATCCAGTCGATTTCAATGTCTTGCCCTTCTCTTTTTGCCTTATCTAGTTTAGACAGGATTGAGTCAATTTGGTCAGGTTGTGTTTTGGATTTTCCTGACTGTAGGGCCTGGATAGCGCTTAGGCTGTCCGTGAGTACTGTGGCTTTGGGTGTCTTAACTGTGATGGCCCAGGAGATGGCCCAGTGAATGGCAATCAGTTCAGTTGTGAATACTGAGAGGTGTTGGTTTGTTTTAATCGGTACGTGAAGATTTCTCTCTGGGACAACGAATGCAGCGCCGGTTTTTCCTGTTGTGGGGTCCTTACTGCCATCTGTGTAGATTAGAGTTTTCCCAGCATGGCTGGTGCGAACATAAGAGAGGCTTTTATTTTTCATGTATTCATTTGTATTTTCTTCTTTCCTCCCCAGGACCTGATGGAGGTAACAGGAGGGTGTGTTGTGTTTGAGATCCCATTTGGATCTGTACTTGGGTGCCTGGATCTTATCGGGTATGTTGTGCTCTTTCAGGAGAGCACGGACTTTCTTACAATATGGGTTGTAGTTCTTGGCTCTCCTACATGAATAGCAACCATGATCTGTTAATAGATCATTCACTGGGAGGGATTTGCCAAGTGGGGGGGATCTAGCCCAGTATTTTAATATGAGTTCTTCCCTTCGTAGATGTAGTGGTTTAAGTCCACATTCTACCTCTAGTGCGTTGATTTGGGGTAGATCGGTATGCTCTTGTTGCTATCCTGAGGGCGTGGTTTTGAATGATATTCAGAGTTTTAAGGATATTCTCTGACGCGGAGTTGTAAGCCTGGGCTCCATAGTCTAGCTTACTGAGAATAAGGGCTTTGTATAGGATCAGGAGTGTCTTTTTATCAGCTGCAAAGGTGGTACCTGACACTACTCGTAGTAGGTTCAGGTCTTTTTCACATCTTTCTTTGAGATCTTTAATGTGATCTCTCCAAGTCAGATGTTTGTCGAGGATCATGCCCAGAAATTTGATGTTCTGGGCCCATTCTATTTCCCTACCAAAGAGGTATAGTTTGTTTTGAGTGGTCTTCAGATTTCGTCGTTTGCTGAATATGATTGCTTTAGTCTTTAGGTTTGATACTTTGAATCCCCATCTTAGTGCCCAGGTTTCGATTTCTCTTAGAACTGATTGTAGGTCTTTGACCGCCAGTTCTAGGGTAGAGCGTTTCCCCCACACCGCGCTATCATCGGCAAACTGTGACAGGCCTATATTATTATGTGGTTTCAGGGCCTCGTGAAGGGTGTTAACAATTACGTTAAAGAGTATGGGACTTAGTACTGAGCCTTGGGGGCAGCCGTTTTCCAGGATTAGTTCCTCTGAGGTATTGTCCCCAACTCGGGTTTGAATTTTTCTATCCTTGAGAAAGCTATGGATCCACTTTAGCATGTTTCCGCTTATTCCGTATTCCTTTAGTTTGGTTATGGTGCCGGTTGACCACATGAGGTCAAAGGCCTTTTCAAGATCGAGTGCTACCGCTACTAGGATTTTGTGTTCCATGAAAGCCATGTTTATTTCTGATTCCAGTCGGACAAGTTGATCAGTTGTGGATCTGTTAGGCCTGAAGCCTGATTGGTTGTCTGAGATGATATTATTAGCTTCTAGATAGTTGGAGAGGCGTTTGGCGATCATGGTTTCCATAGTTTTACATGTGCATGAGGTGAGGGAGATGGGTCGATATGATTGTGGATCCAGCTTATCCTTGAGTGGTTTTTTTATTGGGATTGTTGTGGCTAGTTTCCATTGTGTGGGGACTTCTCCCCTACGCCAGGAAGTGTTTATGAGGTCTAAGAGTTTTTGTTTGCTATCTGGTGGGAGCTGTTTCAGCATTTCATAATGAATTTTGTCCGCTCCTGGAGCTGTGCTGCGTTTACTCTGCAGAGCCTCATTAAGTTCAAATAGGGTGAAGTCGCAGTTCAGGTTACTGCTTCTTCGGTCATCGTTGAAGAGGTCAGGGAGAGATTGGTTGAAGGTTCTCTCCTCGGTCTCTTTTATTGTTTGGAAGGCAGGATCTTGGTTGGATGTTTTCGACATATTATGGTAGTGGTTGGCAAGGGCGTCTGCTTTCTCTCTATCATTAGTTATGGTCTGGCCGTTAATTTTGAGACAGTTTATCTTTTCAGTAGGTTTACCCCTAAATTTATTAAAAGTAGACCACATTTTCTTACTAGTGGTCTTATGGTTAAGTTTGTTGACTATTTCTTGCCACCCTTGTTTTTGTGCTATTTTTAGGGTGGTTCTAGCGTGTGCCTTAGTTTTATTGTAGTTATTCTTAAGCTCGGAAGTTCTATTTTTCAAGTATTTCTTCCTCGCTTGCTCGCGTTGATTTATGGCTTTCCTACAATCTTGATTCCACCAGGGTGGGAGTAGTTTTTTATGTTTAACTGAGGTCGTTGGAATTGTACTGTCACAGATCTCTTTTAGGGTGGACGTAAACTGGTTGGCAATTTCGTCTATGTTTTGGTTGTCACTAATTTCTAATTTTTGTGAGCAGAGATTTTTAAAGAGATCCCAGTCGGCCTTGTTTAGGTTCCATTTTTGGGAAACGGCTGCTCCCGTGGTGTTGTATTTGGCATTATATTTGGACAAAATGGGGAGATGGTCACTACCACAGGAATTGTCAAGGGTATACCATTCTGAGCGGGCTGAGAGGTTTGGGGTGGCTATGGTGATGTCAGGTGAAGATTCAGTTTCTGCCATGGTTGGTGCCCCATCATTGAGGATGGTAGCCCCGTATTCAAGTAATAACTCTGATAGTGCCTTCCCCCTTGGGTTCTGCTTTGGGCTCCATAGCGTGTCATGGGCGTTAAAGTCACCTACAAGTATGTAGCTTTGGTGCGGGATATGGTCGAAAAGTTTTCTTAGTCTATCTAGTTCTTTTGTTGCGTTTTTATTGCTGGGCGGGTCGTAACAGTTTATCAAGGCTACTTTACAGTTTTTCAGATGGATGGTGACAGCGCACGATTCAAAAGTGGGGTCATTGATATTTAGGTCTAGCTTTTCGAATGGGATGTTATCTTTCATATAAATGGCTACGCCACCTCCTCCTTTTTCCTGTCTGTTGGAGATGGCGGCAAGTTTGAATGTCGGTATCGTAGGGGTTCTTTTATTATCTTTGAACCAGGTTTCTTGTAGGCATATAGCGTGGGGGGATATTGTTTTTTCATCTAGAAAGGCTCTAAGTTGATGTAAATTGACAGCGCTACGGGAGTTCCACTGCAGAACGTCAAGTCGGGAGGCTGGTGGAGGGGGTGGTTTTGCAGTGGAGTCCGCCATTATATATCCTTATGGGGTCGGGTGGGTGGGGGTTGGAATGTCTATGGGCTTGGGGTCGGGTTTGTTGGGTTGGGTGTTGAGGTATCCATGGGAGTTGGGTTGTCTGCTCTTAGTGCTGCTATACGCCTGTTGGTGGCATTTGTATGACAGTGCGTTTTTTGTCTAGCCGGGGTGTCTGTTATGTTTGTACTCAGGTGTGGGTTTATGTGGGTGTGGGTTCTGACGATATTTCCCACTGCTTTCGCTTTGTCTTTTGGGGCTAGGGTCAATTTATCCAATTTCATCACCTCAACGAGGATGGTGATGAGTTGTTCTGTTGTAACATACGTTTGGTTATGGCTGGGTGTATGGCTAGGGTTAGGATTAGGGTTAGGTATGGGATAATTTGGTACTGATGGGCTGGCTATGGGCCGTGTCTGCATCTGGGTTATAGTGGGAGGTGTTTGGGTGGGGTTATGAGTGGGGGCATCGTCTAATGGGTGTGCAACATGAACGGCGGACTCCTGTATACGCCTAATGTTCCATTCCTCCCTGGTTATTCTGTTAAGGGTATCTACCTTCCTTTTGTATGTGAGGAAGGTAGGGCACTGGGGGTGAGCTGCACCGTGTGGCCCCCCGCAGTTTGGGCATTTCCTGTATCTATAGTTGACTTGGCATTGGTGATGGGAGTGCCACATGCTACAGTGGGGGCAGACTTTTATTTTGTTTGGGCACTTCCCCGCGGAATGACCATGAGTATGTAATGTACACCTGCGAGTGATGGTCAAATGTGACCGATCGCAGTTTTGGTAGAAAGAACGAAAAAGAAAGAAAGACAGTTTTATTGCAATTATTTTTAGTAGGCCTTCGCAGAGCCGAACTTTGTTTGCCGCTTTGCCCGGCGGGCGGACTTATCACATGAAGAATATCATTAATTGACATATTGGCTCATTAACAATTTGTTGACCCAAAGTTGCAGACATGAATTCGAAAACTTTAACATAATGAAAACACACCTATGCAAATACATTTTAAATTTTACCGCCGAAAAAAAGGAAAAATTTAAGATGAAAAATTGTGATATTTTTCTAATTTTCAAAATATAAATTGTGCGTACATGAGTAATCGCAATCTATATTTTAGAGCAGAATTAAGAAAAATAAGGTTACCCCTATATACTCCAGTTTTACTATAAAAAGTGGGTTTAAAAAGGGGTAAAACTTATTTTTTCTCATTTCTTCTCTAAACTAGAACAGATTGTGGGTACTCGTTACAACCAGTTCTAACGAGTACACACAGTCTATATTTTGAGCAGAAATAAGAAAATAAGCAAATTTATCATCCTAAACTTTTCGTGTTTTTTTTCTCGGTGTAATCTGCAAAAGAAATTTCAGCAGACTTTTGGGAGAAAGAAAAGGCTGAAAATCAAAACTGAAAAAAAAGGCTGAAAATCAAAACTGAAAAAAAAGCAGAATAACAAATGAAATAAATACTGCACACCACAAATATCAGCAATTACTAAAAGAAATGAGAAATCTAAGGATATGACATTTCAGAATTAAAAGAAAAAATAAGACTCTTGGGATTGTAACAAAATTAAGAATACGCGATTGATTTCACTGATTAAGGACACCTTGAAAGAGAACCAATTCGGGTATATAAAAGTGGCAATCCCAATAAACACAGTTTATGGTCAGGCGACCGAATATCTTTACCCATCAATGGCAAAGGAATCTATCCAGGTATAAAGTTTATAGTGGTCCATTTCCAATGTTTCGAGTGTTAAAGCGATTTCTTTTCTTTGTCAAAAGTTTCACAAAAAATATATAGAATAAGCAACCAGTGTAGACCTTGATCAGACAGCAATTTCTGTGGTGCATTATATGGTTTACACTGCTTGCGAATGCCTTCCAAAAAAGGGACGCTTGGCATATATGGGTCAAAACTTGTTAGTTAAATAGCTTACAGCAAATAAGACAGTAGACGACTCAGTCATAAAATATCATTAATAGGGATAACATACCTATGTTAGATTATAGACCATTTTCCAGGATTTGCTTGGTGGTAATTTGGGACGTTTTCCTAATTCTATTCAAAAAGTATATTGTGGGCACTCGTAATCCACCAAAAACGATTTTTTTTTTCAGATAAAAATCGTGATATTTTTCATATATATATATATATATTTTTCATATATACGGCAAGGCAGTTCTAAAGAGTACCCACAATCTGTTTTGAAGCAGAAATAAGAAAAATAATGTATACCCTTTAAATCACAGTTTTACTATATAAAATTGGGGTTTATTGGGGTCAGAATTATATAGACATGATTGCATGATGTGTGCCCAGTGTAACCCTGATCCTGCAGAACACAACAGTCAACATTTACAAACAGTGTATGTCCCGATTGATCTGATCAGGATCTACACTGTTTACTAGTACACATATTCGATCGGTTCTAGCTCTGCAAGCACGCTCTGTCTGGACAGGCTTAGACCCTCTAAGCGGTTTACCGGTACTTGTGTGCGGTTGGTTTACGTGCAGACACAAACTAGACAAGATAGCAGTCCGATCAAAGTCTACACGAATGATGAAAATACTAGGTGGTTGAATCGGCCGCTGATGATTGTTTGAATAGTGAGATAATAATAATGATCATATAATAATCAATAATTGATCTTCTTAACTTCTGACCTGAGCTTATGACACTTTCATGTTCGACTCATCTGAGCATGAAATTCATAGTGTTTATAAATGCTAAAAGTTTTGTATGGGCTGAAGTTGTCTATCCTCCCATTACGAAAACACCCCTATTCATATATTATTGATTTTCCAACTTTTCTGATAAAAGATTGATATTTTTCCCACATCTACTTAAAACATGAGCACTATACCCGTAATCATTTGTGTGTGTGTGTGTGTGTGTGTGTGTGTGTGTGTGTGTGGCGGGGGTGGGGGTGCGCAGAATAAGAAAAATAATGTATACCCGTGTAAACCCAAGGTTTACTATCTAAAAGTGTGGTTTAATGGGGTCAAAATTGCAAAGGGGTGTTTTCGTAATGCTAAATAATATTAAAATGTTGATATTGTTGGTATCTTAACATTTAGTAGCGGGATAAATTACATGCCTAGTTGAGTAATGCAAAAATATACCAACGATTTGAGTAAATGCATGTATTTTGCGCCCTGATATGAATTTTGTCACTAAATTAAACCGATTTAAGGCAAGACACCCCTGAACATTAACGGACAAATAATCAGTCGGTGATTATAGGATTATATCCTACGCTGGACAGGTAGGAGATAGAGAGAATCCGATAACTGCGAAAGTGACTCTAAGGGAAATAACTTCATTTTTTTTGCCAGGAGCTTAATGCAAATTTGTCTCCCATACTTATCTGACGAAGATTGTTCCAGATGCTAATGGCAGGTGTTTCCGTGTTAAGCGGACTGGCGCATTTCAGGCTATAACCAACTAGCAGATGATATTTTCACAAGTTGGTTTTGAAAGACAAATACACCTATTCAAACATGTTTACGACAAAAATATAGAAAAAATCTGATAAAAATTATCTATAGCTCAAAACATAGATTGTGGGTACTCGTATAACGACACAGTCCTTGTCACATTTTTTGTATAAAGGAGAGAGAGATGCATGTATCTTTTTGGCCCCCGCCCCTCGGGACTTGAAGAAATAGATGCTTCCACGAATCGCGCACTGGAAAAAAACGCGAATCGGCCCGTCCATAAACCCTATTGGCAGGGCTTGTCGTTTCACCTAGACCTTTTATTTTCAATTTTTTAGTGCCTTTTACGAACAATAGAGACGGATTTTTATTCCGAGGTCACTGAGCAGATGGGTTGACCTTTTGTTTAAATTTTAGTGCCTTCACCAAACAATAGAGACGTGGCAAAGGTCATCCAATATGGCTGACGCGCCGTGACGTCATCCCCGCACATGCGCAGTCCATGGCGCCAAAGTTATTCCGAGGTCATCCAATATGGCTGCCGCGCCGACGCGCCGTGACGTCATCCCCGCGCATGCGCAGTCCATGGCGCCAAAGCGCCGCAATACTACTATTTACAGTGTTGACGGGGACGTTAAACCTCAAATAAAACAAACCATTACCCAAATATCATAAGCGAACAGTCAAAGGGACAGTTAACTTTCGCCATACAATGAACATGAATACATGCAAAGACAAACTATAACTATAATAAACCACAATAGCAGAACCGTCATTGAACGGTCATTAGAAAGTTCATATCGGCCACGTCAAGCGATTTTGGTACTTATCGCCTATGGGAGCAGCGAAGGTTCAGGCGAGCCTGCGCATCCGCGCATTCTCGCCAGAACCTTCGCTGCTCGCGCATACAAGCAGTGAATCAAGAGGAACCTTCAGACAGAAAGCCATATCCCTGGCTCCTCTGAATGGCTGGGCATGCTGCAGGTAAAATTTGTCATGACGGAATGCTCGAAGACAAAAATTCGCTTGGCGGGGCTCATATGGTATATATCCTGAAGAGAGAGAGAGGGGGGGGGGGGAAACTTAGATCATAACACACGTCCTTAGTTCTATCGTGGTTTGGACAAATGTGTTTATGTTAATGTTTCCTTTTGCTCCGGAAGCTTTATGTAAAGGCTTTTGCTGGTTGATAGTTGTTTCAATTGTCGGATCAGCCATTACAAAACACGCCTATACAAATGCATTGTTAACTTTACCGCCGAAAACACGAAAATTTCAAGATGAACCCTTGTTACCTAATTGCTTATTTCTGCTCTAAATATAGATGGCGGGTACTCCTTAGAACCGTCTAATCGAGGCGGCTCTTACGATTACCCACAATCTATATTTCAGAACAGAAACAAGAAAATTAAGGTTTACCCCAGTTTTACTGTACCAAAAGGGGTTCCAGGATGTCAAAATTATACAGTTGTGTTTTCGTGATAATTGAAATTAGCCGTAATGATTGAACCTGAAAATAACCGGAAACGGTCCATTGTGACACTGAAAACCATCCACAAACCGTTCTTCCTGTATCCTTGACATATAAGTCATGATACTAGCAAAGATACTTTGGATCAACTTGAAACACCCGTGTAAGCTGCGACCCCACAAAAAACATCATTTTACATTTATTTATGTCATATGTAATTCCTTGTATGTCATTAAGTTGACTTAAGAGAATAAAGTTTTGTCTGTCAAAACCCAATACCAACAAAAGTCTTCCCCTTCCTATTTTACCCCCGCATCACGAAAACACGCCTATATAATTGTGACCCCCTCAAACCCCACTTTTATACAGTAAAACTCGGGGTTACATGCGTATACACTGTTTTCACATTTCTGCTCAAAAACTTAATTTGTGGGTACCAGTTAAAACAGCATCGACGAGGCGGTTCCAAAAGGTACTCACAATCTGTATTTTGTGCAGAAATATAAAAAATATCGGAATTTTATCGGAATATTTTCATTTTCTGGTGGCAAAATTTTCAATATATTTGAATGGGCATGTTTACCTGATGAAACCACCAACGTAAATGATTGCTCTGTTGGGTTTTCGGAGCGGCGGATATGGATGTGATGCAGAAAGAGCATGTTATAATAATCGACCTTATTTATAGAGGGTAACACATTTAGTAAACTAGTACTTATCTTCCATGTGGCCCTCTTTTCCTGGGTAGAAATCAGTACTACGCAATGTGGATAAAGTCTCTTGCTCAAGAAAACAGCACTTGCCGCCCGTGGGGATCGAACCCGGTACCTCTCGATCCCGAGTCCGATACTTTACCACTGCGCCACATTGTTCAGTTGTAGATGCTCATTAGCATTTGCATAAAGATACACAAAGTTGCCTAGAAGCCTCCAATGTGGAGTGATGATGTCACTCGCTTCATAAACCAGGTTCGATCCAGGGCTTCTAGCACTTTCAGAAAAGTCTTTATACTAAGGCCCTGTCTCTGTATGACTTTAGCTATTGATGGGACGTAAAACCCAAATCAGAAAACACACAATGCTGCCCCAACGTTTAAGAGTAATTACATAGAAATTAAAAAAAAATCTTCGTATGAAGCAGGGTGAAAGCAGACACAAAGACGGTCATCATTTACTGAAAACCTCATGAAAGAATTCCCATTCGTTCTGAAGTTATACTCATTTATATATACGACAGTAGGCGAAACTAAGTCCAGCGTAGGACTGTCTTAAAATTGGAGTGCAAAAAGCGGGCGGAGGTGGAACTTAGTTGCGACTGACGTACGGCGTAAGCCTTGCGTATAGACTTAGTAAATACATGGTTAAAGTCCATTCAGAAAATCTGAATCATCGATTTTTTCTTTTCTTCCTTTTAATATTCATTTTAGCCCATACGTCACTATGGGAAAGTTTTAGACCTCACCCTCCGCCGATTTCTCCAGCAAGTAGTTTGCCTCTGCGACAGTCAGGAAAGGCTGTTATTAGTTGGAGAAAATTTGTCCCGGCGAACCGATTATATTTTATTATTAAAGACACTAATCATGTACAATTGAAAAATCAAGGGGTTTTGCAATAATTTAGCAAATTTAAGCAAAAAAAAAAAAAAAGACAGCAGACAGCGTGGCATGTTAAATGACATTCAGTGCCATGGCGCGCACACGTAGTATTTAAGGTGACGTCAACGAGTGCAAAGTTTCTGACGTCACCACGACACAAAGATGCAGGAAACCACAGGAGCTTGACGTATTACAATATTAAAGGGTTCATCTCAACGTTTCTATGTAATAGAAACGAAGGACGGACACTGTTTCAGAGATCCGAGCGAAAATCTCAAAATCTACATATTGCTCCGTTGAAATACAATATTGCTTACGTTAATGAACGAACCGTTAATATTCCGCCGTCTATTATTGAACTGCTTTGTCATATAATTCACAGTAAAGTGTGTGTTTCTTAAAAATATCCCCCCGCGCACAGTTACTGGATACGCCGCCATTTTGTTTTCGTTAGGAGAATCGCATTTAATTGTTTTTAGCGTTTTGATTGGTCACCAAGCACGTGACGATTTTCTTGGGTTGTTTTAGACCAATCAGACAACGCGCGTTGACTCACTCCGAGTAAACAAACATGGCGACGTAACCAGCAACTGTGCGAACGGCAAATTTTAAAGAAAGAGACGGATTGTCGTGGATTCAAGAGTAGCGATGTATTGTAAGGTGCGGCGGAAGTTATATTGCACATTAATTAAACGATTTAACGTTGCATTTCGACGGAGCAATATGTAGATGTTGAGATGAAAATCATCGGACCTCTGAAACAGTGTCCGTCCGACGTTTCTATTATATAGAAACGTAGGAACAAGCCCTTTAAATTTTATTACGTCAAGCTCCTGTGCAGGAAACAACATGGACGCTCGAATAAAAGATTCTCAGCGCTTTACATTCTGTGAGAAAATCTGCAAATAAGTAGTTTATTTTAGCTTTAGAAATTAATTTTTGAGGTTAAGACTCAATTGCAGTAGCAGTGCGCAGTTATTTCAACAGGCCATTCAAACCAGGAAAGGCCGAGAAGGTAAGAATTTAGCTGACATTCCTGAAAATATGTTTAAATAAATATTGCAAAGATTTTATCTTGCAGTTTCGTTGTTTTCCCATGTATAAAAGGTTGCATGTTATTGTTTACACTTGTAAATAAGTGATCTGAAAAGTAGGTCCGGTCTATTAACGGTCACTAGACGTAGTGTAGGTCAGTAGAAGTTATTATAGGTCACTACCGATTATAGCGTGCAGCTATTCGACCCCTTTATTAGGTTCCTAGAATGGCTGATTACGGTATAGACATAATAGTAAGATGTAGCATGCATAATACGTGCGAAACGATTTTTTCTGCTTTATACACACGATACACACGCTTCAAGTGTTTAACGAAATATTTTTTACAACAATTCTTGGTGTGCATGTTCTGGGAGAAATGTCTGCAAGGAACAAAAAAAAAAAAAGAAAAGAATTTTGAAGAAAATGAAATTTGAAATTCCCTCTATTAGATGACATTTTCACTGGTAGGGAATCAACTGTGCAAGGGTGGGATTAAACATACGAATTTGTCACCGAACACCAATTGTCATCGGCACACCGTTTTACAAACTCTGAATCTGCGTCAGATGAAAAAGACATTTCGGCGCCATAAGCTACTTCAGCAGCCCTGTCATGTAAGTAACCGTCATTGCAAAAAAAAAAAAAAAAAAAAAAAAAAGTTTCATTTTAAAAGGAAGGCTTCCCCAGTTTGTAAAGTTGAAAATCCGCCATTTTTGCTCGCCGGGAGCTATAGTCCTGTGAAACAAAAAGACCCTACTGACGTTCAGTCACTCCGTAGGAAAGCAGCGTAGCGTAATGTATTGGAGGTCATGAGTTCAGGACTAGGTGTGTGTGTGGGTGGGGGGGGGGGGAGGGGGGGCTATTGCCATATCCCCGGCGTCCGTCGTCGGCGTTAGCATCGGCGTCCGCATTTGGTTGTTGAAGTTTACCTGCAAGCAAGCATTTGTGCTGTTTTACAAATTTATTTTCAAGGAAAGTTATCAACTGGTAAAAAAAAAATAATTTTCACATTCTTTTTCACTCGATTTCCCAGGTTTTGGGGCTTAAAAAGTTAATCATTTCCTCTGTATTACCTCCCTTATAATCATATATTTTGTGAAATGCATGTGCGTAGCCAACTTAAACGCATCTTCTATTCTACATATCCGAGAGCAGCAAAGGCTCTGGTAAGGCTGCGCGTACTCGCAGGCTCGCCTGAGTCAACTTGCTGGTCGCCTCTGTGAAAAAAGACCCACGTCATGGCCATGAAGCCGATGCCACGTCTTGACGTTGCATCGACTTTGTCGCTCTAAATATGCACGGTTTTCATGGTAAGGCTTTTACGGAAACTGTTTCAGTGTTAGCTGTCCGTCTTTAACCATTGAAAGGAGGACAATGTACGTAGAAACATATTCACGGACCAGGCGAGGAGCGAAACTGTAATGGTTTTAAAAAAAATAATATGCATTTATGAACAGCAAAAGCTGAATGTGGCAAGCTGCTCACTCGCACAAGTTTTATGCTGGTGGAAAAATTTGTCAGAAAAGACATAACCATGCACATGTTAAGCTTTTAAATTGCTCGTTTGCCACGCAATTTGATTTCAGAGATGAACAATGGCATGTTCTGTAAAATTGATCATGTTAGTAGGATATGAGGTCTCTTTCGAGACAAGTTCTGCAACGGTTTAAAACTGTCTTTCTCTTCACCTAGCTTATAAAGGAACGGTTAATAATGTTTCTAAATAAATGAAGAAAAAATGACTTATCACTTTCATAGAGACCACCCTACAACAAGCACACTTGATTGATACAACTCGGAAAAATTGTTTTACACTATCAGCTAGTTAGACTATCCGCCTGTAACTGGACTGCAAAACTATTTTTACAAACTCTCTTCGTAAACTCGTCCTGGAAATTCTGAGTGACCATGAAAAGTTGGAGACTACGAGAGAAGTGTGACTCAAGAGACAGAATTAAGTTTTGTAATCTATAGACATTTTTTTTTTTTTTTTTTTTTTTTTTTTTTACAAATCCTTAAGAAAAGAAAAGCATTACATCAACAAGTCCGTGTACTGAACAACTGCGATCGATCTTGTTTTTAAGGTAACCGGGCACTAGAAGCACATTGAGACCCAACTTCATATAGAGAAAGTTGGGTGTACATGGGTACATTATTTTCATTTTTAGGGAGTTCAGAACACTGAGCACCGACTATCTTTATGTGGGCTAGAAAAAAAGAATATTTTTTCACATCACGAAAACACGCCTGCCTAATTTTGACCCCTAGGCAGTGGGTAGTCGTTAGAACCGCGTCATGGAGGCGGTTCTAACCAGTACCCACAATCTTTGTTAAGAGCAGAAATATGAAACAATTGGAAATTTTTTCGGACGATTTTCATTAGGGTGGCAAAATTCTGTATATATTTGATTAGGCGTGTTTTCGTAATGAACTGAAAATGCTAGTTCATGAGACATTAGCACATATTTCATAATGATCCCAATGCAGAATACCATAGGGTTTGTTTCGAGTCACAACAAACGCTTGTTACGTCGAATACGGCAGTTAAGATAATTTCACCATCCTACCGGGAAATGGGAAACTGGAATCAAGTATTCCTGCTTTTTACATTGACTTTCAATTATTGGACGACCCCCGCCCATCGGGGCTTGAAGAAGTATATGGGCTGCATGATGTTTCATCGCAGAGCTTAATCCGACCCGCACACGAGTACTGGTAAACCGCTTAGAGGATCGAAGCCTGCCCAGGCAAAGCGGTGCGCACGGGTCGGACCGTCCATGCTTATAAACACTATTTGTTTCATTGGGCGACAGGGCTTGAAATGTCATTTCAACTCAATGTCGGGTAATAGTCCCACAAAATTGGAAGCACCGTCTCCAAAATGACCTTTAAAGTCTTGACCGCGACGTTACAAAAACAATTATTGGAATTAACCCATATATGCCTAGCGGCCCTTTTTGAGACATTGGCAAATAGTGCAGACCAAGATCAGACGCCGCATCTGATCAAGATCTAAACTGTTTGCTCAACGTACATGCATTTTTGTAAAACTTACCACAAAAATGACATCCCAATGCTTAGAAATTGACCACTCCAGACTTATAAAGGTGGAATATTTTTGGCACCTATGGGTTAATTATAAGGACGAAAGTGAAAGTAGTGTAACTTTTTTTATTGGTTTGACTTCTTGGAAACGCTTTATAAATAGATATCGGAAAGGCTTTACAAATAGACATCGACGGGCGCTGCATTTTCCTGTTAAGTGTTTATTCCAAACGAGTTTTTACTGCGTAAATATGTGGAGAGCAGTCTTATCTGTAGGGCTTTCCTAGTCACGTCATGAGATGGTTAGAAATAAACTGGGGTATCACCAATCCAATCTAAATGGCTTCAAATCGAAATTGGAAGCAAAAAAAAACAAAAAAAAAAAAAACAACAACAACAACAACAAAAAAAAAAAAAAAAACACGAGAACCTACTCGAATTCTCCTCACTGGTCTTTACGAAAAAGCTTTCTTATTTTTAGCTCGCCTGTACGCAGTATATGGAGAGCTATTTTTGTCGCCTCGGTGCCTGCGTGTTTGCGTTTGCGATTGCGTTTGCGTTCCCGTCACACTGCGTTAAAGTTTTTGAAATGCTTATATCTCAACACTCACTCATCACAGGCCACTCATATTTGGAATTTAAGTGCCCGGGAGGGTCATCTGATGTTCAAAGAGAACAGACCCCTGGGTCCATGCCCCGAGTGGGGCTTGGGGTCAAAATCTAGAACACCTTCGTAATTCTGTGTTAAAGTTTTTGAAATGCTTATATCTCAACAGTCACTCATCACAACAGAGCATTCATATTTACAACTTGGATACCTGCGAGTGTCTTCTGAGATTCCAAGACAAGACACCCCTGGGTTCGTGCCTAGGAGTTGGGATGGGGTGGGGCTAGGGGTCAAAATCTAGGACACCTTTGTAATTTGTTGTATACCTTTCCATTATGCTGACAAGTTATAGACACAATTGGTTATACATCAGCCAATCAAGTGACATTGGTTCAAGTGTAAAAGGGTGAAGGTCATGGTGACCTACATTTCATGTTCCAGTGGTTTTGCCATACATCTTGAAGATTATTTGTTGGAGAAATGTCATACCTGAGATATTAGTTCCATGTGACTCCACGACTGACATCAAAATATATCTAGGTCACTGTGACCTTTATTTCATGGTTCAACGATTTTGTCTATTATCTCGAATACTGTTTGATGGAGAATTATTCGTATCATGTGATCCGATAATTGACCGCAAAATATATCTAGGTCATGGTGACCTACGTTTCACGGTCCAGTGATTTTGCCTATTATCTTGAATGCTATTTGATGGAGAAATGTTATACCTGGGTTATTAGTTCCATGTGACCCCATAATTGACCTCAAATATATCTAGGTCAGTATGACCTATATTTCATGGTTCAGGGTTTTTGCCTATTATCTTGAATACTATTTGAAAGAGAAATGTCATGCCTGGATTATTAGTTCCATGTGACCCGATAATTGGCCGCAAAATATATCCAGGTCAGTATGACCTATATTTCATGGTACAGTGATTTTGCCTTTCATCTTGAATACTATTTGATGGAGAAATGTCATACCTTGCTCATTTATTCTTTGTGACCCCATGATTGAGCTTGAATTATATCCAGGTAAGTGTGACCTATATTTCATGGTTCAGTGATTTTGCCTATAATCTTGAATGCTATTTGATGTAGAAATGTCTCACCTGGATTATTAGTTCCATGTGACCCGATGATTGACATAGCAATATATATCTAGGTCATTGTGACCTATTTTCATGGTTCAATGATTTTGCCTTATAATTCAGACACATTTTTACTCTGAAATGTAATATCCGGAATATATGTTCCAGGTGACCTGATTATTGATCTCAAAATATATCTAGATGAGTGTGACCTATATTTTTTGGTTCATAAATTTACTTTTTATCTTGAAGGCGCGAAACAGGCGAGCTATGCTGTCATGCGACAGCTCTTGTTAAGCCTAGAACCCAATACCAATTCTGAACTTTTTTTTTTGTAATGAGGGATTACGGCCCCGTCAACACTATGTCATTTTGGAGATATTGCGTAAGCTTCTGCTGGACTTTTACACGATATTGCGATGAAATGACTCCTCAAGCCCTACCACCCGACGAAACTGCAATGGTTTATGGAGGGAGCCGACGCGCATCAGTTTTCCTGGGCTTACTTATACATTCTAAGCGGTTTACCTGTACTCAAGTTTGGTCAGTTTCAGCCCTGTGCCGAAGCACCATGCTTCACGCCCCGATTGGCGGGAGCGATTTTAAGTCATGGTTCACTTTATGCTATTGGAACGCTCTTATGCAATATCTTGATATATTTTATGGCTTATGAAAGAAAGAAAACGAACAACAACAAAATAGTTGGGTCTGCTAGACCTAAATTTACATTACCATAACCCACCAGTGCTACAAAGTGCATTTGGATATTTACAATTATATGAGCTTTATGAGCGATTGCAACTGACCACACATGAGCACTGGTAAACAGCTTAGAAGGATTAGCCTGCCCAGGCAAAGTGGTGTGAGTCAGACTGTCCAATGCAGATAAGCCTTTTGGTTTCATTGGGCAGCAGGGCTTGAGATGTAATTCTATCTAAATGTTGGGTAAAATTGTAAGAAACGTCTCCAGAATGACCTAAATTTTGTTGACGGGGACGTTAAACCTCAATTCAAACAAACAAACAAACACACAAACATCGCTACAGATTGCTTGAATTAATTGAGTTTGGAATATCCTATACGTTGGACTAAGATATTTGGCGAACGGCTGTTTCCAGAATGCAGTTGGTGATTTAATTATTGTTAAAAGATCAACTGCATGCAGGATTATCAGACAGGTTGTTTTGGCTCTCAAAGGACATAAATTATGCATCACTATGTGCAATTTCCAATAGAACGTAATGCACATTTTATTGGATCCCATGTTTTCTTTTTTCACTTTTAATGTGGACACATTACTTAATTTTGAGTTCTATATTATAATCCAACAGTCTCAAGATTTCATTTTGTTCATCTTGCAAATATTTTTCCGAGCATGCACAGCAGATGTGTTGTTCATAAATTTATTTAGTACAACCCTTGAAAGAACCCTCCGTGGTGTAGTGGTTACGTTATTCGCCTTGTAAACCACTGGTAGGAGTGTAACGATGCATCGGACCATCGATGCATTGCGATAGGCACTGGGCCGATAGTACTGCATCGATGGTAAAGTTAAACATCGATGACTATCGCCGATAGTGTTTTGAACTATCGATAGTTTCGATAGTTTTCTATATCACAAGTTTTTCAGATAATTCCCGAAGTTGTTTTCATTCTAATATAATTTATATTCTTTATTACAACCTACGTCTTGTACCCGGTCAAGCGTCAAACTGTACATTTTCCTAATTATAATCCAATAATCTCCTGTGTGTCAGTGGGAGACAACGGCTGCTTGCCGCCAGATAAAGGCAATAAAATTACAGCCGAATCGTGATTTGGCGGTAGCCTGCAGGTACACTGTGTTTATGCATCCTATTTTGTTACACATTATCCACTTAACACCCGATGTCGGTATAAGGTCAGACCGCTGAATATTCCTTCATTGAACTGGTAAATTTACAACTTTCTGAAGCATATGTCAACAGCACTTTGATGTTAATTGATTTCGAAATAGTTGACACGGACGACCACGCATATTTTGATTACGCTAATCTGCAAGCTGTCTGTAAGCCAGTGATAAGAAAATCGATAATTAATGCGTGTTTACACAGTGGTATTGATTATCAAAGGGTGCCGCCCGCATTAATTAGCACATGAAGCATGGAAAGTCCGCACGTGTCACTACCGCTTCAAAAGATGCAAAAAAAAAAAAACGTTCTGGTTGATGTTTTAGTGGATTCTTATTTTGTTAATAACAGACATCAAAGGAAATGAAATACGTGTCGTCCTGTAAAGAACGTTTATTATTTGGGCATCCGGACATGTTTATACAGCCGAGGAATTAATTTTGAATCTTGGACACCGTGTAAGGGAATACCGCACTAGAAAACAATTAAAGAAAATAAAAACGTGGTACGATTTTCTGTTTATTTGCATGTATTGCTAAAATATTTTAAAAGATTTTACCAAACAACAAAAAGAAAAATACAAATGATGTTGGAAAAAAACATTACACAATGAAAATGATGGAAAAGTTTGAAAAAAAAAAACAACAAAACATTACACAATGAAAATGATGGATAAGTTGGGAGATGCAAAAATGTCGGGATGACATTGTAAGGCATGTTCGGCAAGTTACTGGTGACGTTATCGGTCGACCGGGGCCGATTTGGATATAAAATTTCTTTAGCCCTGATTTCAAAGGTGTTCCGTTTAACAAACGCATGCGATCGATTGTGTACCGAAACACTGATTTTCGGTCTTCAGATTCAAATCAAACTTCCCAAAACACAGGTTCTGGTGTATTGATTCGTTTGACGTGTCATCGGTAACAATTCTGATTCTGAATCGTCTGCATTGCTGACATAGGTTTTCAGCTATCTACTATTTATGTTAATGAAGCGTATTTCTTTCGTAACCGGTAAAACATATTTGCTCAACAGCTAAACGGTTGTGGATAGATGTGGATAGAAAACAGCGCCCTGCACAATTTCCGATTTATACCCGGAAGCTCGATCCGTGTCACCAACAACAGCATACAGATGTGTTTACACAAATTAAAGTGTTCGACTTTTCCCGCCAAGCGTCTGCTATTTTGGCGCCAAAATATAGCCATGCACGAGGCAGTAGAATAGTCTTGTTTGTATTAATATGCATACATCTACCGATAGATGAAGCTAATCGTCTTAGGAGCGATTTGATTTTGGATTAAATTTTATGATTGAGGGATAAATGCAAATTAGAGACATAACTTGATCTTATTTTCACACCTTGTCACGCGGAACATTATAGGCTTATCGGTAGCGCGGAGGCTTGTGTTTACAGTGTAATTATAGAATAGACTGCATATCCGGCGTTTATTACACGATTCGGTTAACTAACATGGTCGGTTTGGTTGGACCCAAAGTTCAGTGTTATAACGAGGTTGAGGTGCATTTAGACACTTTGTCATGTCTGAAGTGTTTTTGAAGACAAGCAAAGATTTCATTGCCTTCGGGAAGAGCTTACATTTATTTTGATTAAGAAACTGATTTTTCATTCTCACTGTGAATTGATACATTTTACTTGGCTACTTCTATTAAAATGAGTCTCCCGTCTCTTCCAGAAGGATTTACACTTAAAGGAAAAAAGATGCTCCTGGGGAGCTGTTTCCTCTTCATGTAGGGCAGCCAGAAAAGCAAACAGGAGTTTACAACAGGCGTCCCTCTTGTGTAAATTATCTTGTTTATTTCTTGTATGCAGATAAAGCATACAGAAAACAGTCTGAAGGATTAAATAGTTTTTATTTCCTTCTCAAACAAGAAAATTTGTTTCAGGCAATAGTATCGCAATAGTATTGCAATAGTAGTCAGCAACAGTAATAGTATCGCAATGGTTCTTCCTGCAATGTCAATACTATCGCAATAGTCATTTTCTGACTATCGTTACATCCCTATTAAAACCAGGGGTCGCAGGATCGATCCCGGGCTTCTCCAGACTTTCGGATGAATCTTTAAACCGAAGGCCCGTCTCCGTATGACCTTAGCTGTTGGTGGGACGTAAAACTCAAACACTCACTCAATCACAACCCTTGAAGCGTGAATACATGTATCGTGTATGCATGTGTAATGCAGAAAAAAAATCATTTCGCACATGATATACTTGATACAACGTACTATTATGTCTGTACGCCCGTAAAACGCCAGTCTTACTCCAGTTGCAACTAAGTTCTTATTACGTTCGCTTTGTGCACTCCAATTTAAGACAGTCGTATAGTAGTCGCAGATAAGCTTGACTAGGCCGAGCTATTCAGGGGCCAGTTTCATCAAAGCATTTGCGACGTATTTTCGTCTTAAAAAGATCGTACGAAGTTCTTACGACAAAAATCCTGTTTCATCAAATGTTTAAGATCTGCGATGTTCGCACATTTTGTCGTTATTCTGAGATGAATATTTAGACATCGCACATTGAAATTTTCGTCTTAAACTTTGGACATGTCACGACCATACGGGCAGCATAGGTTAAAGCTCTTGAGTAACATTGTAAAAAGGGTTGTACGTAATATACCATTTCGCTTACCTTCGCAGATCACGCACATTAGTTATATAAGCCCATGCAACGAAGACCGTCGAAACTGACCCCTTTGTTATAATCTTTAGTTTGGGTTTGGGGTGGGGATTTTCTTAGTTTTTTTTTTTTTTAGAGATTGAGGGTACTCGTTAGAAGCGCCTCTTGATAACTCGTTAACCGGTTAGAAGGTAAAAGCCTGCCCAAGAAAAATGGTGCGAGTGGACCGCTCCTTAAACCCTAGTGGTTTCTTTGGTCGGAAGGGTTTATAATGTCACTTCATCTTAATGCCGGGTAAAAGCCCTGCAAAATCGGGAGCAGCGTCTCCATAATGGCCTAAAATATATGTACATTGAAGGGGACTTAGGAACCAACGCGTTCACGTAGTTTCTAAAGATTACCCACAATCTGCGATTAGACTTTTGATTAGAATGAAGACTCGGTGTACTTCAAATTAACACATCAAACTAGAATTGTCAATACGACACATATGCCCCCGCCCAGGGACAATCCTCACCAAGAAAAAAGCATGTTGCCAACAAAAAAGAAAAAAAAAAAAAAAAAAAAGACAGTATTGCTCGGCTGGAAAACTGTCCTTCAGAACATCGGCGTAGGTGTGGATAATGGCGTTTAAATATTGGAAAAAAGTGTGTATCATCATACCAGATATGAACAAAATCCATAAAAAATAACTTACCAAATGTGACATTGACCTTGAGTATTGATTTTCCTGCCCTTCCAACATTATTTCGTTTATTTCGAGCCGATCATTAATCAGATGTGGGCGATAACTAAACGGAGTAGCCGGAGAAACGACCTGTATCTTTCGTTATATCAAATACGAACTAAATCCATTAAATGGGTTGGGAAATGCGAGTTCTTATTAAAAAAACGTTGACACTAAAATTCTGAGTCTGTGACCTTGACCTTGAGGTCATGGGCATTGGCGCGATTATGCTGAAAATTATGAGTCTGTGACCAGGACCTTGAGGCCATGGGCACTGGCGCGGGTATCTGAATAAAACTTGTATATCTATCATCGTACCAAATATGAACCAAATCCATTATATGATTTTAAAAATATTTTCAACATTTTCTAAGTCCATAACTTGACCTAGAGGTCATAGGTCATGGCCAGTGTATTGCTGAATAAACCCTTTTTGACATATACATACCATCACCATTTCATCATATAGTCTGGAAAATATGAGCTCTTAAAATTTTAGGTTCTTCCTGGTACAATGCCTTAGCCTGAGGTTACAGGATCACGTACGTACACTCCGTGCGGCTGGACGTACGTACATGAGCGTACGTTCGTATGTACGAAATCCTTGAATGTCGACGGCGTGGGGAGGGGGTCGTGGTCTTGCGTACTGTCATTTCGTCTATGTGCAGGCAATTGTATAATTGTGTATACATGTAGCTATATAATTTAAAATCAGTCATGCTGTAGTATCTAAGTTGCAAATGAACTGAATTTATTTTTCATTGAAAGGCTGGACGGTTGGTTGGTTGGTTGGTTGGTTGGTTGGTTGATTTGAGGTTTAACGTCCACTTCAACACTGTATAGGTCATTTTGGAGACGTTGCTTACAATTTTGTGGGACTTTTACCCGGCACTAAGATCAAATGACATATCAAGCCCTGTCGCCCAATGAAACCAATAGGGTTTATTAAACGTCACTACAACTGGTATCTAGGAATGCGTGGCGGCCGTAAAAAGTCTCCCTGCCCTACATCATAGTGTAGTTTATATTTTCTTGTCCTTTGGGATCATTGATTCTATTGTGGAATTCTGAAAATATTTAAGGGTCACTGATGATTCCTAATTGGCCGAAACGAGCTAGTCTGGCCCAGAAAACATGAACACTTCATATTTTCAAGTTCAGTGGTGTACTCCTTGCTTCGAAAGGATATCCCTTTTATAGAACATATTTATAAGCATGGACGGACCTACTCGCACCGCTTTGCCTGGGCAGGTTCGTGTGCGGTCGGTTTCAGCTCTGCGTGGAAGCATCATGCAGCCCATCTATTTCTTTAAGGCCAGATGGGCGTGGGTCGAAAGAAAGGCTCGACGGCCTGACAGTCGAACAATCAATAAAAATATTTGC
Source organism: Lucinisca nassula (assembly GCA_963580285.1). Classification (NCBI taxonomy): domain Eukaryota; kingdom Metazoa; phylum Mollusca; class Bivalvia; order Lucinida; family Lucinidae; genus Lucinisca; species Lucinisca nassula. The sequence goes on along the minus strand of OY757013.1, from coordinate 117,096,783 downwards.
TATAGACCTGTCAACATTGCCAACAACAAACCGGAACTGAAAACTGATATACGTAAAATACGACGGGCCGCGACATACCAAAGTCGTTAAAAATGATTCTAGCTGCTCCTCGCTTGGCTTGGCACTCAGATTTACGGGGTAGAGCTAGGACTGGTCGATCCAGTGTCAGGATAATGTGACTGGGTGTGGTATCATGTAATGTGTCTGGGACATGATACTTCAGTGAGGCAGCACTATAGACGTGAGCATTGAGCTCCCTGTCGCAACCAGACACCGTCGTGATATGACTGAAAAATTGTTGAAAGCGACGTTAAACCCGAATTCACACACACACACACACACACACACACACACACACACACACACACACACACACACACATGTAAAATAAAATACGAACACTTACAGAGGCTACGTCAGGTAACGTTATATGCGGTATCCTTATTAAACAACGTCATGCATTGACGTTTTGTGTTAAAATCGTGCATAAACTCTGTTTTAAGTTCATACGATAAATTGAATCTTGTATTCATGCTCTTGCATTTCTGAATTTATTAAAATGAGCGTGAAAAAAGTAATAAAATCCTCTGCGAAGTCTCACGTTATCTAATATTATAAACAACTCAACAATACACGTGCACTCATGCTGAAGAACGGCCCATCCCCAACCCCACCTCCACCCCCACCCCGCCGCCCCGCATTTACTGACAAACGCGCTTGTAAAAGGTTCATTATGACAACGTTAAATGAACGCTTGTCTGACGTCACGACGTCCACAAAACTGACCAATTCACCATTGTTACAGTGGGAAATAGGCCCAGAAAATTAATATCTGTATCTTACGATAATAAAATGGAGACACAAGTTTGAAACAACGTAGAATCAACGTTGAATCAACGTTGAATCACGTTGATTCAACCTTGCTTGTACTGAATATACATCGAGGTCCACCGGACCAATAATTTTAAAACGTGTTATCTACTTTACACGGCTATTTCAAGACGGCACGTGATCACGCATGTGACAATTAGTGGCCCTGTTTAAGCGCATATTCAAAATTGCGACATATTTTAGTGAAACGCAAATTTAGTTCGTACGAACGCTTTGCGATGTTTTAATGAAATTGACGTACGCAGTTCTTTAAAAAGTGCGTAAGAACAATTTAAGATTAATCGTACGATGTTTATTGATGAAACTGGCCCCAGGTGTTGTCAATATATGTCAAATTCGCTGAGTCTACCAGAGATTCGGTAGAGTGCCTTTCGCACGCTTTCTACAAGCGGACGAAATGGTCATATACGCCACAGCTATGCTTGTGTTACAGTTGAAGCCACACAATCGGGTGACTTGGTTTACCTTTTTGTTAATGGAATACTCCTTAGGCAGATACAAACGATAGCTCCGCCTAGGCAATCTTATCTGCGACTGCTATACTCTGGACTTAGTTACGGGTACTGTCGTAGCTAACGACAGCGCAAACTACGCCTTTGTTTGTATATGATTTTGGTTTAACGTCCCCGTCAACACTGCATAGGTCATTCTGGAAATGTTGCTTCCAATTTTGTGGGACTTTTACCCGACATTGAGATGAAATGACATCTCAACCCCCGGCCCCCGCCCATAGGGGCTTGAAGAAATATACGGGCTGCATGATGCTTCCACGCAGAACTGAATCCGGCCCGCACACTAGTACTGGAAAACCGCTTAGAGGATCTAAGCCTGTCCAGGAACCGCGGTGCGAGGCGGACCGTCCATGGTAATAAACCCTATTGGTTTCATTGGGCGACAGGGCTTGAGACGTCATTTCATCTCAATGTCGGGTTAAAGTCCCACAGAATTGGAAGCAACGTCTCCAAAATGACCTTTACAGTGTTGACGGGGACGTTAAACCTCAAATCAAACAAACAAACAAAACATCTCAACCCTGCCGACCAATGAAACCAATAGGGTTTACATGCATGGACGGTCCGACATGTGCGCCCCGCTTTGCCTGGGCATGTTTAGAACCTACGCGGTTTACCAGTACTCGTGTGCGGGTCGGATTCAGCGCTGCTTGATATCATCATGCAGCCCATATATTTCTTCAAGTCCCAATGGCGCCGCGGGGGGGGGGTTGGGGGGTGGGGGGTGGGGAGGGGGAGGGGGCGGTCAAACTACGCCTGCTTACGCTCTCGGTCCCGTGTTTTGCAGCATAAAGCCTACACAGTAATCATGTAATTACGGTAGGGATATTTTTCATGCACAGAGGATGGTTCTCCCGGCACAAGAGGGCCTGCAGTAGTAAGGGCGTCACTTTAGCCCCACGAACTGCGCATGCGCAGCATTTGTATAACTTCCGGTGAAACGTAAGCGAAACGATTAGATGACGAAACTACCCTAAATATCGGACGTGTGTTCGAATGACGTAACTCGCGGTAATTACGCCGTAAGTATCCTAAATGTTGAGGCGAAAGATGTTCCCGCGGATTGGCGAAGTTCGCCGTCCCCGATCTGGTCGGGGTGATCGGGGTCTACCCCGTTCGCTCGAGCGATCCTATCCCAATATTTAGGGAGATACTACCCGGTATAGTATCGATGAAATTAAGTCTCTCACCCGCAAACCAATTATCGCCTCGAAAACCGGGAAACAATGGAAGGTGTTGGAAGAGCTCGACTCGATGCGAGAAACTAGTAATGGACCGCGTCCCGGAAAAAAAAAGTTTGGTTCGTTCGATTTGAGGTTTCACGTCCCCGTCAACGCCTTATAGATCATTTTGGGAGGCGTTGCTTCCAGTCGCGCGAGACCTTTACCGGACATATCTACGACATTTGAATCTCGGAGAATCTTTCTCGGCTACGGAATTTATACGGATATCGCGGGGGCGTAGCCAGAGCAAAAAAAAAAAAAATATTGATCAATACAGAGCGAGTTTGGTCATGTCTAAATGATCTCATCTGATTGGTTGGAGCAATGAGTTAAACCTTTCTGCGTGCTGGTCAAGACCTCAGTTTCAAAATGAATTCGTGTTGTAAAGTGTCAAACCACGCGATAGAAAAACATCTTTACTCCGAGAGTATGGGAGCTTCTGTCTTTTCAAATAGACGTGTCATGTTTGATAGTATCAAGAAGTGTTTGGATAAGCCTGACAAAAAGAACGTGTGCGGTAAAAGGCTCGAACTCATAAAAACCTTTACTTTTGACATAGGAATTTTGGGATACAGCAGACGAACGAGCAACACCATTAAAGTCGTGTGTACTCAAACCAGGAGAAAAACGCTTGTCATAACCGCTTATCCGATAGTGACATTCATCGAACGTGTTTAGACACGTTGTATCCAATCAGCGACAGCCGTGAAAGAACCAATCGGATTGTACCGCATAAGTATATATACCTCGTTCGCGCGGTACTGTGTCATTCAATAAGGAAACATGGCAAACTACAGATGTCGGTTCAGTCTCGGGAATGATCGTTACGTGGAAGTGCACGAATGGAAGGGCGAGTTACGGGTCGATATCAGGGAGTGGAAAGACGATAAACCGACTAAGAAAGGAATCAGTCTAAACTTGATGCGGTGGAAGAATTGGCTCGATCAGTTGGAATACGTGGATAAGGCATTAGAAAAGAAACAGGTCTATAGATGTCATCTCGGAGGGAACGTATTCTGTAAGATCGGCGAAAATAGTGTCTGCGTAGATATAAGACAATACTGGAAACCACGGGACGAAGTTGTACCAACGAAAACGGGAATATGCTTGAGGCCATCGGAATTCAATCGTTTGAAAGACTTGTTATCAGAAATAGGAAATACATTGCCCGAACTCAACCCAGTGGTCCCTTGCTTTCTGCAAAGTGACCATTTGAATCAGTTGGGAGCTTTACAGTGCTCAGAGTGCAATCCGAACGATTACCAAAACTGGTGAAGACAGTGACACGAACGAAAGTAAATTGTCATAAACACGAAACAGACGTATACAACGCGTCATAATAATGGAGCATGATTGCGAATACGTGACAGAATATAGAGTGATAGACCCCAAATGACAAATATAAATATGTTTGGTATGGCAATGATGACTTTGGCGTTGTTGGATGAACTGTTGTTATGGCTGAGGTGTTTTCAATTACGACGGGAAGCCAGGGAGGCTGCGGAGCGCTTTATAGAAGCGTTTGAGAGACACGATGACGATGTATCGCACTTATATAGCGTTATATTGTAAAGGGGGAGTTCCAAATCTGCCCACGAACAGATTTTCTTGAAACTTCAGTTGTTGTTTACTTGAGGTCAAACAACTATATATATAACTTTGTTTCATTTGATAAATTACTATAGGTCTCAGGAGAGGTCCATGAGGTAATCCCCTGTAGAGGTCATACACACCTGTGAACTTTTCAGTCTTAAATCAATAGGTATGATTATTTTCAAATTTTGTTGCTTTGATTGGCAGCAGAACTCCATAAGGATTAATCTAATACAAAAAATGTAAATTTGTCTATGTCTTTTAATCTTCCTGATAAATTTATTTACAACATTTCTTCTATTTTTCATGAAAATTTGCAAAGATTAAGATGTTCATCATAAGTATTAGATGTGTTACTGATCTTGTCACCCCAAGATATTGCATATAAAATAGGTCACATATGTGTTCTATATAGCAAACAAATTTCAATAAAATCAGAAACCGGTAACAATGTTTTTGAAAGCTAGATATGGGTTCAGGTCAATTTCTTGTGCCAAAATCAGTTTCAATACCAAGAGACTCGATTTCCTTAAAGTGTATTGTTATTGTGTTTTATGTAAATTTAGGGCCACCTTATCATGCAAAGCTTAGCATAGGCATTTATATAATAAAAACTCACCCCACCCCCCCACCCATCCCCTACTACAAAAAAGTAAAAATAAAAAAATAAATAAAAAAAAAATAAAAAGTAAATGAGAACATACATTATCAACGTATACAAGTCAAGTTTTATCCAAACATTTTAAAGAGAAAAATAAAATGCATTCATGCACTGTCCATGATGAATGTTAGTGTTGACAATATTGCTGAAAAAAATTACATTATGACACAATAGGAATAAGACATGGTGGATCTTTTTACCCTATTTTATTTGGCCTTCTTGTACATTTTAAACCCTGCAATACAAAGACACTTGATGTCAGTAATACTCAATGACGTTATGATTTTGCTTAATTAATTACTTTCATAATCCTATTTTTTCCTTAATTATTTTTGTTGTTGTCATTTTCTTCTTTAAAATAAAACAGCAGTCAATAATTTGCAAACTTGAAGGGACAGACTGATTTTCTGATTTGTTCTTATGATTGATTGGTCCTTGTATTGTTGATGTTTTCTTACATCACTTGGTCAAAGAGACTCACACTCCGATCCCCCACCAAATGTTTTGTGAGATCATGGAAAGAATTTTCTGCATTTTTTTCTAGGTTCATTATAACATCTGCAAAAGTGTAAGGTACAATGTTTTAGTCTTCAAAATAAATGCAGAGCTAGTCACACTGGAACTAGTTGTAGAATTGTCATTTGGCATACACTTCCCTAAATGAAATAGGTGGAAGGCAAGTTGCTGTAACAAATTTATTTTATAGCTGATATTATATTTAGATGTAGCTATACCATTCGCATTTTTAGTCATATGTATGCAGTACCTGCCATCAATGTTAGGCTTTCTAGCTATGAGTTCATCAGTTTTACAAATGGCGTGAATCAGCTGTTAGCTGTACTACTAGCATATTTGCGGAGCCAAAATCTGCAGTTGGCTTTATATTTTTCTATAGCACTGATAGCAAATATAATGTTGGCTCTTTTCTTCCTCTGAAATAGTTTGAAAGTATGAATAGTCTTCCCTATTATATTAAATCATGTTACTCAAAAATAACTGGTTGGTTTCCAGATCATATTTAAGAATTTAACTTTCTTACACGGATTTTCACAGCAAGCAACATTTGTTAAGTTTTAAGTAGACTGTAGCTTAGTTCAGATTTTGAGGGGACATTGTCAGAGTGGTAAAAGAGCCAAAACAACAGTGTTTCCATTTTGTCTACGGTAATCTGTGTATACAGTGGGCCAAAAGTCTGTGGTATTATGAACTACCTGGCACACCATATTAAAAACAAGTCATCATAAATCTGGCTATTCAAACAAGCTGTGCCATTCCGGTATGACAGACTTTAAGTTGACTGCATCATACTAATAATACTGCATAATACATACTATTACAGAATCAAGAAAATTGTCTGGTTTACAGAACCATCCATTTTACTTGCCAATTCAACAGTCTTTGTCATAATAAGCTTCAGCAAGCTTTAAGATTACATTAAATACAAAAACTCTTGTTATATAATGAAATATATTTTATTGAATTGTTAATGAACACTCAAAATAAACTGTGTTATTGGTGTCCCCCAGGGTACCATAACTAATACAGCTGCTGATTATATGAGCTCTTACTATACACATCATGGTGTTAACATACATATATTCATGTTTATATATATTATTTGCGAGCAATTTCTCGATTGAAAGTGTTATACCATATCTCCAAATGGTTTGAAAAAAAATAAAAATCTGACCATTACTATTCAATTTTCAAATGCAGTATGTTACCGGTCTCAGATTTTCAAGAAAATTTGATAAAATGTTCTACACATATACAGGCAATTTTCATTTTAAAATTATGAGGTGACAAGAACTGCAACAGTATGAAATCAAAAGTCAAACAAACTCCAAAAGATTTTATGGTTGTGAAGTCTAGGGTCTCCTGCATATGAAATTGAAGATGGTCTATAGAACTTTACCTGAACAATAGTAAATGTGATACAAAAATAATCACAAATGACTACAGTGATGCCTGAGAACAAAATAACTCCAAAACATAAGAAGCTGTTGTGTATATGTACACTTGTTTGGGGGCACCCCTATTTTCGGATGCAGAAATAAACAAAACATTGTAGATTTATAATGAACACAGATATGAGAGCGAAATAGCTAAATAATGAACAGTCATTTACCAGGTATTAATTATGCACAATATCATGGAAATCTGTGCGTGGGCAGAACCCTATGGAAATTTACTATAGGCTGGAACTCCCCCTTACATGCATACTTTTTGAATATTTGTTTCAAACTTTATATATCCATTGTTTCCACGTGACACAGTATACACACTCGTTTTCATCGTTTTGTATCCTATAGGTTTAGTATCGTTTTATAGTTTTGTAAGAATATTCGTTTGCCATAGTCTTCGTTAAAATAAAGATGACTGACTGGAAGCAATATTTATCTTCCTTGTATTTTAATCCCAAATCCCCAGGCAGTTACCTAGGGCCGGAGAAACTGTACCAGATCGTCAAAACTCGAGGCCAATTTAAAATTGGCAGGCACCGCATACGCAAATGGCTGCAAGACCAGGAGTCGTATTCCCTGACTAGAGGCGCCAGACGTAAATATACCCGGTCTAGGGTAATTGTGGCTGGCATTGACAGTCAGTGGGATATGGATCTGATGGATATGGTTGACATTTCCAAACAGAATGACGACTATCGATACGTACTGGTCTCCATAGACATTTTCTCTCGTTTTGCTCATTGCCGGCCCGTAAAAAGTAAAAAAGGGGTCGATATTGTCACAGCCCTACGAGTCATTCTTAAAGGACCGAGAAAACCTAACACGATTAGGACTGACCGAGGTATGGAATTCCGTAGTAAAGAGGTCAATACATATTTAAAAAACAAAAACATCCATCATTTTTACGCCCTGAATACGGAGACCAAAGCAAATTACAGCGAACGGTTAATCAAGACTTTAAAACATAAGTTGTTTAGGTATATGATGAAAAATAGAACGCAGCGGTATGTCGACATTCTTCAAGATGTAGTTCACAGCTATAATCAAACCGTACATAGAAGTCTCGGTCAACCCCCGGCTTCCATTTCAAAGGAAAACGAAGGCGAAAGTAGGTTGCAGCAGTATTTATTGAGACAGGCCGGGGACAAATCGAAAAAAAGAAGCAAACGGAAAACCAAAAAGCAGTACAAATTTAAACTCGGTCAAACGGTACGCATATCGCACGTGAGATTTTTATTCGATAGAGAATATTCGCAAAAATGGACTGGCGAAATATTTAAAGTCAGCTCGCGTTTTAGAAGAGAGGGTATCCCGGTTTATAGGCTCGAATCCTGGGATGACGAAAAAGTGGAAGGTACCTTTTATGAACAGGAACTTCAGAAGATTCGCGTGGACGATTCTACCGAATATTACATCCAAGAGATATTAAAAAGACGCGTCCGAAACAAGCGAAAAGAAGTTCTCGTTCGCTGGTTGCACTGGCCCAAGAAATATGACAGCTGGATTCCGGAAGAAGACGTGAAAGACTACTCGTAGTCAGAAATCACGTGAATTTATGTCGGACAAAATAGACATACACACCAATTCGTATTCATTGTTTGACAAGACGCCAAGATGAAAATTACCAACGTGGTATATAGCGCCCAATTAAATTGTCCGATCGACCTGATAGAATTATGTCAACGTATATGGAACGCTCGATATGACCCGAGATCTTTTCCAGGTCTTATATGGCAGCATAGAACTATCGGTGGCAACTGTCTCGTGTTTTCCAGTGGTGCTATCAACTGCAATGGAAGAGCCTCAGACGTAGAAGAGGGACGGAAACGTTTGCGCAGATATGCCAGACAGCTTCAAACACTAGGTTATCCCGCCAGCCTAGGAACGGTTAGGATGTTGACAGCGTCTGCCAGTCACTCTCTTAGCGCTGAATTGGACTTAAAGGCGTTGGCTGAGGAAAGAAGTGTAGTGTACGAGCCAGAGTTGTTTCCGGCTCTAAATTTCAAAATAGATGGCGTAAATTTTTGCTGCTTTCATACCGGTAAAGTGGTAATCACGGGTATCAAATGTATGAATCAAATGGATGACGTGGTTTTACCAACACTGATCGAGCTTGAGCTCTATACTCGTAAGAAGCGGTGACAAGAAACGCCGACTAAAATCATGGAACATTCCAAAGTTTTCCGTTCCATTCGCTATTTAGCGACCTTGAGAGATGCCTTACCCGTGGATCGTAGAACCCTGTTACGAAATATTACTCGATTGCAAATGTCATCCATTAGAGAGGTAGCCAAAAGACTGACCAACGGAACGATCAATCCTCTAAGAAGGGATGCAAGACTCTTCGAAAGGAGAAGGCTCGCGCTAAGAACGTTAGGGTCGAATAGAGTTAGTTTCCAGAGAAAGAAAGCATTGGTAAACAGACATTCGTCGTTCATTCCGTCTATGCTGAGAAGCGTTTACCTGATACAAACCATCGTGGACGAGATCCGAACCACCGCAGAAACATGACAGATTTTTACGCTTATCTCAGTAGCAAAGACTCTTTGGATTTACGTAAGAACAACAACCCTTCCGACTTTTGGATCCAATTTCATAAAACCTATACTCTGGACGGTCACTGGGTGTGCGCTCTCAAACAGATATCTTTGACGTTAAACTTTACGCCTAGATCGAGAAGAATATATCTCTGTTGCGATATCGTGGAGGAATCCTACGTAAGAAACAGAACTATACCGGTGTTGAGAAATATCGAGATCGACAACCGATATAAAAAGCTCAAATCTGACAGGTTTGAAGACGCCATCTATCTTCCCGTAAACGTGTCAAACTTGACCGCCCTCAGATTATATCTACTAGACGAGGATTTACAACCCGTCACTTTCGATTCGAACGATCTGCATTGCGTGTTACATTTTAAACAAAATGGGCTCAGTCGAAGTGTACGATATTAAATCGCAAAAATGGGTCCCCTATATACCAGACTATGACAAATGGTACCAACATTTTAAAGACTTGAGCGACGGGTACGTTCAACCCGATCACCTCGGTCGTTACGTGGTGGGCGTGGGTGAAAGAAACAGAAAATTGAAGGAAAGTCAAATTCCCGTGGTAAAATTGGTCAGTCCGGTCGCTCAAGCGGTAGAGATGGCCAAATCCGACATAGAACGTAAGAAAGAAGGTGGTAAGAAGCGTAAGAAGGGAACGGTTGCCAGAAAAGCATTACCCAAAGAATTTAAACGGTACGCTTACAACCCGGAAGATCAAGTTTAAAGAACGAAATGGACAATTGTCATCAGGAAAATTTATCGTTATTTTCATTACCACCATCAGATACAGCTTTTCAGTCTAGAGAATGGATCGAATATCGACCTTCAAATCAAGTCACTTCCACCTCAGCGATAGATTTTAACATTCCTCCTCAGTCATCCGCTTACGTCGATCTCAAACACAGCGTGTTAAACGTGAAACTGCGCTTGACAGATGCTCAAGGTGTTCCGGTAAAAGAGGACCGATCTCTCGGACTGATAAACCTTCCATTGCACACGATATTTAGACAGGTAGACGTCACGTTTCAGCAGACATCACTGTCTCATATCGGAACTAATTACGCTTACAAAAGCTATATAGATACAATTCTTAAAACCAATCAAGCCACGCAGGAAAATATACTGTCCAGTCAGCTATTTTATAAAGATACGAGATATAACCCAGACGCGGCAAATGCCAGGCTTGGCGGTAACGCGGGACTTTTCGAAAGATACCTCGCAACGAAAGACGGGAAAATTGTGGATCTGGAAGGCCCATTATTCCTCGATCTGTTTCAACAGCCAAGACTGTTGGTGAATGGCGTCAGTATTGGGATAAAATTGTGGCCGGGTCAGGACGCTTTCAGACTGATGTCCGACAGTCCAGATCCCGACGAAAAAGTTCAGATCTTGGATGTTAGATTTAAACTATGCGTACAGCGTTTAAATGGAGGAGTTTTAGTAGCTCACGAAAAACTCTTTCAAGATCAACCCGCCCTCTACCCGTATCTACGATCAGAGATAAAGACTGCCTCCATAGCTCCAGGACAGTACGGATTCAGTGCTGACGACATTTTTCAAGGCCTCGTTCCGAGCAAACTCGTGGTAGGACTGGTGTCTAGCGCGGCGTACACCGGCGATTACAAGAAAAACCCGCTAAACTTTCAATCGTTTGACTGCAGTTCGGTCGGGTTGTACGTCGATGGACAGTCATACCCCTCTCAGCCTTTGCAACCCAATTACAGCGCCGATCAGTTTGTCGACTGTTACAGAACTTTGACGCTCTTCAGAAAAGATATTAACGTGAGTAGAGGCGATTACAAACACGGATACTGTCTCTATGTACTAGACGTAGATCCTTACTATACGTTCAACACTAAAAGAAAAGGTCATTGTCGGCTGGAACTCAAGTTCGCGACACCCTTGCTGGAAAGCGTCACCCTTATCATGTACGCTACATTTCCGGAAATTCTCCACATAAACCAAGCCAGATCCGTGTACTTAAAATGAATAACCTTCAACTACAAAGTATTCTAAGAGGGTACCCCGTCAGAATTTGTTCAGTCGATAATGTTAAAAAGGAGAGATTCGTGATCGCCAATACGGACAAAAGCGGTGGACCGGGCAAGCATTGGGTTGCATTTTACTTTAATGAAAGTGGACACGACGAATTCTTTGATTCTCTCGGTAACACAGCGGAGTACTATAATTTTGGACATGTATTACGGAAACCGTATTTAAGGAACAGAAATCGCTTACAAGACTTTGGTTCTGATACGTGTGGCCAGTACTGTATATATTATGTCGTGTGCCGATATGTCGGAATGTCATTGAAAGATATCGTAAACACGTTTAGCGTGAGAGATTTAGAGATGAATGATAGATTTGTGAGAACATTTGTAAATACAACGCAACTATAATGTAGTTTTACATCGCTTTATTTCAATAAAACTTTTATAACAAAAATATTGTCTTTGTTTTAAAATGATATCCAGTCCACGAATTTATCAGTCTTTGCTTTTTCTGCCTTTTTCTCCCGTTTCCCCGGGGGTGGAGGCGCGAACACGGTTTGGCTCTTTGGCTCGGTCTTCTTTCTCTTCACCATAGCGGGGGATGGTTTAGTTTCCACCTTTTGCGAGTGAGAAGATGGCGTTTGCCTTTCTACGGAAGGCTCTCCTTTAACATTCAACATCCTTCGGTATTTATCGTAGGGGACAAGTACTAGCTTTTCCATCTCTATTTGAGTACTGCTTCTAAGTAAGGTATGACTATTTTCAGCAGAGTGAAAATGAAACGTTGTTTATCCGAAACGGCCTTTTTCTTGTGATGATAACCAACGGTTCTATCTCCCAACAGGTGTAAAAGGCGTCTCTCGCGTTTAAGCGCTTTTTTCTGTGCCGAGGTCAACTTTATCTTGCATTTCACGACGTTATGCGCTATCTGACTTATCGCTCTCAGTTGCTGTCTGGTAATCGTTCGCAGTAGTACCTTGCGTTGACCCGGTGTAGTTTGGGCAAATAAAAGCAAAAAGTGACGTTCTTGTACGAGTAGCTGAACCATGGTTCCTCTTGTAGTAGAAGTAAAACAAAGATCAGGAATTGATACAATTAACTTACTCCATCCATAAAAGACACCAAAGGGAAAGAAATACAAACATTAAGCGACCAGACCATAATGGAAACCTAAACAAAGGAAGGCCATATGGACAGTTACTTTCCCACAAAATGGCCATATGGCCATCCAAAATTAAAAGACACAAGTGATACACACAGTAAGTAACAAACAACAACATAAATAAATCGCCACAGAAGAGCCGCCTTGGAACGGTCAGTGTAAGATTTCCACTGGGGGGCTTAAATCGATTTTACGTGGCCACAATCCTCGCCCTTACTTCCGTCGCGATTTAGACAAATAATTTGTTCAGTCCGCATGAAGGCCTCCTAACTCATCAGTGCACCATCTCCGTGAACACAGAAATCAAAGAACCACAGAGGTGAGACAACGGTGAGGACTCGACAGCAAGAAACCACTGAAATGCTGGAGCAAAAGAAAACCAACAGTTAGACTCCGATGAGCCCGACCAGAGACAGGTCTGTTTCTTGTTCTTACGTCAGTCGATAAACCACGGGGTCTTCATCCGGGAATATGCGAGTTCTAAGACGATATCTGTTGTCAGCATGAGGACTCATATCTACCACAAAATAGCCGTGTTTTTCGGTGCTGAGAGCATCTTCGTACGCTCGTAAGAATCCTTTCGATTTCCCGGGATGCAGCTGGCGTCCTAGAATTGCGACTTGAGACGCATCTCGTAGATTTTTCAGAAGCACCATATACCACGTGTTTAAAGCTATCGTTCTGGCATGTTTACCTCCCGGATATAAGTTTTGAGTTATCAGTATCACACTGACGCATTTGTGATGGGTCCCTTGCGTAAATAATAATTCCATGTCTTTGTTGCTCATAACTTGGTGCATTAGATCATCGATGACGATAAGCTTATGACGCTTGTCTTTGGTAAACTCGTCAATTTCTTCGGTAGAGGGTAGACCCCGTTTACTATAAAAATTGGGTATCGTCCGTTCCATGTCGTCGAAGAGATCTTGGTGTATGCCGTAGCAGTATAATACGTGGGTAGGTGGTTCTCTCGTATATATGTATTGCAAATTATTCAGGAACTTGTACACCCACCTCGTTTTACCGCTACCCGTTTGACCACTGATACACATGCTAGAGCAAGGTTCGAAAGGCAGGGTACAGCTCATTTTTTAAGTTTTGGGCTGGGTAAGGCGTAACCTATGCAACTACTCAGGAGGCTTATCCAAAGCTCGGTAGATCCGTTTTGTAAAGACAAATTAACTATAGAGGTGATGATGATGACGTATACAATGATCATCTGGCAAAAGTAGACTATTTCCGCTTTAGGTATACGGGCACCTAACAAGTGCCACCTCTCCGAATTTGATCGATTTTCTTCATCTGATCTGGGTTCATAAATAAATGCTTCCCTTTCGGGTTGATGGGGCTCGTTTGTTTCCATATTCTTTCGAGGGGAGTGAAATGAAAATGAAGAATGTCTGTTCTTACTAACATTTATTTGTTAGCAGTTAACTAGTGACGTATATTACAAGGATAGAAATGAAGCATTGGAACGCTTCGATTTATACATTTTTCATAAATACATAGTAAATAAAAAAGTCATATGTTAACAATTGTTATATAACTTACTCATGTTTTCGTGTAACAAAGATGTAACTGAGTAACAACGAGATATCCATACCATATACGGTAAATATGTTCTATAAGCAAGGCCTACACCACAGAACTGAAAAAACATGGAGTGCACATAACTTCTGGGCCAGACTAGCTAGTTTCGGCCAATTTGGCCTCATCAATCCTGTTTTAGTGACCACGTCTATTAAGCAAGCAATCTGTCTTAAGCAAGCAGGCGTTTGTTTTCCAAACGGGGTAAACGCAATAAATTTCACCTGTATTAAGCAATCGCCTGTCTTAAGCAAACACATTTCGGTAATCCTTTAAATGTTTGCTTAGTACGGGTTGGACTGTACTGCATACAATGGAAAAAAAAAATCACTTCAACGAAAAACGAAACGGGTTGATGCAAGAAATTGTTACGACCGTGACAAAACATGACACAGTCTGTTCAAAAATCGAAACGTGTCCTATGGTAAAACGCGTGTTAAACAACAAAAATACGAACGGTAGTTACAAAAATGTGAACGGTAAATTACAAAAATCAAAACGCCTCTGGTACGTTTCCAGAGTGGCTGTTACCAAATATCAAAATCATTCCAAATAATATAAACACTAATAGTCGTATAACTTATATAACTGAAATATACTTTAAAAAAAAGTGTCAATAAAACCATTGACGATCGAACGTCATCACCAGTGACAGTAACAGAACATTGTAAATATCGCATTCTGAATGCAACAATACCGAGATGATATCGACGAAAAATGAGAAGCTTAATACAAGATATTGAAACGACGTTAACAAATGTTGAAACGGCCTGATGAGGTAAATGCAATAAATTCCACCCGTATCAAGAAATTGCCTGTCTAAAGCAACAGCATTTCGATAATCTCTTAAGTGCTTGCTTAATACGGGTCGGACTGTACTCTATACAATACAAACAACCACATCAACGAAAAACGAAACGGGTTTGTGCAAGAAATTGAGTCGACCTTGACAAAACATAAAACAGTTTGTTCAAAAATCGAAAAGTGTCCTTTTTTTTTTTTTGGTTTGGGTTTTACGGCCCTTTCAAGATTATTTCACTCATATCGAGCCAATCGTTAATCATAGGTGGGCGAAAACCGGAGTACCCGGAGAAAAACCACCTGACCTTCCGTTGCAGAACTTGGCGTCTCACATGTGTCCCGAGCGAGGCTCGAACCCACGGCAATGAGAGACCTAATGATCAAGAGTCAGCGCTCTTATCCATTAGGCCACGGAGGCCCGTTCGAAAAGTGTCCTAACACAGTAACATAACGCATTGTAAATATAACATTCTGAATGTAACAATACCGAAGTGTTATCGACGAAAAATGAGAAGCTTAATACAAGATATTGAAACGACAGTAAAATAAAACTTCTATTGTATCGATTGTTAATAATGATGTACAAAAATAAAACATTCTGAATGCAACAATACCGAAATATATCGACGAAAAATGAGAAGCTTAATACAAGATATTGAAACGACAGTAAAAAAAACTTCTATTGTATCGATTGTAAATAATGATGTACAAAAATGAAAACGTGTTCTACGGTAAAATAGGTGTAAACGTGCAAAAATAACAACGACTGTGACACAAATATAAACATTAATTACAAAAATCTAAACAGCTCTCACACATTTCCAGCACACCTAACGCAAAAATCAAAACGACCCTTTCTTTTAAAAGCCAAAAGGTACAGTGTCATAGTTTTCCAAACGTCTTCGTTTGGTATAAACCATTTGATAAGTTTTTTCTTCTTTACGATTTATCAATATTCTTTTTCGTTTTTCCCTGCAAATTTTGTTTGGATTAGACACCGTGATATTCGGACAACTTTGAGGACTGGTTACTATTCGTTTGACACTGTCAAAATTTATTAATTGAGAATTAGTGTAATTCAAAGTGAATCCTCTGATTTTACAAATTTCTTTTTTAGTGTTAGTTTTGTAGGCGTAATTTTTTGGCCCCCCAGACACAAACTCTACAATGTGCTCCCCAGTTTGCAATTCATCCGTGAGTTCGCCCAGGTAGTCTCCCAGGGGAGGGTCATACTGACCGGGACGGCTCACGTAAATAACGCTGTCCGTATCGTAATACAGGACCCGTCTGTCTAACTGTTCTAGTACACTGTAAAGTTTGAGTCTGGCCCAGCACGTCGTAAATGTAGCCAAATAGATGTTTGTCTTGTTGTCTTCTGGCTGACAATCTTTCTTATATAACCATTCGATTTGTACGGTATCATTGGTCAAGATGTGAAAATTAAGAGGTTGTTTCATTGGATCGGTGAATAGCTGGAAGAATAAATTTGCTTCCGTTTCGTGGAAAAATTCTGACTGGCGCATATTTAGCCTCTGTCCAAACTTGCCCCAAAAACTGTTGAGGCATAATTTGGCCAGTTGCCTCAGTCTGGGGTTCTTTACGATGTTTTCCCGATTCAAAGAAACGCCCTCTTTTTCGAAATACTGCGAAATGTAACGGTCCATGTCGTTTTCGTTTTGGATCCAGTCAGGGGGACCGCTGGCTTCTTGTTTAAACTTGAGGAATGTGTTAATATACTGAGCGAACAGTCCCCCTTCTCTGGTTTCTGGGTCGTATTGGGTCGTTTTCTCCCAGTGGTAAACTTCGTAAATTTTGGACAGAGTGTACCCTAGTCTAATAGCCGTTTCAATCTCCGGAGTACACCACGTGCCAGTCAACTCTCTTTCCTGATCCGAACAAGCGCAATGATTTTGGTTTTCGGTATCCGCGCAGGTCCTACATAAAGGAAATTTCAGCTTGCCATTGGACCTATAAGGTAGTACAGGGTGGTACAACCCTCTAGGAGGGAGTATCTTGACCTTGGCAATGCCGAAATAGTCCTTTATGTCCTCAAAGTCTTTCGTGATGATAGCGGGGTGACCTACGGGATAGCGACTGTACTTATTTACCCAAGGGTACAGACTGGTGAAATCGACATATTTAACGCGTTCGTTTTCGGACGTTTTGTAGTAGAGTTGACTCGCATTGGTGCGACCCCCGAAGAAACTATCTCTAGGATCCAGTCTGTCCATTAAATCTAGTTGATTAATGAAATTTTGGAGGTCAGCGTTTTGTTTTTTCATATTTTGAAATTCGTGTTCCCAAATGCAAACGTATCTCATTCCTAACCGTTCTATATATGCCTTCTTTTTCATGGTCAATGCAAACAATTCTTTAACAGATTGGTTGGTGAGTGGATGGTACGTGTCTTCCCTGTTTTCCGAGAAGCATTCAACACAGCCATGAAACAGACACCCTTGATATTCGTAGGCGGTGTTTGTTTCAGCGCAATATCCGTCCAACTTGTATCGGGTGCCTGGTAAGGTTTTTTCGCCAGTATTCAAAGCGTGTTGAATGCGGACATTGTCGACACGCGACATCCACTCCAACCACTGTATGGACGTTTTACTATATTGATCGTTGTAACCACCGGGAGGGATTTTCGCGATAGGCGTGCTTACGAACTCTTTCGCACCCACTCTCTCCCCTTTCAGTTCGGATTCGTGGACCCATTTGTCGCTTCGGAAAATGAATAGTTTCCCGTCAGACATTTTGGCGGGAATCCATTCATTTTGCCCTTCTATTTTCACCTTCCACTCCTCTTCAATAAACTTTGTTCTGAAAACGTTCATGCATACCGATGCAATTGTAACTGAGTCAAATGGGTCCACGGCCCCGTCCCATTTCTTTTGTAATTTATCTCTATCATTCATGACACCCGTAGCATTCATCAACAACTCTCTAAATTTCAAACACGCCTTTCTCAATATATCAACATCGCTACGACAATACTCTAACATTTCTTTTCTAAAATCAAATACGTCATCCTTTCTATCATTCAACCACTCTAACAATTCCTTTCTCTCTTTCTCACCCATGAAATTGTGTCCGTAATATTTCGCATCCGGGTATGGTCCCACATAATTTTGATTCTCTAAAGTATTAAAATAATGTGGGAACCATCCCTTCTTCAACTCTGTCAGTCCAAACGCATCGGGTAATGACGACAATTTCATGGGCAAGAAGTTGAGACTGTCAATCACCTTGATATGTAAATCTCGCTCCACCGTCATGTACATTATTTTCGAACCGCTATAAATGATTTTATCGGGCCGCATGGATTGGTCTATGAGGTACTCTAACAAAAAGTAACCATCATAGCCTTTCATGTTGTGGGCAATGATTTTGAAGTATTTATGATGGTCGGAAAACAACCATTCGCCAAACTTTTCTGCGGTATCCGCTCCTCGAAAAGTGACCTCCCGAAAACCGCATTTACCGGGACAAGGACCATCGTCTTCGTTGTCATCACATTCCGGGCAACGGGTACCGCATTTTTCGCAAACAGATTTCGGGGTCAAAGGATCATTAATACAATTGGGGCATACGGAATGAGCCACGACAAAGTTTGGCCGATGTGTGGCTTTTCCGCACCACGAGGCGTTACAATGGCGACATTTGGAGCAAGATTTACATAACTGTTCCGATTGACAGTCTTTACAATCATTCTTTTTCAAGGGCTGATAATTCTCACACTCCGCTCTCTCATCCTGGCTACATTCGAAATCGGCGAAAATATATTTTGGAATGAATTCTTCCTTTGCCGATGTAGATCTTAAATAACATAGATGATCGTCCATCACATACTTGTGACAAGAGGAACACAGATGTTCACCGCATTGGTGTTCCTCTGTCTTCCTCTTGTCTTTTCGAATAACTTTATAACACGAGGGACACTTCCAGTATTTATCGCACTGGGAAGGCCCGCGCGGTTGCCCCTTAGATTTACCTTTTTGATAAACCGGTACTTGTTTATGCTGCTCGTAACACGCGTCAGACCGACAGTGCATGTTACAGTCAGGACAAGTGACCGGTTTATCGGTTTTGGGGCAATCGTCGGTTTTACATACTCTACAAAATATATCACAATGGTGCTTTTCCCTATGGTCAAAATGCTTCAAACAGGTCTGACAAAAGTACATAGAACAAAAGAAACCGGTAATCGAGGTGATTGAATGAAAGTGGTCATCGTCTACTTGGTAAACGTATACGCAAGGCCGGTCATCGGTGCTGGGACTGGTAATAAACTTATTACCGAGCCTTGCGCTGACCACCATCACCCTCACTCCGAGTACCGATTCAAATGCCGCTAAATCGTTCAAGCTAGCAGGTCTGTCAAGAGGTACTCCGGCCAGCTGGCTAATGGCTACTGCCAAATCCGTTTGCTCGTGCCTGTCTTTGGCACGAACTTTTTTGTAGAAGTTTTCGGGCACTTTCCTATAATGCAAAATGAGTTCGCGATTGCTTTTCTTCCCTCGGGTTTTAGAAATTTCTGCCCACTCTTCGGGCGTACATTGGTTTAATTTAGCCCAGCTGACCGAAATGGCTCTTGCCAGACACAACTGATCATTATTTACAATCGATACAATAGAGGTTTTGATTTTACATGCATTTGTCTCGCCTTTTAGATTTGTGATCCTTTTTCGGGCACCTCCCTTGGGTAGATCGACGGAACCGATTAAGATGTCGAAACTGTCATCAACGGATAAGTTTTTATTACTGTTGAGGACATTTTCGATGGTTTCCATGACCATGTTCGCGTTGATGTCGTCCCAGGGCTGTAGGGGAACTACGATAGGATCGTGCAATCCTTCGTGTTGAATGATCACGCGACCTAAATCGTTTCCCGCTAACGCGCCCCGGGCTTCATTCAACACTCGGTCGAACATCTCATGCAAACCATCTCTGATGTCCTCCAGTCTTTCTCCGTGATGCTGTTCGTCAATCTTAACCTGGTATCCGCGATCTACCGCTGCATTTTTGGCGTACGTCCTTCTCGATTTCTCTCTAATTTCGTACTTCAGTCCATTGGCTGGTGGTGGGGTGTCGGGTTTGTGAGATGGTCCCGGCTGAGGCTCATCCCCTCTTCCTACCTGTAATTATAAAAATAATAATCGTAATAGTAATAATAATAATAGTTATAATAACAATAATTAAAGCGATAATAATAATGATAATAATAACAATGACAAAACAACAACAACAACAACAACGTCTCCTACTTCTACTCCTACTTCTACAGCTACAATTACCACTCCTGCAACTACTTCTACTACTACTACTACTCCTACTCCAACTACTACTACTACTACTACTGCTCATTCTAATATTTCGACTACTGTTAATAAAAATAATAACAATAACAAAATATTAAGAATAATACTGGTTATAAATAATAATAATAATAATAACAATGATGATAATAAAAGAACAACAACGTTAACTGCTACTACTACTACTACTACTACTACAAATACTACTATTTCGACTACTGTAAATAAAAATAATAATAACAATAACAAAATATTAAGAATAATAATGGTTATAAATAATAATAATAATAATGATGATAATAAAACAACAACAACGTCTACTACTACTATTACAACTACTACTATTACTACTACTGTTAATACATATAATGAAAAAAATATTGATAAAATGATGATTACGATGATAATAAAATAATGAGTATTTACCTGCACTACGGAGTTTCCATGCGAATCTTCTCGCTCCCCGCTTATTTCTTTCTGTTCCTCAAACTGAAATGATAATAATGATTGTAATGAACTGATATAACGCATGGCTGAAAATGGATAATATTATCAGTTTTACAATGGATGCAAGAAAGACATTTTTGAAAACTATGTCTTAACATTAGTGCACATGATTATCGTTAATTAAGATAAAATCGTTGGTTTAATACAATTTTGCTCAGACTTCTTTTAGCAGAAATATGTATGACAGTGGTTAATTTATAGAATTGAATATATTTACCTGTGCCATTTGGCTCAATTCACCGTCTTCAATAACCAACTCCGTAGTGTCCCATTCTTCCATCTGAAAAAATATAACATTTTTACAACGATAACAAAAACGACGACAATTGCTCATCTTGATTAAAGCCCGCTATAAAGAAACAGTTTGTGCATGTAGTGATTAGATTTTTTTTTTTAAACGAAAAGTAAAGAAAAGACCTGATACAATATACCATCTAATATTTTTTATCAGGACGAATGTTTGAAAAAAAAAAAACAACAACAGTAAAGCGATTTATTAAATAAACAGAAATCGATAGAACCGCCATGTCGAAAGCAGTTCTATCGAGTCCCCACAATCTATGTTTTGAGCAGAAATAAGAAAAATAGCACAATTTTTCATCTTAAAAAATCCATATAAGCAGAAAAAATGTATTTGTATAGGCGTGTTTTTTGTAATGGATTAGATTTTAAATACAGAAAGGACAGGACACCATCTAATATATATATATTTTTTTTTTTCAATCAGAACGTGTGTTGTAAATGAAAAGTAATTTATCAAAAGAACAGAAATTTACCCGTATATCCTGACTTAAATCTCCATCTTCAATCACGAGCACTGTCTCATCCCTTTCTTCCATCTGTAATAATAATAATAATAACGATAAAAATAATAATGATAATTATAATAGTGATAAAAATAAAAATATTGTGGGGGCTTGGCGTGACCGTCTCGATGATGCGGTTCTTTCGAGTACCCACAATCTATGTTTAAGATCCGAAATAAGAACAATAATGTATACCCCTACAAATCCCAGTTTTCCTAAATAAAAGCGGGGTTTCAAGGGGTCGAAATTTTCAGGCGTGTTTTCGTGAAACAGAGAAAAGTTAATTAAAATTCTTACCTTTCCCCGACCAAGTCTAAGAGACGCGTTTTTAAATGCATATTAAATACAGTTGAAAGCCATATAGTTTTAACCCGGGAATTTTAACACAATACATTACGAAAACACGCCTATACAATTACACCGCGAATTATAACGCCGAAAAAAAAAGAAAAGTAAATTTTAAGATGAAAAAAATATGGAGATTTCTTTATTTTTTGCTAAAACATAGATCGTGGGGGCTTGGTAGGACCGTTTCGATGAGGCGGTTCTATCGAGTATCCACGATCTATGTTTCAGATCCGAAATAAGAAAAATAATGTATACCCCTGCAAAACCCCAGTTTTAGTAAATAAAAGAGGGGGGTTCTAGGGACCGAAATCATTTTGGGCGTGTTTTCGTGATGGAACGTATATGAAACATGGAAAAGATAATTAAAATTCTTACCTGCCCCGACCATTCGCCATCTTCAACACAGGACTGCGCCAGTGTGTCCATTTCGTCATCAAAACTTAAAGCATTTGATGCTTCGTCCATTTCTATTTGTTCTCTTACAAAATCCAGCGCGAGTTCGAAATTAACAACACTTTCCATCTTTATCACTCAACTGCTAAAACGATATTAAAACGTTAGGACGGACGTGCGCGTTCTTACGAGGAAGCTGAAATCAAAACGAGGCTATCGTCTCCCATTGGCCGATTTTCGACACATTCGGAATGTTGCTTGGCAACTAGTTTTTGATTATTAATAAACGCCGCCATTATAATGGTCAAGGCGTTGTTATTATGATGTAACGCGGGAACTAATTAAGATGACTTTCTCTGCGACTGCACCTGTCAGTAGTAATATCCTAAATGTTGGGATGGAAGACTGCTGCTGCCGTGCACTGGCACACGCCGCGCGTACAACGTTAAAACGACGTCGTTTCGTTTAACACGCGCAACAATTTGCGTTAACGGCTGACCGACTGCCCCTGACCAAACGGAGCTAACCCCGATCGAGCGCGTATATTTCCGCTATGCCCTCAGTCAACCCACTTTATACCGACATTCGTTATAGCGGCACACTCTTTATAACGATAATTTAAATGGTAGAAATCCTCAAAACTAAGCATTGATCTGATCAGCTTGATAGGAAATGCTTGTATAAATTACATAGCCAAGAAAAAAATTCTCCGAGATACAAATGTTGTAGATATATGTTAGAATAGCCTCGCCGAGGCGGTTCTCACGAGTACCCATAACCTATGTCTTGGAGCAGTAATAAGGAAAATAATGTCGCGCGACTGGAAGCAACGTCCCCAAAATGATCTATACGGCGTTGACGGGGACGTGAAACCTAAAATCGAACAAACAAAACTTTCTTTTCCCGGGACGCGGTCCATTCGGAAGCGAGCGTGTTTAGAAATTTAAACGACAACATCAGCCTTCTAAACGCTATCTTCCAGCGAGTTTCATTGTTTTCTAGTTTAAAGGCGATAAGCGTTTCGCACTGAGTGTCGGAGACAATCGATTTGTCAATATCGCAGGACTGCACCGGGTAGTATTACCCTAAATATTGGGACAGAAAAAAACGGTGTAGATCCCGATCACCCTGACCAGGGTCTGCACTGTTTGTCATTCCACTATTCCACCAGAACACGTTTGCTACATCGCTTGAGATCAAACTTTAGGATATTTACGGTGACCTCCCTTCAGGTGCCCCAATTTTTAGGGTAATTACAGCTGATCAAAAATCCTATCATCATTTGCTTCTCATTTTACGCTCCACTCTCATAATGCATACTGGCTACGCCCCCGCGATATCCGTATAAATTCCGTAGCCGAGAAAGATTCTCCGAGATACAAATGTCGTAGATATGTCCGGTAAAGGTCTCGCGCGACTGGAAGCAACGTCCCCAAAATGATCTATACGGCGTTGACGGGGACGTGAAACCTAAAATCGAACGAACCAAACTTTTTTTTTTCCGGGACGCGGTCCATTACTAGTTTCTCGCATCGAGTCGAGCTCTTCCAACACCTTCCATTGTTTCCCGGTTTTCGAGGCGATAATTGGTTTGCGGGTGAGAGACTTAATTTCATCGATACTATACCGGGTAGTATCTCCCTAAATATTGGGATAGGATCGCTCGAGCGAACGGGGTAGACCCCGATCACCCCGACCAGATCGGGGACGGCGAACTTCGCCAATCCGCGGGAACATCTTTCGCCTCAACATTTAGGATACTTACGGCGTAATTACCGCGAGTTACGTCATTCGAACACACGTCCGATATTTAGGGTAGTTTCGTCATCTAATCGTT
Source organism: Lucinisca nassula (assembly GCA_963580285.1). Classification (NCBI taxonomy): domain Eukaryota; kingdom Metazoa; phylum Mollusca; class Bivalvia; order Lucinida; family Lucinidae; genus Lucinisca; species Lucinisca nassula. Next base: position 117,072,646 of record OY757013.1, on the reverse strand, counting down.
TCGCTTACGTTTCACCGGAAGTTATACAAATGCTGCGCATGCGCAGTTCGTGGGGCTAAAGTGACGCCCTTACTACTGCCTGCAGCTAACGTCCCGATCCGAAGGACGGTGCACTCTGTGGTAATCATTCCTGCAAATGATACCAGTGAAGCGTGTTTGGACACCTCGATTTTATTACCGCTGCCGGGAATCGAACCGGGGGCCTGTAGCATGATAGGCGACTGCACTAACCTCTGAGCTACCACGTTCCATATAGGTTCTTGCCTAAATCTATATGCATGCCAAAATGTATCAACATATTCCGGTTTGTTTGAAGGTTATTTGTCCATAATCAGTTGGTGAAAATTTTGTCTCGACAAGCCTTTTTATGAAAAAAAAAAATGGTAAAATTACTTGTCGAGTCTATTTGTTCTGTCTACATACATCTGCATGCCAAATATTATCAAATTATTCCTTACAGTTTGAAATTTATATGCCGCTCATCTATTTTGAATAACAGCATTTACCCATTTTGTACCAGAAACTACAAAACGGGTACCCCGGCATACAGTGCAGACACAGATCAGGCGCCGCAGAACATGTTTTCTGGGCATGACTAGCTAGTTTGGCCATTGTTGGTGACATTCAGCAACATTAAGTCTCACCTCCAACGTGTGAACCAAAAGGCTGTGAAATGCAAAATAATAATAATAATGATTATAGAGAATCTTACATGAGTGTCAATATATTATTGGATTTATTAAACGAGTTGAGAAAAAGGGATGAAATGCGAGGCTCTGCCGAGCATTTTATCCCTTTTTCCTCAAAGAGTTTAATGAATTTAATGTAACATATGCAAGTATGCAAGATTCTATTTATCATGTGGCATTTAAAACGCATTTTATTCACGATTACTTAATGTCAATAGTCCGCCATTAGTAAACGCTGCGTCGTTAATCCCTTTTTCCTCAAAGAGTTTAATGAATTTAATGTAACATATGCAAGTATGCAAGATTCTATTTATCATGTGGCATTTAAAACGCATTTTATTCACGATTACTTAATGTCAATAGTCCGCCATTAGTAAACGCTGCGTCGTTAAGAACGTCGTACATTTCACGTTACGGGGGCGTATGAACTAATTTCTCAGACGCGACGTAATATGATAAAATATTTACATTTCCAGTGTAAGGTCTAATGTAAACCTATAGAAAACAATTGCGTTCATACTTCCATGAACGCATCGAATCACATGATTTTCAGTGACGTTAAGTGACGTCATTCTAAACCATTGTTCTCAACGGGCGTTGATGACGTCAACGCTTCTCCGCTCTTTGTAGAAAAACAGCGTGTAAATGTTTTTCAGCTTTAAAAGTTTGCACTTCAAGTATTTTTTTCGCCCAGTGATGTGAAGCAAATAATGTAAATATAAAAAATAAGCTTAATTTTTCTGCTTTTCATGAAAGTATGAACGACAGTTGGTCGCTAGCAAAGTTTACATGAACCCCTTCGGGCTTCATTTACTTTGCACGCTACCCACTGCTTTCATACCTCCATGAACTGCAGAAAAATAAATTTCATTTCTTAAATGAGTTACAGCCCTTTAGAAATTTGGAAAGTTTTTGCCTTGCCAGAAAAAGACCTCAAAAGCTGTTGGAGCTAGAGCCTTGGAACTTAGAATAGGTTTGTTTGTTTGATGTGAGGTTTAACGTCCCCGTCAACACTGTATCGGTCTTTTTGGAGACGTTGCTTCCAATTTTGTGGGACTTTTACCCGAAAATGAGATGGAATGACATCCCAAGCCCTGTCGCCCATTGAAACCAATAGGGTGTGAAACTTAAGAAATAGATTTGTAAAGATTAGTTAATTAGGTAAACCTAGTTAACTTTTGAATACATTCTGAAAAATACTTGATGAAATTTGGTCCTTTGTAAGTTTGGGTATTTTACATTGTAAATGCTAAAAATCACAAAAAAAAATGCTCCAGTTACAGCTTGTATTTAATTGAATAGAGTGACAGCGATTAGCTGATGACCAGATTAATTTTTGTATAAACTCAGAAAAATACTTCATGAATTATAGCTTTTGTACATTTTGGCATTTTACCATGTCAGCAAAAATCTTAAAAACTCTTAAAGTAACAGCCTTGAAACAAGGACATTTGATTTGCAGTGATAAATAAATTATCTGTTTAACTTTTGAATTAAATCTGAAGAAAAATACTTAATAGGTTATGGCATTTAGTAAACTTGAGTTTTTTTTTCTTGTCTGCAAATTATCTAAAAAATACAAAATGATGAATCTAGAGACATGGACCTCGAGGAATTTGATGGGGATGAATTTTGCCACCGAGAATGAAACTTTTTCGATGAAAAATTCCGGTATTTTCTAATTTCTGCTATAAACATAGCTGTGTGGGTACTCGTTAGAACCGCCCCGGTGAGGCGGTTCTATCGACTACCCACAATATATGTTTAGAGCAAAAAAAAAAAAAAATGAGCATCCTTCCTGTGGATCCCAGTTTCCCTGTATGAATATGGGGTTTGAATGGGTCATAATGATAAAGACGTGTTTTCTTGAACCTTTGAATATATAAACTGGCTTTTTTCGTGAATTCAAAACAAAATATCGAAAATATTTGAAGCTAAAGCCTTTGAGTTTTGTGAATAGATTGATAGTGATGTGTAGATGGTCTGATTAAGTCTTTAACTTCGAAAAACATTTCATGAATTATGGCCTTCTGTTTGTTTGTTTGCATTGGAGTTTAACGGCCCAGTCAACAGTAATTAGGTCGTTTTAGCCGGTCAGTTAACATATCCACATTTTTCCTGGGCAGGCTTATACGTAAGCGGTTAACCAGTACACTGCACATTCTTTCGCGAGAAACTGACAACTTCCCTTCTTGAATCTGCGGAAGGGAGAGAATGACCGTAGAAAATATTTCAATATCAATCTTCACGAAAGAATGTTGCCGTTCCCGGAAGATATTGAACCCTCGTCCAGTCCAGACGCGCATCTGCCTGAGCTACCGAGGCCGGCCATATAGCTTTCGTATCTTGGGCATTTTTACTTTGCCAATAATATATCTCACAAGCTGTAGGTGCAAGACTTAAGGAGTAAACTGGTAATCATGAGTATATGACATGAGGCCTAAAATAGCCGTGTTTCCGCTAAGCCAACCGACCCTGCTTCAAACCCTCCAACACTACTATTTTATCAATAAAAGATCAAAATTAAAACAACGACCGTACCATTTTCAATTTACGACCCTACCCAGTGTCTTCCTTGCATTTTCTCAAAGTAATTTCGCGTTTTAACTACATTTTTGGACGGGTTTTTTAAAAAAAAATCCGTCCTTTGAAATAGCGATGTCCGGGCGGGCGGGCGTCCTGCGGGCGGGCGGGCGGGCGGGCGTCGTCCAAGGTTTACCTTTTGGTTAACCTTTTTTCAAAGTGATATTTTTCATATATTCTGTAGCAGATTGTTTTAATATCAGGACTGATGCATAAGTGGAGGTACTGCTTTCATGTATTATCCATAAATGGCGCAAAAGACTAAAATTTTGTCGGAAATTGTCATTTTTCAAACTTGTGTTTTTTCAGGTTTACCTTTTGGTTAACCTTTTTTCAAATGCCAGTGTAGTGGATAGAGTGCTGGACTACGAATCCTATTGTTGACTATGAATCTGAGGGGCGTGAGTTCAAACCCCGGTGGAGACATTTTTTTTTTTGTTCTTTTTTTTCTTTCTTTTTTCATTCTTTTTTTTTCTTTATTTTTCTTTTCTTCTCCATAAACACATATGAACAATTATTATCTTCCTCCCCTGATAGTTGCTAGTAATAATACATACATGCATGCACAGGCATGGAATTTTCTTTTTTTTTTTTTTTTTTTTTTTTTCGTTCTTTTTTTAGCTCACCTGAGCACGAAGTGCTCAAGGTGAGTTGATGTCCGTCGTCCGTCAACAATTTCTTTAAACGACATCTCCTCCTGGGATAATGGCCCGATTTCAAAATTATTTTACAGAAATGTTCATTAGGTGACCCTTTTTCAAAATTGCTAAAATCAGTGGCCACTAGAGCTAAAAAATAGAGCTAAAAATAGAAAAAAACTTTATTTTTTTTTTCTTCGTAAAACACATAAACAAATCAACACCCCCCCCCACCCCCAAAAAAGTTGTTACTGGGTTAGGATATTGCATTTGTTCTGTACATACATGCATACATTGTTTTACATATACATACAGAAATGTTCATTAGGTGACCCTTTTTCAAAATCGCTAAAATCAGTGTCCACCAGAGCTAAAAATAGAAAAAAAAACTTTCTTTTTTTTTCTTCTTAAAGCACATAAACAAATCATACCCCCCCCCCCTCCACAAAAAGTTGTTACTTGGTTAGGATATTGCATTTGTTCTGTACATACATGCATACTTAGTTTTACATACATACCCTACCCACCCCAACCTACCCTAGCATACCTTACCCCACAACCCCACCCCACCCCCATCCCAAAACAACCCCAATCCACCCCCAACCCCACCCCATCCCAACACTCCCCACCTTACCCGACCTCGCCCCATCCCACCCACCCAAGCCCACCCCACCCCACAAGCCCACCACACCCCATCCCACCCCACACCCCACCCCACCACAAATTCCACCCCGTCCCACCCGACTCCTAACCCATCCCACCCTACCCCACACCAGCACACCCCACCCTACCCCACCCATGCCACCACCATCCTAACCGTACTGAAGAAAAAACCCGTCCATAATGCCATTAGGCATTTTTCTTGTTTGTAGTTTTATGGCAGTTGGTTTTGTTTGTTTGTTTGATTGGAGGTTTAACGTCTCCACCAACACTGTAAAGGTCATTTTGGAGACGTTGCTTCCAATTTTGTGGGACTTTTACCCAACATTGAGATGAAATGACATCTCAAGCCCTGTCACCCAATGAAACCAATAGGGTTTATACGCATGGATGGGCCGACTCGCACTGCTTTGCCTGGGCAGGCTTAGATCCTCTATGCGGTTTACCAGTACTCGTTTGCGGGTCGGTTTCAGCTCTGCGTGGAAGCATAATGCAGCCCATATATTACTTCAAGCCCCGATGAGCGGGGTCCAATTATGGCAGTTGGTACATTCCAAGTTATAGAGCTAACTTTTTAGCATCTAAAATGAATTATGATATACAATGCAAGTCTCAACATGACAATTTTATTAACAGAAAACATGTACTAACACAAAAACACATACAAAGTAGATGCCTGACCCTGTTTTTTTTTTTTTTTTTTTTTTTTTTTTTTGGGGGGGGGGGGGGGGGGGGAAAGGGGGCGGTGGGGGTCTGGAATAATAATAATAAAACCGTTTCTCCTACTTACCGACCAATTCTTTTTTCAGTATGATAGTAGAAACACAGTTATTTTTTACACCTGATATGCATATGTTTTTCACTGTTGTTCTACGGTTGCTAAACAGCAAAAACAGAAATTGTCCAAGACTTATAAAAACGACGATTGTTCAGAAAACGATTACGCTAGATGATAACATAAAGCGATTGTTCTCATTGCTTAAGGTTTTTGCAACTCTGTTGTTCATTCAATCACTGTAGTCACAAATTTACGACGTGGCGATGTCAAATCACCGATCCTTTTGTAACCTAACTGTAGATCAACTTTTTATTTTGAAACATGTAAAACAAAATGGCGTCATTAAAATTGAGAAAATACGATACTAATGTCGCAAATTGATGTTAGACAACTGGGTCCAGTTTAACGAGATCGTTCCCAGCAGGCACATGACGAAATTGTGACGTCACTGCAACGTCGTCGGAAAACGTCATTGCTTTTATTTATGTAACGTCACTTCTTCGTCGATGCAACGTGTGACGTTGCACCGACTTTGATTTGACGTTGCGTGCTGGGTTAGTGGTAAAATTGATAACTAATCCAGCAAGTACAATATCGGAAATTTTCGTTTTGCTGAAAAAAAATTAAGTAAATTTTGCATGTGCAAAAGCTTCTCGCATGTTTTTAGCAAAATAATAGTACATTTGACACATTAAATGATCAAACTTTTGACGATATTTTAACTAACAACCTCGATAGTTTCGATCAACTAGTCCCTAAATTAACTCGTTTATTAGTATGAATTTTTTTTCAGCAGACATATTATTACATTTGACATATTAAATGATAAATATTTAAACGGTACTTTGTGGCTTACTCGATTCCCAGTGTAACGTCGTTAAGTTTGTTCCTGAATTAACTCGTACCCTAGTGTGAACGTTTTTATAAGCAGAAATATTAGTACATTTGCCAAATTATTTTTTCAGCAAACATACTAATACATCTGCCATGTTTTATCGATACTCGATTCCCATTGTGAACAGAAACAATTAACTGCGCGTCACGAAAACAAGCCTATATCATTTTGCTCCCCTTAAACCCCACTTTTATATAGTAAAACTGGAGGTTAAGGGGATATGCAAAATATTTTACACGAAGGCAACAATTCTAATTTACCAGATTCTGATGTTTATACTCTTTTGGATATAAGGAAAAAAAGATCTCGATCACATGGGTCTAGTCTGAACGGCAATATTAAATCCAAATCTCACCGAACTATGACTCTTTCGGAAATGAGTACTGTATTACAACAGTCTGGGCGATATTATGCTTTCGGTTCTTTCATCTCTTTCAATATCTTCTAAAAGTAAATTGGACAAAGTAGTTGACAGGTATTATGATTCTAGCGCCAGTTTTATGATGCAGTACCTCTTATTCGTTGCTATATTCAATATGTTTCACGCCCTTGCATCGATTCTGAAATATATCATGTGAAATACTTTCTGAAATTCCTTTGGTCAATAAAGGTATTGACTTCATAGGTTTACCCAACATATTTAATGATTAAACCATTATCTTCTATAACAGCATATTTCAGAAATACTGAATCTCCCATTCTAACCCACTTGCGTATCTAACGCGACGTCTAATTGGATAACGTCAAAACTTTGCGACAGTATATTCTGCGATAAACTGTCGGAAACCCGACATCATCACGTAACGTTGCTTTTTATTGGCTGGCATTTGGTTTTACGCAGCTCACCGCGCTTGCCGCCTTGTGCAAAATAGTAGAATTTTAACACACAGCCGAATAAGTGCATTAGAATGGGGATAACTGTATTGAAACATCATTTGTGGAGGTAAATCGTCGGTTTTACGGTCGCAAATTACGTTTTACGGCTCCGCTAATGCGTCGCCGTAAAACGAAATTTCCGACCGTAAAACCGCCGATTACCTCCTCAAATGAAAATTTTGAATACAGTTATCCCCTAAATATTTGCTATTAATACAGTAATCCTATTATTGGAGGCAATGATCAGGAATCGGTACAATTAACCCACAGCTCCCATCAGAGTCATGAAAGGGAAAGAAGCACAAACATGAAACAACTAGACTCTAATGGAAACATCAATGGCGGAAAGCCAAAAGGATAGTTTTTTTCCCACAAAAAAGACAACTGGCTATCTAAAACAAAATAATATAAGCGATACGCGCACTCAAAGAAAAACTATAACAAAAATAAACCGCGACAGAAGAACCGCATTGGAGCACAAGAACCGCAATGGAGCGGCGAGTGAAATGAATTCCACTGGTTTTACGTGGCCACAATCCACGCCCTTTTTTCCGTGGCGATTTAGACAAATAATTTATTCACAATATACAGCTTCAATAAAATTAGAAACACAATATACAACTTCAATAAAATTGTTTCTGATTTAGATATTCAAGCAAACACTCCTGAATCCTGAGACTGTAGAAAATTCAAAATTTCTCTATCCAGCTGCTGATCATGTAGTTACTGGCAATTTGAAAATTATCTCAGACTATAGAAATCGAGAAATTATCTGAAAGGGACCTGAATATAGATTTCCATCGAAAACTGATTTTTCTAAATGTCGACAAGTTATTGCAGATTCCTTAAATGAATTCTGTAAGCGCTGGTGTAAGAGAGAGTATATTGCGTCTGCTGCATTGAATAAATGGAAACTTAGCATCTTTAAAATTGTTGACCGACATCTATCGTTTTCCTCAAATAATACGCATGTTTTACCTCGTAAACAAAAAGTTACTTTGAGGCACCAAGAATTCCACAATAGTTATGTTTTGGTCCCAGCTGACAAGGCTGCAAAGAATGTAATTGTTGTTTGTCGGATGCACTACGTTAATACTCTCAGACAATAACTTGGTAGTACTAAGTCCTACGTTCAGGTTCCTGAAGAGGAAACTACTATCGTCAATGAACATCTTTAACGCATACCAAGTTTCAATGTTAGTACAGCGGAAAACCAAGACTAACGTCCTACATTATACCGAAGCTTCACAAAAATCCTTATAAAGCTCGTATTATAGCCAATTCTAGTTTTGTACGACAACCGAAGTTTCTAAATTACTTACATTATGTTAAATAGCTATTAAAATATCTTTCTAGGTACTGTGAACAAGCTTACGAAAATTCTGGCATTAACTTATTTGGGTCTACAAAAAAATCAAGTGAAGTTTTGAATAAACTGAAAGCTAGAGGTTTCGTGGATCTAGTTTGTCGACGAATTTCGACTCTTTACCCAACTTTACCTCATAATCTGATTAAATAAAAACTACTTACTTTAATTGAAACTATTTTTCTTCGCGAAAAAAGTGTCTGTATTTGGCCTGCAATGATAAAAATGCTTTTCTTTCTTCTTGAGATGACAATAATCAGTATGAATATTGAACATGTCAAGTGGTTTGTGAGGCACTTTCCTCTTTATTGGATAGTGTCTATTGTTTGGTTTTGGATCTCAATTATATAGACAAGTAGTTGGTATTCCGAAGGGTACAAACTGTGCGCCCCTTGTTGCAGATTTGTTTCTATTTCGTTATGAAAAAGAATTCATGTTGTCCCTTTCTAAAAATAAACAAACCGATGTTGTTGAGGCGTTTAACTCTAACTCTCGATAGTTGGATGATCTTTTAAATATTGATAATGTGTATTTTGATCGAATGGTTAATAGAATTTATCCAAAAGAATTACAGTTAAATAAGGCTAATCGTGATGACTCTGAAGCCCCATTTTTTGGATTACTTTTGATTGTTTCTAATGGTGCAGTCTCTTCCAAAATTTATGATAAAGGAGATGATTTTAATTTTGGAATTGTAAATTTTCCTTTCTTGGATGGTGACATCCCTAAGGCTATGTCTTATGACGTTTATATGTCACAGCTTATTCGTTTTGCTAGAGCTTGGTGTCATGTTGATGCCTTTAATGATCGCAACAGAATTATAACAGCTAAACTTCTAAAGCATTGTCTTATGGCGTTTATATGTCACAGCTGATTCGTTTTGCTAGAGCTTGGTGTCATGTTGATGACTTTAATGATCGCAACAGAATTATAACAGCTAAATTCCTAAAGCATTGTCTTATGGCGTTTATATGTCACAGCTTATTCGTTTTGCTAGAGCTTGCTGTCATGTTGATGACTTTAATGATTGCAACATAATTATAACAGCTTTACTTCTAAAATAAGGCTATCGGTATCATAAACGGTGCAAAACGTTTTCAAAATTTTATCGTCGACATTACGACATTATTTCTAAATATAACATTTCTTTGAAGACACTTCTGCAACAGGGACTGTTGGAACCTGAGTTTTATGGGGATTTAGTTTATACATTCAGAAGAATACTAGGAATTGATTATTTTTCGGGTCAGTTCAGAAAAAAATTGTTGCTAAATACAAGAGAATTGGTTATAGCATAGATGTTATGCGATTTACCGCATGTTTGGTTGTCAATCCTTTAACAGTGGACACCTTTCGCGCTTTGGTTGCACGACGGTTGGCCGGACTCCGGACTCTTTGATGATGGTCCCATCCTAAATCCTTTGAATTCGGGAAGGGTGGAGCTGGGTATTTCCTGGGTTCGACCCTCCGTGATCTAACTGGTGGTTTTCTTCTGCTCTGACGTCGGATTGTTGTTGAGTCCTCAACCCTGATTCATGATAATAGTATCTTATACATAACCATTTTACCATGTAGTTTATCATGACTCACTGTTGAGCTAGAGACCCTCCATGCGGATCAATTTGTTATTGTTATTGTGTTTGATACTGTGCTGGAACTGAGGGCGAGGGTTGAAATTTCATAAACTCCGGAGTTGAAGCCCCCCCCCCACACACACACACACACCACCACCCCTAGTAGTTTTACTACTGACCTTTCTTAGGCGGTCGTCCTTTTGCAGTGTCTTTACTGTTATTTGGCTTTGTTCCGTTGGTTCATGTTTCGTCTGTTTTTTTGTGTGTGCCTCTGTGTCACTTTCTATAGGTGACTGGAGACGGCTGCGTTCTTTGATTGTGGACTTTTCTGAGTGACGATTTCTTACTAGTTATTTTTCTTATTTCTGTTCAAAAGCATAGACTGTGGGTACTCGTTAGAACCGCCTCGGCGAGGCGGTTCTAACGAGTGCCTACAATCCATGACTTGTACTGAAATATTAAAAATATCCGAATTTTTAATCTGAAAATTTTGAATTTTTGGCGGTAAAATTTTCAAAATACTTGAATAGGCGTGTTTTCGTAATGAATACTCTTGAGAGATGTTATCATGTAATATTTTTCAAAACGTTCTCGCATGAGATTTTTGTCGGACAAATCGTATCTTTTTCCTTTCAGATAAAGTCGTTGTTCACGAGTGGGGGCATTTTCGATGGGGTTTGAGAGATGAGTATCCTACAATCCTGAAGCCCATTGCTAAAAATGAGGGTGACGGTCTGGTAACATGGTCAAGTAAAACGGTGAATTTCTACCAGGCTGATGGAAAATGGAAGCCTGTTGGGTAAATGAAAACTTGTATGTCTTTGGATGTTTGAGTTGGCCATTTTAGGGAAAGAAATTTCTTTCTGTTATGTTTTGATTAGAATGGCATTGCTTCCTTTGCAGCCTTCTTTACCTTTGGTGTCTTGGACAGTGGGTGTAAGGTAAGTGTATCAATGGAATTTGACCAATCTTGCCCACCAGATAAGGAAATCCATAGTTTTAGCTTCGGACAGAAATTCTGTTCTAACCCTGGTGTTCTTACAGAAAATCGAATATTCTCGCGTGTTTGATAAATGCACTAGTTAAATACCTCATATGCGCCGTTGACGTCCCAGCACGTTACGTGACGTCATTAAACATCACTGTAGTATCATCATAATATGGCGGACGTCGGCAACCAAACTGACTGCTGTATTAAAAACCCACGCTCAGAAATCGAAGGTATTCAGGAAAAAGAATCCTACATGGGTGTGAGGGGTGGACAGAAAATTCCGTGTCCCTCGGGATCGCTAGCCGACATCACTCGTCAGGCCTCTAGATGCCTGACAGTGACCCTCGGGACGGATTTTTCCATCCACCCCTCACACCCATGTAAGATATTTATATTGTCTCCACTTTAAATTTGTAAACACGAAAAGGACAACATCGCATGTGCAGCAAAACAGGATTGGAATCGAATCAAAGCCAAGGCATGTTGCGGTAGTCAGCTCTGAACCATAAAACCTGGCAAACGGCAATAGAATACTCTAAAACCTGACACATTTATAGAACAAATAATGGTGATTGAAAAAGAAAAGTTGCCATTTCAAGCCAGTGACATGAAGATAACATCAAAACCAAAAACACTGTAATACACTGTAATGAAAACGTCACAAGCGGAAAGCCAAAAGGACAGTCACGTTCCAATAAAATAGCCAAACGGCTATCGAAATACAGTCGAACTTCACTGGCTTGAAGACAGGACAGGAGTAGTTCGAGCCACTGAGGGTTACTGTCAGGAGGTATAATGGAGTTAATTTAGAAACTTCTTTTCGGTTTTCCATACTATAAATGTGTGCTGTGTATACCCATTGGAATCGCCTCATCGACACAGCCATTCGAAAATACATTAGTCAAGTGGGTCATTTGCACGCTGAAGGCTTGAACTTATTTTCATATAACTTGGTGTTGATAACCCTTTTATAAAACATATTGCTTTCATTTAAATATTGACTTACTATATTCTTTCTGTCAGCACATGTCATAAAATATGTCACAATCTATTTTCAGCAGAAGTTTGAAACATATCGGATTTTTTTATCTGAAATGTTTTCAGTTTTTGATGGTAAAATTTCCAATATATTTTAATAGACATGTTTCAATGTTAGTAATGAATAAACGATTTGAAAAATAGAAATTAAGTCATTGATCAGGAATCGATACAATTATTCCACACCTCCTATCAGAGACATTAACATGAAATAACTAGACCCTAATGTAAACACCAACAGCGGAGAGCGGAAAGACTCCTTTCAATACGAGTTGGGCCTAAGCGTTCGCCGATTGACGCTTTTCAAATGTCCGTATTCAACAAACTATTTATTTTTGACGTACGATTCCTTGCATTCAGAGACCTCAAGTCTGCTTCTGTGCAGGCCCGCCTGAGCATGTGGGTCCTCTGTGCAATAAGGGTCCCTTTTTCGTGAACTGCCTCATGTTAACTCACATGGAAAAGTGGTGAATTACAAATCTGAGACTGGTTGACTACAGATGTTGTATACGAGGGATGTTCGAAAAGAATTGCTTTTTATCCTCTAGCTCGATATCCATGTGGGGCACGATCAAAACCAATACATACTTGTATAGGGCGATTCAATATCTACACAATGGTGTATAAATATACATGTTAGACTAGGTGTAAGACATAAAATTGCCATTTGAATATACGTAGTCATTGACCACTGCAGTAAAAATGGTTGGTAGAAGCGTCGACTAAAAAGAGGAAATACGAGCTTACATCAAAGCTTGCTCAAAACTTTTTTTAAGAAGCTGATGACTGAAATTTCTACTGCTTTTGGACCTTCTTGTGTGTCTTATGACACAGTTCGGTGGTGGAAAAAGAAATTTGAGTGTGGTATAGAGTCCATCAAAACTGCACCGAAATCAGGTAGGCCAAAATCTGCATCTCGTAAAGAAATCGTTTCCAAAATAAAGGAAATCATTGAAGGAGATGCCAGATTTACAGTTCATGATACTGCACGAACGGTAGGCATATCACTATCAACGGTTCACCTTATTTTGAAGAAGCATTCGAAAGTCAGAAAGATTTCTGCTAGATGTGTGCCACATCTGTTGACTGACGAGCAAAAGAGGCAACGGGTTAAAGTGGCCATGAAGCTGCTTAAAATGTTTCCAAAATATGACAAAAGCAGTTTGCCAATGTCGTCACATGTGATGAAACCTAGGTCCATTAAGTCCGTCAGAAAGGTTAGCAATAAGAACTGGGCCACTAAACACACACACGCCCAATAATTTGCCAAACGTTCTTTGAGTACAAAGAAGGTTTTCTATGCAATCTTCTTCTCTGGTGAAGGAGTCACAATAAAAGTGTTGGTGAAAAAGGACAAAGGCATCACCCGAAAGTACCACAAAGGCGTAGTACTGAAGAAACTGAAAAAGTATTATCAGAAACGACGCCCTGCCACTGGTGTTAAAATGTCCGCCTTCTACATGACAATGCAACCGCTCATACCTCCGCAATAGTTACGGCGTTTTTGGAGAAAGAAAAAGTACCTGTTTTGCCTCACCCCGTATTCCCCAGACCTTGCCTCCATGTCATTTCTTTTTGTTTCCGAAATTGAAATCATTCCTCGGAAATACCAGCCCCGACAGGCACTTGGATCTGACATCCATTAGTACCTTATTACTGTGCCCAAATCAGCGTACCGTGACGCCTTCAAGAAATGTATACATCGGCTGAAACTTCGGGGAGTACTTCGAGGGCATGAAATGAGCACTTTTTGGGCTAACTTGAAATTTGAAGTCTCCAGATAGAAATAAGCAATTCTTTTCGAACATCCCTCGTATGACATCTCAATTCTGCTCACAAATATATAAATGGTAGGTACTCGGTAAAACTGACATATTGGTTTTAAGGTAAAGACGATTAACCACCTGTAGTTGGAGTTCAGAGAAGTCCGTCCCAAGACGATGGTTCCTTTCCAGGTTCCGATAATAGCCATTGGATTTGCATACTTTTGTACGACTTGTTTCAAGCGTTTGTGTGTCTTTGCAGTTTCCGATATAGCCGTTGGATTTGCAAGATTGTGTACGTCTTATTTTGTATATCACCCTTTTCTTGGCTGTTTTCGCTTTTTAGCATGTTCTTTTCAATGAGTATACCATTGTTTCAGATGCTCTTTGTATCATAAACTACCCAAGACAATCATGCTACCAACAGTTGAACTTCAACTGTTCGATCGTCTTTGAGTCCATGGAAATATATATTTTAGCTCACCAGAGCCGAAGGCTCCCGGGCCGAAGAGCTAAAAGTAGGCAGTCGTCCATCGTCATCGTCTTCTACGTCTACATCTGTGTCATTAACATTTTAAATGGCATGTTAAAAACTTACAAAATTTCTGATCAAGAACAAGTAGCCGATGACCTTGAAACTAGGTTTGCAGCATATGGGACTCGGGCCCTAACAAATTTGTTCATAGTATGACTTTTTCTCAACTCGAAATAATTTACGGCAAGGTCGAATTTGGTTACTTAGTGATCTGTATCGGGAAAATAAATTATAATTTGATTCTGTTGTAGCCAATGCCCAAAGAGTTGAATAATATTTTATTAATGCCAAAGATCTAAAGCTTCAGATCCAGTATTTTAATCTTCGTTTCCACCACAACTGCTGGGCTGATTGAAACCAAATAATATGTGGTGCCTTTCTTGAATAGGGCAATGAAAATTTGTTCCTATGGTTGGAGTCACATTACCAAGATGGCGGTCATATTCACATATTGTAAAACCAATCGAAAACCTTCTTCTTGGGAACCAAAAGCCGATGACCTTGAAACATGGTATGCAGACTCAACCCTAACAAAATTGTTAGAACGGTGATCTTTGGTTGACATTGACTTTACTTGCATTATGGGCAAATTTGTCACATAGTATTTGTAAGGGGAGAAAGGCAAAATTATTCAGTGGAAACTTTTTTTTCAATCAGTATACCTTTTTGAGATGAGTTAAATACAGTTTATCAACATCAAAGGTCAAGGTAATTAAATGACCTTTACCCTAGATGCCTGGATTCAGTGTAATATTTTGTTCTGTTTCAAAGCTGCCGGGCTGATTAAAACGAAATTTCATGTGCTGCCTCTATGGTATGCGGCAATGAAATTTTGTTTGTTGGAATGGATTCACTTGACCAAGATGGCGGCCATGCGTACAGTTGGTTAAAGTACTTGAAAAAAATCTTCAACTCAGAAACCAAAAGGCCAATCTGACCAAGACCTACTTATATTAAGGTCAGATTTTGGTAACTTAGCCATTTGTAAGCCCCCACCCGCCAAAAAACAAAAAAAAAAAAAAAAAAAAACACGAAAATAGTGGATTGTCTGGAGCTGTTGTAGCTTATGACATGAAAGTTAAATCATGCAATTGGCTAAATTTTTTTATATAAATGTTAATGATTAAGGTTGTTTTCTGACCTCAACATCCCTAAGATTCAATAGTTTTAACATCTTCATCGTTGAATTTGCTAGGCAGATTGAAACAAGTGTTAATATAGAGTTTCAATGGTGTTGGAAAATTTATTTGTTGGATTTGGGTCACCTGACATGCTCATATTTGTTAAAAAGTATTCGAAAATATTCATTTTAGGAACTGAAAGGCCAATTACATTGAAACTTGGTTCGCACCATTTTGGTGGCTGGCCCTACCTATTTTGTTCAAATGATGGTATGTGTTTTACCTTGAGTCTATATCAAACTCTGTCACTTTGGCACTTGGAAGAGTGAAAAAGGCAAAACATTGAATTTTTCTGATTATGAGATTTAAATTATTTTGCGTCAGTGATGCTTGGGTGGACCTCTACCTAGATATTGCACGCTAGTACGGTATTTGAAAAACAAATATTTATCTAGGGACCTGGGCCAGCTTCTCCCACTTGACATCAGTTAGGTTATCTTTTCAATCTGATATAAATTCAAACACAGTACGCCTATATAGGCAATGGAAAATAACTGTGTTTTATTCTGCAACAAATCACAGCTCGGAAGAGCGTGACGAGAGATCATTGAAAACTGCCAATTTATGACGTCACTAGTCGATTTCCTTGACGTTAGACGGTGTCACGTCATATTCTCGCATCGAAAACGTTGGAAAAGGATATAAATGTGTGTGTTTCAGTCGATAATTTTAGCGGGATTTCTTTTAACCATGGCGAAAAGTTGTGAGATTTTGAAGGAAACAACAGCATAATTGCCGATTTTCAGCGTTTTAGAATCGAAATAGATCAGCTCTAGTTTGTGATTTGTTGAGTAATAAATCACAGTTTGTCGGTCAGTTGTGATTTGATTTACTTTACAAGTGACCTCCAAACTGTGATGTATTATTCAACAAATCACAGTTGGGGCTGATCTATTTCTTAAATTAAGTATATTTTGTGAGCATTCATTAGAATCGCATCGTCAAGGCGATTCTAATGTGTGAACATAATATATATATTTTAGTATGAAGTAAGAAAACTCCTTAAATAATAAAAATATATTGATATCTGACGCTTTGGAAAAATATTCAACAACTTAAACGTGTATTGAATGTCTTTATAGAAAATGGAAGCGACTAGCCTGGTAGCTTTTTCAGGAACTTCGGCTCTGGCGAGCTAAATTAGCTATGTGAGATTCATGTTGTTATATTTTCTAGGTGCTCTGGGGATATGAATGGGATTGCAAGTACATCGTGCAAATCTCTTAGTGGAAATTGTGACGTCAACAACTTAAGCGGGATGATTGGGAACGACTGCAAGTTTTGTCCGGCTGATAACCAACCATCTAATACATCACTGATGGGATTTCAGTATATTCCATCTGTACGTGTAGAATTTATTTGCTATGACTTTTGATCGTGGTGATACTGAATGGCTCAGTGTCGTGTTTTCAACATATTGCCATCACAATTTATTAGCTTACCTGAGCACGAAGTGCTCATGGTGAGCTATTGTGATCGGTCAATGTCGTGCGGCGTCGTGCGGCGTCAACAATTTGCTTTAAATGCTAACTCCTCCTTAACCCTTGAGCCAATTTCAATAAAACTTCATAGGAATATTGCTGAGGGGACCATCTACAAAAATAGCTAAAATTGTTCAGCTTTGCTGAAGAAGATAGCCGGCAGAGATAAAAATAGAAAAAATCTTTAAACGACAACTTCTGTACCTTAAGACCAATTTCATTCAATCTTTATAGGAATGTTACTTAGGTAACCCTCTATCAAAAGAGCTATTGCCGCCAGAGCTAAAAAAAAGAAAAACATTGTAAATTTGCTTCAAACTTCATAGGAATGTTGCCCAGGTGACTCCCTACCAAAATATTTGAAATCAGTCCACTGTGATAAACAAGATGACCACCAGGGCTAAATATAGAAAAATCTTCAAACGACAACTCCTCCTGTACCCTTGGGCCAATTACATTCAAACTTCATAGAAATGTTGCTTAGATGACTCTAACAAAATAGCTAAAATGGTCTCGCTCCGATGAACGATATGGCCGCCAGTGCTAAAATAGAAAAACATTGTAAATTTGCTTCAAATGCGAACTCTTCCTTAACCGGTGGGTCAATTTGATTCAAACTTCAAAGGAATGTTGCCTAGGTGACCCGCCACTTAAAAAGCTAAATCGGTATTGCTAAAATTGTTTCGCTCTGACTAACAAGCTGGCCGCAAGAGCTAAATATAGAAAAATTCTTCATACGACAATTCCTCCTTACCCCTTGGGCCAATTTGATTCAAACTTCACAGGAATAAAATATCGCTGACCCTCTACCATATTAGCTAATCCGCTCTGATGAACAAAATAGCCACCGGAGCTAAAAATAGAAAAACATTGTAAATTTGCTTCAAACTTCACAGGAATGTTGCCCAGGTGACTCCCTACCAAAATATTTGAAATCAGTCCACTGTGATAAACAAGATGACCACCAGGGCTAAATATAGAAAAATCTTCAAACGACAACTCCTCCTGTACCCTTGGGCCAATTACATTCAAACTTCATAGAAATGTTGCTTAGATGACTCTAACTAAATAGCTTAAATGGTCTCGCTCCGATGAACGATATGGCCGCAAGTGCTAAAAATAGAAAAACATTGTAAATTTGCTTCAAATGCGAACTCTTCCTTAACCGGTGGGTCAATTTGATTCAAACTTTAAAGGAATGTTGCCTAGGTGACACCCTACCAAAATAGCTAAGATCGTTCCACTCTGTTCAGCTAGATGGCCACCAGAGCTAAAAATACAATGTACTAGAGACAGTGACATTCAGGTGAGCGAATCAGGACCCTCTGGGCCCTCTTGTATATATAATAGTGGTCGATTTCGATCATCGACTTATACATGTGATCGAATAAATATCGGTCAAAGAAACAAACAGCTAGGGCTCTCTGTAGCATTATTCTTATCATTCCGTTTAGACTATATGAACGTGGAAGCTTGTTTCCAAATTGTGTATCTGGTATAGGAGAAAATAAGATGTATTTTTTTATTTATTTATTTATTTATTTATTTATTTTTTTTTTTTTGACATACGAGGACTGTTCAAATATGAATGCAAGTAGAACGTTTTCTCATGCACTAATGCGAAAATCACATGGAAATAAATATCACAGCGTAGAAAAACATTTTACCTATACATTGATACCAAACCTGTTAAAATTCGTGCACTTTAGCCATGTATATCGTTCGATAAACACTGTCTACTCTTGTATACAAATACAAAACATGGTTGGAAGAAGGTCAGAGTACGCCGTTGAAATACGGTCCTATATTAAGAATCGTTGTATTCTTGGTATACGGTGTAAAGACATTTTTAATGAAATATGTTCGGTTTATGTGCATAATGAAATGTCTTTTACACCACTAGGCAGATAGCAGGTATGGTTGGCAACTCATTAGGAGCAGCTCATACAATTCTGAAATGGGATTTGAAAATGAGAAAGATCTGTGCTAGATGGATTCCCCATCTGTTGACAGATGAGCAGAAAAAGACACGCGTTCAATGCGCCAAGAAGTTGCTTAAAAAGTTTCCAAATTACAATGCATGAACTTTCGCTAATGTCGTCACAGGTGACGAGACATGGGTTCACTTTTTTGAGCAAAACGAAAGATTCAGAAAAAAAAATATGGGCAACAAAGTATTGCAAAAGACCATGCATTGCAAAGCGGACCATGAGCGTCAAGAAGGTAATGTATGCCATATTCTTTTCAAATCAGGGCCCTGCTATTCAGGTTGCTGTGCCTAAAGGCAAATCTGTAAATGCAAAGGTTTTACAAGAATAAAGTTCTTCGAAAACTGAAGATATATTTCAAAGAACGAAGGCCCACAACTGGTTTGGCCAATGTCAGATTGCTATATGACAATGCGTCATCGCACAAGGCGTTCATTGTGCAAGACTATCTGAAGCAGGAAAAGGTTGTTGAACTCCCTCATCCCCCGTATTCCCCTGACCTTGCCCCGTGTGATTTTTTCTTTTGTTCCCGCGGCTGATAAATACCTTTCTGGTCGAAAATTTGTACAGCGCAAACACCTCGGTTCTGCAATATTCCAGTGCCTTCATAGTATACCTGGAAAAGACTACCAAAATGCATTCAATGATTGGATCAGAAGACTGGAAGTTTGTATATCTGTTAAAGGGGAATACTTTGAGGGGACAAAATAAATTTTTCATCGAAATCTATCACGGAATCATTTTTATGTGCTTAGTTGCATTTATATTTAAACAGTCCTCGTATTTTAACTCATATGAGCACTTCTGCTCATGGTGAGCTATTTTTATCAGTCAATGTCCTACGTCCGTCGTCAGTCGAGCGTCGTCCGTCGTGAACAACTGCTTTTAAAGACTACTAATCCTAAACCCTTGTGCCAATTTCATTTAAACTGCACAGGAATGTTGCCTAGCTGGCCCTCTACCAAAGCAGCTAAACTCGTTCCGCTTTGGTGAACAAGATGGCCACCAGAGCTAAAAAATGAAAATTCTTTAAACGACTACTCGTCCCAATTCCCTCGGCCAATTTCACTCAAACTTCAGAGGAATGTTGCTTAGGTGACCCTCTACCAAAATATCTAAAATTGTCCTGCTCCGATGACCAAGATGGCCGCGAGAGATAAAAATAGATTTTTTTAAAACAACTACTTCTCCCAAACCCCTTGGCCAGTTTCATTCAAACTTCATAGGAATTTTGCTTAGGTGACCCTCTACCAGAATAGCTAAAATCGTTCTGCTCGGATGAACAATGTGGCCACCAAAGCTAAAAATATAAAAACATCAACAATTTGTTTAAATGCTAACTCCTCCTAAACGTTGGGCCAATTTCGGTTAAACTTCATGGGAATGTTGCTTAGGTGGCTTTCTACAAATAGCTAAAATATATCCGCTCCGATGAACAAGATGGCCGCCCGAACTAAAAAATAGAAAAAACCTTTAAATGACTTTTCCTCCCATACCAATGGGCCAATTTCATTCAAACTTCCATAGTATGGTTGCTTAGGTGACCCTCTACCGAAAAAGCTAAAATCGTTCTGCTCCAGTGAACAAGATGGCCGCCAGAGCTAAAAATAGAAAAAAATAATTGACTACTTCTCCAAAGCCCCCGGGCCAATTTCATTCAAACTACATGGGATGTTGGTTAGGGACCCTTTACCAAAATGGATAAAATCGTTCTGCTCCGATGTACAATATGGCCGCCAGAGCTTAAAACTAGAAAAAGAAATCAACATTGTGCCTAAAATGCTGACTCCTCCTAAACCCTTGGGCCAATTTCAGTTAAACTTCATAGGAATGTTGCCTAGGTGACTGTCTACCAAAATAGCTACAATCTTTCCGCTCTGCCACCAGAACTAAAAATAGAAAAACATCAACAATTAGCTTAAAATGTTCACGCCTCCTAAACCAAAATAGCTAAAATCGATCCACTCTGATGAACAAGATGGCCCCCAGAGCTAAATTAGAAAACTCTTTAAAACACTACTTTTCCTACACCCCTGGGCCAATTTAATTCAAACTTCTTAAGAATGTTGTTTATGTGACCCTCTACCAAAAAAGCTAAAATCGTTCCACTCTGATGAAGAAGGTGGCCGCCAGAGCTAAGAATCGAAAAATCTATAAACGACTTCTCCACATAAACCCCTGGGCCAATTTCAATTAAACTTCATAGGAATGTTGCTTAGGTGACACTTTATCAAAATAGCTAAAACTATTTCCCTCCAATTAGCAAAATGGCCGCCAGAGCTAAAATAGAAAACCGTCAACAATTTGCTTAAAATGCTAACTCCTGCTAAACCCTTGGACAAATTAAACTTAAACTTCACAGAAAGATTGCCTATGTGACTGCCTACCAAGATAGCTTAAATGGTTCCGCTTTGATGAACGAGATGGATGCCAGATCTAAAAATTGAAAAATATTTAAAAGATAACTCCTTCTATACCCCTGGAACAATTTCATTCAAACTTCATAGGACTGTTGCTTAGGTAACCCTCTACCAAAATGTCTGAAACAGGTTTGCTCCGATGAGAAAAATGGCCGGCAGAGCTAGAAATAGAAAAATGTCAGCAGTTTGCTTTAAATGCAAACTCCTTGGGTTAGTTTGATTCACACTTCACAGGAATATAGCCTATGTAGCTTCCTTCCCAAGTAGCTAAATATGAGTTAATCTGCTGTATAAGATGTCCTGCATAGCTAAATATAGACAAATCGTTAAACAACAACTCTACCTACATAGCCCTGAGCCAATTTCATTCAAACTTCATAGGAATGTTGCTGAAATGACTCTCTATCAAAAGAGATAAAACAGTTTTGCTCCAATGAAATAAAAAGGTTGCCAGTTATCCACATGACTTTCTGAAGCTATGTGAAATCTTGAAATCAGGTGGGCGATTCAGGACCATCTTGGCCCTTTTGTATACAGTTTAATTTTGCTTTTACAAGCTCTAAAGTGGACCGAGTTTAGCTCATCATAGCCGAGGGCTCTTGGGGAGCTTATAGGATAGGCAGTTGTCGTTCGTCGTCGTGGTCGCCTGAAGTAGTCTGTCGTGTAATGTCAACACTTTCAAACGTCATCTCCTCTCATGACGTGCTTTTTTTTTTCTCTTAGAGAAAAATGACCAAACATTCATGCTTAACTGATAATAAACGAGATGTTTGTTTCGGTTACTGGAATCATCTGTCTCCACTGTTGACTCTGCTCACAACAGGTGGCATTACTAGCTTTACCTAGGGGACTACTTTTATTAGCTCGACTGTTTTCGAAAAAAAAATGACGAGGTATGCGTCGTCTGCGTCGTTGTGCAAAAACTTGGACATTTTGTAATATCTCTGTCATTACTGTACATATTTACTTGAAACTCGGACTAGTTGTCCATTATGAAAAGGGGGTGCAGCCATGCGGTGCTCTTGTTCAATATATCTGTCAGTTCCATTCGAAACGATTGATCTTAAAATACTTATTTTTCCAGCTAGAAAAAACATTTGAAACTTGTAATTTGATAAAAATTTGATGCAAATTTTTATTTACACCTCGTTTTTTTTTTTTTACCAATAAATTGACTTTTTATATTTATACTTCTAATAACCTCTAATTAACTATCTTAGTAGCATTACCTAGCGCTTGCGTAACTTAGCATCATTTCATTGGTCTCCCCGAGGTATTTTATGGTCAAAGTCATAAGAAACATATGGAAATGTGATACCCCAATTACGTGACTTTTATATAATATTAGTCGGGAAAGTGGGTGGGGGGCAATTTCTGTAAGAGAAAAACACGGCATGGAAGCAACTTGGCCGATTCAGCCTAAATTTCATTAGTAGCATCCCTGGTGCTAGGGGATTGAAAGTTTGATTGTTTTTTTTTTTTTTTTAATTAAAATCGGTTCGTTAGTTGGGTTGCTATGGCAACGTAGATTTTCCATAGACATATAATGGGGATAATAGAAAAGTGGCATTTACTGCCAAATTGAAGTGAAGGCAATGATCAGAGATCGAAACAATTAACCAAAAGCTCCCAACAGAGACACAAAAGGGACAGAAACACAAACATGAAGTAACTAGACCCTAATGGAAACAAAAATAGCGGAAAGCAAAAGGGACAATTACTTTCACACAAAATGGCTAATTGGGTGTCCTTGGGCCAGGCCCCACCGCTCCATTTCATAAAAAGGCCATATATCTTAGAAACCATTCTGATCCCCACCCCTAAACCATATATATTCTTGTTCCTTGTGATAAGTCGAATTCCGCGACACCCACCTGGGGGTCCCCTGGCTGTGCAAGGGCCATGTCACACCCTCTCAAATTCGTAAAAGGCCCAATATCTCAGAAACCGTTCAGATCCCCACTCCTTAACAATATATATACTTTTGATAAGACACTTTCAGTGATACCAATCTAGGGAGTCCCCCGGGGTGCGCCGTGGCCATGCCCCGATCTCTGCTTCACAAAAGGTCAAATAACTGAGTAACTTTCAAAGCCAGACCCTAAACCATATACTCGTGTATTTATGCTCCATATGATAAGACGCATTCAATGACACCAACATGGGGTCCCTGGGTCATGTCCCGGGTCATGCTCCACCCTCCACTTCATATAAAGCCCCCGTAATCATATATATTTTTGTGCATTCAGTGATACCAACCAGTATGTCCCTCCCCTTCACCTCATAAACAGCCAAGTATTTCAGATGCAGATTCCACGTGGGTGCTCATTTGGGTGTGGGGTTTCGTTTGGGAGACTTTATAATCGGTACATTAAAATAATATCACGTTAAAATACATGGCTGCCAGTGGGAATTGCCCACCTGAGCTCTGAAGAGCATAGTGGCCCATGGGTCTCTTGTTTCGCTAGAATCTTTCCATAGTTTGAAACAGATTTCTACATTTACAGAGACAAAAGTCTAATTGCTTGTAGTTGACTGATCGGTCGGGAGTTTCATTGCCTGTTATGCAGTGTAAAATATAATGTCGGGTCGGTGAGATTACTTTACATATTTTTTTCCGAGGAGACCTGTACCTAAGATATTTAATTAGTACAGTACACATTATTTCGCCCAAACTGACGATTTTTCTTCTTGAATGAAGGGAAGAGACAGAATGACTGCAGAAAATTATTCGCTAGCAATCTGCTCGAAAGAAAATCGATCATGGAAAACCATGACCAATTATATACTCATCTGCCTTAAACGAGTTGTCGTCAAAAAATCGATTCGTCGGGAATGTGTAATTGATCAGTCCATTAATCGGAGTGATCCAGTTGATTGGCGTCATGTCATAAAATCTTAAGACCACGCGCTATACCGAACCACGTAATGGGAGAACCAGTTGATTTGTTTGATTTGAGGTTGAACGTCCCCGTCAACACTGTAAAGATCATTTTGGAGACGTTGCTACCAATTTAGTGGGACTTTTACCCGACATTGAGATGAAATGACATCTCAAGCCCTGCAGGCCAAATGAAACCAATAGGGTTTATAAGCATGGACGTGTCCGACTCGCACCACTTTGCCTGGGCAGGCTTAGATCCTCTCAGCGATTTACCAGTACTCGTGTTCGGGTCGGTTTCAGCTCTGCGTGGAAGCATCATGCAGCCCATCTATTTCTTCAAGCCCCGATGTGCGGGGGCCAAGAGAACCAGTTGATGTGTTTGCGACCAGGAAAGAGATAAACCCGTCTGCTCAGCTCAACAGACAAGCAAGGGTATTTGAATTTTTATATACGTGTAGAAACTAAAGATAATGAACTATCCAAGAAGCGAAAAAAA
The DNA here is from genome assembly GCA_963580285.1 of Lucinisca nassula. Taxonomy (NCBI): domain Eukaryota; kingdom Metazoa; phylum Mollusca; class Bivalvia; order Lucinida; family Lucinidae; genus Lucinisca; species Lucinisca nassula. The sequence continues at coordinate 117,047,810 of OY757013.1, read as the reverse complement.
TATATTGATCAGAAATGCGTAGTATAATGTGCAAGTATGTTGTTTCCAAATGGCGAAAACAGGTTTTCGTAAGATATGTTCCTATTACCACACTTAGATACAGCCGCCGTACATGACAGCTCTGCTGTGATAATGTGAACTGGTTGGCCCTTGGGCTGTACTAAACTTGTCAGCATAGTATCGCAAAAACTGTTAGAGCTCAGGCCTTTAAACTAGTCAAATGTATTGGTAGAGATGTGTAAAGGACCTGAATAACTTTTGAAAACAAGAGGACCATGATGGCCCAATATCGCTCACCTGAGCTAACAGATTCCAAGGTTCGGGAAGTTACCATCTTTACCGAAGGATTTATGCTGATGACACGGTCAAAAACAGTTATTGACACCACAACTCTATGTGAGATAGGCAGACATCACAGTTTCAAACTCATCCGAACTTTGATTTCCAACCTACTTATATGCTAATTTCTGCAAGATAAGATCAAAACTAAAATACTTATGGTGATGACAAGGTACAATTAGGCATTCTTAACTCCATGAGTAATGTGCCACCACTGTTGATTTGCCCACACTTACATGTAAATTTTAAAGAAGATCCGATCACAACTGAATGGGTTACGGTGAACACACGGACAAAACAGGCATTTGCAGCAATCAAAGTGACGTAACTATGATAAATAAGCCGACCGCACGTGTTTTCGAACTCATTCAAGCTTTTATCCCTGACTTGCTTACATGTGTAAGTTTAAGCAGATCCGATAAAATGAAGGGGCTTTGGTGATGACAAGGTAAAAATAGGCATTTTCAGCAATCAAGGGATGTAAATATGTGATAAATATGCCCACCTCGCCTGTTTTCGAACTCATCCATGCTTTTATCCCTGACTTACTTGTTTGTAAGTTTCAAGAAGTTCCAATCAAACCTGAAGGAGCTAGGGTGATGACAAGGTTAAAAAAGCTCCAATCAAAACTGAAGCGGCTACGGTGATGACACGGTCAAAAATAAGCATTTTCAGCAAAGCAGGGGACATAATACCGTGAGTAATCGACCGACATCGCTAGTTTTCGCATACGTCTGAGCTTTTAACCCTGACTTACTTGCACGTAGGTTTCAGGGAAATCCAATCAAAACTGAAGGGGCAACGGTGATGTCAAGGTCACAAATAGGCATATTTAGCATTCAAGTGGACGTAACTATATGATTAATGAGCCGACTTGGCCGGTTTTTGAACATATCCGAATTTTTATATAAAGCCACATCACATTTAGGTTTCAGAAAGATCCGATCAAAACTGAAGGCGCTACGTTGATGACAAGCATTTTCCCATTGTAAGTCTCTTGGACCTTGTGGTTGCCACAGCAACCAACGTTTTATTTCGATTCCAAAAGAAAGCTTATTTCATCAATGCCCCAACAGAGGCATGCTACAGATGAGAAATGGTTTGATATCAGCCTGCAGAATGCAGAGATATAAGTGGTCAAATATGTGGGCGGACGGACCACGGAGGACCCACTATACTATAAGCTCCCCTGGAGCCTTCGGCCCAAGGTGATTTAAAAATATTAAACACACTGCATGAGCTATTTCCCTGTTAAAATAGAATGAAGGCAGTGATCAGGAATCGATACAATTAATCCACAGCTCCCATCAGAGACACCAAAGGGAAAAGAAACACAAACATGAAAAACAAACCCTAATAGAAACATCAATAGCGGAATGCCAAAAGGATACTTACTTCCCACAAAATGGCAAATTGGCTATCCAAAACAAAATAATATAAGCAATACAAACACTCAAAGACAAACCATATCAAAACATAAACCGCGACAGAAGAACCGCCTTGGAACGGTCAGTGAAACGAATTTCACTGTGTGTGGGGGTGGGGTGTGGGTGGGTCGGGGGCTTAAATCCATTTTACGTGGCCACAATCCTCGCCCTTACTTCCGTCGCAATTTAGACAATTAATTAACACATCAGTGCAACATCTCCGTGAACACAAAAAACTCAAACAACCACAGAGATGAAACAACGGTGAGGACTTGAACATTTTACCTTGTCCCCAAAATATCTAAAAAAAATTGTATCTAGAGCCTTGGAATATTGGGAATAGATTGGAAGTAATGAGTAGATGACTTGTTTAACTTTCCAAAAATATAAAACAATACTTCAAGAGTTATGTCCCTTTGTAAAATTTAGCATTTTAACTTGTCAGCATAATGTCTCAAAAACTGTTAGAACTAGGGCCTAGAAATTACCAGATTAACTTTGCATAAATTCCTGTCACACTTCATTATTAATGGTCCATTGTAAATTTGGACATATTTACATTGTCAGAAAAATGTCTCAAATATTCTTAGAGCTAGAGTCTTGAAAATATGTGAATAGATTAGAGGGATAAGTATTTCCAGACAATCTTTAAAAAAATCTGAAAAACTCTTCCTGAGTTACGACCCTTTATAAATTTTGCAATTTGTACCTTGCCAGCAAATATCTCAAAAACTTAGAACTAGAGCCTAAGATCGATAGTGATGAGTAGATTACCTTATTAATTTTAAATAAATTCTTATAGAAAAAGTCATGCGTAATGGTACTTTGAAAGTTTTGCAAAATACCTCAAAAACTTATGGAGCTACATGTAGAGCCTTGGATGTAAGACAGTAGATTGATAGTGATGAGTAGAAAAGGAGTGAAGGCAATGATCAGAAATCGATACAATTAAGCCACAGCTCCCACAAGAGGCACCAAAGTGAAAGAAGCACAGACACGAAACAACCAGGCCCTAATGGAAACACCAACAGCGGAAAGCCAAAAGGATAGTAACTGTCCCACAAAAAAGCCAATTGGCTATCCAAAACAAAAAATACAAGCGAAACACACAATCAAAAACAAACCTTAACATGGGTTACCCTCTGTAACAAATTACTAAAACGATTTCGCTTCAACGGTCAAAATGGCCTCCAGAGGTAAAAGAAAGAAAGAAAAATCTTAAAACATCATCTCCTCCAAGCTCACTGGCCCAATTCCAAAACAGTTTCACAGGAATGTTTCTTTGGTGACCCTCTACAAAATGTGTTCAAATCGCTCAGGTTGGGTTAGCAAGTTGGACGCCAGAGCTTAAAATAGAAAAAAAGCTTCAAAAATCTTCTTCTCTGGAACCATAAGGCTCAAGGCTTAGATTTTTAAGTACCAGGCAACGTTAGGTGGTCACATACGTCAACCCTGCCAAACCTGACACTTGGATCCAAATTGACCGCGCCCCGGGGCTCATAAGCCCTCATATTTAGTTTTAAGCAACGTTAAGTAGTCACCCACACATTACGATAACACACTCGTGCGACACAGTGCATTTTTTCACATCTTATGGCTTCTTTTCTGAAAAAAATTTCTGGTAGTTTTCTAACCGCCTAACGAGTACCCACAACCTATGTCTTCGAGCAGAAATAAGAATTATAATGTGTACCCCAGTAAACCCCAGTTTTCTCTGTATAAAGTGGGGCTTAGGGGGTGTTCATTTCACGGACTTGTTCACGTGATGTAAATCCTGCCAACCATGTCCATAGGGTCCAATTTAGCCACTCCCCGAGGCGCATTGTCTCTCATAGCCTTATAATGGAACATACTTTAACAATCTACATCACTGAAACAATGAGACCCAGAGCCTAGATAATTAGTATCAAGCAAGGTTTAGTGGTCACCTACAAAAAAAAACCCTGCTTAACATGACCCATAGGTCCAAATTGGTCACGCCCCGGGTCGCATTAGCTCGCAGAGACTGATAACGGAACAGACTTTAAAAACCTTCTTCTCTGAAACTATAAGGCTCAGAGCTTTCATATTTTGTATGAAGCAACGTTAAAGGTCATTTATAACGAAACATTAAATATTTTTAATATTAAGTAAGCTGAGAGAAGACATAAAGAGGATGATCATTGTACTCAAGTGAAAACTCCATTCTTTCCCAAAAGTTATGCTCATTTATATCTATACCTACCTATTTTCCTCTAAGTGTAACCTCCTTTGATTTTCGGTTGATTTAGACCCACAATGCAATAATTTGTGATATTATAGTGGATTTTAACTTTTTGAATCAACTGTCAAACTGACAAAATTTAATTTCTATTACATTTTTATAAAGTTTGCTTATGGACACTGTTGACTGTGAATCTTATTTATTTCTTGGGATATAAATTTGAAATTTTATTTACGAATTAAGACGTTAATCTATGTTTTAAATAAAAATTTTGAACTGTATAAAACTAACAAATCATTCATAATTTCTTTAGTTAAGTTAATGAAAATGTCTTCTAAACACATAACCTACCACTGCATGTCATTTAATCAGCATACAAAAATGTAAACTGAAATTCAAATTATTTAAATAAATTATTTTATCTTTAGTTTATAGACTTTAGGTTTTAGATAAGAGGAAATCGTGTTTGAATTTTGTTTGAGATGAATTTAATTAATATAGACAGGTGGTTAAGTTATTTCTGATGATTATAAAACACCAGATATTTTGATTGTTAAAAAGTTCAAAGAATTTAATCGCACCTATGACATCACAAAATACTTCATGACTTTTAATGAGGCATTTTGGAATTGTTCTCCCTTTTTGAAATATTTCAGACTTAAAATTGCAATATATCAGAAACTAATAAAAGTTAATTTGATCCGGTTTTCAGATTTCAGCTTCCTTCAGAAATGTGCTTTTAGTTCTCAATGATTTCAATACCGTGATTAATGAACTTTAAGTGGTCACCTACATAAATCCAGCCATCCATGCCCCTTTGGGCCAAAATGGCCAATACGCATTATCCTTTATAGACGTATAATGGAACAAATTTCAAAAACAAAATTCTCTGAAACCATTTTACCATAAACTTAGATATTTTGTCCGAAACAACGTTAAGAGGTCATCTACAAAAATCCTGCCAGTCATGCCCGATGGGTCCACATTGGCAACGCCCCGGGACTTATTAGCTTGCATAGACATTTAATGAGAAAACTTCAAAAATGTTAAAATGGGAAAACTTAGATATTGAGTATGTAGCAATGTTAAGCGATCACCTACATTAATCCTGCCAACCATGTCCATGCACCAGTGCTAATTATCTCGCAAAGACTTATATTTGAACAAACTTAAAAAAAACTTCTTCTTTAAAATCATTTGACCTTAAGGGTAGATATTTAGTATGGAGCACCGTTCAAGACATATTTTTTTATTATTGAGGACTACCATTTCATTACATAATATAATGTAGCCCTCAGTGCTGACTGAAGAGAAGACCTCTGTCTTCAACAGGTCAGGGGCCTCCTTGGGGAAAATCAATAGTTTACTATCTGTTGACTACAGTTTACATTATTGGTTTTCCCCTTAAGTACCCGAGTCAAGAGATTCAACAAAAGCTACTGATCACCCTATTAAGGGCCGCCTTTAATCTGCTATAGACAGTATATTATAAGGGACAGTAAAACACATGGTGTGTCCTACTGTTACAATAATAAATGCCCTTAAGTGGTCACCAACAAAAACCCTACCAATCATGCACGATGAGTCAAAATTGGCCACTCCCCGGGCTCATTAGCTCCCATAGACTTATAATGAGAAAACTTAAAACAAATCTTCTTATCTGAAGCCATAAGGCAAAGAGCTTACTTATGTAGTATGTATCAGCGTTAAGTGGTCACCTACGTAAATCCTGCCTACCATGCACCATGGGTTCCAAATTGGCCATGCCCCAGGGAGGGCTCATGATCTCCATATAATGGGAAAAACTTAAAACATATGTATTTCTCCGAAACCTTAAGCCCTGCCAATCATGCCCATAGGTTTCAATTGGGTAATGCCCTAGGCCACATTAACTACCATAGACATATTTTGTGGAAAAGCAACTTAGCTTTTGGTTTTCCGCTATTGATGATTCAATTAGGGTCTGCTGTTTCAGGTTTGTGTTTTTTTCCCTTTGGTGTCTCTGATGGGAGCTTTGGGTTAATTGTATCGATTCCTGATCATTGCCTTCACTTCTATTTTGTAATGGGAAACACTTCAAAAGCTCTTCTCCTCTTAAACTACAAGGTCCAGAGCTTTCATATTTAGTATGAAGCAACGTTAAGAGGTCGCCTACATATATTCTGCAACCATGCCCCGGGATCAAAATTGACCACGCCCTTGTGCCCATTAGCTCCCATAGACTAATAATTGAAACGTTTTATAGATCTTCTTCACTAAAACCATAATGCCCAGATATTAGATTTTTGATGTGTAACATTTTTAGTGCTCAGCGACATAAATCCTGCCAATTATGCCCCTGGGGTCTTTGTTTGTTTGATTTGAAGTTTAACGTCCCCGTCAACACTGCATAGGTCATTTTGGAGACGTTACTTCCAATTGGGGCTTTTACCTGACATTGGGAGGAAATGACATCTCAAGACCTGCCGTCCAATGAAACCAATAGGGTTTATAAGCATCATGCAGCCCATCTATTTCTTCAAGCCCTGATGGCGTTGGCCTCCCTGTGGCCTAAATTGGCCACGCCCCGTGGCTCATTATCTCCAACAGACTGAAATGGGAAAACTTAGATATTCAGTTTGTAACGATATTAAGTTATCACCTACATAAACCCTGCCAGCCATGCCCCTGGGGTCCAAACAGCCATGCCCCGTGGCTCATTAGCTCCCATAGACTTATTATTGCAAAAAAAAAAACTTCAAAAATCTTCTTCTCTGAAACCATTAGTCACAGAGCTAATATATTTAGCACGAAGCAAGTTTAAGTGGTCACTTACAAAAAACCCTGCCAACCATACCCATAAGGTCCAAACTGACCACGCCCCAGAGCCATTAGCTCCTATTGACTTATAATGCAAAAACCCACTTAAAAAAACTTCTCTGAAACTATAAGGCCCAGAGCTTAGATATTTAGTATGAAGCAACATTATGTGGTCACCTACATAACTCCTCCCAACAATGTCCCTAGGGTCCAAATTGGCCACGCTCGGGGCTCATCCGTTCCCAGAGACACAAATGGAATAAAAATCTTCTCTGAAACCATAAGGCCCAGAGCTTAGATATTCAGTTATAATCGACGGAAACGCTGTCAATTATAAAATTTGGAGGAATAATGTAGTCAGCCTGATTAAAAGATAAAAAAGAACAACTATGAACAACTATGAAAAGCTAATTGAAGAAGGAAAAAATGAACCAACAACAATATGGGAAATTTTCAGTGAATTAGTGGCAGGTAAACAAAAGTCTGACTCTTCTAGTAGGACTAATTCGATAAAAATTGGCAACACTGAAACTTATGCACCAGTGAATATTGCCGATGCTTTTAATGAATCTTCTGTCAACATAGCCGAAAACATAAAAGAGCCCATCACACCCGCCAACTATGACAAGTTCGGGGATTATTGTGAAAAAAAAATCCAGACAATGTTTTCTTTGATATGCCCTTACTTAGCCCTGGCAAGGTATTGAAATATTTGAGTAACTTAGATGTCAAGAAATCTACAGGGACTGATGATGTTTGCTCATGGCTCTTGAAAATGGCCTCTCCCTTTATTGCAGAAAGTTTAACATATATTTGCAATTTAAGCATTAAAAGTGGTTTGTTCCAAGAAAAATGGAAGCAAGCGAAAGTTAAGCCACTACACAAAGGGGGACCAGCAAACGACATCAACAATTTTCGACCCATTTCAATCCTGCCAGTTATCTCCAAGCTTTTTGAAAAAACATGTGCATGAATCTTTGTTTCATTTCTTGGAATAATACAAAGTTTTGCACACTACACAGTCCGGCTTTAGACCTAACCATTCCTATGAAACTGCACTACTTCACATGGTTGAAAAATGGTTAAGGGTGAATTAGTAGGGGTTGTTTTGTGGATTTTAGAAAAGCTTTTGATCTGGTTGATCACAATATTTTGCTTAAAAAATTAGAAATTTACAAAGTAAATCAGACTTCTCTAAATTGGTTTAACGAAACGGTCCCAAAAAGTATGTTTTAAAAACACATTCTCAAAAGAAGAAACTGTAAGATACGGAGTGCCTCAAGGATCGATCTTAGGGCCACTTTTATTTCTTCTCTTTATCAATGACCTTCCATTATATACTAGGGCAACGACTTCTTCTCGTCTGTCAACAATATAAATGTAATTCAAAGACATCTAAACCAGTAAAAGAATATTGAAACTATTTTACAAGAATGCCCCGCTGAAAAAAATGATCGCAACAGCTAAAAGAAGAAAAAATGCAAAGCTTTAAACAACTTCTCCTGACTAACTGCCGAAATTGCCCAAACAATTCCGCACGGATGAACATGATGCCATCCCCCACCCCCAGATCTAAAACTAGAAAATAGAAAAAGCCTTTACATGACTTCTCCTGACTCTCTACCAAAATAGATAAAATCTTTCCGCTCGGATAAACAAAATGGCCTCCAGAGCAAAAACGAAAACTAAAAACAACATTTAAACGTCTTCTCCTCCTTAACCAGTGGATGAAATTTTAAATAATTCCACATGAGTGTGACCCCCTGTCACAGTTGCTCAAAGATGGCCCCCAGAGCTAAATATAGAAACCTTCAAACGACTTCTCCTCGTTAACCAGTAAATGAATTTTTTAATAATTCCACAGCAATGTTCCTTTAATAACTATCTACCAAAATTGCTCAAACCGCTCCACTTGGATTAACAAGAAGACGCTTGAGCTAAAAACAATACAAACCTTTAAACGACTTCACCACATTAACCAGTGGATTGAATTTGAGTGAGTGTTTTAGTTTTACGTCCAACCAACAGCTAAGGTCATACGGAGACGGGACCTCGGTTTAAAGACTCATCCGAAAGTCTGGAGAAGCCCGGGATCGATCCTGCGACCCTTGGTTTACAAGGCGAGTAGCGTAACCACTACTAGGATTAATTTTGAAATAATATGACAGGAATGTTTGAGTGACCCTCTACTAGATCTGCTCAAACCGTTCGGCTTGGATAAACAAGATGGTGGCCAGAACTAAAAATAGAAAAACAACTTCAAACAAACGACTTCTACACCTTAACAAGTGGATAGATTTTAAAACAATTTCACAAAATTCTCAAACTGTTCTGCTCCGATGAACAATATAGTCACCGGAGATTTTGAAATAATTCCACAGGAATGTTTCTTGAGAGATCATTTACTAAAATTGCAAATGCCGTTCTTGATGAAAAAGATGGCCACCAGAGCTAAAAACATAGATACCTTTAAACCACTTCTTCCCCTTAGCCGGTGGATGGATTTTGATATATGTTTCACATATTCACAATAGGTTGACTTTTACCAAAATTGTTCACACAATTCCGCTCCGATGAACAAGATGATTACCATGCTGAAAATTACATAATAATAATAATTACGTTAAAATGACCACTGCTTCTAAACCAGTGTATAGGTTTTATAATAATTTCACAGAAATATTACTTTGTGACTCTTAACTGAAATTGATCCAACTGTTTTGTACCAATGAACAAGATGGCCCACTGAGATAAAAAAAAAAATAGAAAACATTTAAACGCCTCCTGTTACTGATTTCGTGGATGGATATTGAAATTATTTTATAGGAAAGTTCCTTGGGTGATCATCAATCCGCTAAGCACCGATGAACAAGATGTCCACCTGGCTAAAAATATGACTTCAAGTCTTTATGCTTTCTCCTCCTTAACAGACTGATGCATTTTGAAATTATTTCACAGGAATATGACTTGGGCAGCTCTCTTCCAATATTGCTAAAATTTTGCAATCTCCTAAACAACGAGGCAACCAGTGCTTGAAAATAGTAGACAAAAAGTTTAAACGACTTCTCCTAAATAAACGGATTTTTAATAAATGATTTTACAGGAATGTCTTTGGGTTTACCATTATCAAAATTGCTTACATTGTTTACTCTGTTGAACAAGATGGTCACAAGAACTTAAACCAGAAACACGTTTTAAAGACTTCTTCCTCTCAAAGAAACAAGCTTTAAACGTCTTCTCCTCATAGGAATGTTCCGTGGGTAACCTTCTAACAAAATAGCTTAAAATAGTTTTGCTCAACTGGCCACCAGAGCAATACTCGTATATTAAAGCTTAGTGTGACTTCTCCTCCTAAACAGCTTGTCTGATTTTAAAATAATTTCACAGTAATGTTTCTTGTCCTTTGGTCGCCGTCAACCAAATGGGTCAAAATCCTTACGTTTTATCTGTACAATATGTATCATGTCAGCGATTCAGGGCCATCATAGCCTTCTTGTTGCTCAATTAAGGTCAATGCATGTTTAATGGAAAGCATGCAGTTTTGGGCATGGTGTTTTACAAACACATTTTCTAGTTAAAGAGTGATTTTACAAACACATTGATGGTTCAGCCATTTCCCTGGGATGCATAAAAATATTATCCTCGTGCTAGTTTCATAGATTTTAACCCTTGTCATGCCCAGATACGTCTTATCTTTCAAACCAAGTAAATCCAGATCAGAAGCCATCTGATCAGGATCTTCATTGTGTGTCATTCAGTATATGAATTTGTTGCAATAAATGTCATCGAGTAATCTGATTGGTTGATAATCAGTAGTGGGTGTGGCATATTTGAATATTCAGCAGGACAGGGTTAATAAAATCTTGTATACTTTTACACTACAGTTTAAGGGTCATTCTGTCCCTCCTGACTCTTCCATTGTCTGCCTACCCTTAATGTTTCTGACAACATACGTATGGGCCAGTGGCGTGCATAGTGCAAGCATTGCTACTCTAATCATTCTGATTCTCGAGTTATGTGAACATGATGCAGCTGAAAATTCTTTCGGATCATATTTTTAAGCTAGGATTATGACATTTTGCTCAATGACCAGATATTCTCGGATTTTATACACGTTTACACTGTTTTGTTTGTTTGTATTGGAGTTTAACGGTCCAGTCAACACTATTTTAGGTCATTTTTAGCCGGTCAGTTTACCTATCCACACTTTTCCTGGGAAGGCTTATACGTAAGCGGTTAACCAGTACAGTGCACATTCTTTCGCCAGAAACTGACAACTGCCCTTCTTGAATCAGCGGAAGGGAGAGAAAGAATGACCGTAGAAAATCTCCACGAAAGAATGTTGCCGACCCCGGCAAATATCGAACCCTCGTCCTCCTGATCACCAGTCAGACGCGCATCCGACTGAGCTACCGAGGCCGGTACGTTTACACTGTAGTTCGACAAGTGCAATGCCTTCAATAACCATGTTTCTAGTTTATGGAATTTTCTGGTATAAACACGATTTTTTATAGTGTGAATAATATAAGAACTTGTGCAAAGTTTCGACAAGAAAATATATCAGGGTTAAAGGGTTGAAGCTCCACCTAATTTGATGTGCTGTTTGCTGCTGAAAATATGATGAAGGTTGCCGTTTTATTGTCTACTGTTCATAGGTTGTCGAGTTTTGCGATGAAGACAACATTCATGTCCCAGTTTACTTACGTCACGACAGCAAGGCCATAAACGAACAGAACAGAGACTGTGATGGCAAAAGTGCCTGGGAAATCATGAGGGAACATGTGGATTTCAAAGACGGTATGCGTACAGTTGAACTTTGATAACTCGAATTTGTATAATTCGTTTACTATGGCTAATTCGAACTCACTCTTGGGTCCTCAGAGAATTGTTTCTATAGCTCCAGATATTTATATGTTCAGGTTGGTTTGATTTTAACTTGGAAAAGGTATGTTGTGTATACTCATTAGAATCGCCTCATTGAGGCGATTCCAATGAGTACATACAACATACATTTATTTTATTAAAACGTTGAAAATATATTCAAAGGTCATCCCCCATTAGGTCTCATGTCTGGCCTGGCAGTATGAGTAACCCTCAATAATTCGAACTACCTCTATCTCGAACAAAATGTATTGGTCCCGAAGCTGTTTGAGTTATAGAACTTCGACTGCAGTTATCGAAACCTTTCGTACGTATATGAACCGGGGCACAGAATTTCCTACAATTTTCACGTGTGCCCAGCGAAGGATCAAATCAGCCTGCGCAACCACACAGTCTGATCATAGTCTTCGTTGTGTGCTCTACAGATAGCTAAGGGCCCAATGCTCCTTCAAGCAGGAAGAGAAGCCTCTGCTCAGATTATATGGCATGTAAATGGTAGGAAATGGTTGATGCGACCCATTAATGCTTGAACAACGTTTTAAATGTTGATTCAGTGCTGAATCATTGTTTTTTTTTTTTGTTTTTTGTTTGTTTGATTTGAGGTTTAACGTCCCCGTCAACACTGTAAATGTCATTTTGGAGACGTTGCTTCCAATTTGTAGGACTTTTACCCGACATTGAGATCGAATGACATCTCAAGCCCTGTCGCCCAATGACACCAGTAGGGTTTATAAGCATGGACGGGCCGACTCGCACCGCTTTGCCTGGGCAGGCTTAGATCCTCTAAGCGGTTTACCAGTACTCGTGTGCGGGTTGGTTTCAGCTCTGCGTGGAAGCATCATGCAGCCCATATATGTCGGCATAAGTTTAATTTGTAGGTCCAATGTGGTCTTCGTACCTTTATAGTGGTCCGAAGTAGATAAAATTGGTATCAAAATAAACATGGGCATCTTATCTCCATAATGAGACCTAGTATCCTTTTCTAAACCATGTACTTTTTGCACCAGGGCAACTCAAATGCCACTAGGGTCAGTCACATTTTGATCTATCTGGATCGCGATATATTTTAGTAGTTTCTGACTTCGTTCACTGTGCCACAGATACGGAGAGTGAAAACCCGGCTTCAGTTATGTGGAGTAATCATTTGACTGTCATAAAATTGCTTTCTTACCAACATACATTGCAAACTCATATCATGAAACTGTGATTTCTAGACTTCAGTAGAACGACAGCCATTTTCACGCACTTGGTGACTTGTTTACATATAGCGCCTCAATGACGTGGAATGACGTGCCAAAATTAAAGCGACCTCTGATAAAGGCGCGAAAATTAAGGGACGTAACTACGTAAAACGATGTTATTTGTGATTCATTCTATTCTAGAGAAGACTGTAAAATCTTCTGAATGCGCGAGATAAGAGCATCCAAATTTTTTCCGTCACTTATTATAGTAAATTGTTATTAGCTTCCGATGAATACAGATTTTTTTCCTCAGCAGGATTGTCAGGATCGACTGGTTTTTGGTCGATTGTAAGAAGGACGGCGGTGTATCATTTTGAGAATGCTTACAGTAACTTACTCATTTGCATACCGCATGCTAAAACTATATTCAGCCAAGAAATTCCACAAACGTTCAATTTTCTGTTTAATATTTTGTATTTTATTATTTTTCAAACATTCACTTAGGAGTCATTCTTTAGTTGCATCTTACATCTTTATTTTAATAAATAACCAATGGTAAATCACGAGGAAGACAACAACAAAAAGAGGCTCCATTGGGGGTATTTGGATACTGTTTGGAGTGTGTAAAAATATTACTACATGCGATTTATTCCGTTAATGCTCTCTAATGGACCTATGTCTATAAAGTGACAAAAATGCGGCCTCAAATGCAAAAATATCCAATTTAGCCCAGGCTGAAAGAATGACAGAATAACAGCTTGCTGGAAGACTGGTCTCATCTGTGAATAGGGATGAAACCACAGTATTCAGGAAAATGATAAATTCATGGCAAATCTAAAAAATGTGGTCTCACTCCTATATAGAGAAGAAAATCTGGTCTCACCTCAAATAGCATACTAAAAGTCTGGGCTGAAGGAATGTGGTCTCATCTCTATATAGGGATAAGACCACATTATTAAGGAAAATGATAAATTCATGGCAAATCTAAAAAATGTGGTCTCACTTCTATATAGAGAAGAAAATGTGGTCTCACCTTAAATCACATACTAAAATCCTGGGCTGAAGGAATGTGGTCTCATCTCTTTATAGGGATGAGACCACATTATTTAGGAAAATGATAAATTCATGGCAAATCTAAAAAATGTGGTCTCACTCCCTATATAGAACAGAAAATGTGGTCTCATCCTAAATAACATACAAAAAGCCTGGGCTGGGACGAGACCACAATATTTAGGCTAATGATAAATTCATGGAGAAGAAAAAAGCCTGGGCTGAAGGATTGTGGTCTTAATAATTTGGTCACCCATTAAAAAAACTTAAGTTGATCCCTATTATTATTAGACACGCTACATACACGGAATGAATCTAATTTTGATAATGATTAGGGCCCAATTATTCTGTATGTTAATTAGGATATAACTGCGCATCCCTCTAAAATGAATCCAGAAATCCCATTGGTGGAAGCTAAAAATCTTGTTGTGCTTTAGAATGCTTACAGCACCCTTCAAAACTTTATGAATGAAAGGTCACGTTGTCTCTTTGATCCAAGTTAGTGGACGCTTGCATGTTCGTAACGCCCAGAGAGCTAAATTTTGCATTAGATTGTAAAATGTAGACATTTTAAAGAATTTACCGTCATCATCAGATGAACAGTATCTCTAGTTAGGTATCTGGTTAAAGATAAATTTGAAATCACAATGAAATATAGTTGCCAAATCATGCAAATTAGAGAAAACCGTTGCTACCCCCTTGCACTAGAAAGCAAAATGGCGGAGCAGAAGCGGAAAAATTTCCATACCCTACCTCAGTTCATCCGATTCTAGCCAACCATCCTTCGGCCTAGGCTATCATTTTTCTTTGTGATATTAGAGATGAGATATTGAAGTTTGTTTTAAGACCTTATTTGGTGTGATTCACCTTCTTATAAGGCAGGGGACCACATTGGACCTACAAATTAAACTTTTACCTATATTTCTTCAAGCCCATATGGGCGGGGGCCGCTGAATCATTGTTATATGTCTGCTTAGTCAAATATGGACAAATTGTTTAGATCACAAGTGATTCTGGAAAACAAATGGCCCATTTACTTACAGATCGATACGAAAGGCAAGTACAATGCTCTATAACATTTTTCTTGTTTTAGAGAAGGCTGTTAGGTTATCATTACACTCAAAATAACAAACCTTTAACAAATAGAATACATATCAAACAAGAGAGAAAAAGGATATACATGTACCTGATTTGTTTGTTATTCCTACGCAGTAGATAACAATACTTGGGTCTCTAAATGCAGTCTTTTGTCTCACCTCTGGACACCTGTCCTATCATTACTATTACAAAAACACGCCTATACAAATGCATTGTAACCTTTATCGCCGAAAAAATGAAAATTGTAAGCGGAAAAATTGCTTTTTTGTTCTTATTTCTGTTCAAGATATAGATTGTTAGTGCTCGTTAGAACCGCCTCGTCGAGGCAGTTCTAACGAGTACCAACAATCTATGTTTTAGAGCAGAAATAAGAAAAATAAGGTTTACCCCTGTAAACCCCAGTTTCACTATATTAAAGTGGGGTTCAAGGGGGTCAAAATTATATAGGCGTGCTTTCATGATGATTAACAAGAACGTTAAATCAATACCAAACCGATCCCACTTTGTGCAGCGTAAAGTGGGTTTCTGTGCTATTCATTATTTTCCTCATTTTAACTTAAAACCCAGAATGTGGGTACTCTTTTGAACCGCCTGAATGTGGCAGTTCTATAGAGCACAAGCTTATTATGTTTAGAGCCGAAATAAGAAAACCGTATTCATTTTTCAAAAGGTTTTTGATTTGAGGTGACTATATTTTAACTGTAGATTGAATTTCTTAAAACCCTGTATAATATTTTTTTCAGATAATAACCCACCAATGTCAGCTGACCAGCCACCAACCACAGAGTTTCAGTTTTGGCAAGCGACTTCTGAGAGTGTCAGAATCTTTGTTCTGGACACCTCTGGCAGTATGGCGGTATGGGTTTCACTAAAAAGCGTCATTTCAAAACAGTGCTATTTTTTATGATAACTGTCATTTTGGGATTTTTTTCTTCTTTATCATGTATATAAATTTATGAAACATTTCGTATGTTCTGTTGTTTTTTTTGTTTTTTTTACCGTCTTGCTATTCCAAGCATTTCTGATATTAACCCTTTTTGTACCAAATGGAATCTTCCCCCTTATATATAGAAGCCTCCGTGGTGTAGTGGTTACGCTACTCGCCTTGTAAACCAGGGGTCGCAGGATCGATCCCGGGCTTCTCCAGACTTTCGGAAGAGTCTTTAAATCGAGGTCCCGTCTCCGTATGACCCTAGCTGTTGGTGGGACGTAAAACTCAAACACTCACTCACTCCCCCTTATATATGACAGGAGGCCATTTTGAAATTTATGGGTGTCAGGTTGTGTTTTCTTCAAAATTTGTTTGGATAATTGTTAAACTTTTTGCAAACAGTGTAGGCCCTGATCAGACGCCGCGTTCTGTATACTTCAAAAGAATGTACCATATCTGTTAGACATTGTGAAAAATAAGTCATAGTAAATTCTGAAGTGACGCTCAATTTTACAATACAGAACAGATAAGAAACCGCGTCCATTTAAAATTACTAATTTCACAGCCACGTTTGTAATGTTGAATGTGCTCAAGAGCACGTTCGATGAATTCAGATGAAACGACTGGACGATCGCACTGAAAGGGTCCTTCAGGCAACATCGCCACATCGCAAAATGTGTTTAAAGTATCCTGTTCGAATCGCTATAATATATCCGTACCTTGTTTTACTGAGATAAAAACAAGATGTTATTGAAAATTCACTTCGGCTTTGCCCCCCCCCCCCCCCCTGAATTAATATCACGCAATCCATGGTCTACCAGCATACCTTCATCACGATAAAACGGTTAAAACAGAAAAACACTTATTTAAATTTCAGCGTCTTAACGAATTTTGATCATTAATTTCTGCTTGTTACAGGGAGAAAAAATCAACACCCTTTATGAAGCATCCAAATACATGATTGAACAGTTATTACCTCTTGGGTCATGGCTTAGTATTATTGACTTCGACAGTGATGCCGTTGTACTGCACGAGTTTGTAAAGATAGACTCTGATCCAACTAGGCGAGAACTGGTGAAGATTCTCCCCCGAGAAGGTGAAGGGGGTACTTGTATTAGCTGTGGCTTATTAAAAGCTTTGTCGGTAAGATATTTATATTATTATGTTGGGGATAAAAGGCGGTACACACGTTGATTAATTATTATTCTACATTAGAAAAACACCAATATGAGGTAGGCTCGTCTTCATTGTGTTGAGAAATGGCTCTTTTCAGAAACAATACTAGATAACACTTGAGCGGTATATAGAACTTCAAATCTTATTCTTGATGCACGACCTTTCTTATCTTATAGTGGCGTGCACCGTTTGCCATGTGTGTTGGCTGAGATGTATAGTAGGGTTGTTTTACTGGGGTTTTTGGCGGCAAGACTGTGGACCGGGCTTCGGATTCCATGACGGGCCTATGCTAATTCTTTCTAGAGGACGTGGGGAGCTCGATATCTTGAGATCATACTTCCGTGATCCAATTAGTTATACTTTTCTTTTATTGCTCTGATATTAGTTTGTTGTTGAGTTTTCATCTCTTTTTTTCGATGGATTGTAATTTACTCTGCATGCTCGGAATCAATAGGGTCTGCTCTGTGTAAATCTACATCGGATTAAGGGCGATGAATAAATATTTATAAACTCCGGAGTTGAAGCATACACCCCAGTAGCTTTTCTGCTGACCAACTTAAGGCCGCAGTTATTTACAGTTTCGTACACTTGTATGTTTTTTTATTTGCATATTATTGTATGTATATTGTTTTTGTTATGTGCACTTTCGTGCCACTAACTCTTTTCCCTTCTTTCATGGCTTTTGGGTCTTTGTCCACTTTTATCCACTACGTTATTTGTGGGAAAGAGCTCAATTTTCTTGTCCCGAGTTTGGCCCAAAGCGATCGAACCTGTTATTCTTTCTTTGTTTGTTTGTTTGATTTAAGGTTTAACGTCCCCGTCAACACTGTTTAGGTCATTTTGGAGACGTTGCTTCCAATTTTGTGGGACTTTCACCCGACATTGAGATGAAATGACATCTCAAGCCCAGCTGTCAAATGATAGCAATAGGGTTTATACTCCCCACTTTTTCAAACTATTCGGAACCTATTTATCTTCACTGCTGGTGCCATGCCGTGTGGCTGCCGTAAAACGTCTCTCCGTACATCATCATAGTGCAGATTATATTTTTGGGTCCTTTGGGATCATTGAGTTCATTTAGAGTCGCGTTGAAAATAGAGTTCTGCTTTAACCGATGTTAGGGGGCATGGCCGGTGTTGCACATTTCAGTACTGGTCATGAACAGACTCAATAAAACCAAGTCTGCTATTTTTGTTATTTGGTATATTCTTTGCTTTCAAAGTATCTAACTATAAAGAATTTATTTATCTTCACTGCAGCTGGTGTTGTGCTGTGTGGCGGCCGTAAAACGTCTACCCGTACATCATCATAGTCCAGGTTTTACTTTCTGGTCCTTTTGGATCATTGAGTTCATTTAGAATCATTTTGAAATAGAGTTCTGCTTCAGCCGGTGTTAGAGGGCGTGGGCTGTGTTACACATTTCAGTACTGGTCATGACCGAACTCAATAAAACCGAGTCTGCTATTTTGGTTTATTTGGTGTATGCTTTGCTTCCAAAGGATCTAACTATAAAGATATTATTTAAACCTCTAAGCGGTTAACCAGTACTCATGTGCGGTCGGTTTCAGCTCGGCGTGGTAGCACAATACAGCCTAATCTATTTCTTCAAGCTCCGATGGGCGGGGCCGTTATTTTCCTCTACTCGTGCATTAGATTATAATTTATTGTTGAGTACTTAACCCTGAATCTTTAATCTTAATTCATACATAGGTGTTTCACTCTACATTGTTGTCGAAAGTGAAGGCAATGATCACGAATCGATGCAGTTAGCTTATAACTTCCATCCAAGCCAACATATTATTGCTGGTTATCGTAGATTGTTGTTTATTTTTCTTGTAGATTGATTACTTTGTTGACATTTTTCTCGCCATTACCTCACTTGTGGGTTGGGTAGACGCAAAATTGAAATATTCTTTGGAGGCTTGTCACATTCATTTCTCTGAAGAGCCTGTGATTTGTCAGATATTTGAGTGTGCTTAGCTATATATAACTTGACAATAGTACTGAATAGTCCTCTGTAGCTGTCAGTGCACTGGCTGTGAAAAAAACTTGCAATCAGGATTGTTACTTTGCCTTGTGTTGTCAGCTTGTCAGCGAGTGTGGACTGTCCGTACAGCTGACAGACCGCTGGAAACGCAAGTGTTGTCAGATCTAGCCGTTAACTCTGTATTGTTGTTTGGCACACAATTGCCCAGTATATTTAAATGAAGAGCTCCCTGTTTCCCATGGTCTTGGTTCTTTTGTTCACCCTTTGGAAACTAAATAACAGAAAACATCCGGATGATGGAAATCAGGAGTGCAGGATAACACATGAGAAACACTGCGATAGAGATTCGCAGTACTTGGCTTTAACTAGGAAGCTATGGAACAGAAGATGATCGAAGGGCTTACAGAACTTCAAGTCCTCCAGTGGACCAAAGTTGGTTAGTCTTCTAATCTTTGCCGGAGACATTGATCTATCCCCGGCCCAAGATTTCGCTGTTGGCAGTGAGAAACACTGCGATAGAGATTCGCAGTACTTGGATTTAACTAGGAAGCTATGGAACAGAAGATGACCGGAGGGCTTACGGAACTTCAAGTCCTCCAGTGGACCAAAGTTGGCTATTCTTCTAATCTTGACCAGTGACATTGAATCTATCCCCGGTCCAAGATTCGCTGTGGGCAGTGTAAAAATATTACACAGACTCTCAGAAATGGATAGGAAGTGAGGAAAGTGTGTAAAAAGGTTTTCATTCCTCATTTTCAGTCAATTGTTATAAATTTAATCTGGAGCTGGAACTTGGTATTGTAAAGACTGCAACGCTGACTGTGGTCTTTGCAGGGGTGCTGTACTTAATGGCCACAAAGCGCTTCAATGTGATCAGTGTGAAATGTGAATACACACTGAATGTTATTTCATTTAAGATTCGGAACATGGCACTTGGGTAAACTCAAACTGCCACTGGATTTGTCTAATATGCGAGGTGTGCAACTTTTCAGACCCCTTCTTCAACGAATATATAGAACTGAGTAAGCCAAACAGATTTGAACCTCTGCAAAAGGATAAGGAAGATAAATCTTCGACTGCTGATGAAAATAAGCCGAATTTTTTAAAAAAGGTTTGAAACTCTGCAGTATAAACATTAATGGATTAAGAGGAAAAATCTTGAACTTTTAGCTTTCCTCGATACGTTTCAACCGCATATCGTGGCTGTTCAGGAAACAAAGATTGACGGTTCATTTACCACATCTGAGCTTTTCCCTGAAACTTGTACAGTATCTATAGAAAAGATAGGAACTCTCATGGTGGTGGGGTGATGTTGCTCATTCACAGAGACATCCCTCACATGCCTTTCATGGAACTGGAAAACGACAACCAATCGGTCTGGGTTAAGGTTTTTTGCAAATAAAACTTATCACTTCGTAGCAAGTTAGTATCGACCACCAAATGGTACAGGCGAAAACTTCCAGTTTTTTTAAAGATCCGGTGGATTGCATTAAGTCGCAGCACAAGGGTAAAAACCTCCAGGCTGTACATGTTCTAGGTGACCTCATCTTCAGAGACATTGTTTGGCCTGACAGGCTCAGCAAACAAGGCCTAATGCTGAGTCAGCCCGAAGAACAAATATCAATTGACATTAAGAACGATCATTGATTAGAACAAATTTTTAACTTCCCCACTCGTGATAAGAACACATTAGCTTTTATCTTTACGACTTTGCCAGGACAGTTTGAAGATATTCAGTCTCCGGATAAACTAAGTGATCATGATATTGTCTCCGGATATTTAAACATTCACATTCCACCAACAAAGAAACCTCGGAGGAACGTGTTCTCGTAACGAAAAGGTGACTATGAAACTATGGGGAAGGATGCGCTCAGATGTGCAAGGGAGAAATACCTTAATGGTCATTCAGATGCTCGGTCTGTCCAGGAGAACTTCGATTTTATAACTTCTTTCATTCATAATTCGGCTGAAAATCATATCCCCTCAAAAACTAGTAGGTTTGTATCTTGGATTCCCTGGATCAAACCAGAGATAGGAAGAAAAATTCGCAGAAGGAATAAGCTTCATGCAAAGGCAAAAAGGACAGGAAGTGGTCAACTCAGGACAAAATTTGAAAACTTGAGACGTGAAATCAAGACTGAAATACAAAATAGCATGATTTGGATGTGAATAACTTGGTAGGTGATGTTAAGGCAAATCCCAGAGACTTCTACAGATATATTAATAGCCAGAAGAAAGACAGGCAAGGTATCCCGCCCTTTAATTAAAGAGGAGGGAACGGGGTCGCTGAATAAGACTCTGGAAGGACAGAGGAACTTGTTTGTCAATTCAATGATGCGTTTAATAAAATTGAGTTCACGGAGGTTCCATTGACTGGAAGATCGGCCCCATTTATGGATAATATTGTTGTTTCGGCTGGAGAAGTGATCAAGTTACTTTAAGGCTTAAGCCTCAGTAAAGCCTTAGTACCTGATGAACTTCATCCTAGAGTTCTGAAGGAACTAGCAAATGAGTTAGGTCCAGTTTTTGCACACCTGTTTCAACAGTCTCTTGATACTGGTGAAATCCCCAAAAAATGGTTCCTAGCGAACATTTGTCCACTCTTCACTAAAGGAGATAGGGCTCTTGCCCGTAATTATCACCCTGTGTCTCTGACTTGTGTTCTGTGTAAATTGCTTGACCATATAGTTTGCTCGAACACCATGGCCCACTTGGATGAACATAAACTTTTGTCAGACAGACAACATGCATTTAGGAAAAAGCATAGTTGTGAAACTCAGCTGAGCACAGTTATTAATGACTGGGCAGAAATCTTGGACAAAGGGGTACAAGTGGACACATTTATTCTGGACTTCGAGAAGGCTTTTGATACCCCACCTCATGAACTACTTAAAGTTATTTGGTTACGGAAAGTGCGGGGGACTCTCAAATGGATATATTCCTTTCTTTGTTACAGAAAACAGCGCGTTGTGATTAATGGTGAATCTTCAGAGTTGGCTCCAGTTTTGTCTGGAGTCCCACAAGGGACTGTTCTTGGTCCACTATTGTTCTCCCTGTACATCAATGATATTTGCACTGACACTGACTCTGAACTAAGACGACTGTGTTTGCTACCGGGAAATTACAGATACAAATGACACACTGAAACTTCAGAATGACATAGATAGATTAGGATGTTGGGCCCGAAAATGGGGCATGATATTTCAGCCATTTAAATGCAACATTATGCAGATAACTAGAGGGAACGTTCCTCGAGAATGTGGACTCCATTAAATACCTTGGTGTGACAATCACATTCAACTTGAGATGGAATACTCATATTAGCAACATATGAACTACAGATGACCACAGGATGTAAAAGAGGCAGCATACAAAGGTCTTGTTTGCCCAATCTTGGAATATGGTAGTTGTATCTGGGACCCCAGAGGAGTGGCACTTAACGAAGAAATTGAAAAAGTTCAGAATAGAGCTGCTAGATTTGTAACAGGCAATTACTGCTTTGAAACTGGGAGCAAGACAATTAAAATGGGAGTCTCTCAAGAAAAGGAGGAAAGACAGTAGACTTATCCTTTTATACAAAGGTCTAAAGGGTGGTGTCAGCATTCCAACTAATGACATTATCCCCCCAGCTATGCACTGTAGAAATCACCAATCATTGGTGTTTCAGACCCTTACTGCAAGAGCTGACATTTATAAAGAACCGTTCTTCCTCCGAACCATTAGAGATTGGATTCCCGATTCGATTATTTCGACAGCTGAAGGTGCTGATGACTGTGTAACTAAGTTTATCTCTTTGGTTAGAGCTAGGGACTGACTTCCCATATCACAGGTCCCGGTGTTTGAATGACATTTGAAGTGTCACAAGTAACAATTCTGATTATAACTCTGATTCCAAGACACCAAAGGGAAAGAATCACAGGCATAAAGCAATTGTGGGTATCCCGATGGATACGAATTGCGCACCCCCTGTGGATGATCTGATCTTGGTTTGTTATAAAGCTTACTCCATATTTTCCATTTCTGTAGTGTATCCCTTGCTTCCAAAGGATAACCATTTCTAGAACATATTTCATTATGTCATTTCCGTTGAAAACCAATAAGAAATCACTGAAGCCTTTAACTCGACTTCTAGATAATTGGATGATTTATTAAATATTGAAAATACATATTTCGATGGTTTGATCAAATTCGTCTGATACCGAGGCCCCGTTTTGGGATTTACATCTATCAGTTGTAGATGGGTTAGTTTTCTGCAAAATTTATGATAATCGCGATAATTTTTGATTTTGAGATTGTAAATTTTCCTTTCTTGGATGGTGATGTCCCTCCTGCGCCATCCTTTGGGGTCGATATTTCGCAATTAATTCGATTTGCCAGAGTGTCTAGTCATGTATCTGATTTCAACACGCGTAATAAATTGTAAACCACTTAACTTCTTAACCAGGGTTATCGGTATCATAAACTACACACAATAGAAGTGGAGGCAATGATCAGGAATCGATACAATTAACCCACAGCTCCCATCAGAGACACCAAAAGAAACGAAACACAAACATGAAACAACAGACCCTAAAGGAAACATCAATAGCGGAAAGCCAAAAGGACAGTTACTTTCCCACAAAATGGCCAATAGGCTATCCAAAATAAAATAATATAAGCGACACAAACACCCAAAGACAAACCATAACTAAAATAAACCGCGACAGAAGAACCGCCTTGGAACGGTCAGCGGAAACGACTTCCACAGGGGTGGGGGGACTTAAATCGATTTTACGTGCCTTACTTCCGTCGCGATTAAGACAAATAATTTGTTCAGTCCGCATGAAGGCTACCTAACTCATCAGTGGAACATCTCCGTGAACACAAAAATCAAACAACCACAGAGATGAAACAACGGTGAGGATTCGACAGCAAGAAACCACTGAAATGCTGGAGCAAAAGAAAACCAACAGTTAGACTCCGATGGGCCCGACCAGCGACAGAGCATCAGGTACCAACCAACATAAGCCTTTAGGCTGGAACCGTCATAGAATCTAAGGCCTGACCCACCGGCGTGCAATTAAAGAGGGATGCAAAGTTGTCAACCGTGATTGGGTTAACTACCATTCATGCAGTCTGTCGTATAACATTTATTTTGTACCCAATCTTTTTATATCGAAGAACGATTTTACGAAACTGGGTGCTGAAGTCATTGCGGTTATATATTTTTCTGAATTTATATACTAAGTCATAATAAAATTCGGGTTCCGATAGACCTTGTTGCAGAAGAGATTTAAGACCAATATTGAATTTTGAAATTAAATCAGAATGACGTCTATAAAATTTGGAAAAGGTTCTGCGTAGTTTATGGTACCGATAACCCTGATTAATAAGTTTAGCCGTTAACAATTAATTACGAGGCTGAAGTTAGTTACATGACTACACACTCTGGCAAATCGAATTAATGGCGAAATATAAACGCCATAGCACCATCCAAAAAAGGAAATTTTACAATCTCAAAATCAAAATCATCGCGTTTATCATAAATTTCAATGTTGGACTTAAATCTCTTCTGCAACAAGGTCTATCGGGACCCGAATTTAATGGTGACTTAGTATATAAATAAAAATCAAATATGAGTTCCTTTAAGAGCAATGAAAACATTCATAAGAAAGAAGATGGGCCATACTACGTAGTTCGGCTAATAAAGCCTCATCAGCGACCCTGTAATGATCCGGCAAAGAAAGCCAGAGGAAACATACTGCAATTTTGCAAATTTCGAAAAATATATACTTGCATTGACTTCAGTACCCAATTTCGTAAAAGCATTCTTCGATATTAAAAGAATGGGTACAACATAAATGTTATACGCCGACTGCATGCATGTTAGTTAACCAAATCACGGTTGATAAATAAGTTCTGAAGTTAGATCCTTTGGAAGCAAGGAATACACCAAATAAACGAAAATATCACACTCGATTTTTATTGAGTCTGTTCATGACCAGTACTGAAATGTGCTGTGCAACACCGGCCACGCCATCTAGCACCGGCTTAAGCAGAACTCTATTTTCAAAATGATACCAAATGAACTCAATGATCCCAAAGGATCAGAAAATATGATCTGCACTATGATGATGTACGGGGAGACGTTTTACGGCCGCCACACGGCACAACACCAGCTACAGTGAAAATAAATACGTTCTGAAGTTAGACCCTTTGGAAGCAAGGAATACTTTGGTTCCCTCTTTAATTGCACGCTTGTGGGTCAGGCCTCAGATTCTATGACGAATCCAGTTTAAAGGCTAGCCAGAATTAAAATATAATTTTATGTGATGTTGGTTGATACCTGATGCAATGTCTCTGGACGGACCCATCGGAGTCTTACTGTTGGTTTTCGTTTGCTCCAGCATTTCAGTTATTTCTTGCTGTCGAGTACTCGCCGTTTTTCATCTCTGTGGTTGTTTGATTTTTGATTCTCGGAGATGTTGCACTGAGGAGTTAGGAATACTTCATGTGGACTGAACAAAATTTTTGTCTAAACCGCGACGGAAGTAAGGGCGTGGACTGCGGTCGCATAAAATCGATTTTAGCCCCAGAAAAATAATTTTCCCTGACCGTTCCAATAGTCCGGCAGAATTCGGGGATATTTTTTGTGAACCTGGATTTGCGGTGTATACAAAATGTTTTGACAAATTTCGGAAGCTGAGACCTTCTGCTTTCAGAATCTGATTGATGCCACCTTGTCACTCTTGGGCATTTCCAGAAATTCAAGATGGCGGCCAAGACGGCTGCCAAATTTAAAAAAAATGAAAAGTTATAATTAAAACAAACATTTTGACAATTTTGAAAGCTGAGACATTCAACTTTTGAAAATTGTATTAATTTAGCATTCTAAATGTCATAATAGTAACAACAATACAAATAATAATGTTAATAATAACAGTTATGAACTATTTAGTAACCGAATCATTAATATTAGTAAGAAATATGGTCAACTACAGATTTATGTCCACATAGATATACATTTTAACTCTTGCTACAGTCATAAAATAACATGGACTTTTTCCTGAACAAAAATGTACTCTTCTCTGTAGTGGCAGAAAAAATCACTTCTGTTAAGTAAAAACTTGTTATTTATGTTACAAATTGTGTTTCTAGTTGTAAATTATTAAATATTGGTTTGCAATAAATAAACAATATTTCTTCCAAGATGAAGCTGTTGATAAAAGAATGATATTTATAAAAATCAATATAGCTGTCACAAGTGAATTGAGTATACTATCTATAAGTACTTAAATACATGGCATGCCCAATATGTTATTTGCCTGATTGAGTATTGACTGTATATATAAATGGAACATATCAGATACCAGGCAAATGGTCTACTTCTATGTATGTGACATGAAAAAAGAGAATAAAATGTAATGATGCATAGTAAGTGAGACAACACAATGTTTGAGATATTCCAACCTTTACAGTTATCTACGTTACCAATCGAAGCAACTGAATTAAACCATTCTTCACTTTTATATGAAACTAATGTTAACAAAATGTCAGTCCATGTGGCTTATAGGTTAAAACACACAGATGTTGGATCATTACATTTATCGTTTTGCCTTCACTCAACCCTTTCTCTGTCGATCCTTGCTTCATAACCATACATCTTCCTTGCCGCTGTAGCGTGAGATTATTGATCCCGTGAGATTCTTCAATCGCACCGGAAGCGGCTGAAATCCCTCACGGAGGGGTGTGAGATAATTCAGCCGTGAGAAGTGTAATACAATAACTCTATAAAAGACTGGGGTATCGAAGCTCTCTTAGTATATTAAATGATAAATTATGCTGCTGGCACATTAATTAAACTTTAATTTTCTGCTGGAGAGCCTATCTAAGGAAATTAGAAACTTTGTTACTAGTGATTTTATTTATTTATTTATTCACCAAGCCCCGATTGTCGGGGGCCCAATGACAAACAGATACTATAGAATGTAGAAGGATATTATCTTGATTAAAGACAACTCTGTCAAGCTGAACTTATTTTGGGGTCCGACTTGACCAAAGCCAAACTGCAATGCCCGAGATCACTCAGGGCGACTGGACTTAGGGTCGAAATGGTTCGCATTCATTGTGGTGTTGATTATCAAATTACAGAAAAAAACTGTAGGGACATTTCTTGTTTGTTTCGTTTGATTTGAGGTTTAACGTCCCCGTCAACACTGTATATGGTCATTTTGGAGAAGTTGCTTCGAAGTTTTCCCGACATTGAGATGAAATGACATCTCAAGCCCTGTCGCCCAATGAAACCAATAGGGTTTATGAGCATAGACGGTCCGACTCGCACCGCTTTGCCTGGTCAGGCTTAGATCCTCTAAGCGGTTTACCAGTACTCGTGTGCAGTCGGTTTCAGCTCTGCGTGGAAGCATTCTTCCAGCCCATCTATTTCTTAACGGCCCGATGGGCGGGGGCAAGCTGACGACGTACTTCTAACTTCTGCTTTGACGTTGTTTAGGTAGGTAAGTAAGTAGGTAGGTGGTTTGGTGGCTAGATAGGTAGGAGATGGCTGGCTGGGTAGGTATATAGGTTGGGTTTGAGGTTAAACGTCCCCGTCAATACTATATAGGTCATTCGCAGACGATGCTTCCAACTTTGAGTTAACATGACATCTCAAAACCTGCTGCCAATGAAACTAATAGGGTTTATATGCATGGACGGTCCGACTCGCATCACTTTGCCTGGGCAGGCTTAAGCGGTTTACCAGTACTCATGTGCGGGCGGACATCATGCCGCCCATCTATTTCTCCAAGTCCCGATGGGCAGGGTAGATTTAAGTAGGTAGGTAAGGAGATGTGTCTTGGTGGGTCGGTAGGTAGGTAGGTAGGTTTGATTTGAGGTTTAACGTCCCCGTCAATACTATATAGGTCATTTGGAGATGATGCTTCCAATTTCGTGGGACCTGACTTTGAGATGAAAAGACATCTCAAGACCTGCCGCCCAATGAAACCAATAGGGTTTTTATTCATGGACGGTCCGACTCGCATCACTCGCCTGGGCAGGTTTTTGCGGTTTATCAGAACTAAGGTGTGGTAGGGAGTCATGCAGCCCATTTGTCTATCTATACTTAGCCACTCTACAACTCTACCTACCTACCAACCTACCTACTTAGCTTCATTCCTACCTACCTATCTATACACCTATCTCCTATCGATATACGTACACACCCACTTACCTACATTCCTACCCAACCAAAACATATATAACTTCGATCCTACCTACCTACGATCCTACCTACCTACATCATCACCATCCCACACCTGCCTACCTACATTAAAACCATCCCACACCTACATACATACCTGCATACCAACCTAGACTTTCGGATGAGTCTTTAAACCGAGGCTCCGTCTCCGTATGACCTTAGCTGTTAGTGAGACGTAAAACTCAAACACTTACTCACTCGCATACCAACCTACCTTCTTACCAAAACATACATACCTACGATCAATCCCGGGCTTCTCCAGACTTTCGGATGAGTCTTTAAGCCGAAGTCCCCGTATGACCCTAGCTGTTAGTGGGACGTGAAACTCAAACACTCACTCACTCACATACCTACGACCCTAGCTACCTAGGTCCTACCTACCTACGGCCCTCCTCCCTCTGTCCCGCGCTATCTACCTACCTTCTTATCACATTACCATCCCGCATCTACCTACCTACCTACCTACCTAACTGCATTCCTACGTACGTTCGTACCTACCTACCTACCTACCTAACTGCATTCCTACCTACCTACCTACCCACTTTCCTCACCACCAACCCTAACCTGTCATTCCTACCTATAACTACATGCCTTCCTACCTACCTACCTACCCCCCCCTACCTACCTACCTACCAACCCACTTTTACGCTCCCCCCCCCCTCGCCCATAGGGAATTAAAAAAATATATGGGCTGCATGATGCTTCCACGCAGAGCTGAATCCGGCCCGCACACTAGTACTGGTAAATCGCTAAGAGGATCTAAGCCTGTCCAGGAATCGCGGTGCGAGGCGGACCGTCCATGCTAATAACCCCTATTGGTTTCATTGGGCGACAGGGGTTGAGATGTCATTTCATCTCAATGTCGGGTTAAAGTCCCACAAAATCGGAAGCAACGTCTCCAAAATGACCTCAAATCAAAATAAACAAAACAAAACCTACTTACTTTCCTCGTCCGTCCGTACCTACCTATCTACCTACCCACCGAGCCACGAAGCCACCAGATCATTTCTTACCTACGTACCTAACTGCCTACCTAGCTACCATGCAGTCCATCTATTACTTCAAGCCCCGGTGGGCGGGGCCGGACGGCATACCTACCTAGCTACCTAGGTACAAACCGACTTAGTCGCCCCCGTCCATCGGGGCGTGGAAGCACCATGCAGTCCATCTATTTCTCCAAGCCGCTTGGAGAAATAGATGGACTGCATGGTGCTTCCACGCAGGGCTGACATGAACTCACATGAGTACTGGTAAACCGCTTAGAAGGACAAAGCTTTCCCAGGCAAAGTGATTTGAGTCAGTCCGCCCAAAGCCTTTTGGTGTCATTGGGCGGCATTGGAGCTGTCATTTCATCTCAATGCCGGGTAAAGGTCCCACAAAATTGGAAGCAACGTCTCCAAAATGACCTAAATAGTGTTGACGGGAACATGAAACCCCAAATACAAACAAAAACACATCTACTTAGTTACATTCCTTCCTAACTATACGTCTACAGACCTTCCTATCGATATACGTATATAATACGTCCTTACCTATATTCCTGCCTGCTTACCTACCTAACAAAACATACATACAAACCTACCTACGACCTTCCTATAGATCTACCTACCTACCCATCGCCACAAGCCCAAACCTACCATTCCTACCTTATCACGCAAACACGCCTGTATAATTTTGATACCCTTAAACCCCACTTTTAGATAGTAAAACTTGGGTTTACAGGGATAGTTATTATTTTCTTATTTCTGCTCAAAAACAAAGATTATGGGTACTCGTAAGAACCGACGCACTGATATAAAACCTATTGGTTTCATTGGGCGACAGGGCTTGAGATGTCATTTCATCTAGGTGTCGGGTAAAAGTCCCACAAAATTGGAAGCAACGATTCCAAAATGACCTATAGTGTTGACGGGGACGTTAAACCTCAAATCAAACAAAACAAACAGCGTCGAAGACAGAAGTTAAAAGTAAGCCTATCTACCTACCTACCTACATGTCCAACAGACCATTCACCCTACCTACATACCTACCTACCTGCCTACCTAGCCACCATGCAGCCAATCTGTTTCTTCAAGCCCCGATTGGCGGGGTCGATTTTGATTGGTTGATAGTGAGCAGTGGGTTCGGCGGTCAATCGAATTACCCCAAACCACACCAAACCATTAAAATAAACTCTCCAGCTAACTTAGAACTGTCTGTCAACTGTCAAAATGAAAATATGACGCCGCATCAAACAGAAAATTGATGATTATAAGGGGTCTTCTTCTTCTTCTTCTTCTTTATTATGCACCGGATGAGTTGCAGTATTATGTCTGATCTTGGTATACACTATGAAACGGATTCCGTTGCAAACAGTGCAGGCCCAGAACGCGGCATCTGATCAGGGCCTCCACTGTTTGAGTGAGTTGCACTATTATGTCTGATCTGGGTCTACACTGTTCTTCTTCTTCATCTTCTTCTTCTTCCATACATCGGATTTGGGTAGCAATGCACAATGAGTGTCAAATTATGTAGGCTCTGATCAGACGCCCTAAAATTATAGGTTGCAATGTAGTAAACTTTGCCGCTAGACGATTAAGATAGATGAATTCTTCTTCTTCTTCTTCTTCTTCTTCTTCTTCTTGCATACATCGGATTTGGGTAGCAATGCACAAAACTTTTGCCGCAATTAGAATTAATGCACTAAACTTTGCCGCTAGAAGATTAAGATGAAAACTTATTCTTCGTCGTCCTTCACATTTTTCTTCTTCTTCTTCATGATCCTTATTCTTCATGATCTTCTTCTTCTAAACTGTAATTAATTTATTCTTACATATTTCGCTTAGTATTGGACGGCAGATTAATTAAATTATTCTTACATATTTAGCTTAGTATTGGACGGTAGATTAACTCAGCAATAATGTGAGCAACAAACGGTGAAGTCAGCAATAATTTGAGCAACAAACCACGTCAATATTAGTGGGAAAACAGACCTATATGCATTAAAATACTTCAAAACATGTCAGTAAGTATATCTCTATTGTATATCATTTTTAAAGTGGTTTGGGGTATTTTGGTGTGGTTTGGGGGTGGTTTGGGGTGTTTTGAGGTGGTTTGGAGTGGTTTGGGGTAATTCGACGGACCCGTGGGTTCGGTAATTACTTCTGTGTTTCATTTTTTATTTTTTATTTTTTTTTATAATTGAAACGGTTAAGATAAAAACCTGTTTGGTTGACATTATTACCCCATATAAGCAGAAAGGTGTGAAAATTAGTCCGTGTGTTTTGATAAGCATGGGGACAACAGGAAATGTCAAACCATAAATCACACATATTAATCACCTTGGTATACACCTAAAATTAAAATTCCATGAAGGGTTCAATATCCTTTGGAAGCTAGGAATACACCGTAGAACTGAAAAGGTAAGAGTGAACATGTCTTTTCTAAGCCTCGGATTATGATTAATATTATCATTATTATTTATTATAATTGTTATTATTATCAGCATTATTATTATTATTATTATTGTAAAAGGGCACTTATGTTGAGATCAGTCTTATGCTACAGTGTTCCAATCCATTTAGTAAGAAGAATAATTTTAAAATTTCCACAGAACTTGTTTTTTTTTTTTAAGTATTAATTGCGAGAACACGCCCATTAAAAATAAATTGAAATTTTTTACCATCAAATTTTTAGATAAAATATTCTGATTTTTTCATATTTCCGCTGGAAAACATAGATTTTAGGTACTCGTTAGAATCGCCTCGCCGAGACGGTTCTAACGAGTACCTACAATCTTAGTTTTCCAGCGGAAATATGAAAATAATAAACGCCGCTGTAAGGGGCAAGGGCTAACAGGAAATGGATGAAATTTCTCACGGTCTTCTTGCGCATGCGCAGATATACCTTGGTATTCAGGTTCTCACGGGTTTAAAGATCTCACGCTACACCGCCATCCATTTCATAAGCGAAGCAGGACGTCTCTTTTTCAGTTACTAAATCATTATCACGCATATTCAAATATATTCAAAGTTTTACCACCACAAAATGAACACATCACGAAAACATGCCTATATAATTTTAACCCCCTCAAACCCCACTTTTATATAGTAAAACTGGGGTTTACTGGGGTAAACATCATTTTTCTTATATCTGCTCAAAAACATAGATTGCGGGTCGCCACAATCTATGTTTTGAGCAGAAATAAGAAAAATATCACAATTTTTCAATCTAAAATTTTCCATGATTTTGCCGAAAAAAATTACAATGTATTTGTATAGGCGTGTTTTCGTAATGAAGAGACCCATGGGTCAAATGTGAACCAGAGTACATGTGAGTTTTACCATATACAGGCATGGCACCCACCTTGGTCATGGGAATACAATCCTACAAATAATTTTTATTGCCCCATCCCATAAAGGCTCTTCATGCTATTTGGTTTCAATCAGCCCACCAGTTTTTGTGCAGAAGAAGATAAAAATACTGAATCTAAGTCATCCAGTACAAAGGTCAGCAAATGAATTTGACCTTTGAAGTTAATAATCTTATTGTCAGCTAATTGCAAATACCAATTCTGATGCTACAGGCTACCATGCAATCAAAACTAGAGGTCAGGTGTGGGGGTATGGCTAAATGAAACTTTGGACCTGTAACTACCATCATACTAAATATGAAGCAAATCCATGATACAGTTTGGAAAGAATGAGCTCTTTAAAACTTTAAATCAAATTCTAACTATGCCTGTGACCTTGACGTTTAGGTAAGTGCATGGGCGGGGGTACTTTTGATCATCATACAAAATATTAACCCAGTGCATCATATGATTTGGAAAATATCAACTCTTAAAAATCTAACTAAAGTCTGTGACCTTGACCTTAAAGTCATAGGCATGAGTGGGGGCGGGGAAAACCAAATTTAATAAACTTTAGGACCCGTATCAATCATGACAGCAAATGTAAACCAAATTCATAATACATTTTGGAAAATTGGAGCTCTTTAAAATTAAAAATTAAGTCGTTGACCTTGTCCTTGTCCTTGGCCACGGGCGGAGGCATTGCTGAATCAAACTGCTAATCATCATGCAAAATATAAAATCAATGCATCATATGATTTGGAAAATATTAACTCTTAAATATCTATCTAAAAATTTCTAAGTCTGTGACTTGACCTTGAAGTCATCATAGGAATGGGTGGGGGATAGCCAGATTTAATAAACTTTAGGACCTGTATCAATCATGGTAGCGAAAGTAAACCAATTCCATAATCCGGTTTGGGAAATTGGAACTCTTTAAAATTTTTAAAGTTAAAAATTAGGTCTTTGACCTTGACCTTGAAGACCTTGCTGAATCAAACTTTTGACTGTTTTCTATTATCATACCAAATATGAACCAAAGTCATCATGAAAGTTCAGTCTCTACCTGGTACAAAAACCTTAACCTGAGTCTTTAACATTAAAAATTTCTAAATTCTAAGTCTGTGACATTGACCTTGAGGTCATAAGCATGGATGGGGGTATTGCCGAAAAAAACTTCAGACCAACATCTATCATAATATTAAATATGAATCAATTCCATCCAAAGATTTGAAAAATATGTCTTCTAGAAGTTCAGCCTCTACCTGTTACAAAAACCTTAACCTGAGGTTACAGGATTACGTACACACACGTACAGACGGACATACATGCGTACACACGTTTGCACGTAAGCACGTACGGGAAACCGAAAAACTATATGGCCTCCGGCTTCATGCCGATCACGGGGGCATAAAAACCACTGTTTTGCCTTTTTTTCCCATGCTAATGTCTAGTGACCATATTTGACCTTTATACAAAAAAGGTCAAGATCAACCAAAGGTCATCATTTGACCAATAGGGCCTGAGTCCCCGATGTTGCATACCAAGTTTCAAGGTCAACGCCCATTTTGTTCCTGAGAAGAATACTTTTAAAAAGTTTTTACCATAAATGGGCATGGCGGCCATATTGGCCATGTGACCCAATTCTTAGGAACAAATTTTCATTTCGCCTTCCAAGACAGGCTCAGCATGTAACTTGGTTTCAATCAACTAAGCAGTTTAAGTGGAGATGAAGTTAAAAATACTGAATCTGAGCCATTCAGGACAAAGGTCTGTAAATGACCAGGACGATCTTGACCTTTGGAATTGATGACATTTCATTCAGCTGATTGCAAATATCATTCCTGATGCCACAGGCTACAACAGAATCAACACAATCAACTGTTTCGCCTTTTATTCCATGTAAATGTTTAAGTGACCAACTTTGACCTTGACGCAAATAGATCATGGTCAACCGAAGGTCATCATCTGAACTCACTTGGTAGTGACTGAGTCCCCAATGTTGTACACTAAGTTTCAAGACCATTGGCCATTCCGGTCCTGAAGAACAGATTCTTAAAGTTTTTACCATATATGGGCATGGTGGCCATATTGATCATGTGAAGATTCCACGAACAAACTGTTAACCCGCCACCAAATGGAGTTTTCACTTGTAATTTGGTTTCATTCAGAGGAGATTGTTGAAGACGACGCAGCTGCAGACGACGGACGACGGGCCACTGCCTATACTATAAGCTCCACCGGAGCCTTCGGCTCTGGTGAGCTGAAAATTCTTTTTTATATTTCTGCTCGAAACTTAGATTGTAGTTAACGAAGTCAGGGAACTATGCTATCTAAGTAATAGCCGGGGACATATATCTCAGAAACCCTCTAGAAATACTTTTTAATTAGCCATCGATTCGAAAGGATAAAAATACCTCTACATCAAAGAATAATGTTTACTTGTTTAGATTCAGGGTGTTGTCGCATCTTAAAGTGGGGACACGTTGTTGCAATTAAGGGAGATAACTCAGTACCATAAAAATAGCAATTACGCAAAAGTCATTTCAATAGTAAATCAATTGTACCTTAAGGGTAGAAAAAGAATACATGTTGTTATAAAATATTGTAGAAAGGCCGTGAACATATTTTTTATTAGTTTGATAAATAAATATTGGGAACAATCTACCAAAAAGATACCTTTTTGACAATATATACATTTTACTATATAAAGTCCTACTTTTCCCTGAATTAAGTGTCATTATCATGACAAAACAAATTTGAAGGACAGAAACTATATTAAGCATTACTACAGCTTATATAATAAAATTCATAAAAAATAATACTAATGTCTGATGTAAAGAGATATTCATATCAGTTTGGTTATCAGAATACATAAGGTCGGACAAACAGTTATTTTCTACAGATTGACTAGTAATTCGTAAATGCCTATGCTCCTACCCCAACACATTCTATGTCTAAAATAGAGGTTTAATTGTTGGACTGCTTTAGTTTGTGCCATACTGTTTCATAAAATGATGGCACGCAAGCTCCTTACAACGCCAAGGTACATGAAAAAGCCCTTAAGGAGGTAACATAGAAGTGAAGGCAATGATCAGGAATCGATACAATTAACCCACAGCTCCCATCAGAGACACCAAAGGGAAAGAAGTACAAACATGAAATAACTAGACCCTAAAGGAAACACCAATTGTGGACAGCCAAAAGGAGTCACTTTCCAAGAAACTGGCCAATTGGTCATCCAAAACAAAGAATATAAGCGATACACACACTTAAAGACAAACCATAACAAAAAATAATCCTCGACAGAAGAACCGCCTTGGAACGGTCAGTGAAACGAAATCCACTGGGGGCTTAAATAGAGTTGACGCGGCCGCAATCCTCGCCCTTACTTCCGTCGCGATTAAGACAAATAATTTGTTCAGTCCGCATAAAGGCCTCCTAACTCACCAGTGCAACATCTCCGAGAGCACAAAAATCAAACAACCAACGAGATGAAACAACGGTGAGGACTCGACAGCAAGAAACAACTGAAATGCTGGAGCAAAAGAAAACCAGCAGTTCGACTCCGATAGGCCCGAACAGAGACAGAGCATCAGGCGCCAACCAACATTACATAAAATTAAATTCTCTCTTATTCTCTTTAAGCCTTTACGCTGGGACCTCATAGAATCTGAGGCCTGACCCACCGGCGAGCAATTAAAGAGGGAAGTAAAGTTGTTAACCGTGATTGGGTTAACTACCATGCATGCAGTCTGTCGTATAACATTTATGTTGTACCTAATCTTTTTTATATCGAAGAATGATTTTACGAAATTGGCTGCTGAAGTCATTGCAATTATATCGTCTCTAAGTTTTCATCACTGTTAGTTTGACATTTGATGCAACTCCAGTCCAGTCCGTACTTTTGCGCCTCTTTTCATTTGGAAAAGTTTTAAACGTACTACCTAAGGTTTTGGAAGAGCCGACCATTACTTAATTCTTTGCAGATTCACATATGCAGTAAATAACTAACACTTAAAGTCAGGTTAGTGGTCGACTCGTTAACAATCAACAATGAGACAGATGCATTCGAACAAAATTTGATTTGCCTTTGCGGTAAAACATTTGCATGCAAGGAAATGTTGACCTGAACACCATACATTCAACCGTGTGTTGTCTCTTAAAAAAGAGAAATCCAATAGAAGAGACAAAAGACAGAAAAAAACACGCCCACACTATAGGCCAGATATATTTGGTCAAATTACAAAAATAGACAATAAGACTAACATACAAAGTACAGTATTTGCATGTCGTGTGACAAGACGACAAACTACATTGGGTATTTACAATATAATGCGTTTCCTATGGAGTCGGTGGGTCAGATTCT
This sequence comes from Lucinisca nassula, assembly GCA_963580285.1. Taxonomy (NCBI): domain Eukaryota; kingdom Metazoa; phylum Mollusca; class Bivalvia; order Lucinida; family Lucinidae; genus Lucinisca; species Lucinisca nassula. The sequence goes on along the minus strand of OY757013.1, from coordinate 117,010,804 downwards.
ATGAGGTTCCAGCGTAAAGGTTTACTGAGAAATAGAGATAATCTAATTTTATGTAATGCTGGTTGGTGCCTGATGCTCTGTCTCTGGTCGGGCCCATCGGAGTCTAACTGTTGGTTTTCTTTTGCTCCGGCATTTCAGTGGTTTCTTGCTGTCGGGTCCTCACCGTTGTTTCATCTCTGTGGTTGTTTGATTTTTGTGTTCACGGAGATATTTCACTGATGAGTTAGGAGGCCTTCATGGGGACTGAACAAATTATTTGTCTAAATCTCGGCGGAAGTAAGGGCGAGGATTGTGGTCACGTGGGGTCGTTTTGGGCCCACCAGTGGGGTTCGTTTCGCTGGCCGTTCCGGGATAGTCCTCTATCGTGGTTTGTTTTCTTATGGCTTGTATTTGAGTGTGTGTATCGCTTATGTTGTTTTGTTTTGGATGGCCAATTGGCCATTTGTGGGAGAGTGACTGTCCTTTTGGCTTTCCGTTATTGGTCTTTCCATTGAGGTCTGGTTGTTTCGTGTTTGTGTTTCTTTCCCTTTGGTGTCTCTGATGGGAGTGGGTTAACTGTATCGATACCTGATCATTGTCTTCTCTTCTATTTTGCAGAAACTACCTTGCTTCAGCAGATTTCAAAACTTTAAATAGAACTAATTTTGTTTCAAACTTTATGTTCGAATGCTAACACCGATTTCCACGTGCAAACCTATAACTTTTTTCAGTTTGTAGCGTAGTTTTAATGACATAGCCTAGATTAAATCGATACTTTCAATGTTTTGACCGTTACTGTACTACATTACATCGAGTCGTAGCGCTGTATTTATGACATTGCATTTGTTTATTTACCGGGATGATTATTCCATGCACCTGAAGCATTGAATATCAAGCTTTCCAGGCACTGCAACCAGTAAAGTAGAAGTAAAACAAAGATCAGGAATCGATACAATTAACTTACTCCACCCGTCAAAGACACCAAAGGGAAAGAAATACAAACATTAAGCGACCAGACCATAATGGAAACCTATACAAAGGAAGGCCATAGGGACAGTTACTTTCCCCAAAAATGGCCATATGGCCTTCCAAAAGTAAAAGACACAAGTGATACACACAGTAAGTAACAAACAACAACATAAATAAATAGCCACAGAAGAACCGCCTTGGAAGGGTCAGTGGAAAGATTTCCACTGGGGGGCTTAAATCGATTTTACGTGGCCACAATCCTCGCCCTTACTTCCGCCGCGATTTAGACAAATAATTTGTTCAGTCCGCATGAAGGCCTCCTAACTCATCAGTGCAACATCTCCGTGAACACAAATAATCAAAGAACCAAAGAGGTGAGACAACGGTGAGGACTCGACAGCAAGAAACCACTGAAATGCTGGAGCAAAAGAAAACCAACAGTTAGACTCCTATGGGCCCAACCAGAGACAGAGCATCAGGCACCAACCAACATTACCTTGAATAAGATCTCTCTCATCCTCAATAAGCCTTTACGTTGGTACCGTCATAGAATCTGAGGCCTGACCCACCGGCGTGCAATTTAAGAGGGAAGCAAAGTTGCCAACCGTGATTGGGTTAACTACCATGCATGCAGTCTGTCGTATAATATCCATATTTTACCCAATCTTTTCATATCGAAGAATGATTTTACGAAATTGGGTGCTAAAGTCATTGCGGTTATATATTTTTCTGAATTTATATACTAAGTCACCATAAAATTCTTTTAAGACTTTTATTCAATTTCTGTACGAATTAAAGCTTTAAAAACGCAATATTGAATTTTGAAGTAATGGGGGTATGCTAACTAAATTGCATTTAATAATTACTCAACGTATTCGCACCATTTTTATTCTGTCAATTACAGACATATAGACCATCTATATGACAGCAAAAAAAATCAATTAAATCCAATGGTTATGTCCTCTGAGAAAAACAATACATTTTTTACCATTTTGAGGGTTCATTTCCTGACATTATTTAAAAGAATATGGTTTGGTATTAAATGGCAAAAACTGCAGTGAACACTTGCTCAATGTATTCCAAATTAAGGGACATGAACAGATTTTATAGGATATCCTGAAGTTTTGAAAAAAGCGTTGTAATGTTTTGAACATTTTTTTTACATAATTCGGGTGGGTGGCAAAAGGGTCCGTTTTGAAGACCTTGTCCCTACTTACAAATGCGACAACACCCAGAGTGCGAAAGTTTAGACTTTGATCTATCCATTTCAGGTAAGTTTATCCTTTCGAACCGCCGACTAATTAAATTTTCGAAAATGAGTTATATGTCCCCGGCTATAAGTCAAGGTCCAACATAGATGTCTGCGTTAAAGTATCATCTCTCGACGCAAGTTTGTACCCAAGATCATTAATGAATCTCATAGTTCTTGAGAATTGGACTTGAACATTTTGGTAAATCAATGAAACATAAAGTCAGTGAACCATTAAATCTAAATGTAGGTCAAGGTCAAACATGGATGCTTGCATAAATGTTGTCATCCTTAGATGCAAGTTTAAGAATCTCCTAGTTCTTAAAAACTTGACTTAAAGATTAGGAGGAATGCTAGGGTTGACACAATAGTTCACAAAGTCAGTTTACCGTGAAATATAGGTCAAGGGTACCCAGATATGAATGCTTGCATTAAAATTGTCATCCCTAGATGACAAGTCTGTATGAAGTGTCGTTAATGAAGCTCTATAGTTCTTGAGAAACAGACTTCCTCGGATTCTAACTGTTGGTTTTCTTTTGCTCCAGCATTTCGGCTGTTGCATGCTGTTGAGTCCTCACCGTTGTTTCATCTCTACAGTTGTTTGATTTGTTTGTTTTCGGGGCTGTTGCACTTATGAGTTGGGAAGCCATCATGCGGACTGAACAAATTAATTGTCTAAACCGCGAAAGAAGAAAGGGCGAGGATTGCGGCCGAGTAAAATCATTTTAAGCCCCCCGAGTTGAATTCTTTTCACTGACCGTTCCAAGGCGGTTCTTCTGCCGTGGTTTATTTTTTGTTTATGTTCGTCATCGAATGTATGTATCGCTTTTATCGCTTTATTTTGGATAGCGAGTTCACTATTTTGTGGGAAAGTAAAAGTAACTGTCTATTTGGCTTTACTGTGGGTGGGGGTGCATATCGTTTTTGGCGCGGATCCCATTTGTGTTGAAGTTCGCGTTAGCGTTGATGTAGCTTATCTCCTAAACCTATGAATTGATTCTGAACATACTTGCATGGCAACATTACCGGAATATGAAAGTCTTGTAGGAGATTCACATTCTGTGCTAGGTCATTAATATAGAGCACGAAGAAGAGAGACCAACGCATAGAGCCCTGAGGCACACATGTCACTGATGTCATGGGCTCAATCCCGCCAGCACTACGGCCTGGGTTCGACCCGCAAAGAATGATTTCGCCAAGTTTAGAGTGGCTCCTTTCACACCATGCTCGTGGCAAAGGTATGGTGTATCCCGCATCTCTTGTACGTCCGATTGACATTGGTTTACAGCTGAGCAATGCCCGCTGTCCCACAGCAGGTAAGAGTAGAGGGGTTGTTGTTTTTTCTTCAGCCTGAATACTTCCATTCATTGTCGTCTTTCTCTCAAGTCCCCCAATTTCAGCCCTCTACTACATGTCTTTCTTATATCACTTTTCTCCCTTTCTCTGGGAGACGACACAAAATGACCACAAGGGTTGACGTATCGTTGAACCACTAAACAAGAGTTGTCAGAAGACAACATAGCTCGCCTTTGGGGGCCTAAGATGGATGAGGGCAAGTTATCAAAAAAGAGCCACAGTGACCTTGACCTTCACCCCCAGACCCTGACAGTCGAACTCGCTCGAGATATCATCATACCCAATATTTGTGTAAAGTTATATTAAAATCCATTCATAAATGTAGGCACTAGAGCGATCACAAAGTTTTGCTAAAAATAACCACAGTTACCTTGACCTTCAGCCCCGGAACCTGAAAGTCAAAGTCACTCGAGATATCATCATACCCAATATTTGTGTGAAATTATATAAAAATCCATCCCTAAAGAAAGGCGCAAGAGCGATGAAAAAGATTATCTAAAAATAGCCACAGAGACCTTGACCTTCTGCCCCAGACCCTGAAAGTCGAACGAGCTCGAGATATCATCAAACCCAACGTTTGTGTAAAGTTATATTAAAATCCATTTATAAATGTAGGCACTAGAGCGATCACAAAGTTTTTTCGAAAAATAGCCACAGTGACCTTGACCTTCAGCCCAAGACACTGAAAGTTGAACTTGCTAGAGATATCATCATACCCAACATTTGTGTGAAGTTATATTAAAATCCATCAATAAATTAGGGTGCAAGAGCGATGACAATGTTTTTCTCAAAATAGACACAGTAACCTTGACCCAGTGACCCTGAAAGTAGTGACCTTGACCTTAAGCCCCAGACCCTGAAAGTCAAAGTCACTCGAGATATCATTATACCCAAGTTATATTAAAATCCATCAATAAATGAAGGTGCTATAGTGATTACAATGTTTTTCTAAAAATAGCCAGTGACCTTGACCTTGAGCCCCAGACCCGCTATGTTTTTAAAAAGAAAAAAAAACAAAAAAAAAAACCATGCCTCCCCCGGGATTTGAACTCACGCAGCTTGCAGGTAAACTTTAACACAGGATTTCAAGGGAGGTAATACAGAGGAAAATATAAACTTCTCAAAAAGACCAATTTAAGCCAAAAAACGTGTAAAATGAAGTAAAATGATAATGTTAAATATTGTTTTTTACCAATTGTGAATTATATATTCAAAATAAACTTGTAAAACATCACATATAAGAGCTTGCAGGTAAACTTTAACCAAATGCGGACGCCGACGCTGACGCTGACGCCGACGCTGACGACGGACGCCCGGGGGTATGGCAATAGCTCCCCCTTACTTTCGTAAGGCGAGCTAAAAACCCAGTAAACTCTCACGTTTGTGGGATAATATAAGTCACGATAGCTTTACTAGAGATCAGTTAGATCAGTTGACATTTTGTTTACTAATTGTTCGATTCGAGGTTTAACGTCCCCGTCAACACTATTTAGGCCATTAATAATTTTAGAGACGTTGCTTCCAATTTGTAGGACTTTTACCCGACATTAAGATGAAATAACATCTCAGTTCCTGCCGCTCAGTGAAATAGAGTTTATATGCAGAGAGAGAGAGAGAGAGAGAGAAGAGAGACAGACAGACAAGACAAGACAAGACAACAAAGGCAAACTGACAGACAAGACAACAAAGCCAGACTGACAAAGAGAGAGAGAGAGAGTTTGAGTTTTACGTCCCACTAACAGCTAAGGTAATACGAAGACGTGACCTCGGTTTAAAGACTCATCCTAAAGTCTGCAGAAGCACGGGATCGATCCTGCGACCCCTAGTTTACTAGGCGAGTAGCGTTACCACTACACCACGGAGAGAGAGAGAACACAACACAGACATACAGACAGACAAGACAAGACAAAAAAGACAAACAGACAGACAAGACAACAGACTGAGAGAGAGAGAGAGAGAGAGAGAGAGAGACCCTCTGACTGGTGCCGGGCACTTTAAGACACATGGGGGTCACCACCTAAGAGTGTCATTCCATGTTTTACCCAGAGTATCCAGTAAATAAATGACGTGATGATGACGTTAAAACTGATGTTGTTTTCTCCTCGCGCTAAATTGTCAACACAGCTGTTACCGAAGAAGGACACAGATATTTATGTAGATTGATACAGTCAAAATGTTATTTAATGGGTTGCAAAAGTCTTCAACCGGTGCTTCTGTCGCATCCTGAGGTCTCGAAATTGCGTGTTTATTCGAAAATGAAACCTTAGCCACTGAAAATGTCCATGTTGCTGCGAATTAATGGAAATGGTCAGTTTTTCTTTATTTTACGGTTCACCGGGCTTAAAAATCATGATTCTTTGTTTTAACTTGTCGCAAATCGAAACCGCCGCCATGACACTTACGAAATTCGTAAAGTTACGATAGGGTTCCCCCTGTCGTAAAATTACGAAAAAACGTAGGAATTTCTTGAGAAATTCTAAAAAAAGAACGTTAGTGGAACGCAAATTTTGAGTTACGAATTCGTAAGATTCTTAGACTTACGAAGTTTAGTGAAACGGCCGCCAGGTATTTGATGAGCTGTGGGGTATGATATGGGTAAATTGGGGGATATGTATGAAAACCATTCAATTATATATACACATCACTTAAGTGGATCAACAGCTTTTAAAGCTGGAAAATTATTTGATACAAATGAAGCAGCCTTAGAACCCCAAAGCATGCAAATGACAAGGCAAACTTCGCCCCTGTAAAGGTAATACCCTTTTCAAAATGTGCTTCTGAAAATGTACAAAGTTTGTTAATGTCAGGTTCTTTTATCAGATAAAATTCTCGGTGAACATTTTTGAGTGGATCGGAAGATATTTTACAATCATTTAGAATGAATAAGAAATCAAAACAAGTCAACCCCTTGCCACGAGAACTATTAATGAAGAGAGAAAATCACATGTCATTTTTAACAATAATTGTCTTTAATGTCAAAAAGAATGAATTACTAAAGCCTTCTGTGGCAATGCGTTGTTTGTTTAAGGGAGACATCAGGTTTTGACAGTATACCTAAAGTACTGACACTGTTTTTTACGTTATCTTACATACATTTACTACCGGCCCCGATAGCTCAGTTGGTAGAGTGTCCGCTCCGGGGAACGGGAGGTCTTGGGTTCGATCCCGGGCCGCGACATACCAAAGTCGTTAAAAATGGTACTAGCTGCTCCTCGTTTGGCACTCCGATTTACGGGGTAGAGCTAGGACTGGTCGATCCAGTGTCAGGATAATGTGACTGGGTGGGGTATCATGTAATGTGTCTGGGACATGATACTTCAGTGAGGCAGCACTATAAACGTGAGCATTGAGCTCCCTGTCGCAACCAGACACCGTCGTGATATGACTGAAAAATTGTTGAAAGCGACGTTAAACCCGAATTCACACACACACACACACACACATACATTTACTGATTCAAGCGAGTTTTCTGAACTCCGTGCTCACGATAGTTAACCATTTCACAATGAAAAATATCAAAGCAGAAGATGGCCAGGGGCACACCTTATGCATGAAATTAACCTCTCTAACCTGTGCAGATGTTATTTTTTCATGGTGTCCCAAAATATGCATGTTATCAACATCCGACATACCGCGTCCAAGTCCTCCTTTTTACTTTCAAAGCTTAAGGAAGGCCCATTTAGGGAGAAAACGGGTATAAAAGTACATTTGACAATATTATTTACAAGAATCTCCAGATACTAGAGAAGACTCTCCTGGTGCATTTCTGAATAAGGCTCGGACCCATCAATACCCGGACTTGCATCTCTCCGTTTCCGTTAAGTTTCATGTCGCGGGTGCTGAAATTACTAACGTCACTTCCTGTGTCCATTTGGAAAATCAGTCGAGTAGAAAGCGATAATTATCCGCTATAAACAACCGCAAATATTAGTCATGTATGAACAATACGTCAATCATCATTAAGAATAAGTATCATAACAACAGTTTTTTATTATATTTGTTGAATATTGATCACAAACATGGTATATTTATTCATGATTTACAAACACTGTTTCGTGAATGTAACAGGTCGTGGAAGAAAAATGGCGAACATCGCTAAACAGTACTCGCATTTGTAGAGCCTTTTGATGCATTTCCTCATTAAATTCAATTGTAAACCCAACTTATTCAGAATTAACTGGTTTAGTTTCAATGCTTTATGAGCAAACTGGTTCAAACCCACAATCAGAAAAATGAAATAGTGTCTGTTGAAAATGCCGATTTTTTTTCGATTTTTACCCGCAAATGGTGACTTTTTTGTTAGGGGGTATGTGAAAAATTTGACGATTATCTATGTTATTAGGAGTCAGGTGACTCAAACGCTACTCAAAAATAAAGGATCCAAGATGATATTATTGCTTTATAATAGTTTTAACTGGGTTATTTGCAATAAATACTGTTTAATGTGGACCGAGTTTGGCTAAATTCAGACTCTATTTTCGGATCATTAATGATAGAAATTAGAAATGTTAAACTCTTTATTCTCTGCTTTCTCATGCAATCAAAGTTGATCAAGGTCTGTATGGTGAATGCTGAAGCATAAAAGTGTGAAAAATAGCATTATCTATCTATCTATCTATCTATCTATCTATCTATCTATCTATCTATCTATCTATCTATCTATCTATCTATCTATCTATCTGCAAACAGTGAAGACACTGATCAGACGCAGCTTTTTGCCACGTCGGATCTGGGCCTACACTGTTTGTCAACGCCCCGTTTAAAGGAATACTTGGGCAAGGGCACACTCCGGGATGACGGGATGAACGCAGACAGACATTCACATAATTACTGCCAGGAATTTTAACTAACCATGTCTTAAAAGCTCCCATGACATTTGGTAGTATGCACTAAGGGTTCCTAGTTTCACTTATATCGAACCGATCATTAATATGAGGTGGATGAAAACCAAAGTACCCGGGAAAAATCCACCTCACCTTCCGTTGCAGAACTTGGCGTTTATCATGTGACCGTAGCCAGTTGTCATGGTTATACATGACTCATAATGTAGTTGTTTATCGCGGATGATTTTCGCTTGCTACTCGACTGATTTTCAGCAACTCCATATGGACACATGAAGTGACGTAAGCAACTTCAGCACCCGCGACATGAAAATTAACGGAAACGGACAGATTCAAGTCCGAGCCCAGCTTGCACACGTCCTGAGGGCAACGTCAAATCAACGCCGATGCAGTGTTTCCCCGACGTAGATGCGACGTCGCATAAACGTTATGACGTTGATGTGACGCCACAATTACATCATGTGCCTGCCGGGGGTATTGATGGGTCCGAGGTCATAATGATGCGAACACAAATACAAAAAAAATAGTTTGTGCTATGCTAACAACATCTAGCTAGCCCATTAAATGGTATTATCGAAATTGTCTTAAAAATCAAAAGCATATATTCTGCAATCTTTCGGCAGAGTGATATGATCTTTTATTAAATGCTGTAATTGTCACGGCAGTCAATTGTGCTTAGCAAGGCGCATGAACTTAAATATGATTGTTTTATTGTTATTATAATTATTATTATTATTAGTAGTATTTGGGTAGCTACTAAATATCATGTTTAATCCATTTAATGGACCAGTTAAGCAATTAATAAAACTGTTAATGACCAATTTCATTTTTTTTTTGGGGGGGGGGTGTTTTTACGGCCCTTTCAAGATTATTTCTCTCATATCGAGCCGATCGTTAAACAGAGGTTGGCGAAAACCGGAGTATCCGAAGAAAAACAACCTGACTTTCCGTTGCAGTACTTGGCGTCTCACACGTGACCCGAGCGAGGCTCGAACCCAAATTTTTATTTTTGCATCTTTGATCCGACAGGTTTTACTAATCACAAACCCGGTAAAACAAAGAGGTATTTTACGCTTACATGTACAACAAAACAGGGATTTCCTATTCCGAATTTTTCCTCCATAATGGAAATTGTAGTTATTTGGAATAATCGTTAAAATGACCTAAAAATCGGGCTACCCTAAATCTGCCGCAGCTAGAGCCGCCATAGGTAAAATTTCGATAAACTGAAAAAACTTGATGTCGTTCGGCGAGTTGGAAAAGCTGGACCCGCCCATACAGGTAAAATCGGAGCCACGACATCATCATAGCGACAAATATGTATTATCACTGTAGTTACACGTCCGGTTATTGATGGATCCGAGAATAAGGTAACAGTGGAAAGATTTCAAAACTATGTATGTGTGTTGATTGGAATTACATTAATGCTTGAAATGAACTTATCTTTGCTGCAACACTGCACTTTAGAGAACCAGTTACTATGACAGAGACAAACATTTCCGGAGTGCCCTTATGTATGTATTCAATCAGAACAACCGATGGAAATATCTAAAGAGACGACAATGAAAATAGAAGTGGAGGCAAAGATTACAACATTATATGAACTGGTAAGAACAGGTCACTCAGGTAAGGCCGCATTCAAAGAATGCAGCCATCTCAAGTCACCTGAAGAAAGTGACATAGAGGCACGCACAAAAACAGACGAAACAAGAACCAAAGGCATAAAGCCAGTTAACAAATAAGACACTGCAATAGAACGACGGCCTTGGGACGGCCAGTAGAAAAACTGGGGGGGGGGGGGGGGAGGGGGGGAAGCGTCTTCAACTTCGGAGTTTATGAAATTCAAACCTTTGCCCTCAGTTCCGGTGCAGTATGAAACATAATAACAAGCCTTGTTAAATGTCAATGAAAAAGATAGAGACATGGTGTCTATATAATAAGAAAATAATGTTCCATTTTATTTCAACAAACTATTAAGTAAAGCGAGAATCTTGAATTATGTACAACAAGTATATGTATATATAAAACTTACAATATCATCTGTGTCTTTCGTAACGCTTTATATATAAATCAGTAACATAATAACATTTCTGTGAAGCATGCTTAAGTAGTCTGTAAATATTTAAACTAGCAGTTGGCATTAAAAATATATAAATAAAAAGGATGTAGTGCTTTTTAGTGTGGTCTACAATTTTTATCATTCCATGTGAATAAATTTGCTACTGACAAAATACGGTGTCATATTATTATGCAACATTTTATATTTACATTACATTCGTGTATATAAATGTTTAAAACATTTTGTATTAAATTGAGATTTGAATACAGATGATTCAGTTATCAGCGTATGATTTTATGTCAGTTTCTTTCCAACACAAAATTAGAATTTCTCTGAACATGTATAAAAAGCCATATAGGTCTTATTTAGTTATATACGTTATATTTGCGCAGAATTAGGCTGAAATTGAAATATGCTATTAAAAAAAGAAGTATTTTAAATCTTAGCTGCATCATCATACTTTTTTAAACACAGTGATAGAATTCTCTGAGAATGTAAATGTTTAATTCGTGTAATGAAAGAAGAAGCGTAACACAATTGACTATAATGAATACTACAGTAAAATAAGGTTTTATATGCCTCTACTTCTATTTTTAATACTTTTTTAACAAAAAGAGTTTAGCCATTTAGGTCTACATACCAATTTCTATTCAAATGAGTCTAATTTTGTAAAATTAACATAGCAAAGTGTATTTTGTAAACACAAAAACATGGACCTGCTGATTCATTTGTAATATGCGTTATGTTCGGTAAATTGAACATCGTTATGCCCTAATTCAGCATTTCAGTAAGTATTTTAACACAATAAACAGAAACATTGACGGGACCATGAATATGTAACACATTTGAAAAGGTTTAGGACAATATCTGCCTTTGAATTAACATTAGTTTTGCCTTTTTTGTACATTTGCCAGTGTAGGGGTTATTATGTTAAATATTGTATAACTCAAAACCTTTCAACATAAAACGTTAATAAATTGCAGTTTTGAATAGCTTAAATGTGTGTCTATTAATACTTGAAATAGTTAGACAAATATGTACATTGGGAAACATATCAATTAAACAACTGATGGTGAGAATAATAATAATAATAATAATAATAATAATCGGCCTTATTTATAGAGGGTAACACATTTAGTACTAGTACTAATCTTCCATGTGGCCCTCTTTTCCTGGGAAGGAACCAATACTAAGTTATGTGGATAAAGTCTCTTGCTCAAGGAAACAACACGTGGTTCTTGCGGAGATCGAACCGGCTACCCCTCGATCTGAAATCCGATGCTTTACCACTGCACCACAGCGCTCCACAGAATGAAGGTTTTTGGAGAACTTAACATTTTGTATCGTAAACAACACTACGGAACGTTAAAATATAAAACACTCTGGAAGAAATATCTATAAATGGCATAAAATCAAAAACATTTGATGTCTTATGTAGGTTTGCAGTTCAAACATTTCTATTATTTCGGTCATCTTGGACGCCATCTTGATTTCTTGGAAATGCCAAAGGGTTACAAGATGGCATCAAGCAGATTCTTAATGTAGAAGGTCTTTGCTTTCGAAATATATCAAAACATTTTGTATACACCGCAAATCCAGATTGAGTGAAAATTCTGCCGGACTACAAGGCGGTTTTCTGCCGCTATTCATTTTTAGTAGTTCGTCTTCGAATGTGTGTATCGCTTATATCTTTTATGTTTTGAATAGCGAATTTGCCATTTTGTGGGAATGTAACTGTCCTTTTGGCTTTCCGCTATTGATGTTTCCCTTTGGTGTCTCTGATGAGAGGTGTGTGTTTATTGTATCGATTCCTGACCATTGCCTTCACTTCTGTTTTACTGAAACATATTCCCAAAACACCAATCTCTTACGCCTAAACCTAAATGGTCTTTTCGCCCTTTGAAGTATTGAAGTATGGACTCCAACGATTTCATGTGACGTACAGACAACACACAAGGCTGCTAATAATGATGTCTTTGTTTGACGGTTACATTATATTAACACTCGTATAAAACAGGAATTGTATGGTACAAATGCCTACGAACAGACTCAATTAGACGAAAAGCCAGGCTTCTTTTCATTGCCATAACAACAAATTACCTTTCCGTTCTGTAATGAATGTATTAACTGATGAAGAATTCAAGGATGAGATTCCTACGATGTATTGGTTACCAAAGCTCCATAAAAGACCATATAAAATATAGAATAGATACCAAGGTAATGCCACAATCAAAGCTTACAGCCTACAAATGCCACCAAGAGGAAGAGTATCTAACAATGATGAAAAGAAAAAGGAAAGAAAAAACGATTCACAAATAGCACAGAAAACAACTCCTTCTTCCCCATAAGAAGTGATCAAGGTGGAACAGGCACAATTAATGAAAATTAAACAAACAACAACAACACACAACCATAAGCACATTCAGCGTGAAGAGCCCATCGGAAAATCCGACAAAGCTACATTTAAAATAAACAACACCAGGTTGGCCAGCAGCAAGAACCACTGGGGAGTCGAAACCGACTCCATGGGCCAATCCTTTTTCTGGGTGCCATCTTTTTGGCAAAGAGCTGCTGACTCGGTTTACCTGTTGTCCGTTTTATTTACTGTCATTACTCCATGTTTCGACTTCTTTTCACAGTAATATTGAGGGAAGAATTTAGGATCTGATTGTATCAGTTCCTGATCGTTTCTCTTTTTAATTCCAATATTATATACAATACACAAAATTGTTGGTCCACCTGAAGGTTAGTAACTCAATCAATATACCATCACAGAATAACATGCAAATAAGAGCAAACTGAAATACAAATCAATTTAAATTAAAGCCCCCAAAACACGTTTCCTGAATATTATAGTAATAATATAATAACTTTATTTTAAGAGGATAACATATTTGGCACGTGTGCCAGTCTCACATATAGTCCTCACTGTTGCAATGAAATGAGCATGTATGCATTGCTGAATAAATTTCGGAACCGAAGTTGACATGAAAAGTACTTCTGTTTTGGTAAAATACCATTATTAAAACATAACACGGTGCAGAAACGCACGTCATTAAAATCGTGTTAAGGATCGCACCGGAATCATTCCTGTCCGCGTCAGACTCCGCATGTCAGTACCTTAAAAAAAATTAAAAAAATGGTGGGGCGAGGGACGCGTGCCGGAAACCGATGTCTAAACAGCACGCCCTATACACCCATATCAGTTTGATAGTCCTTAAAATCGCAGACGTCGACGAGAATTCACTCTATCTTTGTTTAGCAAAATTAAAAATAAAACATACCAATTGAGTTATGAACATTTTATCTTTTAAACGTAACGTTAGCACTTTACTCCACATGTTGCAAACTTGTTCATTCGAGTCACCTTAGGTGAAAGCCTCGAGGCATGGGAGTAGGCCACACGTCCTGAGGCATCGGAAACGTCGAAATAGTGGACGTGAAAGAATGAGGTGGAACCCGATCATTTGCTCCAATCAATGGGGCTGGGCGGGGGAATTCAGGACTTCCTCTCTCATGTCCCCGTACAGAAGGTAAAACGTCGGACAGCTTTTGGCTCTAATTTATAGAGGATCCTCAGAGGCCGTGGACCAGCCAGGTGCGGTTGATCTAGTCTTGCGTCCAAACACAACCCCAACCAACCAGCCCGCAAACCGTCTGAGGATACATGCAATCTATCGTTCACGATAGCCATTCCGTTTGAGTGCTGTTCCGAAGTTAGCAATATTAATAGCAATGAAGTAGATAGTGATTGAGTGCGTGCCTGAATTTAAACGGGGTTTCTCTTTCCCTAATTTCAGAGGTTCGAGCCTGGCCCGGGAAACTTTGAGGAGACAAGTTCTGCAATGCACGGTCATGTGTTTATTCTCCGGTTACTCTGGTTGTCTTCACCTTCAGATAAACGATCGGCTCGATACAAGTTAACTAATCTTGAAAGGGTCATAAAACAAAACAAAAAAAAAATAGTCAGTACTTTAGGTTCTTTGCTTATATATGTTTTAGAAAAGTATATATATTTAGAAATATCAATCGGAAATAGGACAACTACGTTTATTGTAATGTAAATGAAAAGGAAATAAAAACAATATTTGGTAAATAAATTAATTTCGAGTTATTTCAATCTTTAATAACACTTTGCATTTATCCACTGATTTTATTATCGAATCACTGTTTAATGCATAATGAGATATTTCCTGCAATTTGTAAGTATTAATATCAATTACAGTTATTTTTATCGAACAGTTCTGGTCGATAAGAAACAGGGATTTTTTTATTATTTTATTAACCAATAACTAGCTGTGTATTCAATACCGATAAACTTTGTTGATTATAGTCACTAACAAAAATTACCTTTTCGGCCAACATTGACAAGCCGTGCAATATTAATTTGTCTTTTTATATTTTAAAGGTATTACAAGCATTTAGCCAGTTTAACTCTACCGAAAATGCCGAAATTATATTCATATCAGATGGCCAGGATGGAAGTTCCTTGGAGAACGCTTTGCAAAGCTGTGTAGATGGAGGAGTTGTTGTACACTGCATAATGGTTACAGGACATGCAGACCTAAGACTTGTAAATATTTCAGCCAGAACAGGCGGAAAATTGCTTGATTATTCAGGTTTGGGTTCCAGTTCACTAGCAAGCCTATTTGCAGCTCTAATTACTGCCGGAACGAGCGCGGGTTCTCAAGCGACGACTTCGGTAAGCACTAAGCATGTTTCTTTCTCTATCATTTTAAAATACATTGTAAATAGGAAAGAATGCAATGTCAGGAATCGATACAGTTACCGTGCACCTTCCGTCAAAGATGGACGTACAGCGAACAATAACATTATAATTGTACATTACAAGTAGAAAGCCCCAAGGGCAGTGTTTATCCTTGTATGGCCAAACGCCTATCCGAAAAGAAGACATATTAACTTAATATACACGCAAAGACATAAAATGACAATAATAGACCACCCCAGAAGCATCGTCTTTGAATTTGCATTTTTTGTTTTCTAAAATGGAGCATGTATGTTGTTACGTTGATGATTCTGATTCTTCCTCCTTTTTGAATGTTCAATTTAAGTTACGTTTGTCCTTTCTGTTTAATGTTTGTTATGTTGGTGATCCTAATTCTGTCCCCCATTCTGTATATTGCTCCTTTTTGTTTGGGTTAGGATGTTCTGAGTCACCACCTGTTTGGGAAAGAGCTGCTGACTCGGTTTACCTGTTGCCCGTTTTGTTTACTGTCGTCGCTCCATGTTTCGACCCCTTTACCTGTTGATATTATGGAGAGAACTTGGTATCAGTATCAGTTCCTGATCGTTTCTCTTTTCAATTTTTATACGATTTTATATGATCGCAACCCTCGACTTTAGTTCTGTCGTGGTTTTTACATTTAGGCCTTAAAAAATAGCCGTGTTCCCGCTAACCCGACCGACCCTACTTCAGACTCCGCGACGGTACTATTTTTACCAATAAAAGAACAAAATAAAAAATAAAACACCGACCCTACCATTTTCGATTTCCGACCCTACCAAGTGTCGTCTTTGCATTTCCCCACAGTAATGTCGCGTTTTAAGTTCATTTTTGTAGTATTTGGCATTTAGTACCTTCCAAACTACAGAGCTGACATTTTTGAGCATCTAAAATAAATTATGATATACAGTGCAAGTCCCAACATAACAATTTTATTAACAAAATAACATGTACAAAACAAAAACACATAAAAAATATTGGCCCGACCCTGTTTTTGTTTTTTGTTTTTCGGGAGAAAAAATAAAATAATAAAAAAAGTTTCTCCTACCTACCGACAAAACAAATTTCAGCATGTGAGCGGAAACACAACTATTTTTTACGCCTTATCTTCTTAAGTCCGCGTGAAGGATTTCAAGTCATCAGTGCATCATCTCCGACAGCATACAAATAAAAAATCAGAGATTATATAACGATAAGGCCATTATACCATAAAATTACTTAAATGCGGTAGAAAAAATGATTGTTGGACTCTGCTACAGGGTATCAGACACTTACATACATATTTCAACGTCTTTAGGTCGGAGCCATGAAAGAGTCCGAGGCCCGTCTCGACGGCGTATAAATAAAGGGAGAAACAAATGTATCAACGGTTATTCATTAAATCACATTGTCCACCAGTAAATTAATTGAATGACAACACTCAACACTGAATGAACACAAAGTAAGATGGTGGCGTCGTAAGTTTGGAGTCATAACGTCAATGGCGTCGCAATACAATTTAAAGTACGAGCGTAACTCGGGTTTATCTGAATTAAATATAAAGTAGATAATATCCTATCAGAACTGTGATTAATTGTACTTTAACATTAACTATATTTTCTTTTGTTTTGTTGATGTTAGAAAAGAATAACCAGTAATGAATATCAACAAAAATAACATAATTATTACTGTGTGATTGTCACTGGAATCAATGGACGTTTGTTGATGAAGAGTGAATACGGATGACAGTCTAAAGACATAATGAATAATATTTCAATGTTCTGTATGTCATTCAACACATTACCATCCGTATAAGTTTCAAAACCTAGTCTCCAGTTATAACTTGCAATGCCGCACCATTTACCTGTAGCCTCTCCATAGGCCACCAAAACCACTGTCTTACTTAGTTAGGCTGATCTGTACCTATTCATTGATTAAGTTTCGTTCATCTGCCTCTCACTCATCTTTGATATTATGTTGATTCCTTCAGGTGTCATCAGTAGCTTTAGTTTGACTCTTTTTCCAAGAGTCTTTGTTTTGACCATTATTTTCATTCACCTTCCAATATATTACTTCCATTTTGTTTGTTTCTTTCTAGATCGTCTCTGATATGTCTCTGTCTCGATGCTATTTCTATTAGACCCCGAGTCTTTAAGATTGTGGTCTTCAGTCCTACCGTACTGGCTGTCGGTGACAGTTTATCCCTTGCTGATAGTTTTGCCTTCATAACCCTAATCATCGTCGACAAGTTTTCTCCCTGCAACCTCATTAAGATGTCTGATTTCGAAACTGTTCCTGTAGTTTAGCAAATTCTACCATTTCTTTTTTCTACCTTTTTCGAAATTTTGCATAGTTGCATGGTTGCTGTCTAACCGTTGTTCTTTCTCCTGTTCTAAGATGTGTTACCATTTAGATGCCATTGTTTCTGTTTTTGTTTTTTTTTGTGTTTTTTTTTTCAGCTCTTTGTTTTTACAGCCTTTATGTCCTTAATTTTAATCTTCATCTTTCTTATCTCTTCCTACTCCTCTTTTCTTTTCCCTCAGTTTCAGTTCATCTGTCGAAACAATAATTCTGTTATGTTTACTTAAAGACACATTTTTTCCTTATATAAAAGGGGTGGCCTGTCTAATGATCTCCAATAAACATTTCCTTCGGACCATAGTGCACATCAAAGGCTTATCTTATCTAAGTGATTATGAGGTGATTATGAGCAGATTGATATGTTTAATATGGGGCTCAATAAGGGTACTTGAGTGAAAGTATAATTTACTGAGATTGTTTCCAACAAAATATTGTTTTAAATTACTTCTTTTTTATTTTAAAATAAAGTAAAGAAAAACGCTGATATCCATTGTTTCCTTTACTCAAAAGTGCAAAGAAGTAAACAAAAAAGGTAAATGAATTGATTAACCTCAAAATTTAATCAATCAATTAACCTTTATTTATTTATTTATTTTGGTTGAAAGTATATGACACACAAATCATATAATGTATAAAACATTAGCATTTTATAGTTTCAGTCAAGATGGAACTATAAAATGTTCCTTGTGTTTGACACAATCATATCAGACAAGAGAGAGAGAGAGAGGAAAAAAAAAGAAATATTTTAAGTGTGCTTCAATAAATTCATTGCGGGGAAAAGAAATACATCACATTAACAGGCCTATAAAATTTTGACCCCTTAAATAAAAATCAAAAATGAGTTCCTTTAAGAGCAATGAAAACATTCATAAGAAAGGAGATGGGTCATACTACGTAGTTTCGGCTAATAAAGCCTCATCAGTGACCCTGTAATTATCCGACAACGAAAGCCAGAGGAAACATACTGCAATTTTGCAAATTTCGAATAGGCAGTCGATTCAAAGACTGATATAAATCAAAATGGGGTCCAAATAATTAAAAACCTGTCTAGAATATGAGTCTAAACCAATAATTTATTTCCGATTTCTCAGAATATTCACGCTGATCTCAAAGGACCAAAAGTAAAATATAAACTGCACTATGGTTGATGTACGGGGAGACGTTTTACGGCCGCCACACGGCACAACACCAGCTGCAGTGAAGGCAAATAAAAATCAAAAATGAGTTCCTTTAAGAGCAATGAAAACATTCATAAGAAAGAAGATGGGTCATACTACGTAGTTTCGGCTAATAAAGCCTCATCAGTGACCCTGTAATTATCCGACAACGAAAGCCAGAGGAAACATACTGCAATTTTGCAAATTTCGAATAGGCAGTCGATTCAAAGACTAATATAAATCAAAATTGGGTCCAAATAATTAAAAACCTGTCTAGAATATGAGTCTAAACCAATAATTTATTTCTGATTTCTCAGAATATTCACGCTGATCTCAAAGGACCAAAAGTAAAATATAAACTGCACTATGGTTGATGTACGGGGAGACGTTTTACGGCCGCCACACGGCACAACACCAGCTGCAGTGAAGGCAAATAAAAATCAAAAATGAGTTCCTTTAAGAGCAATGAAAACATTCATAAGAAAGAAGATGGGTCATACCCCACTTTTATACAGTAGGACTGGGGTTTAGAGGGGTATACATTATTTTTCTTATTTCTGCTCATAAACATATATTGTGTGTCCTCGTTAGAACCGCCTAATGGAGGCAGTTCTACGAGCAGTCACATTATAAAAACAAATTGTGGGTACTCGTCAGAACCGCTTCACCGAGGTGGTTCTAATGAGTACCCACAATATATGTTTTGAGCAGAAATAATGAAGATATCAGGATTTTATCTGAAAACAAAAAAAAAATCATTTTTGGTGGAAAAAAAATTGCCAATTGATTTGAATTGGCATTTTCAGTAATGATTATAAATAATGGCTACTAAATATAAAATCGGAAAAAAGTGCTGTTGTTTCTTCCATGCAAATCAAAATAAGGACTTCGGTGTAAATGAATAGATGTCATTTGTCAAAGTTATATCCCTAGGTAATTTATTAACCTCTCTTGTTCCCTACCTGTATGACAGCCAGAATACCCCAAGTATATTTTATCTCAACACTAGATTCTTTAATAAACGGTCATTAGGGTGTTATGTAATCGAAAAATGTTTTTTTAAGTTTGCTTTCCTTTAACACTTTAAGGCAAAACTCTCAGATGGTAGTTTTTTTTTTTTTTTAGTTTTCTTGTTTAAGTTTGGTGGCCCTTTAGTTCAAAATTAGCACCATACTCCTTAATGTTCTTACCATGTTTCCTAATTCATCAGCTCAGCGTCAAGAAAATATTTTTCAAAACGATATACATATACCATTTTCACTGTAAATTTTGTTTTTGTTTGATTTGAGGTTTAACGTCCCAGTCAACACTTTAAAGGTCATTTTTGAGACGTTGCTTCCAATTTTGTGGGACTTTCACCCGACCTTGGGATGAAATGACATCTCAAGCCCTGCCGCCCAATGAAACCAATAGGGTTTATTAGCATGGGCGGTCCGACTCGCACCACTTTGCCTGGGCAAACTGAGATCCTCTAAGCGGTTTACCAGTACTCGTGTGCGGGACGGTTTCAGCTCTGCGTGGACTGTGATTATCATCCCGTTTAAATTCACTAAATACTTTCGCTTTTATTTTATTCAATGCCACAGCCATAGCTTGTTTCTCATTACCCAAGTATGTTATAACTGTCCAGGCTAGTGTCTCCTGCTTCCACAATTCATAACGTGTCAACTCAGTTAAGGTTGAAAGACTACTCTCTGTAGCTATTGTCTGCTGTCATCTGCCCGTATCTCAGTAACATTCATTTTCATTTTTACTTCACATCCCTTTATATATTACTCCTTAACCGTATAATAATAATAGTTCGTTTGTTATTACTGACAATGACCAATTTTAATCATATTTGAGTAATGTTACCGTTTTAAGCCCCACTTAAAAGGATCATTTTGTTTTCTCCACAACCATTGTTTAAGCCACTAAATGATACCAGCTGCCGGTAAATTAATTTAATAACGACGTTCAACACTGAATGAACACAAAGTAAGATGGTGGCGTCGTTGCTATAGATTCATCTCTTCAATGACGTCACGATACAATTTAAAGTAACCCAGGTTTTTCAGAATCAAATATATAAAGTGGATTATGCCCCGTTCATAACTGTAAATAACTCCACTTTAAAATATTTGCAGTCTGAGCTATCACATTTATGTTTAACACAATCGTTTTATATCGAAGGATGATTTTGATCATTTTTATTAATACATAAATCTTAAAGAAATTAAGTTTAAAAAAATACGACCAGAATCTGACTCGAACCGGTGACCGCTTGCTTACAATGCAGGTGCTCTACCGACGGAGCTATCCGGGTGCTGATAACATTCTTTCATCTTCGAAGTTTTACTTAGTAAATAAACAGCAGTATTGATGGAGTACGGGGAACCTTTTCTTTAAAATCCGTCCATTAAAATAGCGATGTTTGGGTGGGCCTGCCGGGCGTTTGGCTAACGTTTTGGTTAACTCTTTTCAAAGTGTTAGTGACCCTGAATAGGTAGTTTAATGTTTTAAGTTTAGGACTGTTGCTTCCTCCGACAAATCCCTTTCATAAACAGTCCATAAATTTAATGGTAACGAGCGTTGGTTGAAAATCGTCGTTTTCGAACACGAAATTATTATGTCAATTGGAACGAAACTCAAGGTTAGCTTATAATGTCGCCGGTTGTCCGTCGTCCGTCCGTCGTAAATATTTCACATTTTCGAAGTCTCATCAAGAACCACAGGTTAGATTGAGAGGCATTGGGGCAACCTGGATATTCAGAATTGCTAAAATCGTTCCATTCCGATATCCAAGATAGTCACCATGGCAGCCGTCTAGAAATGCTTTAAAGGTCATATATAAAGGTATAGAAGTTCATTAAAGTTAAAAAGACATTCATTCAATGAATCGAAGGGTGAGAACCGCATCAAATTATCTTTATTAGTTTTCAAGATATTACACTTTGAAATGAAAAATATTTCATGTAAACAAAGGAACTTCAGACTGCCTTATTAATATTCATGAGGTATTATATGATGTCATAAATGCACATTGAAATTTTTAAACTTTTTGAATATTGAAATACCTTGTGTTCTATAGTCCTCAGGAATTTATAATCACCTATTTGAATTATTGAAACTGGTCGTAACTGATATCTTAAACCAGTTTTCTCCCATTTTCAATCATAAACCTCAAATTCAAATTTTACATATTTTAAAAATAATTTATATTCCAGTTTCTGTATTTGTAAGTGGATGAAATAGCGTAAGAACTGACGGTTTTGTTTAAAAAGCATGTAAAAACACTTACATTAACCAGACTAAATGAAATTTTACATATTTGTGGCCCGTCACGCGAAAAGGGATCTTCTGGGAAGTTACGTCATTTAGCGTAAATGAGAATTAATGTTCACGTTAACGTCATTTACTGATAATTTAATTACGCTGTGTAGTAATTGGCATCACAATTCACCTTATATATGGCGAAATGGCTTTTTTTCAAGACCTTTAAACTGTTCTAATTTTTCACTGTTTCTATTCGAGTTTCGTCCCTTGTTTAAGTAAATAAAAATAAAGAGTATACGTCACAGATGACTTCCGCATCGTGTGACAGCTGTCACCTGAAAATTGTTCTCTGGCGATGGATTGACTGACAACATTTACAGGTTACATGTCTGATCCGGACATCGATCTTTTTTCATCTGGGTAAGATCAGCCAAATGTCAGGCTCAGTAACATTATGTAGACTATAATTTTCTTTGATATTCAACCAGGGCGATAAGGTCAACCAGTTCACAGACAGTGGGTGTTGGTGACGTCTAATTGCTGCGTCATAAGTAAATCAATATATTATTAGGTTTTATAGCACAGTAACTCCCCTCATAATGCCATCTCCCAACAATTTCCCAACCAAGTTAAATACCAACTTGATGAGGCTGAGCTTACCGGTGAATGAGACTGACAAAGTAGAAGTAAAACAAAGATCAGGAATTGATACAATTAACATACTCCACCCATAAAAGACACCAAAGGGAAAGAAATACAAACATTAAGCGACCAGACCATAATAGAAACCTAAACAAAGGAAGGCCATAAGGACAGTTACTTTCCCACAAAATGGCCATATGGCCATCCAAAATTAAAAGACACAAGTGATACACACATTAAGTAACAAACAACAACATAAATAAATCGCCACAGAAGAGCCGCCTTGGAACGGTCAGTGGAAGATTTCCACTGGGGGCTTAAATCGATTGTACGCGGCCACAATCCTCGCCCTTACTTCCGTCGCGATTTAGACAAATAATTTGTTCAGTCCGCATGAAGGCCTCCTAACTCATCAGTGCAACATCTCCGTGAACATAAAAATCAAAGAACCACAGAGGTGAGACAACGGTGAGGACTCGACAGCAAGAAACCACCGAAATGCTGGAGCAAAAGAAAACCAACAGTTAGACTCCGATGAGCCCGACCAGAGACAGAGCATCAGGCACCAACCAACATTATCTCTCTAATTCTCAATAAGCCTTTACGTTGGAGCCGTCATAGAATCTGAGGCCTGACCCACCGGCGTGCAATTAAAGAGGGAAGCAAAGTTGCCAACCGTGATTGGGTTAACTACCATGCATGCAGTCTGTCGTATAATATCCATGTTGTACCCAATCTTTTTATATCGAAGAATGATTTTACGAAATGCTGAAGTCATTGCGGTTATATATTTTTCTGAATTTATATACTAAGTCACCATAAAATTCTGGTTCCGATAGACCTTGTTGCAGAAGAGATTTAAGTCCAATATTGAATTTTGAAATTAAATCAGAATGGCGTCTATAAAATTTTGAAAAGGCTTTGCGTAGTTTATGGTACCGATAACTCTGATTAAGGAGTTTAGCAGTTAATAATTTATTACGAGTGTTGAAGTCAGTTACATGACTACACACTCTAGCAAATCGAATTAATTGCGAAATATAAACGCCATAGGAAGGCGCACGAGGAACATCACCATCCAAAAAAGGAAAATTTACAATCTCAAAATCAAAGTCATCGCGTTTATCATAAATTTTGCACGAAACAAATCCATCTACAATAGATAGATGTAAATCCAAAAACGGGGCCTCGGTATCAGAAGAATTTGCTTTATTTAACTAAAGTTCTAGGGGGGTAAATCTGACTGATCAAACCATCAAAATAGGTATTATCAATATTTAATAAATCATCTAAATATCTAGAAGTAGAGCTAAAAGCTTCAATAATTTCAGATTGGTTATCAATGGAAAGCGACAAAATGAAGTCTCTTTCATAACAATACAAGAACAGATCAGCCACAAGAGGTGCGCAATTAGTACCCATCGGAATACCCACAATTTGTCTAAATAACTTAGTACCGAATCTAATATAAATATTGTCAAGTAGAAAGGTGAGGGCATCACACACTTTCTGACATGACCAAAGTGTATAATTCTTATGCTCTTTAGAAGTGAAAAATGCATTTCTGACATTACATGCAAGATAGAGAGAATCTTCTCTGTGAAAAGCCCATTCAATTAAATTAAGCTTTTCTTTTATAAGATTATGAGGAAGTGTAGTGTAAAGAGTGGAAAAATCGACAACTCTATAAAATACAATGATCTGAATCTCTCTGTGACAACTGACGGGGCCAAAAAAGAGCAATTCCGTTGTCCTGTACCATTGTTAGAGAACAATGAAGGTTTTAAGTTCAGACACTGAGCTGTCGTTTATACATATAATTGTCACACCATACGATATTTGGGACAAACTGGTGTGTGTTTGGGAGCGGGGCGGGGGTACGTACTGCCAACATCTTAGGTCATACGGCGACGAGACCTCGGTCAAAAGACTCAATCAAACATCTGGAGATGAGGTCCATTTGGGTGCTTGAGTGTGGGGGTAGTGTCACGTCCCACCAACATCTAAGGTCGTACGGCAACGGGTCCTCGGTTTAAAAACTCATCCAAAAATCTGGAGATGAGGTCCATTTTGGTGTATTGAAATACAAACATAGCTGCATTCAATAGTTCTAGAGTCTATTGGTCAGGAAGCTTTATTCTGACAGTTGAAAAATGGAAGAGTTTGGAGAAGTTTTTCACGAAAATTTATAATTTGACGGCATCAGAACCTGCCGGTATGATTTATGTTAGAAGGTAACAATTTTCCCCGGTGCGAGGTAGATTAGTGGTTAGTTGCCTCTTATGTAAGAGGCCTCCGGTTCAATTCCTGGCAGCGGTAATAAATTTGCGGTGTCAGAACATGCTCCACTGGCATCATTTGCAGGGATGAATGCACCAAAGTACACCGACTTTAACTGGAGGCCCGATGTGCAGGGAGAATCTTCTCCTGTGCAGGTTAAAAATCCCCACCGAAATAACATGAATACCATGTAAGCTTTCATCACACAAATGTGGAGAAATGGACAAACTTGAACGATCGCAGTAAGTTTTGTTTGTTTTATTTGAGGTTTAACGTCCCCGTCAACACTATTTACGTAATTTTGATTCCAATTTTGTCGGACTTTTATGGGTGGAGTAAGTTAATTGTATCGATTCCTGATCTTTGTTTTACTTCTATTGTACCCGACACTGAGATGAAATGAAATCTCAATGCCAGTCGCTCTATGAAACTAATAGGGTTTACATGCATGGGCGGTCCCGACTCGCACCATTTTGCCTGAACAGGCTTAGACCTTCTAAGCGGTTTACCAGTGCTCGTGTGCGGTAGGTTTCAGCTCTACGAGGAAGCATCACGTAGCCAAATCTATTTTCCATTCCCTTCACGCATGCACAATGGATTCAGTACCCAACAATACAGCTCTCAGGCTGTATCACAAGCCCTCGCGGGTGCACGAGCGAGCGCTTGCGTTCAGGAGGCAAACATTCGATCGCTTGGCGGGCGCCCGCGTTTTTGAACGCACCTCACTTTTATGTCAGTATGAAGCTTTGTATCTTTACACAGATTTCTGAGACATGAAAGTGAGTTCTCATTACCATGACACATCCGTGGTAACAAAGTGCATTCTTTCAAATCTCAAAAAGGTGATGAAAATACACGTATGTAAGGTCAAGGGTGCTGTTAGAACCGCCTCATTGAGGCGTTTTCTAAGGAGTATCTAGAACCTATTTATTTGGGCAATACTAAGAAATATGAAAAAATATATATACCCCTGCAAACCCCAGTATTTTTTTTGTCATTATTTTTTGTTAGTTTGTCTGTCTGTTTTACGAGCCTTTTAAATATTTTTTCACTTATTTCAAGCCGATCGTTAATCAAATGTGGGCGAGAACCAGAATACCGAGAAAAACATGACCTTCCGTTGCAGAACATGGCGTCTTACTTTTGACCCGAGCAAGGCTCGAACCATAACGGTGAATATTGAGTTCTTTATTGTATTATTATTTTTTGTATCTTATCTCAAATGAGCCCCATCGCGAGGAAATCGGCAATGTAATTACTGGCAATTTGAAAATTATTCCTGATTCTAGGATAAGGAATATAATTTCTAAAGGACCGAAATATCGGTTTCCTTCTAAAATTGATTTTAGTAAATGTAGAGATGAAATCGCTGCTTCCTTGAATGAATTCGGTAATCGATGGTGTAAGCGAGAGTATGTTGAGCATAAAGCCCCTAAGGACTGGAAACTTAGAATTTTAAAACCAGTGAATAAACGTATTTCTTTCTATTCTCAAAATACTAACTTATTACCTCCTAAGCCCAAGCCGTCTTTACGTCATCTTAAACTAGGTATTCAAGAATTTCATAAGAAGTTTGTTTTGGCCCCTGCAGACAAGGCCGCTAACAACGTCGTCGTTGTGTGACGGCTCCACTATGTTAACACGCTTAAGCAGGAGCTTGGTGGTACTAAGGCCTATGAACTTCAGCCTTTAGCTGAAGAGAGAGCTATAGTAGATAAACATGTTTGTCTTTCAGCCACCAAGTTTGCTGTGTGTGTTAACGAAGGCCAAGATAAGCTTCCTACGTTATACTGGTTACCAAAACTTCATAAAAAACCTTACAAAGCACGGTTTATTGCAAATTCTAGCTCTTGCACTACCACTGAATTTTCTAAAGTATTAACTTCCTGTCTTACTGCTATTAAAACGCATGTAATTAAATATTGTGATAAAGTCTTTGAAAGATCAGGAAGAAATCTGTTTTGGTCTTTAAAAAATTCGAATGAGGTTTTAACTAAATTGAAATCTATACATTTTCGTGCTTCTAGTCTGTCTACCTACGATTTTTCCACTCTTTACACTACACTTCCTCATAATCTTATAAAAGAAAAGCTTAATGATTTAATTGAATGGGCTTTTCACAGAGAAGATTTTCTCTATCTTGCATGTAATGTCAGAAATGCATTTTTCACTTCTAAAGAGCATAAGAATTATACACTTTGGTCATGTCAGAAAGTGTGTGATGCCCTCACCTTTCTACTTGACAATATTTATATTAGATTCGGTACTAAGTTATTTAGACAAATTGTGGGTATTCCGATGGGTACTAATTGCGCACCTCTTGTGGCTGATCTGTTCTTGTATTGTTATGAAAGAGACTTCATTTTGTCGCTTTCCATTGATAACCAATCTGAAATTATTGAAGCTTTTAGCTCTACTTCTAGATATTTAGATGATTTATTAAATATTGATAATACCTATTTTGATGGTTTGATCAGTCAGATTTACCCCCTAGAACTTCAGTTAAATAAAGCAAATTCTTCTGATACCGAGGCCCCGTTTTTGGATTTACATCTGTCTATTGTAGATGGATTTGTTTCGTGCAAAATTTATAATAAACGCGATGACTTTGATTTAGAGATTGTAAATTTTCCTTTTTTGGATGGTGATGTTCCTCGTGCGCCATCCTATGGCGTTTATAATTCGCAAATAATTCGATTTGCTAGAGTGTGTAGTCATGTAACTGACTTCAACACTCGTAATAAATTATTAACGGCTAAACTCCTTAATCAGGGTTATCGGTACCATAAACTACGCAAAGCCTTTTCAAAATTTTATAGACGCCATAATGATTCTGATTTAATTTTAAAATTCAATATTGGACTTAAATCTCTTCTGCAACAAGGTCTATCGGAACCCGAATTTTATGGTGACTTAGTATATAAATTCAGAAAAAAAAATATATAACCGCAATGACTTCAGCACCCAATTTCGTAAAATCATTCTTCGATATAAAAAGATTGGGTACAACATGGATATTATACGACAGACTGCATGCATGGTAGTTAACCCAATCACGGTTGGCAACTTTGCTTCCCTCTTTAATTGCACGCCGGTGGGTCAGGCCTCAGATTCTATGACGGCTCCAACGTAAAGGCTTATCGAGAATTAGAGAGATAATGTTGGTTGGTGCCTGATGCTCTGTCTCTGGTCGGGCTCATCGGAGTGTAACTGTTGGTAATCTTTTGCTCCAGCATTTCAGTGGTTTCTTGCTGTCGAGTCCTCACCGTTGTCTCACCTCTGTGGTTCTTTGATTTTTATGTTCACGGAGATGTTGCACTGATGAGTTAGGAGGCCTTCATGCGGACTGAACAAATTATTTGTCTTAATCGCGACGGAAGTAAGGGCGAGGATTGTGGCCACGTAAAATCGATTTAAGCCCCCCAGTGGAAATCTTCCACTGACCGTTCCAAGGCGGCTCTTCTGTTGCGATTTATTTATGTTGTTGTTTGTTACTTACTGTGTGTATCACTTGTGTCTTTTAATTTTGGATGGCCATATGGCCATTTTGTGGGAAAGTAACTGTCCTTATGGCCTTCCTTTGTTTAGGTTTCCATTATGGTCTGGTCGCTTAATGTTTGTATTTCTTTCCCTTTGGTGTCTTTTATGGGTGGAGTAAGTTAATTGTATCAATTCCTGATCTTTGTTTTACTTCTACTTTTGTGTTTCCAACCAGATGAGCCAATACCTGTTTGCTCAGTCTCAGAAGCCTTAGGTGACTTTGTTTTTAAATTTGGTTTTCGGTTTAACGACCTTTCAAATTTTATTTCACTCATATGAGGTTGATCGTTAATCATAGGTGGAAGAATACCGGAGTACCGTAGAAAAACCACATGACCTTCCGTTGCAGAACTTGGCGTCTCACATGTGACCCGAGACAGGCTCAAACCCACAGCGGCGAGAGGGATTAGGTGACCTGAGTTTTGGCATAGAACCGCCTAATGGATAACACGATCTCAAAAACTTGTATTATAAGCGCTGATCAGACTATGATGATGCGCTGGCTGATCTGCGCGTTTGTTCACACATGAAAAATAGCAGGCTTTCTTGCTCATATAATGTGTAAAAAGTGCTTTGGTCTTCCCATCACTATCACTATCGCTAGAACCACAAGGTTTCAGACGACGACAATATGTCATATTTCTCAAAGGAAGGCTTAATGATTAAACAGTGTTAAGGAAATGAAAGTTTTAGTGTTTTAAAATACCTTTCAGATGTTTCTTCGCATTATTACCTGCGACTTTACCTTTAACAGTTTGTTGACGTAACCCATGACGTCGAATTACCCATGACGTCGAATTACCCATGACGTCGAATCGGTTTTCTGTGACATTATTACATTTAGGGTACCTATGTTTAAAATATTGTACAAATGAATCCTTTAGGAGTATTTTATTCATTTTGGTTTCAAATTGTTTCCTAAAAAACAATATATCTGAAATCAGTTATAACTCATTTTCATTTTCGCCAAAAATTCCCAGAAGGTCCCTTTTCGCGTGACGGGTTACATTTTTTAAAATAATTTATATTCCATTATTTTTGTATTTGTAAGTGGATCAAATAACGTAAGAACTTACTGTTTTGTTTAAGCATGTAAAAACACTTACATTAAGCAGTCTAAATGAAATTTCTAATTAAATGTTAGTTTTGAACATTTTAAAAAATTCTTTTAATATAAATTTAAGTTTAAATTTCAAAATCAAATTTCTCATTTCTATCCGAAATTATGAACAACATACACAGTAATCAAAGGGCATGAAAAAATTGTATAAGGCAACTGTGATTAAATATTGCGACATAGTCTTCCAAAGATCAGGAAGAAATCTGTTTTGGTCAATAAAAATTCTAATGAAGTTTTAAATAAATTGAAATCCAGGCGTTTTCGTGCTTCAAGTCTGTCAAGTTTTCCTTTTTTGAATGGTGATGTTCCATTTACATTTCGCAATTATTTCGATTTGCTAGAGTGTGTAGTCATGTAATTGACTTAAACACTCGTAATAAAATTGTTAACTGCATAACTTCTTAATCAGTGTTATCGGTACCATAAACTATGAAAAGCCTTTTCAAAATTTTATAGACGTCATTCCGATTTAATTTCAAAATTCAGTGTTGGACTTAAATCTCTTCTGCAACAAGGTCTATCGGAACCCGAATTTTATGGTTACTTAGTATATAAATTCAGAAACATATATAAATGCAATATAAATGCACCAAATTTCGTAAAATCATCCCTCGATATAAAAAGATTGGGTACAAATTAATCTGCATGCATGGTAGTTAACCCAATAACGTTGACAACATTGCTTCCCTCTTTAATTGCACGCCGGTGGGTCAGGCCTCAGATTCTATGACGGTTCCAGCGTAAAGGCTTACTGAGAATTAGAGGGAATCTAATTTTATATAATGTTGTAATGCTCTGCCTCTGGTCGGGCCCCTCGGAGTCTAACTGTTGGTCTTCATTTGCTCCAGTATTTCTGTGGTTTCTTGCTGTCCAGTCCTTACCGTTGTTTCATCTCTATGGATGTTTGATTTTTGTGTTCACGGAGATGTTGCACTGATGAGTGAGGAGGCCTTCTTGAAGACTGAACAAATCATTTGTCTAAATCACGATGGAAATAAGCGCGAGGATTGTGGCCACGTAAAATCAATTCAAGCCCCCAGTGGAATTCGTTTCTCTTACGTTCCAAAGCGGGTCTTCTGTCGCGGTTTGGTTTTGTTATTGTTTGTCTTGAGTGTGTGTATCGCTTATATTATTTTTGTTTTTGGATAGCAAATTGTCCATTTTGTTGGAAAGTAACTGTCCTTTTGGCTTTCCGCTATTGATGTTTCCATTAGGGTCTAATTGTTTCATGTCTGTGCTTCTTTCCCTTTGGTGTCTCTGATGGGAGCTTTGGGTTAATTGTATCGATTCCTGATCATTGCCTTCACTTCTATTTTGCAAAATGGAAAATAAGGTAGTTTAATGTTGTTTTAAAAAGTATAAAGCCACTATGACATCATCGAATATTGCATTGTGAGTTAAAATCAAAGATTATTCAAGGGAGGTTACTCTTAGAGGAAAATAGGTATGTATCAAATATAAATGGGGATAACTTTGAAACGAACGACAATTTTCATGCGGTTTTCAATAAAATGACCCACTTTGTGTCTGCTTACACCCTTCTTCACACTTTAATTTCTAATTGCTCTTTAAACGACATCTCCTGAACGAAAAAAAAACGATTTGAGCCGAAACATGAAGCATTGGAATTACATGGAGAGTCAGATTTACTAAATGTTCCGTTCCGATTTAAAAGACAAAATATAAAAGTTGCGACTTTTATTTGATTTTTATTTGATTTTTATTTGCCTTCACTGCAGCTGGTGTTGTGCCGTGTGGCGGCCGTAAAACGTCTCCCCGTACATCAACCATGGTGCAGTTTATATTTTACTTTTAGTCCTTTGAGATCAGCGTGAATATTCTGAGAAATCAGAAATACATTATTGGTTTAGACTCATATCTAGACAGTTTTTTAATTATTTGGACCCTATTTTGATTCATATCAGTCTTTTAATCGACTGCCTATTCAAAATTCGCAAAATTGCAGTATGTTTCCTCTGGCTTTCTTTGCCGGATCATTACAGGGTCACTGATGAGGCTTTATTAGCCGAAACTACGTAGTATGACCCATCTTCTTTCTTATGAATGTTTTCATTGCTCTTAAAGGAACTCATTTTTGATTTTTATTCTTTAAAACTAAATCGGAATAGGTTGTTTAACAGATTTGTGGAGAACTTTGTGTACGGTAAATCGTAAATTTACACACTAAACGCAAAATAACAAACCAAAGGGAGAATTTGCAAGTTTCTTTTTTCTCTTAATATTCGGTGCATAGAAAGAATAGAAGTGAATGCAATGATCAAGAATCGATGCAATTAAACTACAGCTCCCATCAGAGACATCAAAGAGAAAGAAACACAAACATGAAATAACTAGACCCTAATGGAAACATCAATAGCGGAAAGCCAAAAGGACAGTTATTTTCCCATAAATGGCCAACTGGCTATCCAAAACAAAAATATAAGCGATACACACACACTCAAAGACAAATCATAAAACGATCAACCACGACAGAAGAACCGCCTCGGAACGGTCAGTGAAACGAATTCCAATGGGGGGGGGGGGGGAGGGGGCTTAAATCGATTTTACGCGGCAGCAATCCTCGCCCTTACTTCCGTGGCGATTTAGACAAAAAATTACTTCAGTCCGCATGAAGGCCTCCTAACTCATCAGTGCAACATCTCCGAGAACACAAAAATCAAACAACCACAATGATGAAACAACGGTGAGAATTCGACAGAAAGAACCACTGAAATGCTGGAGCAAAAGAAAACCAACAGTTGGATTCCTTCTGACTCTCTTTCGTTTTTGTGCCAAGGCAAATGTGACAGGGTAAATTTAGAGATCACACTAGTTATACATTGATACATTTGAGTTTGGTGCCGGGTTCTTCCGTGGAAGGTTGAATGGCTCTTCTCCGGGTTCTCCGGTCCTTGCCATCGTTGATTAACATTCGGCTCGGAATATGTGAAATGGTCTCAAAATCGCCGTAAATCTAAACCAATAAAAACGTAAAAAAAAACAAATCTTAAAATTGGTAGAGATTCGGTACCTCTTCGACGTCCATGCGAAGTTAATTTAAGTTGGTTCGATGTCGAGAGGAGTGCATGACTCGAGTGCATACAAACAACGTACTTTTATCGTCACGCTGAGGCGAAACGCTACTATTTTGTGTCAGAACCCCGATGTTTACGTAGCTTTTCGCAGCAAAGATACAGTGTTGACGGGGACGTTCAACCTCATTTCAAACAAACAAAAAGATACACAAATGAGTTCTTACCTGTCAGACGATTAATCCATTGCTAAAAAAAACTCCTGTTGTTATTTTATTTATCTTCCTTATCGTTATTTATTACACAGATAGTAAAATATTGAACCACATGCAACTCGTGAATAGGTGACTTGTATTTTTTTCCATTCATCAATGAGTACAGATAACTGGGTCAATCGTCAGAAGGTATTTACGGTGTTTACGATTATTATGACAAGAATTTGCATTTATGTGTGATCCAGAATTTATATACAAATTTGTTCTATAAAAGCTTTATCCTTTAGAAGCAAGGAATACACCATAGAACTGGAAAATACGGAGTGTACCTGTTTTTTGGGGGCAGACTAGCTAGTTTCGGCCAATTCGGCCTCATCAGTGATCCTCAAATATTTTCAAAGTTCCACAAAGGAATCAACGAACCATAATACAATTCAAAAGTCATTATAAAATTTAAAAGTCATTTTAAAATTTAAAAGTCATTTTAAAATTTAAAAGTCATTTTAAAATTCAGGTTTCGATTGGCTTTGCTGCAGAAGAGACCGGCTTCAAAACACATATTCACGGAACTGTTTTGTCATGGACCATTTTATTGGCGGTTTGTAGGCTGATTGTTCTGATAGGTTGTTCATACTGAAACAAATATGTGACGTCTCAAACTAATATGTGTGGTTTGAGTAATCTTACAATGAGTGACGTTCTGAGACATACGCAATAGAGCATATACGATATAGTATGTCGTTGCAGTTAAAAGTAGAAGTAAAGGCAATGGGCAGGAATCGATTTAATTACTTTACACCTTTCGCCCAAGACACCGAAGGGTGTTAAGATTTTAAGACAGGTTTTGGAAGGATTCTAGTACAGCCAAGAAGTTTTTCTGAAAAGAATTATGACCCAAGATGATACAAGAGTCCATCACTTTGATGTTTGAGTACAGAGGGGGAAACATCAAGGTTCCCCGCCTGCAAAGAAACATCAACACAGCATCTTGATTATGTAAGAGTGTCTAGCATCCGTCCTTCCGTCAACCCGCTCGTCTTTTCGTGATTCTTTTCGTACGTTTTGGTTACTTTTTCCTGCAATTTACATCCGATCCATTGTGCAGTTTATATTTTACTTTTGGTCCTTTGAGATCAGCGTGAATATTCTGAGAAATCAGAAATGAATTATTGGTTTAGACTCAAATTCTAGACAGGTTTTTAATTATTTTGACCTCATTTTGATTATCAGTCTTTGAATCGACTGCCTATTCGAAATTCGCAAAATTGCAGTATGCTTCGTCTGGCTTTCGTTGCCGGATCATTGCAGGGTCACTGATGAGGCTTTATTAGCCGAAACTACGTAGTATGACCCATCTTCTTTCTTATGAATATTTTCATTGCTCTTAAAGGAACTCATTTTTTATTTTTATTGAACTTGATTTAAGTTAGACTTTGATGTTGAACACTGCATTTTGTTTTCGAGCTTTCAATCTACTAAATATCGACAGTTACGCCTCATTGAAATTTTCTGAAAAATGTTCGTAGTTTGCTTCTTCCTCCAATAGATCGCATCCAATCAAGTTTAAGCTATGTTTATTGGTAGACCATGTAGGAGAATGGCATATTATTTCGATGTTATTGTCCATTGAACATTAGCTATGTTCATTGAAAATCGTTTCTGGCTAATTGCTCCAATAGTTTACTTCCAATAAGGCTGAAACTTTGCAGATAGTAACATCTTACTGTGGAGCAGCATGAATTGTGGCGATGTTGCAATCCATCAAATACAAGCGGAGTTAAGCCCTTATGAAAGTTTCAATAAACTTTTCATTTCCGACCAAGTCCTACAGTTTAATGTCCGATTAAGCTGAAACTTTTTAAAGTAAGACTGTAATGTGGAGCAGCGCATATTATTTCGAGGTAACAGTCCACTCGTTTTTTATGTTCTTTTTTAAATTTTTATTGTAAACTTTTCGTTTACGGCTGTGTCTTCGTACTGAATATATCCAATCAATGCTTAAATAGAAATTGTTGAACCAAGATTTGAACAGAAAAAAATATAAGCGGAGTTACACTCGTTTGGGAATTTCTGTAAACCTTTGGTTTTCGGATAACTCCTCCCAAAGTTTGCATACGATCAAGCTGAGCTTTGTTTTATAGTGAGACCATAATGTGGAGCAGCGTACATAATGTGGGTTAAATTCCATAAATACTGAATTGTACAAGAGTCAGTATATATGCTACATCTTATTATCTGCCACAGGTATATGGTACATCCGCTTGCGGAGCAGCTCTTGTTTCGTAGTGTATGACTTGTCATAGGCGGTTATGATAAGAGAGGTCACTTTATCAATCTGATAGCTTAGGGTCATCTGGGGGTACAAACGAGGGGGGCGTCCTTGAGTTTCAGGACATGAACTTGTCCGTAGATGTTGCCGCATTTCCCTGATTTACACCCTGTATTGCCTAATACTAAAACTTAATCAAGAAATGCGAGATCTGTAAACGCATTTTGACAGTGGTGATGACGTTTTTGAAATGTCAAGCTTAAAAGTTTGTTCCGGGATTGCATAACTGAACGGGGTCAACACTGAAAGAAATATATGTTATAAAGTAAAACATTTAAATTTCACATCTAGTTTTCTTCATAATGACGGAAAAACGCTTCGATTTACCCTGATAAATTGTACTTTGAAAAGGTACAAGAAATCTCCTTTCGTCTATCAAAACTGATTTTCCTCTAAGCGTATTTCCTTAACACTTCACTGAGACAAACATGGATTAAATTTAACGCAGTGTAACCAAGAACTTAGGACAGGCCCAGTTGCAGAAATGGGATATTAGCAACACATACATGTAAAGGCGAACTGTAACAATAATAAACTACAACAGACACAACAGAAGAACCGCATTGCAACAGTCGGTTAAATGTTGTTGTTTTTGTGTGGGTGTTTTACTTGGGTGGGTGGGCTTAAATCGATTATTACATGGCCACAACTCTCGCCC
This sequence comes from Lucinisca nassula, assembly GCA_963580285.1. Taxonomy (NCBI): domain Eukaryota; kingdom Metazoa; phylum Mollusca; class Bivalvia; order Lucinida; family Lucinidae; genus Lucinisca; species Lucinisca nassula. Next base: position 116,975,039 of record OY757013.1, on the reverse strand, counting down.
TTCGTTCTATCATAGTTCAGACAAATAATTATACCCCCGGCATATGCAGTATGCCATGGGGGTATATAGTTTTCGTATTCTCTCTCTCTCTCTCTCTCTCTCTCTCTCTCTCTCTCTCTCTCTCTCTCTCTCTCTCTCTCTCTCTCTCTCTCTCTCTCTCTGTGTGTGTGTGTGTGTGTGTGTTTGTGTGTGTGTGTGAACATTTTCGTGTCCGCTCCATAACTTTTAAACCGCTTGACATATTTTCATGAAACTTCACATAAATGTTAAACACCATGAGACGACTTGCAGAACACACGAATCGTAACTCTTGCTTTTCTACTTTCAGAGTTATTGCCCTTTTAATTTTATAACTTGCATTTTCGTGTCCGCTCCATAACTTTCAAACCGCATGATATATTTTCATGAAACTTCACATAAATGTTAAACACCATGAGACGACGTGCAGAACACATGAACTGTAACTCTTGCTTTTTTTATTTTCAGGGTTATTGCCCTTTTAATGTTATAACTTGCAATTTTTACCATACACTTGTGTCCGCTCTGTAACTTTCAAACCGTTTGAGATAATTTCATGAAACTCCAAACAAACGTAAAGCACAATAATAGGATGGACGAGTTCGACTTTCAAGGTCATGACCTCAAGGTCACGGTCACTGTGGCTAATTAGCTCACCGTCACGTAGTGACGAGGTGAGCTTTTGGGATCACTTTTTGTCCGTCGTCCGTCGTCCGTGCGTGCGTCCGTGCGTCCGTGCGTGCGTCCGTCCGTCCGTAAACTTTTTCTTCAAACGACATCTCCACCTAAACCACTGAGCGGATTTTGACCAAACTTCACAGGAATGATCCTTAGGTGGTCCCCTTTCAAAGTTGTTCAAATGGTTCCGGTCCGTTGCACATATGGGTCACAGGAGCCAAAAATAGATTTTTTTCACCAAAAACTTAAAAAATCTTCTTCTCTCAAACTGCAAGGCCCAGGTCTTTGATATTAGGTATGAAGCTTCATCTAGTAGACCCCTACCAAGATTGTTCAAATTATAGTGCTGGGGCCAAAAATGCCCCCGCCCCGGGGCCCTTTGGTTTTACATGGGCTTATATAGGGAAAATCTTTAAAAATCTTCTTCTCTGAAACTGCAAGGCCCAGGTCTTTGATATTTGGTATGAATCTTTATCTGGTGGACCCCTACCAAGATTGTTCAAATTATAGTGCTGGGGCCAAAGATGCCCCCGCCCCGGGGCCCTTTGGTTTTACATAGGCTTATATAGGGAAAATCTTTAAAAATCTTCTTCTCTGAAACCGCAAGGCCCAGGTCTTTGATATTTGGTATGAAGCTTCATCTAGTGGACCCCTACTAAGATTGTTCAAATTATAGTGCTGGGGCCAAAAATGCCCCCGCCCCGGGGCCCTTTGGTTTTACATGGGCTTATATAGGGAAAATCTTTAAAAATCTTCTTCTCTGAAACTGCAAGGCCCAGGTCTTTGATATTTGGTATGAATCTTCATCTGGTGGACCCCTACCAAGATTGTTCAAATTATAGTGCTAGGGCCAAAGATGCCCCTGCCCCGGGGCCCTTTGGTTTTACATAGGCTTATATAGGGAAAATCTTTAAAAATCTTCTTCTCTGAAACCGCAAGGCCCAGGTGTTTTATATTTGGTATGAAGCTTCATCTAGTGGACCCCTACCAAGATTGTTCAAATTATAGTGCTGGGGCCAAAAATGCCCCCGCCCCGGGGCCCTTTGGTTTTACATGGGCTTATATAGGGAAAATCTTTAAAAATCTTCTTCTCTGCAACTGCAAGGCCCAGGTCTTTGATATTTGGTATGAGTCTTCATCTTATGGACCCCTACCAAGATTGTTAAAATTATAGTGCTGGGGCCAAAAATGCCCCCGCCCCGGGGCCCTTTGGTTTTACATAGGCTTATATAGGGAAAACCTTTAAAATCTTCTTCTATGAAACCGCAAGGCCAAGGTTATTGGTATTTGGTATGAAGCTTCATCTAGTGGACCCCTACCAAGATTGTTCAAATTATAGTGCTGGGGCCAAAAATGCCCCCGCCCCAGGGCCCTTTGGTTTTACATGGGCTTATATTGGGAAAATCTTTAAAAAATCTGCTTCTCTGAAACTGCAGGGCCCAGGTCTTTGCTATTTGGTATGAAGCTTCATCTAGTGGAGCTCTATCAAGATTGTTCAAATTATAGCCGTGAGGCCAAAATTGCCCCCGCTCCTGGGCCCTTTGGTTTTTCATAGACTTATGTAGGGAAAATCTTGAAAAATCTTCTACTCTGAAACCACAAGGCCTAGGTCTTTGACATTTGGTATGAAGCTTCAGCTAGTGGACCTCTACCAAGATTGTTCAAATTATAGCCCTGGGGCCACAATGCCCCCGCCCCAGGGCCCTTTGGTTTTACATAGACTTATAATAGAGATAATCTTTGAAAATCTTCTTCTCTGAAACAACAAGGCCCAGGTCTTTGATATTTTGTTGTGTAGCTTCATCTAGTGGACCTTTGCCAAGATTGTTCAAATTATAGTCTTTTGTTGATATTTGGTATGAAGCTTCACCTTTTTAGACCTCCCTCAACATTATGCACATTATAACCCTGGGGTCAATAATGGCCCTCCCCGGGGCCCACTTGTTACTCTATGGATCAGGTGAGCGATCCAGGGCCATCATGGTCCTCTTGTTTTATAAAAACTTTGTCATCGCTCTAGCGCCTTCATTTCTCCACCAATTTCAATATAACTTCACACAAATGTTCCTTATGACACTATCACGAGTGAGTGTGACGTTCATGCTCATGACCTCAAGGTCAAGGTCACTGTGGCTATTTTTAGAAAAAACGTTGTCATCGCTCGAGTGCCTTTATTTCTTCACCAATTTCAATATAACTTCACACAAATGTTACTTATGACAATATCTCGAGCGTGTTCGACTTTCAAGGTCGTGACCTCACTGTCAAGGTCACTGTGGCTATTTTTAGAAAACTTTGTCATCGCTCTAGCGCCTACATTTCTTCACCAATTTCAGTATAACTTCACACAAATGTTCCTTTTTACACTATCTCGAGTGAGTGTGACATTCATGCTCATGACATCAAGGTCAAGGTCACTGTGGCTATTTTTAGAAAAACATTGTCATCACTCTAGTGCCTATACTCTTCACCAATTTCAAGGTCGTGACCTCACTGTCAAGGTCGCTGTGGCTATTTTTAGAAAAACTTTGTCATCGCTCTAGTGCTTACATTTCTTCACCGATTTCAATATAACTTTACACAAATGTTCCTTATGACAGTATCTCGAGCGAGTTCCACTTTCAAGGTCAAGGTCACTGTGGCTATTTTTAGAAAAACTTTGTCATCACTCTAGCGCTTACATTTCTTCACCGATTTCAATATAACTTCACACAAATGTTTCTTATGACAATATCTCGAGCGATTTCGACCTTCAAAGTCAAGGTCACTGTGGCTATTTTTAGAAAAACATTGCCATCACTCTAGCGACAACATTTCTTCACTGATTTCAATATAACTTCACAAAAATGTTCCTTCTGACAATACCTCAAGCGAGTTCCACTTTCAAGGTCAAGGTCACTGTGGCTATTTTTAGAAAAACATTGTCATCACTCTAGCGACAACATTTCTTCACTGATTTCAATATAACTTCACAAAAATGTTCCTTCTGACAATACCTCGAGCGAGTTTGACTTTCAAGGTCAAGGTCACTGTGGCTATCTTTAGAAAAACTTTGTCATCGCTCTAGCGCCTACATTTATTGATGGATTTTAATAGAACTTCACACAAATGTTTCTTTTGATAATATCTCGAGTTGCTTTGACTTTCAAGGTCATGGCCTCAAGGTCAAGGTCACTGTGGCTATTTTAGAAACACTTTGTCATCGCTCTACCGCCTACATTTATTAACAGATTTTAATATAACTTCACACAAAAGATGCTTATGATAATATCTCGAGCAAGATCTACTTTCAAGGTCATGGCCTCAAGTCAAGGTCACTATGGCTATTTTTAGAGAAACATTGTCATCACTTATGACAATACTATTTTCAGCTGAGGCAATGGCACTGGCCGGGGGTATACGTGCCCCACTGGGCAATTTGTCTAGTTTATTCAGTCCGCATGAAGGATTGCTATCTCACAAGTGCAACATATCCGAGAACATAAACAAACCAAATGAATATAGGGATGAAACAACGATGAGGACTCGCCGGCATAAAATAACTGAAATGCTTGAGCAGAAGTAAACCAGCGGTAAGACTCCCGGGGGCCCCACCAGAAACTGAGCATCAGGCACCAAACGACATAACAAAGTTTAATATCGTATTCAGGCCGAAGCCGTCAAAGACCCTTTTCTGACGTTGAATTCTGTCGTGACTTACATTGGTATTTTTTTGTTTTCCAACATTTCATTTTTGGTCCTAAGGAATATATGGGTCGATAGACGTTTGATCGTGAATGTTTATTGTTTGCTTTTCGAGTAGTTATAAGGCAGTTTTAAAGAGCAGTCAAAACCGCTGTTAAGAGCATATATAATAAAATGGCACCACGTTTCATCAAATAAATAACCGTTTTGAAGACCCATGCAGAAATGATGAAAAAAATCATTTTAGAGACAAGGAAAAAAAACAACAAAAAACAAGAGGGTCAAGATGACCCTCCATCGCTCATCTCATCCTTACTGCACAACTGAAATGGTACAGGGCGTTGATCCCTTTGACATCGTGGGTCAGGTCCTAGCGCACCAGAAGACGAACAGCCTCAGTTTATTTATCAATGTCTCATGGAGACCAGGAGTTGTGTGTATGTAGGGGTGGGGGCGTTGAGGGGGTGACAAGAGGTTGTGTGTGAATGTGTGAATAGGATGAGTCTAACTATCAATGACTCATGGTGACAAGGGGTTGTCGGGGGACAACAGGTAGTGTGTGTGAACAGGCTCAGTCTAATTATCAATGAATCATGGTGACAAGGGGTTGTGTGGGGCAGAGACTGTGACATGGGGATATGCTGGAGGTGGGGGTGACAAGAGGTTGTGTGTGAACAGGCTCAGTCTATCAATGAATCATATTAACAAGGGTAAGTAGAGTGAAACTCTTCATCAAGAGTTACCAGAAGGCAACATAGCTCAAATATAGGGGCCTAAGTTGAGTGCATGTATGCATGTGTGTGTGCATGCATGCATACCTGAATGTGTGCATGCATACATTAATGTGTGAGTATGTGTGTGCATGCAAGTGTGCATGCATGCCTGAGTATATGTGATGCATGCTTGCATGTGTGTGCATGCATGCATGCATGTGTGCATGCATGAGAGTGTGTATGTATGCATATGTGCATCATCGCATGTATGCATGAGTGAGCATGCATTCATGAGTGTGCATGCATGCATGAGCACATGTGTGTGCATGCTTGCAGGTGAGTACGGGTGCATGCGAGTGTGTGTGTGTGAATGCATGCATTAGTGTGTGCATGAATGCATGTGTGTGTGCATACATGCCTGAGTGCATATATGTGTGTGTGCATGCATGTGTGTTGTACATGAAACACGTATGTGTGCATGCATGCATGGGTGTGTGAATGCATGTATGTATGCATGCATGAGAATGTGCATGTATGCCCGCAGCATGTCTGTATGCATGCATGCATGAGCTAGTGAATACATGTATGTGTGCATGCAGGCCTGAATGTGTGCATGCATGCATGTGTGTGCATGCATTGGTAAGTGCATGCATGCCTAGGAGAAATGTGTGTGTGTGTGCAAGTATGCATGCATGCATGTGTGTGCATTCAAGCATGCATGCATTCGTGTGTGCATTTGTGAGGCATGCATGTATGTGTAATTGCATGCATACATGCATGCGTGTGTGCATGCATATGTGTATGCTTGCATGCATGCAACAGTGATGCACATATGCATGCATGAGTCTGTGTTTGCATGTGTGAGTGCATGTTTGCATGCAAGTTTACATGCATGTGTGTGTGCTTGTATGCATGCATGAGTGATGCGAATGTGCATGCATGCATGCATGAATGAGTGTGAGTATGTACATGTTTGTCTACATGCATATAAGTATGCATGTGTGAGTGTGCGTGCATGCATTCATGTATGTGTGCATGCATGCATGGGTATGTGCATGCATGCATGGGATGTGCATGCATGGGAATGTACATGCATGCCTGTGTGAAATTGTATGTGTGCATGCATGTATGTGTGTATGCATCAATCTGCATCAATCGCATGCATGTGTGCATGCATGCATGCATTTGTGTGCATTCAAGCATGCATACATGTGTGTTTTGCATGTGTGGGTGCATCCATGCATGTGTGTTTGCGTGTGTGCATGCATGTGTGGGTCCATGTATGTGTATGTGCTTGCATGCATGCATGATGCACATGTGTGTGCATGCATGGAATATATGAGTGCGTGAATGCATGTATGTGCACATGCATGCATGCATGAGTGTGCGCATTTATGCATGCAGCATGTGTGTATGCATGCATGCATGAGTTTGTGCATGTATGGATGTGTGCATGCATGTATATTGTGTGTATGCATGTATGCATGCATGTGTTTGCATTAAAACATGCATGAATGCGTGTTTGCATGTGTGTTGCACATGTCTGTGTGTGCATGCATGCATGCATGAGTGTGTGAATGCATGTATGTGCACATACATGCATGCATGAGTGTGTGCATTTATGCATGAAGCATGTGTGTATGCGTGCATGCATGAGTGTATGTATGTATGTATGTATGTATGTATGTATGTATGTATGTATGTATGTATGTATGTATGTATGAACAAATGCAATATCTCCACAACCTTATATGTATGTATGTATGTATGTATGTATGTATGTATGTATGTATGTATGTATGTATGTATGTATGTATGTATGTATCTATTATGAACAAATGCAATGTCTCCACCCCTTACAAATTTTTGTGGGCGTGGGATATGAGTTTCAAGTTTCAAGTTTTTTGAAAAACACCAGGCTAACAGGCCTATCGGTTACAACATACAACACAATTCCTACAATCAATATGACAGCGGATTGTGACATGCAAAACAGTTTTTGTTTATGCGTTTTAAAAAGAAAGAAAAAAAATCCTTGACTGGGATTTGAACTCACAACCCTTTGAATCAGAGTCCTGCGCTCTCTCCATTATACTACAGAGGTTTCAAGTTAATATTAACATGGGGAAATAAGGGAGCCTCTAGATTGTTAGCACGGTTTTTCTATGATTTGACCTACTGACCTACTTTTTGACCCGACATGACCCATATTCGAACTTTTACCAAGATATTGTCAGTATGATCATACTGAGCAAGTTTAAGGATGGTTGGACAAAAGCCATGGCCTCAAGAGTGTTAACAAGGTTTTTCTATGATTTGACCTACTGACCTACTTTTTGACCCGATATGACCCATATTCGAACTTGACCGAGATATTGTCATGATGATTATTCTGACAAAGTTTGAATGATGATTTGATCAAAACTGTGGCCTCTAGAGTCTTAACAAGAAAAGTTTACGCACGACGCATGATTCACGACGAACGACGACGCCGGACATCTCACGTTCACAAAAACTCATCATGACCTTCGGTCAGGTGAGCTAAAAACATTTTAAATTTTAACAATTTGAATTTATCCTTAAAATTTAATTGATTGCAGATATCGAATACACAAACGACTACACAGAGCAATGTTCCAGTGACTATTGACTTCAGCATTGACGATGGAGTAGGCAGAGACACTACTGTAACGTCGATAACAAAAGTACCAGCCGACATTGTCATTCACCTAAGTGGTCCAAGCAATTTTGTGCGAATGCACTCTGACACACAGGTCAAGACATCATCTCTGGCTGTTTCCGGAATTATTGAGGTAACAGTAGTTGGATGAAGCCATATAAGAACAAATACCATATTAGAGATAATGTTTCCTAATAAAGCAAAGTCTAAATCGTTCTAAAACATATCTGTCATCTTTGCTAATTTCCTTTCAGTTTACTGTTCGATTTTATGTTTTTCAGTACATTTGCACGAAGTGAGCTTTTGGGATCACTTTTTGTCCGTCGTGCGTGTGTCCGTGCGTGCGTGCGTGTGTTCACAATTTCTTCAAACGACATCTCCTCCTAAACCACTAATCGGATTTTGACCAAACTTCACAGGAATGATTCTTAGATAGTCCCCCTTTAAAGTTGTTCAAAGGGTCCCGGTCCGTTGCATATCAAGGTCACGGAAGCCAAAAATATATTATTTAATGAAACCCCAAACCTTTTCTTCGATCCTTGGTGTGCAGCTTTATCTAGTGGACTTCTACCAAGATTGTTCAAATTATAGCCCTGGGGCCAAAAATGTCCCCCCCCCCCGGGCCCTTTGTTTTTACATAGACTTACATAGTAAAAATCTTCTTGTCTGAAACCAGAAGGCTCAGATGTTTGATACGTGGTATGAAGCTTCGTCTTGTGGACCATTATCAAAATTGTTCAAATTTTAGCCCTGGGGCCTAAAATGCCCCCGCCCAGGGCCCTTGGGTTGTACATTGTTTTATATGAGAAAAATCTTAAAAAATCTTTTCCTCTGAATTCGCAGAGCCCAGGTCTTTGAAAGTTGGTGTGTTGCTTCATTTAGTGGACTTCTACCAAGATTGTTCAAATTATAGCCCTGGGGCCAAAAATGCCCCCGCCCCGGGGCCCTTTGGTTTTACATAGACTTACATAGGGAAAAGCTTTACAAATCTTCTTGTCTGAGACCAAAAGGCTCAGGTGTTTAATATTTGGTATGAAGCTTCGTCTTGTGGACCTTTATCAAGATTGTTCAAAGTATAGCCCTGGAGCCAAAAATGATCCCGCCCCGGAGCTCTTTGGTTTTACATAGACTTATATAGGGAAAACCTTTAAAAAATCTTCTTGTCTGAAACCAGAAGGCTCAGGTGTTTGATATATGGTAATAAGCTTCGTCGTGTGGACCTCTATCAAGATTGTTCAAATCCTGGGGCCATTTGCTTTTACATTGACTTATATAAGAAAAATCTTTGATATTGGGTGTGTAGCTTTATCGAGTGAACTTCTACCAAGATTGTTCAAATTATAGCCCTGGGGCCAAAAATGCCCCCGCCCCGGGCCCTTTGGTCTTACTTAGACTTACATATGTTTTACATAAATCGATTTAAGCCCCCCCCCCCTCCCCCCCAGTGGAATTCCTTTCCGCTGACCTTTCCAAGGCGGTTCTTCTGTCGCAATTTATTTTTGTTATGGTTTGTCTTTGGGTGTTTGTGTCGCTTATATTATTTTATATTAGACAGCCTATTGACCATTTTGTGGGTAAGTAACTGTCCGTTTGGCTTTCCGCTATTTGTGTTTCCATTAAGGTCTGTTGTTTCATGTCTGTGTTTCTTTCCCTTTGGTGTCTCTGATGGAAACTGTGAGTTAATTGTATCGATTCCTGATCATTGCCTCACTTTTATTTTACATAGAGACAAACTTTAAAAATCTTCTGGTCTGAGACCAGAAAGCTCAGGTGTTTGATATTTGGTATGAAGTTTCATCTTGTGGACCTCTACCAAGATTGTTCAAATCATACTGGGGCCAACAATGCCCCCGCCCTGGGGTCCTTTGGTTTTACACTGACTTATATAAGGAAAGCATTTGAAAGGCTTCTTGTCTGAAACCAAAAGGCTCAGTTCCTTGATATTTGGTATGGAACTTTGTCTAGTGGACCTCGACCAAGGTTGTTCAAATTATAGCCATGGTGCAAAAAATGGCTCCACCTTTGAGCCCACTGGTTTTACATAGACTTTTATAGGGAAAACCTTTACAAATCTTCTTGCCTGAAACCAGAAGGCCCAGGTCTTTGATATCTGGTATGTAGGTTTGTGTAATAGACCTCTACCAAGATTGCTCAAATTATAGCCCTGGGGCCAAAAATGGGCCTACCCCGGTGCCCACTGGTTTTACATAGACTTATATAGGGAAAAACTTTGAAATGTTCCTGTCTGAAACCAGAAGGCTCAGGTGTTTGATATTTGGTATGAAGCTTCATCTGGTGGACCTCTACAAAATTGTTCAAATTATAGCCCTTGGGCCAAAACTGGGCCCATCCCGGGGCCAACCTGTTTTACATAGACTTATATTGGGAAAACCTTTGAAAATCTTCTTGTCTGAAACCAGAGGGCCAAGGTCTTTGATATTTGGTATGAAGCTTCGTCTTGTGGGAATTAGAGATAATCTAATTCTGTGTAAGGTCGGTTGGTGCCTGATGCTCTGTCTCTGGTCGGGCCCATCGGAGTCTAACTGTTGGTTTTCTTTTGCTCCAGCATTTCAATGGTTTCTTGCTGTCGAGTTGTTTCATCTCAGCGGTTGTTTGATTTTTGTGTTCACGGAGATGTTGCACTGATGAGTTAGGAGGCCTTCGTGCGGACTGAACAAAGTATTTGCCTAAACCGCGACGGAAATAAGGGCGAGGATTGTGGCCACGTAAAATCGATTTAAGCCCTCCCCCACCCCCACCCCCCACCCCCCAGTGGAATTCGTTTCACTGACCGTTCCAAGGCGGATCTTTTGTCGCGGTTTATTTTTGTTATGTTTTGTCTTTGGGTGTTTGTGTCGCTAATATTGTTTTGTTTTGGATAGCTAATTGGCCATTTTGTGGGAAAGTAACTGTCCTTTTGGCTTTCTGCTATTGCTGTTTCCATTAGGGTCTGGTTGTTTCTTGTCTGTGTTTCTTTCCGGTTGGTGTCTCTGATGGGAGCTGTGGGTTATTTGCATCGATTCCTAATCAGTGATTTCACTTCTACTTTGTTGATTTCTACCAAGACTGTTCAAATTATAGCCCTGGGGCCAAAACTGGCCCCGCCCCGGAGCCCACAGTTTTATATATATACTTATATAAGGAAAACCTTTAAAAATCTTCTTGTTTGAAACCAGAAGGATCCGTTCGTTGATATTTGGTATGAAGCTTCACCTTTTAGACCTGCCTCAAGATTATGCAAATTATAGCCCAGGGGCCAATAATTCCCCTCCATCTCACCAGGGCTAAAAATAGTAAATCTTTAAAAAGTAATCTCTTCCAAGACCACTGACCCAATTTAAAAATAATTTTACAAGAATAATCCTTGGGTGACCCTGTACCAAAATTGCCCAAATCGTTCCACTCACATGACCAAGATGGATGGCCTATGTATTGTAAAATCTTTAAAAAATATTCTTGTCATGAACTAAACGGCCAATGACCTTCAGACTTGTGTTACAGCATAAGGGACATGGGTCTTACAAAGTTTGTTCAAATGATGACCTTTTGTTGACTGATCATTGCCTTCACTTCTATTTTGACCATTTTTACGTCAAGGTCCAATTTGGTAACACTTATTTGCATGGAAAAAGGCAAAACTGTGGATTTTTCTGATTCTATGTTACAATATCAATTTCGACTCTTCTCTATATAATGTGGGGGATAGAATTGCATTCTTTTTATTGATAAACGGACCTATTTAATTGATCATAGTTTAGTTAAGATTATTCAGATTTTAAACAAAATATTTCCAACCAAAGTAACAATATTATAAAAGAAATAATTCGAGTACCAATCATCCCGTTATCTTGTTTATGTTATGAATATTCCGGTTAACCCTTTATGTAGGCAAAAAGGAAAAGTATTGTTTTTTATTTACCAAACATCTGACAGCAGAATTATGAAAAAAAATCTGAAAATCCAATTCCTTACACTATTCACAACAACCTTATTTATCATATGACGTCGCGTCTGAGAGTGTAATAACGCCGTGTAATATTTTCGATAATCCACTAGTGGATTAAATATGCAAATTAGCTAGATACGTCCGTAACGTTACATGACGACGTCCTTAACCACGTCGCGTTTACTAATGGCGGAATATTGATATTTTTGTAAAAAAAAAACAAGAATAAAATGCGTTTTAAATGTCATATGATAAATAGGATCGTGCATTCGTGCTCATGTATATTGAATTTATTAAACTCATTGAGGAAAAGAGATAAAATGCTCGGCAAAGCCTTTTCCTCAACTCGTTTAATGAATTCAATAACACATGGGCACTCATGTAAGATCCTCTATGTAATGGGTATTTTTATCGTCATGTTATTGCAGGCAGGCCAGTATAGAGCCGAAGTAACAAGCTCGGTATCTTCAACCTTGGAAATAATTGTGACATCAAAACCAGTATCCTCCAGTGTTGAAGTCATTCGCCCTGTTATTAAACTTTCTAAGACAGAACTAGACTTCACAGGCAACATTCTTCCAAAAATGTATGTCTATCTTAAAAAAGGGGAATCTCCGGTAAAGAAGGCTACAGTTAAAGCACTCATAGAAGATTCGCAAGGAAACACGACATGTGAATTGATTCTGTTGGATAATGGTGCAGGTGAGTGGCCTTTTATATAATTTTACCAAAGTACTGAGGAAACTTAATTTAGAGGCACATTTACAAACAGTGTCAGTGTTAGATCACACGTCCTCCAGACATTTTGATAATACGGTCCAAGAGGGTTTAAATAGCAAAGCTGAAAAAGGAGTCATACCAAGTTTATCGAAGAAAATCCTAAACAGAAATCATGTTAATACCATAAATTGCAAAATTAGCTCAGTACATTCTTTGTTTTCCCTTCTGCAAATATGGAGCATGTCAGGTTCAGGTCAAAATATTTAAAATATTGTTCACCCTCTAGAAGCCATTAATTTGCTTCAGTCTTCATGAAACTGTACCACAATGTTTGCTTTGATGATATCAAGGTCAAGTTGGAATATATGTATAGAAATCGCGGATAAGATTGACTAGGCGGAGCTATTCAGGTGTTGCCAATATAAGTCGAATTCGCTGAGTCCACAAGAAGATAAGGTACAGTGGCTTTGGCATGCTCTCAGCAAGCCGACCAAATGGCCTTATACGCGACAGCTTTGTTTGAGTTACAGTTGAATTTACCCAACCGGGTGACTTGATTTACCTTTTTTGTTAATAGATCATTCCGAAGACAGATGCAAACGATAGCTTCGCCTAGTCAATTTTATCTGCAACTGCTATAATGTCAGGTCAAAAGCTAGGTCATTAGGTGAAATTTCTTTAAAATCTTCACCCACCAGAAACCATAATTTTGCTTAAATCTTCGTGGAAATTTACTACAATGTTTGCCTTGATGATATTAAGGTCAAGTTCGAATATGTAACATCAAAACAAAGTCACTAGGTAAAATTTCTTTAAAACCTTGTTCACCCTCCAGAGACCGTAGTTTTGCTTTAATCTGCATATAACTAAACCAGAATGTTTGCCTTGATGACATCTGGATTTATTTTGAAAATGGGTCATATCGGGTCAAAAACTAGGTCACTTGGTCAAATTGCATTAAAAACCTTGTTCACCCTCAAGAGGCCACAATTTTACGTCAATATTCATGAAGCTTTACCAGAATGTTTGTCTTGGTAATATCAAGGTCAAGTTCGAATATGGGTCAAGTCCGGTCAAAAACTAGGTTAAATTTCTTTAAAACCTTGTTCACCATCTAGAGGCCAAAGTTTTGTTTCAATCATCATACATTTTACTAGGTCAAATTGCACTGAAACCTTGTTTACCCTCTGAATGCCATAAATTTGCTTCAATATTCATGAAACGTTATCAGAATATTTGCCTTGAAAATATCTGGGCGGAGCTTGTATATGGGTCATGTGTGATCAAAAACTAGGTCACATTGTTAATTTCGTTAAAACCTTGTTCATCCTCTAGATGCCATAAGTTTGCTCCAATCTTCATGAAACTTTACCAGAATGTCTGCCTTGTTGATACGTGGATCGAGTATGACAATGAGTTATGACAGGTTAAAAACTAGGGCACAATGACAATTTTCTTTAAATCTTTGTTCACCTTTTAGAGACCATAACTTTAATCTTCATGACACTTTACCGGAATGTTTGTCGGATAATATCTGGATCTAGCATGAATATGGGTTATGTTGGGTCAAATGTGGGTCACAAGGTCAAGTTGTATTAAAATCTTGTTCACCCTCTCGTTTTATATAGACTTATATAGGGAAAACCTTTAATACGCTTGTTGTCTGAAACCAGAAGGCCCAGGCTTTTCATATTTTGCACAAAGCTTCGTCTAATGGACCTCTGCCAGTAGCCCTGGGGATAAAAATGGCCCAGCGCAGGGGCCTACCTTTTCAACATAGGCATTCATGCGGACTGAACAAATTATTTCTCTAAATCGCGATAGAAATAAGGGTGAGGATTGTGGCCACGTAAAATCGATTTAAGCCCCCCAGTGGAATTCGTTTCACTGACCATTCCAAGGCGGTTCTTCCGTTGCGGTTTATTTTTGTAATAGTTGTCTTTGAGTGTGTGTACCGCTTATCTTATTTTGTTTTGGATAGCCATTTGGCCATATTGTGGGAAAGTAACTGTCCTTTTGGCTTTCCGCTATTGATGTTTCCATTAGGGTCTAGTTGTTTCATGTTTTGTGCGTCTTTCCCGTTGGTGTCTCTGATGGGAGCTGTGGATTAATTGCATCGATTCCTGATCATTCACTTCTATTTTCTATGGGGAATACCTTTAAAATCTTCTTGACTGAGAACAGAGGCATTTGATGTTTGGTTTACAGGTTCAACTGGTGGACCTCTGTCAAGATTGTTCAATTTATAGCACAGGGGCCAAAAGTCGCCCGGCCCATGGTTCCACATATTTCACATGGACTTACTTATATAGGGAAATTCTTTAAAAAATATTCATGCCTGAGACCAGAAGGCCCATGCTTATGATATTTGGTACACAGCTTTGTCCAGTTTCTAAAACCTTAGGGGCTCTCAACATTCATTTCTGTGTCCTATGGCGTATAGATGGGGAGCCGGGCTGCTTAGTAACTGTTGAAAACTAGAAACTGACTGAGAAGCTAGAGGTTGCGGATTTTGGGTCTAATCCGGCTACATACATGTAGTTCCATGGAAATTAATAATGGAATATTTTCTACTATCATTCTCCACCATCTGCTGATTCAAGAAGGATAGTTGTCAGTTGGTGGCGAAAGTATGTGTACTTACTACTTACCACTTAGGTATAAACCTGCCCATGAATAGTTCGTTAGGCTAACTGGCCACTAGTGACATAATCCTAACTGGTTGAAAGGCCCAAAATCTGCCAAGCACCATCACATTCCTTCCAATGCCTGTATAACGCATTTCTTAACCATCCAGCATGTCACCACAAAACATTTATTTTCAACAAATTGTAAACATATATATACATATACTACTCAAAGTTTGATAGGGATCACTTTTTTAATGCAAAATAATTTTTGGATGAATTAACCAGCTGAATCCAAATTTGATACATAATGATAGAAAACGTATCCTTCACAAAACCTAGTGATTAATTTTGTCAACTGGTACTGCATTCAAGCGTGACAACAGCAAACGTCTTGGCACCCCCAAAATTTGCCGTAACACGAAGGGATTTGGACAACTGATTTTTCACAAATTTCCAAATTTGTTTAGACAAACATGCTTAATAACGTGTATGGCGTACAAGGGCATCAATTACAGTACGACATCGCTTGCGCATGCTCGTAATCCGAGTCTGTATCCGGTTTTGTGAAATCAGCTTTCATTCAGCAATCAATGCATCTTTGAGCTCCTGTAAAGTCCTCGGATGCACAGGTCGGGCTGAAACAGCACTCTGTAGCATGTCCCGCGCATGCTCAATCGGATTTAAGTGCGGTGACCGAGCAGGCCAGTCCATACGAACGATTGTCTCACGTTCCAGGTAGGAATCAGTGACGTTGGCAGGGTTGGGACGGGCATTATCATCCATCAGAATAAAGTCCGGGCTAATAGCATCTGCATATGGTCTCACAAACTCATCAAGAATCTCATTACAGTACCTCACTGCCATTAACGTTCCGTTTTCAACGACGTACAAGTCAGGTTTACCGTTCACGCTTATCCCAGCCCAAACCATGACTGACCCCTTTCCATAGCGATCATGCTCTGCCACATTCAAGTCATCGAATCGCTGTTTAGACATTCGCCACACTAATTGACGTTTATAAGTGAAGTCTAGACAGAATCTGGACCCCTCAGTAAACAGTACTGGCGTCAAGTCACGAACCGTCCACCTGACGTGAGTTCTGACAAAGTCTAACCGGTCTAGCACGTGCTGTCTCGTCAACGGGACACGTACAGCAGGCCTCATGGCATTAAGTCCGAACTCGTGGAGTCCGTTTCTGACAGTTTGTGTAGAAATTCGTACTCCAGTTCCGTTCATAAGCTCGTTATGCAAACGCGTAGCGTTCAGGAACCGTTGACGTCGAGACTGAATCAACAAGAAACGGCCCTGACGTTGAGTTGTAGCCCTTTCTCGACCCCGCCGCGGCTGTGTGAAGGATTTCCGTGGGTAAGATGCCGACTCCACATTCGTGAAACCACGCTCTGAGACACATTCAGAATCCCAGCAACACGACGTTGAGAAACGCAAGATTCCAACATTCCGACTCAACGATTCATTTCTTCGGGGCTCAGACGGTTTCTTAATTGTCCCCCTAGGCATTTTAGTGTTTCATAAATCAAATGAAGTCCTTTTTACGCTTGGTAAACACTGACAAGTTTGATTGGTCTGTTGTAAAGCAGTGCTACGCAAGATTTTGGGGGTGCATGAATTCATTTGCGAATTGTGAGAAGTGTACACTTTTATGAGTACTGAACTGCACACGAGTTTCTGCTTAAGATATTTATCAATATACCGAGTACAAATTCTGTCAAGAACTTATAAATTTTCTGTACAAAATTTGGTACATAAAAAGTGATACCTAGCAAACTTTGAGTAGTATATTTATATATGATTGATGCCTGGATCCTATGCATACCGAAGCTAGCAAATATTGTATTTATTGGTTTGGTCGCCATGAGGCGGGCAAACCGGGTATAATGACCAGATTGTAACTGTTCCATGGAGGGGCACGTGACGCGATCAACCAATCAGCTTTAACGATGATGCAATACTATACTGCAATTACAGGAAACAACCTGTCTGAATAGCGAAAAAGACCGAAAAGCAAGCGTTTCAACTCCAACAATAAAATATCTTAAGGGAAATGGATACACCTGGCAGGTGTGGCAGTTAGTCTACCATTGTTACCGTATTTCGAAACACACCTATTCAAATACATTGTCATTTTTTGGGTTTTCGAATTATTAGAAAATATCAGATTGGAAATTTATCAGTGTTAGAACTGTTTGATCTGAAAGAATTCCATGCATTGGATCAGGCTGTGTTCAATATTTTATACAACTACGTTTTTTCCCGTGGCCCTGTCAATCCGCACGTGATTAGAAGTTATAAATATCAGTTATGCAGGGCTGAACCGTTTGATCTATAAATAAGTCAGTGTGTGCAGGGGGTCTTTGAATGCGATACGCATTGTCATTAATGACATTAACACCTCTTGAACTGTCACTATATTCCCTTTAAAATGGGCGAGTCAATTTGTGATCTCAGGAATAACAGAAATTGATTTGTTTAGAGCAAATTCTTTTCTTAAGAGTAGCCCATATCTAGGAAAGAGGATTTTTCAAAGAATTTCCATATAGTCTGTAATATTTTTTTTTGTTCCGGCTACACCGCAGCAGACAAGTCCAGCTACATGTATATATGGAATGTGATGTTGAAACCCGCACGTGCAGCTATTCAGTGGAGCTAGGCGCATAGATACTCCCCCCCCACCTCTATTGTTTAAGCGCATATTGAAGCCTCAGACGAGACTGCGCAGCCTTGTTTGTGTGTTCTCTGATTACTAATAAGCAGTCGCAAATCAGCGTAAGCCGGGGGCATGTAGCAATTCAATGCCCATCGAAGTAGTCCGGTGAAGAATGATTAGACTGTGCGGATGCAAAACCATGACATGTTATTTAGATAGGCAAGTAACAAAAAAAAAAAAGAAAATGCGGACATCATACACAAATTTAACATGTGCATGTGTGATCTTCACTTTTTGCGCGATGAAACATTTCAAACCTCTTGAACATTTAAGACACAATCCCGATTGCACAACTGCGCAGACTTATCAGTCTTTTCTGTACGCACATGCGCAGTAAGTATTTTACCCGAGATAGGAGATCTGAACAGACTGATCCTTGCACTTGGTAGCTTAGGATGTGTTTGTAACGCCGCAAGCAGATTTGGCCGGTTAAATGTACACGCCGTCGTTTTAAGCCGGCGCACGGCGAAAAAAAAAGTTTTAAACGAAGGACCAGATTAGCCTTCGCCTCTAGCCAATGTGGCCATAGTTTTCACCTGTTGTTCTTTGATTAGCACAGAGGCCATGGTAGGCACATACGAACAACGAAGGTTGTTCAGATTGCATGCATGTGCAGGCTGACCTGAGTCCCCCCCCCCCCCCACCGAATATGACTTATTTTCTTAATCATGTTCCCCGAAATTACTTCCAATAAAACCTTGTCACCGTGAAATAAATGGGCATCTTCACTTGCTCCTCAGAAAACCAGGGTAGTCCAACAGGTAACCTGAATTAAACTACCTTTTTGCATGCAACAACCACGAATTTCACTCGCACGTGCTAAAAGACGTTCTGTGGAAAAAGGCGGGAAACTCAATTAATATTAAAGGGGCGCTTCTGCTGTTAAAGAGGCATTGAATCAATGCCACAGCACATGGAAAAAGGGTAACACTGTCACACAACTAATAATAAAAGCTGAAGCTACGCTCCAAAGAGTCTGAGAGCAAAGCGAAAACACTTGCATATGCATGGTGATCCAAGCCTTTGTAGGCCACAATGCTACATCACTGACTAGGATCAGCCTGCACATCGATGCAATGTGATCAGTCTTTACTGAACCCTTAAATCTTACGAAGTCACAAGTCTAAGTGAAACCCTTTGCCTTGCATACCGGTAGTGGGTGCGTATGTTCAGTATTTGCAGGTCGTTGAGATACCAGGGAAGACACATCTTAGCGTACTCATTCATGCAATCCGATTAGAGTCTTCGCTGATCACATGAGCCTGATGCAGACGATGGGATTTTCACAACATAAATAAGCGAAACTATTGTGGCTCATCAAGGTTGATCTAAGCACTTGCAGCCTGCGTTTCTCGCAGTCTAATCAGTATTCGGTGAGGGTATGAAACTTCCATTACCACAGGGCTATCCAAAGTGAGAGAAGCGAAACCCATTTGCCTTACAGAGTGCATGTTAATCCGAGTCTTTGGAAGTCGCACACATTTCATGCTAAGTTTTCTTTTTTTTCGTGCGCTAGCTCATATACGACCAGTACGATGTTGTAATGATAAACCCGGGAACGATCCGAATGCTTGTTCTGGATGCATTTTTCGGCATTTATTTTGTGTGTTCGAAGTATTAAAAATTCTGATTTCTGAAAAATTTGGGAGTTCGAATTAAATGAGAAAGTTTTCAGCCACAAATTCGAAATAATTTTGGGTGTTCGAACTGCTAGGGTGTTCCAATTAATTGGTCACCTACCGTATTTAACTTCACTACAACTGGTGTGCCGGAATGTGTGGCGGCGGTAAAACGTCTCCCTGCCCTACATCATAGTGTAGATTATATTTTCTTGTCCTTTGGGATCATTGATTCCATTTTGGAATTTGGAAAATATCTTAGGGTCACTGATGAGGCCTAATTGTCCGAAACTAGCTAGTCTGGCCCAGAAAACATGTGCACACCATATTTTTCAGTTCTGTGGTGTATTCTTTGCTTCCAAAGGATAACCTTTTTATAGAACATATTAAAGGGGATCACAATTCTATAGGCATGATTTCGTTATGGAAATACAACTTTAATGACCCTATGGTTGCTACTCTGTTGGCTCTGTCCAACTGAAAAAGGGGTCTACTCTAAAAGGGGAAGAATTTGCTTCTCAAGGGGTCTACTCTAAAAGGGAAGAATTTGCTCCCCATGAGCAAATTCTTTCCTTTTAGAGTATACCCCTTAGACATATCCAAAGAGAAACTACTTTTGCAGGAGTAGCAGTCATTTTCGCAAATTTTACGTCTTGCAATGCCATTATTGAGTATGTCCATGGGGCCATGGAAACGAAAAACAACAGAACATAACTACTACTACTCACAAAGTGTGGCTGGCTGTGGTAGCTCAGTCGGATGCAGTCTGACTGGCGATAAGGAAGACTCGGGTTCGATACCTACTGGGGTCGGCAACATTCTTTTGTGGAGATTATGAAATCTTTTCTATGGTCATTCTCTCCCTTCCGCTGATTCAGGAAGGGCAGGGGTCAGTTTTTGGCGACATAATGTGCACTGAACTGGTAAACCGCTTACGGATAAGCCTGCTCAGGAAAAGCGTGGATAGGTACACTGACAGGCTCAAACATGACCCAAATCAGTGTTGACTGGGCCGTTAAATACAAATAAACAAAACTTGCAAAGTTTACTTAACACAGATAGGAACAGATTTATATATTCTGAACATCTTTCGGTACGCTGGTAGCTCTAATAATACGTACATGTATATGTAAATGTTGGAAAGACAGAGAACGTTATTTTTCCTCATTTATAAAGATCGCTGGGTGTAACGGGCCTCCGTGACCTAGTGGATAAGAGTGCTGACTCTTAATCATTAGGTCTCTCAACGGTGTATGTTTGAGCATGGCTCAGGTCACATACTATATGATGAGAAGTTCTGCAACGGAAGGTCAGGAGGTTTTTCATCGGGTTCTCTAGTTTTTACTCACCTCCGATTAACGATCGGCTTGATGTGAGTGAAATAATCTTGAAAGGATCGTAAAACCAAACATAAAAAAGATCGCTGGGTGTGTAAAAACATTTTCAAGTCTTTGCTACTAGAATTAACGTCAGTGCCGAGGTCGAAGGTTCTAACTCTTCCAAATATATAAAATATTTAGGGAGCGAAACAAAGTCATAACGTTGATGAGTCGCTGTTTATTGTTCTTGAGCCCAGCACAGATAGCAATAGTTTCTTTTTAAAAACTTCATGACTCCTAAGTGACCTGCCACCAGTTACAGACTGAGTTGTTAAAAGACTTTTTGGCGCATTCGATTGGAGCTATTGTATCTGATAAGCCAAGAGTGGTGGTCTTTATTGCACGACCCGCAGAAAAAGCAACCGACTGAAGTCGGTTTTTTCTAAGAGTGCCCTAAAATCACCGTGTCATTCTGTCAGTCTGTCAGTCTGTCATTCTGTCTGTCCGTCCGTAACCCGTTTGTGAAAATTGGTGATAGTGACTTAACCGCTTGGAATATTTAAACAATTTTTGGCATACTGATAGATATCAGTGAGATCTAACCAATGAACTTACGAAATATTACATTCCATTTAGTATAGCCTCGCCGAGGCGAAAAATGTGAAAATTTTCGAACATTTTTTAACTGCTTCTCCTCGGAAACCGTTGGGCCGATTGAAGTCAAATTTCATATGGAGCCTCTATGGGATGGGGGAAACCAAAATTTGCTCATGGGGTCAAGGTCACATGACCAAAATGGCCTCCAAGCCATATATGGTTTGTCTGTCTGTCCGTCCGTAACCCCGTAAGTGAAAATTGGTGATAGTGACTTAACCGCTTGGAATATTTAAATAATTTTTGGCATACTGATAGATATCAATGAGATCTAACCAATGAACTTTCGAAATATTACATTCCATTTAGTATAGCCTCGCCGAGGCGAAAAATGTGAAAATTTTCGAACTGCTTCTCCTCGGAAACCGTTGGGCCGATTGAAGTCCAATTTCATATGGAGCCTCTATGGGATAGGGAAACCAAAATTTGCTCATGGGGTCCAGGTCACATGACCAAAATGGCCGCCAAGCCATATATGGTTAAAACCCTTCAAAAATAGTCTTCTCCAGAACCACTGGGCAGATTTCCACGAAACTTGATAAATAGCATCTGGGATGTAGGCCTATCATAAATTGCTAAAATGGTGACACTGGGTTGACCTTCTTTGGGTCCGTCCGTAACCCGTTTGTGAAAATTGGTGATAGTGACTTAACCGCTTGGAATATTTAAACAATTTTTGGCATACTGATAGATATCAATGAGATCTAACCAATGAACTTACGAAATATTACATTCCATTTAGTTTAGCCTCGCCGAGGCGAAAAATGTGAAAATTTTCGAACATTTTTGAACTGCTTCTCCTCGGAAACCGTTGGGCCGATTGAAGTCAAATTTCATATGGAGCCTCTATGGGATGGGGGAAACCAAAATTTGCTCATGGGGTCAAGGTCACATGACCAAAATGGCCGCCAAGCCATATATGGTTTGTCTGTCTGTCCGTCCGTAACCCGTGTGAAAATTGGTGATAGTGACTGAAACGCTTGGAATATTTAAACAATTTTTGGCATACTGATAGATATCAATGAGATCTAACCAATGAACTTGCGAAATATTACATTCCATTTAGTATAGCTTCGCCGAGGCGAAATATGTGAAAATTTTCGAACTGCTTCTCCTCGGAAACCGTTGGGCCGATTGAAATCAAATTTCATATGGAGCCTCTATGGGATGGGGGAAACCAAAAATTGCTCATGGGGTCCAGGACACATGACCAAAATGGCCGCCAAGCCATATATGGTCTGTCTATCTGTCCGTCCGTAACCCGTTTGTGAAAATTGGTGATAGTGACTTATCCGCTTGGAATATTTAAACAATTTTTGGCATACTGATAAATACCAATGAGATCTTATCAATGAACTTGCGAAATATTACATTCCATTTAGTACAGCCTCGCCGAGGCGAAAATGTGAAAATTTTCGAACTGCTTCTCCTCGGAAATCGTTGGGCCGATTGAAGTCAAATTTCATATGGAGCCTCTACGGGATGGGGGAAACCAAAATTTCCTCATGGGGTCCAGGTCACATGACCAAAATGGCCGCCAAGCAATATTTGGTAAAAACCCTTCAAAAATAGTCTTCTCCAGAACCACTGTGCAGATTTCAACGAAACTTGATAAATAGCATCTGGAACGTAGGCCCATCATAAATTGCTAAAATGGTGACCCTAGGTTGACCTTGACCTTCTTTGTGCCTAGGTCAAACTTTGACACATATGCTTTTGTGTTGGATTTTATCCTGCAAACGATTCAGAATACAGTACTAAAGTATAAGATATATTTTTGCTCCTTACGATAAGGCGCAGTTATTGGGGGAACCGTTTTATGTCCAGGTCACATGGCCAAAATGGCCGCCATACCCATATATGGTAACACTCATAAAGCTAAAAGCATCCGGCGGGTCGTGCACTTCAGCTGAAGCACTGGTTTCCACTCAATACTTGACGTTTTACTAATCACTTTTACAATTAAATTGTGATCCAGAAAGATACACAAAAGGATAGCAAATTTCAGGTTTTTGCGGAGTACCGCTCAAAGAAACTGCCGAGGTTTAAGATACAGTCTGATTCGCAGCACTTTGTCTGGGCAGGCTTAGATCTTCCTAGGCGGTTCAGCAATACTTCAAAGTTCGGTCGGTTTCAGCTCATGCAGTCCAATATATTGCCCCAAGGTCTGATCGACCCCCGTCCATCGGGGATTGAAGAAATAGATTGGGCTGCATGATGCTTCCACGCAGAGCTGATACCGGCCGCACATGAGTAGTGTTAAATCGCCTAGAAAGTCTAAGCCTGCCCATGAAAAGTGGCTCGAGTCGGACCGTTCATGCATTTCAACCATTTAGTTTCATTGGGTGACAGGGCTTGAGAAGGAGTTTTATCTGCCCGTTTTATCTCAGTACTGAGTAAAAGTCCCACAGCATTGGAAGCAATGTCTCAAAAAAGACTCATACAGTGTTAACAGGGTCGTTAACAACAAATGGAATAGATAACCAAGGCCCTATAGAAGGCCTGATGACTTAGGAAAAATCTTTTCATATGCCCGTTTGAAAAAAAAAAAACGTCGTATTAAGTTACGGGGTTGGTGTCGGTTCGTAATATTTTTTTTTCGTTGCCGTATAAATCCTACTATACAGTGTTCATCCGATCAAGCCTAAAATGTGTATGTAGTAAGGCTAAGATGTGAAGATATGCCACCAAATATTAATAGAGTTATGACCCTTTGAAAAATTCGGTTAACATTTTCGTTTGGTTAAGTTTTGTGCTATACATGTGCAAACCATATGTAAGTTACATTTAGTTTATACTTGTCATGGCGTTAAACAATTTACCACAGAATACTCATCACTACCTACCCTTCCTGATACCAAGGTCACAGACTTCGAAATTTATATACACGTTTTGTATTGTATTCAAAAAATGCATTAAGTGGGATAATGATATCAGCTGGCTCAAATCAGAATGTAGACTGACAAGACCAAACCTATTGGATGCTTTTTGAAAGCAGCCAACTTGTAATTTAAGATCTATCTACCTTCAACAGACACTCGTCTCGGAATCATTTCTGATGCAAGGATTTCCGAAAAAATGTTTTGTTGTGTTTGTTTTGAGGTTTAACGTCCCCGTCAACACAGTATAGGTAATTGTGGAGACGCTGCTTCCACTTTTGTGGGACTCTCAAGCCCTGTCGCCCAATGAAACCAATAGGGTTTATAAGCATTTGACGGTCCGACTCGCACCGCTTTTCCTGAGCAGGGTTAGATCCTCTAGGCGGTTTACCAGTACTCGTGTGCGGTCAGTTTCAGCTCTGCGTGGAAGCACACGCAGCACATCTATTTCTTCAAGCTCCGATGGGCGGGGGCCGTCCGAAAAAAATGTATAGTAGAGAAATAAGAAATTACAAACTGAGCGAACTCACGCTGGCAACACCCGGCCCTGGTTCATTTCTGATGCAAGTACTTCCAAAAATTTCCGAATATATATATATATATATATATATATATATATATATATATATATATATATATATATATATATATATATATATATATATATATATATATATATATATATATATATATATATATATATATATATATATATATATATATATATAGCAGAACTACCAGGTTGCAAACCACTGAAGTAAGATTTTGTTGTGACGGGTCTAATGTGTCAATAAGTACCATCATCTCGAACCTTTTATCGTAAAGAATTGGGGTTGAATAAAGCTGATTTTAATGATTCGGAAGCGTTATTGTGATGGTGTCTCACGGCACTGGTTCATCTGAAATTTTCAACGAAAGCGTTGATTTTGCAATTGTAAAGCTCTGTTTCTTGGATGGTGTCGTCCGAAGGGTTATGTCTATGGAAATTATGTGTGGCAAAGAATCTGCTCGGCTTAAACTTGTAGTCAGGTTGATAACTATGAAGAATGCAAAAGATATGACAGAAAATCGTCTAAATACAGCTGTCGGTATCGTAAATTACGCAAAATACTTGAACATTTTCATAAGGACTTGATTTCTGAATATAGATTTAAAACTACTCCTGCAACCGGGACTGTCGAAACCTATGTGAAACCGAAACTTGAAAGAAAATTTTGGTACTTGGATAAAGGTATAGACTATGTATTACGGCATGCAGAAAACGTGGGTTTGCTTGATATTTTACATTATGTTAGCTTTGGTTCGCTCCTTGACTGCACAGCAGTGTAGCGTTCATTTACTAAGCAGGTTTGGCCTGACGCTCTGTCTCTGTCAGAATCAGAAACAGAATTGTTACTGGTGTATCATTAAATGACATTCATTCACCAAGACATGTGATATCGGAAGTTAGTCCCTAGCTCTCACAGAAGAGGTATATTTAACTACACTATCCTCTGCTCTTTTGTTTGTTTGATTTGAGGTTTAACGTCCCCGTCTACACTGTAAGGGTCATTATGGAGACTTTGCTTCCAATTTTGTGGGCCTTTGACCCGACATTGAGATGAAATGACATCTCAAGCCCTGCCGCCAAATGAAACCAATAGGGTTTATAGGCATGGACGGTCCGACACGCACCGCTTTGCCTTGGCAGGCTTAGACTCTAAGCGGTTTACCAGTACTCATATGTGGGTAGGTTTCAGCTCTGCGTGGAAGCATCATGCAGCCCATCAATTTCTTCAAGCCCCGATGGGCGGGGACCGATCCTCTGCTCCTACAGCTGAGAAAATAATCGAATCGGGGAGTGCATTCCGATCTCTAGCAATCATACTCCCAGTTTCAAAACAGTTATCGTATTGATACCTCTATTCTGAACCTTTTAGCTCACCTGAGCACATAGTGCTGAAGGTGAGCGATTGTCAGTCGTGCGTACGTCGTCCGGCGTCCGTCGTCAAGATTTACCTTGTTCACCCTCTAGAGGCCACAGTTTTGATTCAGCTTCATGCAACTTTACCAGAATGTTCGTCTTGATGATGTGTTTGTCAAATTCAAATTTGTTTTGCTTCAGTCTTTACCAGTATGCTTTTTTATGACATCTGGGTCGAGTTTGAATATGGGTCATGTAGGATCAGAAGCTAGGTCACTAGGTCGAATTGCATTAAAGCCTTGTTCAACCTCTAGATGCCACACTTTTGCTTCAATCTTCATGAAACCTTACCAGAATGTTCGCCTTGATCATATAAAGGTCATAATGAAATATGGGTCATATCAGATTGAAAACTAGGTCACGAGGTCCAATTTTTTATAAACCTTATTCACCCTCTAGAAGCTACGCTTTTGCTTCAATCTCCATGAAAGTTACCAGGATGTTACAATTGATTCAATTAACCCACACCACCCATCAGAGACACCAAAGGGGAAGAAACACAACATTAAATAACTAGACTCCAATGGAAACATCAATAGCGGGAAGCCAAAAGGACTGTTACTTTCCCACAAAATTGGCTATCCAAAACAAAAAGGTATAAGTGATACACACACCCAGAGATAAACCATAACACAAATAAAAATAAACCGCGACAGAAGAACCGCCTTGAAACGGTCAGGAAAAAGAATTTCACTTGCGGGTTGGGGGTTGGGGGAGGGGTAAATTGATTTTACGCGGCCGCACTCCTTGCCCTTGATTCCTTCGCGATTAAGACAAATAATTTGGTCTGTCCCCATGAAGGCTTGCTAACTCAACATTGCAACATCTCCGAGAACACAAAAATCAAAGAACCACAGAGATGAAAAACGGCGAGGACTCGACAGCAACAAACCACAGAAATGCTGGAACATAAGAAAACCAACAGCTAGACTCCGATAGAAAAGCAACTGAAATATGTTCGAATATGGGTTATGTCAGGTCACTTCGACTTAAAAGCCTTGTTCACCCACTGTAGGCGAAAGTTTTAAGCCCCAATCGCCACGCAACTTCACCAGAACATTTGCCTTGATGATATTTGGGTAGAGGTCGATGTCGAATCAAAAACTAGGTCACCAGGTCAAGTTTCTTTAAAACCGTTTTCGCCCTCTACAGGCAATAATTTTGCGTCAATCTCCATGGAACTTTACCAGAATGTTTGCCTTGAAAATATCTGGATCTAATTCGAATATGGGTCATGTCGGATCAAAATCTAGTTCACTTGGTTAAATAGCGTTAAAACCTTGTTTACCCTTTAGATGCGATAATTTTGCTTCAATTTTTATGCAAACTTTACCAGACTGTTTGCCTTGATGATATTTGGGTCAGGTTTGAATATGGGTCATGTCAGGTCAAAAAGAAGGGCACTATGTCAGATTACTTTAAAAAGAAGAAGTAAAACAAAGATCAGGAATCGATACAATTAACTTACTCCACCCATCAAAGACACCACAGGGAAAGAAACACAAACATGAAGCGACCAGACCATAATGGAAACATAAACAAAGGAAGGCCATAAGGACAGTTACTTTCCCACAAAATGGCCATATGGCCATCCAAAATAAAACGATACAAGTGATACACACAGTAAGTAACAAACAACAACATAAATAAACCGCCACAGAAGAACCGCCTTGGAACGGTGAGTGGAAAGATTGCCACTGGGGGGCTTAAATCGATTTTACGTGGCCACAATCCTCGCCCTTACTTCCGTCGCGATTTAGACAAATAATTTGTTCAGGCCGCATGAAGGCCTCCTAACTCATTAGTGCAATATCTCCGCGAACACAAATAATCAAAGAACCACAGAGGTGAGACAACGGTGAGGACTCGACAGCAAGAAACCAATGAAATGCTGGAGCAAAAGAAAACCAACAATTAGACTCCGATGGGCCCAATCTTTAAAACCTTGTTCACTTCTAGAGGCCATGCATATATCGCAATCTTGACGACTTTTTACGGGAAAGCTTGTCTTGATAATATCTGTGTCAAGTTTGAATATGGGTCATATTGGGTCAAAAGTAGGCAACAATGCCAAATTGCGTTAAAACCTTGTTCACCCTCTAGTTTAACATAGACTTTTATATGGATAACCTTTAATACGGCTGTTGTCTGAAGCCAGAAGGCCCGGGCCTTTGATATTTTGTACATTGCTTCATCAAGTTGACCTCTGTCAGTTTTGTTTAATTTATAGCCTGGGACCAAACATCGCCCCGCGTAGGGGCCCACCTGTTTTACATAGACTTACATAGACTTAGGAGGCCTTCATGCGGGCTGAACAAATTGTTTGTTTAGATCGCGACGGAAATAAGGGCGAGGATTGTGGCCACGTAAAATCGATTTAAGCCCCCTGTGGAATTCGTTTCACTGACCGTTCCAAGCGGTTCTTCTGTCACAGTTTCTGTTTGTTTTGGTTTGTCTTTGAGTGCGTGTATCGCTAATATTATTTTGTTTTGGATAGCCAATTGGCAATTCTATTGGAAAGTAACTGTCATTTTGGCTTTCCGCTATTGCTGTTTCCATTAGGGTCTAGTTGTTTGATAACTGTGCTTCTTTCCCTTTGGTGTCTCTGATGGGAGCTGTGGGTTAATTGTATCGATTCCTGATCATTGCCTTCTCTTCTATTTTCCTAAGAAATTCTTAAATGCCTGGTGTGGGGTGACGTGGGGGCGTCTTGGGTTTAAGGAGGTAATATAATAAATAATTAGTTCGTGTTGTGAGAGTTGTAGGTGTGCGTTTGTTCGCTGGTTTCGGAGCGTTAAGTTTAAATTCTTCATGATGTCCCTTTCCATTAAAAACCAAACTGAAATCATTGAATACTTTAGCTCGACTTCTAGATATTTGGATGATGTATTTAATATTGACAATACCTATCAGTCATATTTACCCCCCAGAACTTCGTTAGATAAAGCAAATTCTTCTGATACCGAGGCACCGTTTTTGGATTTACATCTGTCTATTGTAGATGGGTTTGTTTCTTGCAAAATTTATGATAAGCGCGATGACTTTGATTTTGATATTGTAAATTTTCCTTTCTTGGATGTTTATGTTCCTCGTTCGGCATCCTATGACGTTTATATTTCGCGGTTGGTCCGGTTTGCGGGGGTAACGGTCATGTAGCTAACTTCGGCACTCGTGATGGGTTTTTGGCTACTGGGCTTCTTTGTCAGAGTTATCAGTATCACGACCTGCGCAAAGCCTTTTCAAAATTTTATAGACGTAATTCCGATTAAATTTCAAAATTCAATGTTGGACTTAAATCTCTTCTGCAACAAGGTCTATCGGAACCCGAATTTTATGGTGACTAGGTATATAAATTCAGAAAGATATTCAAATGCAATGATTTCAACACCCAATTTCGTTAAATCATTCTTCGATATAAAGAAATAGGGTACAAATGAATGTTATACGACAGACTGCATACAGTCTGGCTGTTGGTCCTCTTTTGCTCCGGCGTTTCGGTGGTTTCTTGCTGTCGCGTCCTCACCGTTGTTTCGTCTCTGTGGTTGTTTGATTTTTGTTTTCACGGAGATGGTGCACTGATGAGTTAGGTGGCCTTCATGCAGACTGAACAAATTATTTGTCTGAATCGCGTCGGAAGTAAGGGCGAGGATTGGGGCCACGTAAAATCGATTTAATCCCCCAAGTGGAATTCGTTTCACTGACCGTCCCAAGGCAGTTCTTCTGTCGTGGTTTAATTTTGTTATGGCTTGTCTTTGAGTGTGTGTATCGCTTAAATCATTTTGCTTTGGATAGCCAATTGGACATTTTGTGGAACAGTGATTGTCCTTTTGGCTTTCCGCTAGTGATGTTTCATTAGGGTCTAGTTGTTTCATGTTTGCGTTTCTTTCCCTTGGTGTCTCTGATGGGAGCTGTGGGTTAATTGTATCGATTCCTGATCATTGTCTTCACTTCTAATTTACAGAGTGAAAATATACCTTAAAAATCGTCTTGTTGAAACTAGAAGGTCCAAGACTTTGAGATAGTTGGCTCACAGCTTCGACTGGTAGAACTTTGCCAAGATTGTTCAGATAATAGCCCTGAGACCAAAACTGACCCAGCCCAGAGGTCCAGATATTTTACATTAACTTATATAGAGAGAACATGTAAAACTCTTCTGACCTAAAACCAGAAGGCCCAGACCTTTGATATTTCGTACGCAGCTTTTGTCCAGTTTCTCTTAACGTAGGGGTCACAAGATTCGGTTCTGTGTCCTATGGCATAGTGGTGGGGAGTCCAGCTTCTTAGCGTTGTAACTGTTGAAAGCACGTCTGACTGAGAAGCCAGAGGTTGCGGGTTTTAGACCCAATCTGGCTACATGCATGTACTTCTTCCATGGAAATTAATCATGAAATATTTTCTACCATCATTCCCCGAACCTTCTGCTGATTCAAGAAGGGTAGTTGTCAGTTCCTGGCTGAAGTATGTGAACTTATTACTGGTTAATCACTTAGGTCTAAGCCTGCCGAAGAATAGTGCGCTTAGGTTAACTGACCTCAACTGACATATTCCTAATTGGTTGAAAGGCCCCACATCCGCCAAGCACCATCATATTCCCCCACAAGGCCTGTATAACAATTATTAAACCCCTAGCTTATTATACCAAACCATTTATTTTCAACAATTTTTAAACATACATAGTCATATGAAAAAAAAAAAATCATTATCCTATCGAATTTACTAGAGACACTGACACTCAGGTGTACGAAATAGGGCTCTCTGGGCTCTTTTGTTTCAATTTCTTCAGTAAGGACCACTCCATTAGGGGTCCCAGATACAATTACCGTATACCAAAATTTGGCGAATAAGTCCTTTTGTGCTGCCTCTGTTACATTCTGTAGACACTAATAAAGATTTCGCCTCAGGATACCAAGCGTTTTATGTGACTTAGTACACGTGTTGCTAATATGTGAGTGATTGTCACACCATGGTATTTTAAGAAATCCACATTCTTACTAGGTTGTGAGAAGCCTCAAGTTTTCTTCCTTTTCTGCATAATATTGCATTTAAAGGGCTTAAATTTCATGGCCCATTTTTGTGTCCAACATTCTAATCTATAGATATGTCATCCTGAAGTTTCAGTGAATCCTTCGTATCACTAATTTTCCGGTAGCAAACGCAGCCGTATTAGTGGGTCAGCGTCAGTGAAAATATCATTTATGTTTAGGGAAAATAACAGTTGACCAAGAACGATTCCTTGTGGGACCGCAAGCAAAACTGGAGCCAGCTCCGAAGATTACCCTTAACGACGACTCGCTGTTTTATCTAGCAAAGAAATGAATTTGTTCATCTCTCTTTCCCTCTCGGAGCCTTCCCTCCAATGCCGTATCCAAATAATATGGATTTAACGACCAAGAATGACCTTACTATGTTTTCATTTGCTGCAACAGTATATAGTTATTTCAAACTGTCCAGTTCTCATCTTGTAATATCACTGCATTATTTGATTTGTTGATGATACACTGGTGAGCTGGAAACCAGTCCCGCAAACTGAACATAATTAATATGCAAAACAGCTGTACAACAGATAATAGTGAAGGAATGGACCATGAATTAATACAATTACCCCAACCTCCCTTCCAAGACCCCACAGGGAAAGAAAACAGTAATTAAATATCTTCAACATATAGAAAATGGCTACTTTTCTTATGAAAATCAGTTATACTTTTCTTATTTATACAGCAAGCATAGGTCGTGAGTACGCGTTAAAATCGCCTCCTTGAGGCGGTTCTAACGAGTACCCGCAACCTATGGTTTGGCGAAGAAATAAGAAAAATGATGCATACCTCCGTAAACCCCAGTAGTTTTCTTTATAAAATTTGGTTAAAGGCATTTATTATTGTAAGGTAGGACACACCGTGTGCTCATAATTGTTTTATTGCCCCCTGTGATATACTCTCTGTAGCAGATCAAAGACAGTCCCTAATATGGTGATTAGTAGCTCTTGTTGAATCCCTGACGGAGGCACTTAAGGGGAAAATCAATAAGGTACACTCTAGTCAACAGTTTAGTAAACTATTGATTTTTCCCCAAGAGGCCTCTTACCTGTTGAGGACAGGGGTCGTCTCTTCGGGCAGCACTGAGGGCTATATAATATGTGATGCAATGATGGTCCTCAATAAACGAGAATAAATGCCTTTAAGGGGTTGTTCTTTTCACGGACTTGTTCACCTGATTTTTTATGATATTTGCTCAAAAGTAAATTAGGTCATCTGAACATTTGTCTTATGTCATATGCAAAATCTCAGAATCCTAGCTCAAGCGGTTCTCAAAATATCGTGTTAACAACGCTTTTCAATTTTTATAATGGCAGAGAAAAAGAGGTGTTCAATATTCCTATGGTATTCGCTCAAAAGGTAATCAGGGCATCTTAACATTGATCCTAAACCCTGTGCCAAGTATCAGAATCCTAGCTCGAGCGGTTTTGAAGATATCGTATTGCCAATCTTTTTATATAGTTATAATGGCAAAATCGAAAAAAAGGGCATAACTCAGTCAAAGTTCCATGGAATTCGCTCAAAAGTTAATCAGATCACCTAGAGATTAATCCTAAGCCCTATGCCAAATATTAAAATCCTAGCACAAACGGTTCTCTTGGAACTCCGACCATTTCCAGAACTACAGAACTAAAACTGGTTCATTTTTTCCTTCGACAATTCGAGTGTCGAACAACCTATCAACTGAAATAAAAGAAGCATCTTCTTTAACAATTTTCAAATCCTTACTAAACAGGAACATACAAGCACCTCCGAAATACTTTAACACCGGTTCACGTATATGACAGATCGTGCATGCCAGACTAAGAACGGGATGTAGCTCACTAAACTCAGACCTCTACCGTAAAAATATAGTCCCCAGTCCTTCTTGTCGGAGTGGAGAATTTGAAAAAAAAAACAAGCACTTGTACCAACTACAACGTTGCAAGGGAAAGGTACTTACCACCCGATCTACAACGTTACACTGTCAATGATCTCTTGTATGGCAAAACAACCTTATCACCCCACCAAAACGAAACTCTATTTTTACAAGTGCAAAACTTCAAGTTTGGAAGCTTTGTTTAAACCCACATATCCTGGCTGATAAACAGTCCCAAATCATTATTATTGCGTGAGTATTATTAGCAATGAGGGTTCTGGGACAACCCCCACACACTGTTGGGGCCGACCCCCACCCCCCGGGTCGGCCCCACCGAGTGGGGATGCCGAGGACAATTTTTTTTTTCATCCCCGCAACACTGTGGGCCCCCACCCCGGCCCCACCGAGAGGGGATGCAATAGAATAAAATATTTGTTTGCCCGCCATATTGGATGGCCAACACGTGATCAGCTCGCCAACAACCCCACCGTGCGGGGTGTGTTTGTATTAGAGAAATATAGTACCTAAACATACAACACAAAAATGAACAAGTGTCCTTGGATTCCTGTGGGGAAGAGAGAACCCTGCAACAATAATTGCCTCGGAGAATTCTGTTGGCGACACAATAGTGTCAGTAAGAGGGTGAGAAGAAGAGAACCACTACTATGCACAAACTGTGGAGTGTCGGTGAAAACACACCATCTAATTTGTATGCAACGTGGTGTTAAATCAGTTATTACCATAAATTACATAAACAGGAATCGAAGGACTCAAAAAGAGTATAGACGGATGTCCGCCATTTCTATCTAGTATGGTTAAAAAGAGTTTAGATGGTTATATTCTAATTTATTTCCTATTAGAGAATTAGTATATAGGTAAAGTTCCAACAAAAATGCTGAAAGATTTTCTACTATATTTCCTATTAGAGAATTGTTAGTATATAGGTAAACTCCAACAAAAATGTTGAAAGATTTTCTACTGTATTTCCTATTAGAGAATTGTTAGTACATGTATATAGGTAAAGTTAAAGATAAATGCTGAAAGATTTTCTACCATATTTCCTAATAGAGAATTGTTAGTATATAGGTAAAGTTAAAGATACAGTAACATGGCTACTATGGATGAATACATAGAGCAGTTACTGGTAGAAATACCTGATAATAATTCAACTCTCCATCATGTGGTTCAAAACATCTTGGATGAGCCTATCCCAGACTCTGTCAAAGGGCGCATGTTAAAGCCCTTAAAGGAAAACAACCACAAAAATTAACTTTGACTTCAGAACAAAGGGTTTGAAGAGACAACAATTTTGGTACAAGTTTTATGAAAATTGACTGAGTGGTTTAGAAGTTAAGACCTTTTGAACATTTCACAAATTCTGGTTTGGTTAGTCCAGAACGAGGCTGTGAGTAAATGACGTCATAAACAGACAAATGGAAAACTTTGAATTACAGCGATTCTCGTGCAATAAAACAGCAATAAATAGTTCAGTATGCATTCCATTTATTCAATGCGATGATAATTTACTGTTTTTAAGTACAAAATCTGAAAAGTATGCTGCAAATTATTATTTTTCTATTTTGGTCACGTGACTAGATTAACGGCGGCCCTCACAGACAGCAATTGTAAAATGTTCAAAAGGTCATAATTTCAAAACCGCTCAACCGATTTTCATAAAATTTGTACCAAAATGTTCGCCTCATCAAAGGCAATATTTTAAAGTTACAGTTAAATTTTGTGGGTGTTTCCCTTTAAAGCTTGAAAAACATCGACCTACCCCACCACCACGCAAAAAGAAGGCCGCAAAAGAAAAGCCATCGAAGAGGAATTTGACCCTATCCCCCACGAGAAAGTCCTGATATCCGTCAAGGAATATCAGGAGGAGATCCTGGATTTGTTTACATCTGCTGAGCAACAGCTAATCTTCAGGCAGACCCCATGGGTTATTGGCTACTTCCTGAGGGCTGGCAGATGGACGTGCCTGCCAATAATCCTCATAGTGCAGACCCCAGGACTTTCCTCGAGGCTGTGGTACCCCAAATCGGTAGCATGCTCGAGGAAGAGATCGAGGCGCTGGGTGGTGTGAAGTTCCAGTTGACTCTCAAGATTCAGCTTCGGAAGGACAACCCAGACGGTAGTGATGAGTACACAACCCCCGTGCTGCGCCACAAACAGGAGACCCTTCTTCAGGCCAGCAAAATCAATGGAGCTCTCGATAAGACCTTCCCACAGATCAAAGAAACACTCGAAAAGTGGACGCAGAGAGGGTCTGGCTGGGCTGTAGATCAGGTACAAACCCTTTGGTTGGACATTGCCAGATATCAACCTTTGCGGGGTAGGTCCTACATCCCACTCCCAGCAGAAGTAAGTGCTAAGAAAGCAGTGGTTAACGTGAAAACAAGGACGACCGCTGTTTTCTATACTCAACCCTAGCGGCTCTGAACAAACCACCACATAATCCGGAGAGGCCGGGGTGGTATAAAAATGATCTTCATAAATTCAACATTGGTGGGATTGATTTCCCGATTCCCATCTCTCAGATAGCAAAATTTGAGCGGCAGAACAATCTAGCCTATAATGTCTTTGGCTGGGACAAAGGTGTCACAATCCTATATCTCAGCCAGCAGCCGAAACAGATAAAAAGGATTAATCTACTTTTGTTTTGAACGGGCGATAAACTCCACTACACCTGGATTGATAATCTCAACCGCCTCTTATTTGACCAGAGCAAGCACAGTAATAAGAAGCACTTCTGTGAGCGATGTCTTCATGGCTACACGAGAGAAGACCTGCTGGTGGCCCACAAGCTTGAGTGCAAAGGCATCGGCCAGACGGCTGTCCGGGTGGAGATGCCAGAGGAGGGTAAGAACAAGCTCACCTTCTAGAACCACCACAAGCAGCAACCAACCCCATTCGTCATCTTTGCAGACTTTGAGGCTCTCACCACCAAGATCGAGGGCCCCGAACGCGATCCTACAGTAAGTAACACCCAACAAACACAACAACATGAGGCTTGCAGCTACTGGTATATCGTGGTGCGGTGTGATGGAACGACAAAGCCGCCTGTCGAGTATCGCGGCCCAAATGCAACAAAGCACTTCTTAAAATCACTTCAGGAGGAGGAGCGCGAGATTAAGAGCGTGCTAGCCAACCCTAAAAACATAAGGATGACACAAAAGGACTATCAGGCCCATAACAATGCCGCAAATTGCTATATGTGCGAAAAACCGCTAAACGGTGACTCTGTCCGCGACCACTGCCATATCACGGGTAAATATCGAGGGGCAGCTCACAACGACTGCAACCTTAAGCTGAGGCTAATAAAAATCAAAAATGAGTTCCTTTAAGAGCAATGAAAACATTCATAAGAAAAAGATGGGTCATACTACGTAGTTTCGGCTAATAAAGCCTCATCAGTGACCCTGTAAT
Organism: Lucinisca nassula; assembly: GCA_963580285.1. NCBI lineage: Eukaryota > Metazoa > Mollusca > Bivalvia > Lucinida > Lucinidae > Lucinisca > Lucinisca nassula. Next base: position 116,938,491 of record OY757013.1, on the reverse strand, counting down.
GATCCGGCAAAGAAAGCCAGAGGAAACATACTGCAATTTTGCGAATTTCGAATAGGCAGTCGATTCAAAGACTGATATAAATCAAAATGGGGTCCAAATAATTAAAAACCTGTCTAGAATATGAGTCTAAACCAATAATTTATTTCCGATTTCTCAGAATATTTACGCTGATCTCAAAGGACCAAAAGTGAAATATAAACTGCACTATGGTTGATGTACGGGGAGACGTTTTACGGCCGCCACACGGCACAACACCAGCTGCAGTGAAGGCAAATAAAAATCAAAAATGAGTTCCTTTAAGAGCAATGAAAACATTCATAAGAAAAAGATGGGTCCAAAGAACACCGTTATTCCCGTGGTGTTCCACAACCTCAGAGGGTACGACTCCCACCTGCTCATGCAGGCCATCTCGAGGGTCGAAGGCAGAGTCTCTTGCATCCCCAATAACACAGAAAAATACATCTCCTTCTCTCTCGGGCAGCTCCGTTCCATCGATGGCGCCCAGTTCCTGCTCGCTTCCCTCGACAAACTGGTGGCGTCAAACCAGCCAGAGTCTTTCAAGATCACATCCCAATACGATACAAACCGTTAGAGGTTCCAGCGCTTGACCCGGAAGGGCGTCTACCCCTACGTGTATATGGACTCCTGGGACCGTTTCGCCGAGACCAAGCTTCCTCCGAAAGGGGTATTCTTCAGCAAGCTAACCGACGAGCACATCAGCAACGACGACTACGCCCACGCGGATAGAGTATGGGAGGTATGTGGGTGTAAGACCCTGGGGGACTACCACGACCTCTACAATCGCACAGATGTTCTCCTGCTGGCAGATGTCTTTGAGGAATTCCGAAAGACATCCCTGACGCAGTACGGTTTAGACCCAGCGCACTACTACACCAGCCCGGGGCTTTCGTGGGACGCCCTCCTAAAAAAGACAGGAGTGGAGCTCGAGCTGCGTACAAACTACGACCAACACCTGTTTGTCGAGAAGGGGATGCGCGGAGGTATCTCGATGGTATCAAAACGATATGCCAAAGCCAACAATTCTCAGGTCGAGGATTATGACCCAGAAAAAACCAGTAGCTATATCTTATATCTCGATGCGAACAATCTCTATGGATGGGCTATGAGCCAGTCCCTCCCCATCAGAGACTTCCAGTGAGTTGATGTATCGGGACTCGCAGAAACCATTGCAGAACTACCCGCAGACAATGAAGAGGGCTATATCCTAGAGGTAGATATGGAATATCCAGCAGAGCTGCACAAGGCGCACAATGCCTACCCGCTAGCACCAGAGCGCCTAGTGGTCAAGAAGGCGTGGATGTCGGAGTACCAGCGCGAACTTCTCGATGGATATTTGGGGGGAGCACCTACAGAGGTTGAGAAGTTGGTACCCAACCTTCGCAACAAAGACCGTTACGTGCTGCACTATCGGAATCTCCAACTATACCTGTCTCCGGGTATGCGTCTGACCAAGATTCATCGCGCCCTCCGGTTCCAGCAGAGCCCCTGGATGGAGCCCTTCATCCGGATGAATACTGAGCTTCGGAAGAAGGTCACCAGTGAGGCCACCGGTGACTTTGAGAAGGATCTCTACAAGCTCATGAACAATTCTGTCTTCGGCAAGACGATGGAGAACCTCCGCAGGCGTGTCGACGTCAAGCTGGTCCGCGCCAACGAGGAAGATAAACTCAGGCGTCTCATCGCCAGCCCAGCCTTTGCCAGAGCCAACATCTTCGACGATGATCTTGCAGCAGTCCAGATGCAAAAGAGCCGTCTAGTGCTCAATCGCCCGATTTACGTAGGTATGAGCATTCTGGACCTTTCAAAAACCCTGATGTACGATTTCTATTACAAACGGCTCCAGAGTCAGTACGAAGACCGCTGCCAGCTCCTCTACACGGACACCGACAGCCTGCTCCTGAAAATCGAGACAGAGGCAGTCTACGAGGACATGGCCAAGCACCAGGGCCTCTACGACACGTCCGACTTTCCGAAAGACCACCCGCTGCACAGCACAGAGAACAAGAAGGTGTTGGGTAAGATGAAGGACGAGTGCGCCGGGAAGTCAATCGCCGAATATGTGGGCCTGCGGCCGAAGATGTACTCCATCCTCCAGGCATCTGGAAAGAACATCAAGAAGGCCAAGGGTGTGAGAAAAGCAACTGTCAAGAAGCGCATCAGGCACGAGCAGTTCAAAGAGGCTCTCTTTGAGAAGCAAACCTTCCGCCATGGCATGTTGTTAGGTCGGAGCGTCACCGCATCTACGGGCAGCATCTCAACAAGGTGTCGCTGTCGCCCTTCGATTCCAAGCGTTGGATCGCAGAAAACGGAGTTGACACACAGGCTTATGGTTACAAAGATTACATCACACAACAAGAGATGGACGCGTTCGTTGAGGAACTGGGGCGGTATCTAAAGAATTCTGAAATCATAGGATAAACGATGGCTCCCAAGAGAGTTCTAACCCAGGAGACCAAGGACCACTCAAGTAGGACGTAAACTAAACGGATAAATTATCACCCCGGTGGATGGATTCGAGCTCAGCGCTTGAGAAACCCATCCGGAGGAAGCTGAGTGTCCGGTGGCACAACAATTTTTTCGCGCACAAAACCGCGCTGAGGGCCATCCTGCAAGTAATACACCACGGGCTCGTCGGGCTTGGTGACTGTGCACCCGAGCCGGTGCACATCCAGGTACCATATGGGATCAGTCGCTCGCCGGCGCCCCCCTTCAAGTTCGCCAGGCTGGTACAAATAACGAACGCTGACGCCGGAGGGGATTATTGTCTCCTCGAGACCAACAGGACGACCAGGAACTACAGAGGAGGGCTTTTGTCCCACCGATATCGCCCTTATGGCCTCAGAGGGCTTTTTGCCGGTCAGTCGGGTGACCTCACCATTCAAGGCTGTCACAACGGCAGGCAACCTTTTCACCCATTCTGTAGACCGCTGACCAGAAGTGAGTCGCATCTCCTGAGCGTACTGGTGCCCAAAGAGCCGCTCAGCCAAGGTACGATTGAAGCGCTCAACAATGCCCTGGTCCCGATGGATGTCAACCCGACCGCCCCGAACCTGGACAGAGTGCTTTGCCAACAGCTGGCTGACAGAGCCAATGAACTCACGGCCGGGGTCAACCTGGAGCAATTTGGGCCACTTCAACGGGCTCCGTTTGTAAATCCGAGCCAGACTATCGGCGACATCTGCCGTAGTCTTGTTGATCAAGGGCTCAGCCTCCTTGTAACGGCTGGCGACGTCAACAACCGTGAGAGCGTAGCGGAAGGTTTTCCGCCCAACACAGTCGTGTGGCAGAAAGAGTAGATCCGCCTGGTGTTCTTTTTTCGGTGTGGCGATGTCGAATTTTGGCCGTGGCATATACCGTGGGGTAGGAAGGTAGATCTGCAAGATAGCCTGTCTTTTGAGCCAGTCCTTAGCCCGCTGCTCACTCACCTTGGCTGCAGACGCCAGCTTCTCAATGGCAGCGGGCCCCTTCCAGTAGCCCTTTGGGCTATAATATATGGCAGAGAGCTTACTGTCGGCCATTGCTACCAACAACCTGATGTCTCCAAAAGAATGAAAAACTAAAACTCACTTGGCGAGTTTAAAGGCCACCAAGGTCCGATTGGCATCTTCGCTGTGCAGCGTGATCGTGTAGGCCAACCTCGCGGTCCCGGGGACGATGACATCATGTTGGCCGAGGTTGGGGAATCGAACGAGAAGCTGCTGGGGCGGGCCGATCGTGCTGGGGTTGTTAGTTATCGACACCGATTGCCTCACCCCTTTCACCCAAAGGGGTTCGCGGAGGCACCGGTAGGGGTCAAGCTTTCGTCCGTACATACTTGATGACATGGTGTCAGCTTCGTTGACACTCGACAAAGTCGTCTGTTTTAAAGATGCGCGACAACGTTCAAATGCACATACTTGTTACATAAATATGGCTGACTATGAGTTCGAAAACCCAACGTTCGACCCAGACGGGCCTGGAATAGACGATGATTATGATTTCGACCTCCCCGACCCCCCTATGGAGCCACCACTGCCCGTCCAGCAAGATCTAAACACATCCGGGAACAATTTGCAGAATCTGCAGGGCGAGTTGAAACAGGCAGAACTTGAGGCTCAGAAAAAGCGCCTGGTTGACACTTTCTACAAAGAAGTGAACCGTGCCTATGGGTTGCGCCTTGAAGGCAGGATCGACAATAGCCAGTTTGGGATTGATGCCGACGGCAAAACACTCTACTGGACCCCAGGCGACAAAAAACATCCCTATCACTGCGACGAGGGGACAATTCTGGTTTCTGGCCCTATCAACACTGGCCACAAGGTCAGGAGGAGGCGGCACACATGCACTGCGAAGTTCACTGGTGTTCCCTGAATACACATCGAATACGCAGCGTCTAAGTAGTTCCGCTGTGAAAGCTCTCCAGCAGGCAGATAATGCCCTCCCGAGCGGTGCGAACCTTGAAAATACCGAACTTCAGGACCTCCCCGGCATAGCCGATAGCGCGCGCCGCAGCGCAGAAGACGTTGAGACCGTATTGAAGACAATTGATGATCAGCCTATCGACACCGCGTGGGTCACCCAGGCCAAAAGAGAGCTCGCTAGGCTTGAAAAGGCCATGACTCGAACCCGATTTGAGTTGGCGAACAACCAGGCAAAGCTGTCAAAGGTCGACGAGGGAAAATCCCAAGTTGAAAAACGCTTGGCCAGGGCGCGGCGGAAACTGACGGAAACGGACGACCCCGAAATCCAACAGGAAATTCGGGAGCGGATCAGAAACCTCGAGAGTGAGCTTTCTGACATAGAAATCGAAAGACAGTCGAGGCTGGAAGCCCTCTCTACGAACAGAGAAGCTCTCCGGTCCCAGATTAACAGAATCCGTGAAACATTCAGGCGGCTCCTTCATGAAGACAAGACGCTGGCTGAGCGAATACGGACACTCTTCCGCGAACAGGGGATAACGATCGTGAGCATCCTTACAGCGGTTGGGATGGCAATTTCGACCCTAGTGCTTGCGCTAACCGGCGGCGGGGGGAGTGTACCGGCTCCGGCTCCAAAGCCACTCGGCAAGGGCGGGGTCAAGGAGTGGGTAAAAAAGCACCTACAGACCCTCGGGCGTGCCCGGGCCAATTTGGCCGGCAAGGCCGGGCTGCCCTGCCCGGAATCATCGGATCCATCGTCTCTTGGCTCTTGAGCACGCTAGGGAAGGCCACTTCGTGGCTATCAGATAATTTGTGAGCCTTGGTCATCGGTGTGGGGGCCCTTCTTCTAGTGGCTGCACGGGACTGGCTAGCGCTCAACCAACAAAAGCACCACTAAGCCAACCCCGATCCCTACGATTATGAGAGCTGTTTTTTCTTCTTCATGATCGAGACCGGATTTCCTGTCTGCTCTAGCGACTACCGTGGCAGACGTAGGCGACCCTTCGGGCGGTGGCCCTGCGAGTACTCGCGGATCGGTCCCGGCTGGTATCGACTTTAGATGCAGGATTGATCAGTGCTGCCTTGATTATTCCTGGGTTGCGGCCGATGACAGCGTCTGACCCCGCTATTTGGATTTGGTTATTATAACCTTGAACATTGCCGGGATGGAGTGCCATGTCGCTCGGCATCAAGTAGAGCCCTTTCCCGCAGACTTAATCCAGTGGTGTGGGTGCATATTGCAAGGTTTTCTGATAGCGATCGATGCTGCTGGGGATGTCAACGGGCGAGGCAATCGCGTCTTCAACTTCGCCATGAATTGCTTTTGAGCGTCGAATCCTGTTCCGGCCTTGAGGAAATTTGACCGCGTCTGGGCTTGCGCTCCTAAGATGGCCCAAACATAAGTCCTGATCGTGTCATTAAGACGCTCCACACCCGCTTGCGTGAAGCCATCTGATTTATCGACAATGAACATTGTCCACGCCTTTGAAATATCCCGCTTATGGCGTATGACGTCCTTCGGGTGAAAGAAGGGGCCATCGGAGTTGTGATCTTTCCCCCAAGGGGTCATCTTGAAGGTAACCCACCTTCTCCCAGTGAAGGTACTGAACTATCCAGGGCCTTGACACCCGTGGTACAGCTTTTGCCTCCAATCCGTATCAGGCGAAACAGCGAACTCCTCGCAAAGCCTCTTGTAGCCCTAGAGTCATACTGGTTATAGAACCATGAATTGGACTTGTCCCCAGGGAGGGCGACTTTCAGCTCCTCAAGCAGACGCCTCGTCGTATAATAGACATGAAAGCAATACAGGCTTGCAAGAAGGGGCTCCTCTACTTGGAGATGGTCCTGGAATGAAACACCACATCCAGCGGTTGCGCACCAAACCGCAAAGTTCGGCTGGCACTGCCACCAGCCGAAGGGAGCGTGCTGCCAGGTGTCCCACGCCTTGTTTGCAATAGTGACGTCCCCGGTAAGCGAAGGGTTATGATAATCGGCGAAGATGTCCTGGTACTTGGCAAGGAAGTGACTTCCCTTATCGTCGACCATTATGACTAGGGTGGGCGACCCTGCTGCTGACTCTTTATATTTGAAATGGCCGCTTGCCTGATATTTTGCCGAGCTATTAAACATAAATGCCTTTGTATCCATACCCGTTTTGGTGATTTTCATGTACATCACACTCACTGACGTTCAAAACGATGTGCCAATCAATCTTGCCAGGACCCTGTCTGTGGGTGAGCGAGAGATTGCTCTCTGCGAGTTGACGTATTATCACTGGTGGTACAACATATGTACGGTGAAAAGGAACAATAAGGTCTCAAATAAAAAGACAGAAAAAACAATACCTGACGAGTATTATAACGTCTGTGAGTTGAACGAAAAGGTGTTTCAAAGGTAGGGCGCCGAACTCACTCTAGATGAACCCTCTGGTCTATTGCAATTAACGGTAAAGCCCAGAGAAGTTATAACAATGAATCGCGAATTGGCTAATATCTTAGGCTTTTCCGACAATACTTTCAGACCTCGTCCCCCAACCTTTACCCTTCTCCACGGCGACCTAAAAAGTAATGAACCCCGCCCCCAGACGTTCACTGCAGAGCAGCCACACAAGCTGGCCGTCCATCGTGAGGTCTACTTTCACCTTGCTTAATTAAGTACTTCAGACAATTTGCATAACGGTCGCCCCTATACACTGCTTAGATCTGTACCCGTCGAGAACGAAAAGTGTTGAGCTGGTAGAACTGAATCATTTCCCGACTTACAGTATAAGAGGTTGTCGCCAGGGCCTATTTCACAGCTAACCGTCTCACTTAGAGATAGCAACGGGGAGATGTTACCATTCGAGTATATGAGCGCAACCCTACATATAAGGAAAGGTTGACGCAAGCGGCCCCGGTGGGGTCAGAAAATGTCCTGAGTTGGCTTTGGCCGATCTTGGTGACACTGAGGGGTTCGATAAGGACGGGAAGGAAGATCGATTGTACGCCTTCCAGCTCTCTGATGGGGTCTACAAAAGAAAAGAGGTCGCCCAAGCGGGGTCATTGGCATTCGGTGATCTCGGCGACGTAGATACCTCACATGCCGTTCCAAAGCGGGTTCATACGCTGGCCTTCACTGGGAGCAAGTGGGTTGCTTTTGCGGACCCCGTCCAACAAACTGGGTGGCTAATTGACATACAAATCTCGTCTCCGTACGTTGTGACTGAAAAAGAACACAAAGTTAGGAAGGTAGTGAATAGTGGCACTCGACTGTGCTCGTATATCACCGGAACGAAGAACATTGTCGTTTCCGAATATAACGTGCTACAGACAAGCAATAACCGGCAGGGAATCCTGAAAATAGTCTTCGAATTCCCCCCAGCGGGAATCATTGGTATGAACTTGCCAACATCATCGATCATCCTTGATCTAATTCTCGGAGATAGACCCGACGATTTTGTTGATGTGTTACCCGGCTTCAAGCTCAAGTTGAGTCAAGCAAATGCTAATAAAGAAGTTGGGATTTATATACAAGTTCAAGAAACGCCTCGAGTGCAGTACACTCTTGAAGGAATCCAACACCAAGTTGATTACCGTCATTTAGACCTAGATACTATTTTTATAGGCCCAGCGTCTCTCAAAAGGCTGCGATTTACACCCGGTGCGCTCAAACCAGACCAAGCTATAGTCATTATTAGCCAGTAAGTCTATTTAACCCCACCCAGCTCGAGGGGTAGTACACGATGGGCCTCTACCCAGGACTCGAAACCGGAGACAAACACCGCCTTCAGCACGGGGCCGAGGTCAAATTCCATCTCGAAAAAGAACGAGACTTCAGAGCTTCGCTGTACAAGAAGTACCGGCGCGGGGCTAATGTTGTTGATTCGGATTGATTACGCGCTTACTGCGACTAGCGTGGGGCTGGCTGCTTCTGGCGTCGGGCTCTTATCAACTATCATCGCGACGCCTGTCGCCATTGGCCTTGGAGCTGGGGCGATTGTGTGTGGGTTGCTGGGCGTTGGCGGGAAATGTATTGGACGAAAACTCCAAACAAAAGCCAAAAAACACGACGAGATTCGTATCTTGGCTGAATCGAAGCTAAACTCAATCGCCGACCGCATTTCTATCGCGCTGAACGACGATAATATATCTGAAACGGAATTTCGCCTGATTCTGTGTGAAATCGACAAGTTCAATCAGATGAAAGAAGAAATTCGTCAGCGCCAGAAACTAACTGTTGGTTTGTCTGAGGAGGAAAAAAGAAGTTGTTTCAACGTGCGAAAGACGAGGCGTTAATGACGGCCCGTACGGAGCTATTAGAAGAACTCAACGAACTTGCACCGAGTTGCACTTGAATATTTCTTGCTGGCGAGCTTAAAAAACTTAAGGTCGGCCCCCAATGAGCTGGTCCAACTTCATATCCCTTAATTGTTTTCTAGGGTCTGTCTTAGATGAAAGGTTCAATTACCTTACAAGCACGCCTAACTCCATAAACAATCACACACATACACTAAGACAATAATAAGATATTAAAATGGTTTGAGGAATTTTATTACAATAAAATCATCATCAAGGAAAGAATAATCAATCTACCACAACACCGCGTGAGCGATGACCTACATTTGATTGGAAGGATAAAATCCCAGTGTATTGTTGGGTGCTAACACCGCGCACGGCGTCCGCGTTGATTTTATCCTACCACTTAAAATTCATCAAGGCTACCACAACACCGCGCATCGAAGTGGAAGGATAAAATCCAAGTATATTGTTCTGTGCTAACACCGCGCACGGCGTGCGCGTTGATTTTATCCTATCAAGGAAAGAATTATCCATCTACTACAACACCGTAAGCGATTACCTACATTTGAGTGGAAGGATAAATCCAAGTGTATTGTTCTGTGCTAACACCGTGCACGGCGTGCGCATTGATTTTATCCTATCAAGGAGAGAATAACCAATATTCTACCATAACACCACGCACGGTGTGAGCGATGACCTATGGAAGCGAATTAACTAGTTGCTTCAAAAGTCCTGACTGCCGGTAGTGCGATATCCAGTTTTTAAAAACTTCATCATCAGGGTAGTTCTCCTGCATATGATTCGTCAATTTTCCAAATCGGCTTTTAATGTTATCAAAAGGTCTTGTGACCTGAAAAAAGAACAAAACGAAAACTAAGGACGAGAATGTGTGTGTGAATTCGGGTTTAACGTCGCTTTCAGCAATTTTTCAGTCATATCACGACGGTGTCTGGTTGCGACAGGGAGCTCAATGCTCACGTTTATAGTGCTGCCTCACTGAAGTATCATGTCCCAGACACATTACATGATACCACACCCAGTCACATTATCCTGACACTGGATCGACCAGTCCTAGCTCTACCCCGTTCATCCGAGTGCCAAGCGAGGAGCAGCTAGTACCATTTTTAACGACTTTGGTATGTCGCGGCCCGGGATCGAACCCGAGACCTCCCGTTCCCCGGAGCAGACACTCTACCAACTGAGCAATCGGGGCCGAGGACGAGAATAAAACGGAAAAAAGAAAATAATTTGAAACTTTTCAATTCCTCGCCCACCTATCCATATCAGCAAACAGTGTAGACCCAGATCAGACTCCATTCACGGAAGAAGTGCAACTCTGTACCGACATTCCCTTGTTTTCCAATACTAGTTATTTCCCTTGGACCACAACCCTTGTCTATCTACATGACAAGCTAAGAAGTGCAATCTCTGTACCGACATTCCTTGTTTTCAATACCAGTTATTTCCCTTGGACCCCAAGAAACATTGGCGTGAAAAATGACGTCATCCAAAATGCTAACTGGGTGTGTACTAGACCTATTTGGTCTATTTTTAACGGACAATTCTGTTAGCAAATAGTGCAGGTCTTAATCAAATAATGTTTGGCGTCTGATCTGGGCCCGCACTGTTTGCTATTTGCATTTTGGAGACGTTGCTTCCAGTTTTGTGGGACTTTTGCCCGACATTGGGATGAAATGACTTCTCGGGTCCTGTCGCCCAGTGATGCCAGTAGGGTTTGTTGCCATGTACGGTCCGCCTCGCTTCGGGGTTCCTGTACAGGCTTAGATCCTCAAAGCGGTTCACCAGTACTAGTGTGCGGGCCGGATTCAGCTCTGCGTGGAAGCATCATGCAGCCCATATATTTCTTCAAGCCCCTATGGGCGGGGGCGAAACTATAAAATATAAATTGCTAAACAATACTTACATATTTATTAATTTTTCTTTCCCATAATTGTTGTTCCTTTGTGAAACCTCAACAGGATGTTGTGAAATCTCCACATAGGCGCTGCGCATGCGCAGGAATGCGGTGCGTACAAAACACCGGATCGGACCCAATTACTGGATCGGACCGGATCGGACTCTATTTGTACTATCTATCAATCTATATTCTTATACCGAGTCGGTCATATCTGGTCTGTTGGGTTGATAAATTTACTACACTTTGATGTGACAAACTGTGTATTATTATTATGGTAATATGATATGGTGTTTATTGACGTTTACTGAGGCAAAATAAAAGGCCTCTTACGCACTGGGTGCGATGTGCTGTAAAGGTGCCTTAAGACACAACTTTTTGGATAAAATTGATAGGACCCGCTGGTTTGCGCTGGGCGACCCGCCCGGTGGGGCCCACCTGGAGGTGGGGCCTACTCTCGGTGGGGCCGACCCGAGGGGTGGGGGTGGGCGCGGGAATGAAATTTTTTTTTTGTCCTAGGCTTCCCCACTCGGTGGGGCCGACCCGGGGGTGGGGGTTGTCCCAGAACCCTCATTGCAAATACTACTGCGTGATTCCAACCGTAGGCAGCCTCTCTCTCTTTTGCTCGTTGATGTAAACTCAATATCTATTTTCAGTCATTCCATTCTGTTATGCTGTAAATTCCTATTTGTACTTGGGAAATGACACTTGTGATTGTTGTTTGTTACTTACTGTGTGTATCACTTGTGTCTTTTGGTTTTGGATGGCCATATGGCCATTTTGTGGGAAAGTAACTGTCCTTATGGCCTTCCTTTGTTTAGGTTTCCATTATGGTCTGGTCGCTTAATGTTTGTATTTCTTTCCCTTTGGTGTCTTTTATGGGTGGAGTAAGTTAATTGTATCAATTCCTGATCTTTGTTTTACTTCTACTTTGGTAGCTTAAAGTCAGATCCTTTTACCATGTTATAGAAATGGTTATCCTTTAGAAGCAAGAAATACACCACGGAACTGGAAAATATGGAGTGTACCTGTTTTCTGGGCCAGACTAGCTAGTTTCGGCCTTTTAGGCCTCATCAGTGGCCCTCAAATATTTTCAAACTTCCACAATAGAAGTATGTGATCATATTTGATATTTGCTTCTAATAAACTTTTGTTTAAACCAAGCGGTTCTCAAAATAATATGTTGACAATATTTTTTTATTACTATATTGGCAGAGTCGAAAAAGAGGCATAACTTTGCCATACTAGGTCCAACCTAAAAATATATATGTTCGCATATTTTTGTGCTCATGCTAGGTATGAAAATTCAAGTCCCAAGCTCAAGTAGGTCTCTAGTTTTACAACCAACAAAATGCGTAACGAACGGACGGATTGACAGACAGACAGACAAACGAGGCCAAACCAATATGCCTCCTCGTTTTCTTCGAAGTTTGTGGCACACAAACACCCAATTTTAGAGCCAAAATGGAAATCAAGCGGTTCAGTGATATGTCGTTTGACCACGTGATTCTACTGATACTGAGCATGAAGTGTGCACCATGTCTATGGGTGTGTTATTCTAATGATTGTAACACTAGGCGCAGATAAAAGACCTGGAGACGGTGTTTATACGGCTGAACTTCTTCGAGAATGCCAAGGTGGAAATGGGAGACACAGCAGTAGAATAATCATTACAGGAACCAAGGAAACAGTAGTGACCCACTATGTAGCTTCTGGATCAGTAATAATAGGTAGGCAAATTAGCCGGGGCACAGCATTTTCTACAATTTACATATGCGCCCAGCGAAGAATCAGATCAGCCTGCGCAACCATATAGTCTGTTCAAAGACTTCTCTTTCTGTATGTAGGCGCATTGGGCCCTTAGCTATCATTGGAGCGCACAACGAAGACTCTGATCAGACTACGCGGATGCGCAAGCTGATCTGAGTCTTCATTGGGCGCACATGTTAATTGCCCCGGCTCAGATAATGCATGATCTCAATCCATGGACTATTTTTTATAAAAATTATTAAAAAAAATACTTTGTAAGGTTTCAGAAATTTCACATGAAATGATCACGTGTGTGATTTGAACACTTGTTTGCAATCTTTTGATGTTTTAATCACTTGTTGCTATGAATGCCATCTCACCGTTTCGCAATGCAATTAAGTGTTGATCTGTGTAACTGAGGATCATACAATTTCATGCAAAGCCGTTATCGCATTGCTTTCGACGTAAACACCGCTTTATAAACACATTTATATAGAAAGGTGGGGATAATGAGGTTGAGGTTTGTTGTCCTTAATTCACTAAAAAGTTTTTAAGCATTTCATAAAAGTATACAGTGGTATAGTGAAGCTTGCAAGTACAGACGCTTCAGCTGTACATAATTCAGCTGTCACACATGATTGCAGTTTGTTAAATGTGTGTCTAAAATACGATACTTACTCACATGATTCCAAATGGCCAAACGTGTTGTGTAGCGATGAATCAGTCCGGATACGTTATCTTATATGGATGTGAGGGGTGGATGGAATAATCCGTCCCGAGGGTCCCTGTACGGCATCATGAGGCTTGCCGAGATATGCCAGACAGTGATCCCGCGGGCAAGATTTTCCTATCCACCCCTCACACCCAAAAAGGATTCTTTTTCTTGCATACCTTCCATTTCTTAGCGCGGATTTTTAATGCTGCAGTCACTTCGGTTACCGACGTCCGCCATATTGTGATGACACTATATGTTTAGCGTATACCTTAACGACGGCGCATATGAGGTCATATTCAACCAGTGTGTTCACCAAACACGCGAAAAATATTCGATTCTGGGAAAGAACATGATTTCTATCCCAAGGTAAAACTATGGATATCCTTATCTTGTGTGCAAGAACATAGGTTCCTGGCTGCAATAGTAAGGTTTCAAAGGAAAAGCCTAAATCAAGGATTCCATTAATCAAGGATCCAAACTACCTCAAGCCATCGAAAAGAATAGACAGACATTGGGATATAAACACCCTCACCCGCCAACAGCACACTAACAACATTAACACACCTTCTATAACAGACATTGTAATAACACAAACACTGAAGGACCCAAAGCAAAGACGCAGCGTTAAATTTCTGTAGTGATACATGAAAAAGGAAGCCATAAGTCCTTAAGGGTCAACCACTACCTAGGCAAATGCCGATCTGTTAATCGAACCTGGATCACAGTAATAGCAAACGAGAGGCAGTTAACTGTATTATAATGCTATTAATCAAGTCATTTCGTATTGGCCCAGGTACAGGTCCGCGGTCTGCTGCATTGGCCCCGAGGCCAATGGCCGAGGGCCAATGCTGCTGACCCAGGACCTGTAACTGGGTCAATGCGAAATGACATGATTAATTATAATTTAATTAACTGAAACAATTAAAAAACATGATTATTGTTTTTTTTACCTCACTTGACCTCATTTAATATTGGTTGACCTGGTGTTAATACGGATGACCTCCGATCAATACAGGGTAGTCAATTAATAAATCGTTTTAACGATATGTATTTTGAAATTTCATACAATATAAGGCGTTGGGTTACATGTTGCATTTTTGCATTTTCATTTTCTCAATCACTGAACCATCACCCGCGGAAGGTGATCTTCTATTTAAGAACTTCAGACATTTATAGGGGGGGGGGGCAAGATATTTGAAAATAATTGCCAACCCTTAAGGTCTATTTATTCTCATTCGTTTCGTACTTTTTTGTTAATTGCCAGATGATGAGACCGTTGAGACTGCTGACGCTCCGACAGGTAACTTTGAACGAGTTGGTGTTGCCGATGCATTCACAGTGATTAACTATGATCCTGTTATAGCGAGTACTGATATTACACCACCTGGACGAATCACAGATGTTCAAGTTATTGATATTCATAGTGAAATACCTTCAACAACTTTGACAAGAAACTACACTATAACATGGACAGCGACGGGGAATAATTCTAATGTAGGACGAGGTAAATATCGTGTTGTTATGCCCAGCCTCAATAACCCGAAACTGCTATTCTCTTTCTGTTATGCGTTCTTTGTTTTCAACAATAGAATTTAATGCTTTATTGAAGTGATGATACAATTGTAAAACATAAACGAAGGCTATTATCAAGATTAGATACAAATTTGACTTAATGCTTTCTATGGTGTCTCCAAAATGATTATTATCTTTAATTTATGAAAATGTTTGGAATTTTTCTTATTTAAGCTTCAGATATAGAACGGTTTATTTTTTTATGGATGATGGCAGCAGGCCTTGTATGCCAATTTCTTTTCCAGGCGGTTTTTCTGTTGTGGTTTATTATTGTTTGCAAGTAGGTGGTTTATTATTGTCATTGAATGTATATAGTGTAAATATATTTTTATACCGCAATCAGGCATTCCGAATAAATGGGGTCGAATAATTACACGCTTTTATTGGTAGTGACCTATAATAAATTCTACTGACCTATAATACGTCTAGCGACCGTTCGTAGACCGGACCTACTTTTCAGGTCCCTAATTTGCAAGTGTTAACATAACATGCTTTCTTTTATTCACGGGAAAACAACGAAACTGCCAGTTATAATGTTTGCAATATTTATTTAAACAGATTTTCAGAAATTTCAGCTAAATTCTTACCTTCTCGTGCTTTCCTGGTTTAAATGGTCCATTGGAATAATTGTGCACTGCTGCTGCGGTTCCGTCTCAACCTCGAAAATAAATTCTAAAGCTAACATAAACTATTTATTTGCAGCTTTTCATACAGAGTGGAAAGCGCTGAGAAACTTTTATGCCAGCGTCCATGTTGTTTACTGCGTCTCTGTGGCGCAGTAACGTCAGGAAATCTGCACTTTATGACGTCACGTTATACTACGTGTGCGCGCCATGGCACTGAATGTCGTTTAACATGCTTGTTTAACTGTTTGTTGTCTTCTTTGCTTAAATTTGCTAAATTATATTAAAACCCCTTGATTGTTTTGAACTGCGGTATAAACTAAATACATGATTAGCGTCTTTAATAATAAGATATAATCGGCTCGCCGCGACAATTTAAAAGGAACTCGCTAATATATAATCGGCTCGCCGCGACAATTTCATAGGGGCTCGCTAAAGCTCGCCCCTATAAAATTGTCTAAGGCTCACCAATTATATTTTATTATTACAGACACTAACCATGTGTTTACTATATGTTTGACCATTTTCTGGAAAATTAACTGTCCTTTTGTCTTTCCGCTTATGTCTTTTTCATTATGATGACGTTGTTTTGTGTTTGTGTTTCTTTCCCTTTGGTGTCTTGGCTGGGAGGTAGGAGGTAATGTAAGGTAATTATATCAATTTCTTTTCATTGACTTCACTTCTATTTTCCATATAGAGGCTCTTACATGAGTTTTCATGTATTACTGAATTTGTTAAACGAGTTGAGGAAAAGGGATTAAATGCAAAGCTTTGCCGACCATTTTATCCTTTTTCTTCACGAGTTTAATAAAATCAATAATACATGAACACGAATGTAAGATTCCGTTTATCATATGACATTTGAAACACATTTTAATCACGATTGTTTTACAAAAATGTCAATGTTCCTCTAAAGAACAGGGGTCCTTGTAACGTAACGGGGGCTTATCTAATTAATTTGCATATTTAATCGACTAGAGGATTATCGAATTTATTACAGGGCGGTATTACATTCTCAGGCGCGATGCCATATGATAAAACAGCTTCACCGATTCTTCTATACATGTAGCATTGCGCTACTTTCCTGTAAATAAGTAAACCAAACTGCAGTTTTCAGTAAACTGCAAAAGCCAAAAGTGAAATCAATTATGCTTATTTCTAATATACAATTGGGCCAGCTCATGAGAAAAAGGGTACATATTGCATAGATCACACCAGAAGCTCGGGAGACTAAACACAGTCTTGCTAGACCCCTTGCTCCTCGCAGACATGTACTTGAACGAATGTGAAATCCATATTAGTTGGCTACAAATGAATGAAGAATATAGGTGAATGCAAGGACCTGGAATCGATACATTTACCTCACAGCTCCCATCACAGACATAAACGGAAAGGAAACACGAACATAAGTTAACTTCACCATAATGAAACACTACACAAGCGGAACGTACAAAGGATAGTTACTTTCGAACAAAATAAAAAGATAGATGCATGCCCATAATACAGAACTCGTTATAACGGCAATTTCAATGGAATGACTACTTTGCTAAAGGCTTAGCTTAGGTTTCGAGCCACGTAGGCTTCCCTCGGGTTTGAAATTCACAAATCGAAACCGTAGTTCATAAAAAGGTCCTGTAATCTAATACTCCAAGAAACAAATATTATAGATAATTGTTAGAATCGCCTCACCGAGGCGATTCTATTAAATATCTATAACATTTGTTTCTTGGAGTAATATGGTGGAAAAGACCTTTTTATAACCTATCATACTCCTAACTGGGATCCTTTATAAGACAAATTCATTATAACGGCACAATAATAGACAACAAATACTGCCGTTATAACGTGGTTCCTCTATAATAAAACACGACAAAAGCACCGGCTTGAAACATAATTTGGAGAATACCTCTGTGTCTGTTCTCATGAGTCAGATCAATTATTTCCTTTTGTAGCATCGTTCTATGAAATGCGGATTTCACGTGATCAGGATGTCCTACGACATGCGTTTCCAAATGCAGAACTATTGAACGTAAGCGGTGTTAGTATGACTCCAAAGAACTCGGGAAGTGTTGAGAGACTGGTGATGGTTGTAAGTTCCAACGATGATTTTACAAAAACAACATTCTTCGCCATAGTGGCTATAGATGGTGCTGGGAACCGAGGACCTGTTTCTAATATCATACCGATTACTGTTGGTTTAGCAAGTCAGTTTGAAGGTATGGATGTAATGTAAATTCTAATACAGCGTTCCTATATGGGCAATGGGAAGGACCTGTGTTTTATTATGCAATAAATCACGAAGAGCCTGCCGAGTGACGTCATTAAAAGCTGCCAATTTATGACGTCATACGTAGATTCCGTGACGTTAGACGGTATGACGTCACTTTCTCACACCAGAAAAGCTATAATAGGACATGAATGCATCGGTTAAGTCAGTTATTTTCGCGGGATGTCTTTTAACAATGGCTAGAAGTTGTGAGAACTTGAAGGCAACAACAGCATTATTGCCGATTTTCATCGTGTTAGAATCGAATTATATTTTAGTTCTAGTTTGTGATTTGTTGAGTAAATCACAACTAGAGTTGATCTATTTCAACAGTTAAACAGTGACCATGACGTAAAAAGTGTCATAAACAAAAAATCTTGGAAAAAGGAAATATTCAACTGTACAAAGTAGGGTAGACCGGCAAAAGCTCTCCAAAAATAGCAGTTGGAAAGGCCACGTAAAAATATTTAAGACATGTTTCATTTGATTGAAGGAGTGCCATGAAATGTAAAGTAATTTGTCATTTTTGTATTTTGTCTGCTCCATACTATAATGATAACTTATATCTGGATTGCTGTTCTAGCTTTTATTTCTGTAGAAATAGCTAAACTGTTAATTGTAACGGGCCATCCGTGGCCTAGTGGATAAGAGCTCTTAATCATTAGGTCTCTCATCGCTGTGGGTTCGGAACTGGCCCGGGTCATATGTGAGACGCAACATTCTGAAACGGAACGTCAGGTGGTTTTTTTCTCCGGGTACTCCGGTATTTGCCCACCTCTGATTTACGATCGGCTCGATATAGATGATTTCAGGCACGTTCACTTCCTTGCAACGCGTAACCGATTTACGCGCATGCGCAGTTTGTTGAGGGCAAAAAGTCGCGAGAGTAAAAAGGAACTACACCATATTTGTGTAAATATTGACAGAAAAATGAGTCCTTACGCGAAACACTATATCATGTACTAGAACAAAGTAAAGTGTTTGAGAGTTTTGTATTTACCAGATTTACCATAAAAATCGAGCAAATCTGATGTGACTGTGTTGATCGGATGACAACACAAAATTGCAAACTGTATCTAATTATCTATATTATTGACTTTATTTATAGAGGGTATGACCATGTGGGACAGTTGTTATCCACTAAATTACCCGTATCCGATTAAAGTTACGCGACAAAATATATAGAAGTTAATAGGAAACATTTTTCTCTGACATAAAGTTTAGCATTACTATGCTAGATAGCGAAAATGTGGTTTAAGATTATAAAAATTCAACATTTTACCATTAATTTGAATATAATTTTATATATATTTCATCAAATTAAGATTGGTTAATTGTAGAATAAAAATAGGACCCTATGTCTAATGTACTTCAATAGTAAATTAGTAAAAATACGCGACTATATCTGATTTTAAACTACAGTAATTAAAACATTCATTATGCAATGTAAAATGTGACTGAAAATTTAAGTAGAAAAATGATTTTTCTTTCCTCACATGTTGAATTTGAGAAAATCAAATAAAAAACAAATTGGGTCCTTTTGATGTTGTTTTAATTTTTGGGGGATTTTCGGAGCTGGAAAAACTGCCGGTACAGGTAAGGTCCCTCGATTTGACATGAGACGTGATGATCCCAATTGTCCCGTATGCCTCTTTTTCCGGAGTAGAAACCAGTACAAATCAATGTCGATAAAGTATCTTGCTTAAGTAAACAATACTTGGCGGTTGCGGGGATCGAACCGACTACCACTCGATCTCTAATACTATGTTTTACCACTGCACCACAGCGCTATACAACAATACAACAATGTGTCATTCGGATCAGGCGATTAACTGGACCCCATCCCCGCTGTGCTAGGAGAGACACACCTTGTACAGGCTCAAACTAGAGAGGTATGTCCTGTGCAGGCTCTAAATAGCTACTGTTAATCAAAGTGATTCAGTAGGCTTCAGCCTTCGACAACCAGAGTGTTCAGTGTACACCTGCATTTAATGCCCAATGTGTGCATGTAGCAATCAAGACCCGAGGGGAGATAGAGATGAGAGATTTAGATTGCCTTAAGCTGTTCATAATTTGTCTGAATTAAGAAATAGATCAGCTCTAATTGTGCTCTGCTGAGTAATAAATCACAGTTTGGAGGCCAATTGTAAAGTAGACAAATCACGAGCGCATACTTTCAACTGACCGGCAATAACCTTCAAAATATCACAACTTTTCGCCATTGATATAAGAAATCCCGCTAAATTATCGACTGAAACAAGAGCATTCATATCCTTTTCTAACATTTTCGATGCGAAAAAATGACGTTACACCGTCTAACGTCAAGGAAATCTACTAGTGACGTCATAAATTGGCAGTTTATAATGAAGTCACTTGTCACGCTCTTCCGAGTTGTGATTTGTTGCAGAATAATAAAAAACAGTTATTTTCCGTTGCCTATATAGGCGCGCTGTGTTAGAATTCGTTATAAAGTGAATCCATATCGATGGGTTGCGCGTAGGGAAATACATCCCAAGGGCCAAGGAACCTGCGCAGAATTAGGTGTTTGGAGTTCTTTGAAAGTATCATGCATCGCCTATAAATCTTGTAAAGGATAAGCTTTTGCACAATGGATAAGGTGTGACATACAAAATTATTTCACAGCACCACATACATAACTTGGATAGTTGACGAAAATGAACGGTAGGTGAGAAAAATTATGGGCGGGATGTAGTACAATTTAAGATGGGATGCTTTGACATGTTTGAACCCCAGAGAAAAATTCAATACTCGAACATTGCAGGTTGAGGTTCAGGCGGGTCGAGTGAGTGGGGTTTCCATCGGAGTTTTAAATCTTCGCACATTCACGTACCTGAGATAAAATGTGCACCGCACACACTTTAGTGGTATTTCGACTGCCATAATCCGTTTATTCTACGATTTTTATTCTTTATCAATATTTCATATTCGCCGCCGCCTATTGGGCTTGGAGAAATAGATTGTGCTGCATGGTGCTTCCGCGCAGAGCTTACACTGGCCACACCTGAGTACTGGTAAACCGCTTAGAAGGACTAAGCCTGCCGAGGAAAAGTCGTGCGAGTCAGACCATCCAATGCATATAAGCCTTTTGGTTTCATTTGGCCATAGGGCTTGAGATGCCATTTCATCTCAATGGGTAAAGGTCCCACAAAATTGGAAACAACGTCTCAAAAATGACCTAAAATGTTGACGGGGGTGTTAAACTCCAAGTCATACAAATAATGTTTCATATTTGTGTTTGTTCGAAGTGGCGGATGGAAACATTTTCATTATGTTTCATTTCTGATTTGAGAGATTTGTGCAGCCAGGGGCACAACATGATGGTGACATGCTTGCAGAATTTGTAAACAAATGATGACACGACTAGCCTTACGAGTCACTGTTTTAACACTAGTTTAGTGTGTGTTTTGCGCTGTGTGTTTTGCGAATGCGCGAGAAAACTGCATTATGGGATCTGTTTTCCTTAGCAACCGATGGCGTTGTGAAATCATCTTTATATGAAATAATCTTGAAAAAGCCGTAACCACCCCCTCCTCCCCCAAAAAAGAAACAAAATATAATCTGTAAGGTGTGAACATACGGCTTATGAAATGATGTTCTTTATCCATAAATTGTCTTTTACTGGTATATGTATATTATATATTTATGCTCTAAAATATGATGTTGCTGCTTATTAGATGTGTCATACTGTGAATGATTTAATGAGTATAGACACATCCAAACACTACGTCATCGCTCAATAATACTATTTGCCGGGACGTACCGGTGGTGGGCAAAAACGTATTTGGCCGTTTATCGCCATTGTAAATGCGATGTTATTTTCTGTAAACTTGTATTTTGTTTGGACTCGAAACGACAAATTTGAGCTTTAAACTTTTATAATAGACATTTCTTAGCTAGTAATTATATGTTTCTAGAAGATTTGAGGATGTTTTTGATGATAATTACCTGTTAAAACTTATGCAGGTAACGATGCGGGACGGTCTTAATTATTTGTCACAAAATGCGCAAAACGAATGACTAAATGCGGAAGATGCATGAATGAACTCTAAAATATATATATCTACCCATTTAGAGTGTAATTTGATCGATTTTCTGTGACAGTCAACTAAAATATGCCCGTAATATTAAATCAATTTACAATGTGTTTATATGGAACCAGGGGCTTTTTGCCAACCACGAAAGATCGTAATCGGAAGGAAAAGTAATTTTGCGCATGCGCAATGACAGGTAAACAAGGTCACGTGTCAAAACATTGGATCCGTCTATTGAATGCCGTTTAGAAATAAATTAAAGAAAAAAATCTAGGGACAGCCACAATCGCCAGATCCCACCATTGCCACCAGGAGGAAGAGAAAAAATATAAGGAACACACCAACACGCGCTTTAGGGGAATGTACACCTTCATGGGAGACAACTCCTTCAAAAGTATTTTGCTCCCATGTCAATAGGGGTCAACTCTTAAAGGAAAGAATTTGCTCCTGTTTGCTGAAATATCCGTCCGTCGAACTTCACAAAAATATTGTCAGTTCGATATTTCAGCATCTTTATGATATCTGCATTTGATTTTTCGGGCACCAGAGTGATTCTGAACGAAGTATTTGTTTTGTAGCCAATAACAAAATACTTGAAGTGATGGTTACCATTCAAATGATAGAAAAACTGATTGATAATTTCCTTTAATTTAGCTTTCAATTTATCATGAGGCATAGTTGTGTGACGGGTAAAGTAAACTGTTGACGAAATAAAGAGATCGTGCCTTTAGGTTCTCTAAAAACTAAATGACATTGTTTTTGTAAAATTGTTATCAGCTTTAACTAAACATACGTTTGGCCAGACTGATGGCAGAACAATTAAAAGTTAGCTATAAACAAGGTCCAATACAATATTGCCTTTGTGAAACGTTTCTCATGGAAAAGCCTAATAACAAACACAGCCATCTCAACGCCACCCCATCCCGCCCCGGAGTAACAAAATGACTTCCGTATAAGTAGTGCTGACTGTTTGGATTCGTAAGATAAGCGATGAACCGTCCATGAACATACATTCCGCTGTTAAGACCACCTAAAATAAAGACTTAACCTGCTTTTAAAAGCATATTGTGAAGGTTTAAGTTATTCTTTCTTTGTGTTTTCTACAATAAGTATCTCCTAATGAGAGACCATGCGTGAATCTACATGAGTGTGAGTGTGTGCAGGCATGTGTCTTTGCTTACGTAAGTGATTGTATGTATGTATGTATGTATGTATGTATGTATGTATGTATGTATGTATGTATGTATGTGCAGGACAGATACAATATCCCCTTCCCCTAACAACTTAGTTGTTCGCTGGGGATAATAACTGTTTATGTGTGTTTATGAAGAAAATAAAGAAAAAAAGGAAAAAAAAGAGATAAAAATCCATTCCGCCATTGGAGATTTAACTCAGGATCCTCTAATTCATAGTCAACAATCTGATTCGTAGTCCAGCACTCTATCCACTACACTGGCACACGGTTCTTAAGTTATGTTATGCATCACAAAGCACACAGAGGTATAATGTACAAATGCCCAAAGTGACAAAGGGTCATAACTCATTTTTTCTGAAGTTAATCAGATTACTAATCACCTCACGAATGTATTCATCATCTTTCAAGGCTCTAGTTCTAATAGATTTTGAGATATTTTCCTAACAATATTTTATAAAAAAAATTCAAGGTGCAATAACTCTTGAATGGGGCATAATCTGGATGAGAAACAAAATACGCGCCCCTAATTTTCTATGAGGAATCCATATATGAAATTTCATAACCCTAACATACACAGTTCTTAAGTTATCCTATGCATCACAAAGCATACAATGTACAAATACCCAAAGTGACAAAGGGCCAAAACTCATTAAGTATTTTTTTCGGAATTTGTTCAAAAGCTTATCAGGTCATCTTCTCATCACCACCAATCTATTCACCAATTTTCAAGGCTCTAGCTCTTATTGTTTTTGAGATATTTAACTGACCTGATTTTATCAAAAAAATTCAAAGGGCAATTACTCCTGAAAGGGACACAATCCGGTTGAGAAAAAAATATGCGTCACCCAATTTTTCATGACAAATCCATATATGAAATTTCAATACCCTAGCATAAACGGTTATGCTATGCATCAAAGGCGTAGCGTACGGAGAAACGGACGAACGAAGCGGAAGCAATATGCCCCTCTAACTTCTTTGAAGTTGGGGGCATAATGGCTAGACACTAATGAAAACATCAGCAGCGGAACGCCAAAAGGACAGTTACTTTCCAACAAAATGACCAATTGGCAATCCAAAACAATATATATATATATATATATATATATATATATATATATATATATATATATATATATATATATATATATATATGAAAATCAAAGTAAAGCACGATACAGGCAATTTAATAGACAAATGAATTAGCGTACAAAAATCGGTCGCACCGCAACCGGGACTCGAACCACGGATCTCCTGCATTCCGGGCAGACGTGCTAACCATTACACCACCGCGGCCTTCCGACATTGTACGCCAATTTTAACATTTATAAACCTTTAACGTCATTAGCGCTATTTAGAGACCTTTCATTTACCGCCATAGGCGACCCTATCATTTTCGGTTCTTTTTTTAACCTACGGACGGCGGCCATTTTATTCTATTTATTTATTTATTTATTAGATTTACAAATGTTCTACTGTATCGGAGTAAGTATATGAAAATCAAAGTAAAGCACGATACAGGCAGTTTAATAGACAAATGAATTAGCGTACAAAAATCGGTCGCACCGCAACCGGGACTCGAACCACGGATCTCCTGCATTCCGGGCAGACGTGCTAACCATTACACCACCGCGGCCTTCCGACATTGTACGCCAATTTTAACATTTATAAACCTTTAACGTCATTAGCGCTATTTAGAGACCTTTCATTTACCGCCATAGGCGACCCTATCATTTTCGGTTCTTTTTTTAACCTACGGACGGCGGCCATTTTATTCTATTTATTTATTTATTTATTAGATTTACAAATGTTCTACTGTATCGGAGTAAGTATATGAAAATCAAAGTAAAGCACGATACAGGCAGTTTAATAGACAAATGAATTAGCGTACAAAAATCGGTCGCACCACAACCGGGACTCGAACCACGGATCTCCTGCATTCCGGGCAGACGTGCTAACCATTACACCACCGCGGCCTTCCGACATTGTACGCCAATTTTAACATTTATAAACCTTTAACGTCATTAGCGCTATTTAGAGACCTTTCATTTACCGCCATAGGCGACCCTATCATTTTCGGTTCTTTTTTTAACCTACGGACGGCGGCCATTTTATTCTATTTATTTATTTATTTATTAGATTTACAAATGTTCTACTGTATCGGAGTAAGTATATGAAAATCAAAGTAAAGCACGATACAGGCAATCTAATAGACAAATGAATTAGCGTACAAAAATCGGTCGCACCGCAACCGGGACTCGAACCACGGATCTCCTGCATTCCGGGCAGACGTGCTAACCATTACACCACCGCGGCCTTCCGACATTGTACGCCAATTTTAACATTTATAAACCTTTAACGTCATTAGCGCTATTTACTCCAAACACAATGTCGGAAGGCCGCGGTGGTGTAATGGTTAGCACGTCTGCCCGGAATGCAGGAGATCCGTGGTTCGAGTCCCGGTTGCGGTGCGACCGATTTTTGTACGCTAATTCATTTGTCTATTAAATTGCCTGTATCGTGCTTTACTTTGATTTTCATATACTTACTCCGATACAGTAGAATATTTGTAAATCTAATAAATAAATAAATAAATAGAATAAAATGGCCGCCGTCCGTAGGTTAAAAAAAGAACCGAAAATGATAGGGTCGCCCATGGCGGTAAATGAAAGGTCTCTAAATAGCGCTAATGACGTTAAAGGTTTATAAATGTTAAAATTGGCGTACAATGTCGGAAGGCCGCGGTGGTGTAATGGTTAGCACGTCTGCCCGGAATGCAGGAGATCCGTGGTTCGAGTCCCGGTTGCGGTGCGACCGATTTTTGTACGCTAATTCATTTGTCTATTAAATTGCCTGTATCGTGCTTTACTTTGATTTTCATATACTTACTCCGATACAGTAGAACATTTGTAAATCTAATAAATAAATAAATAAATAGAATAAAATGGCCGCCGTCCGTAGGTTAAAAAAAGAACCGAAAATGATAGGGTCGCCCATGGCGGTAAATGAAAGGTCTCTAAATAGCGCTAATGACGTTAAAGGTTTATAAATGTTAAAATTGGCGTACAATGTCGGAAGGCCGCGGTGGTGTAATGGTTAGCACGTCTGCCCGGAATGCAGGAGATCCGTGGTTCGAGTCCCGGTTGCGGTGCGACCGATTTTTGTACGCTAATTCATTTGTCTATTAAATTGCCTGTATCGTGCTTTATATATATATGCGATACACACACACACACACAAAGACAAACCATAACAAAAATAAACCGTGACAAAAGAACCGCCTTCCAACGGTCAGTGAAACGAAAACTTTGCAGTCAGCATGAAGGATTTCTAACTCATCAGTGCAACATTTCCGAGAACATAAAATTCAAACGACTACAGAGATGAAACAGCGCGATTAGGACTCGGCAGTATGAAATAACTGAAATGCTGGAGCAAAGGAAAACCGACAGTTAGACCCCGGTAGGCCCTACCAGAGACAGAGCATCAGGCACCAACCGACATTACCTAAGTAAGTCGTTAGTCTAGAGCTTTCAAAGAATCCTAGGCACGACCCGCAACATACTGGCTAGTATAAAAGGTCAGCTAACATTTTTATATAGAGGAGATTTGATTTTTTCAGTGTAAGGTCAAATTTTATTTTCACTCATGAACACCAAAACTTGTATTTTCACTCGTGGCGTTCCTGAGCGAAATAAAATTTGATTTTACACTAAAAAACAAATTTTCTGTGTCTTACATGCTTCAAACGGCAATATTGAGCTTCATTAATCGCGTCACTCAGAGAAAACTAACTTTGTTCCTGGTCGTTTCGCGTCAATTAAGTGGTGTCTAACGTATTAAATGCGTATAATATTCGATGTAAACTGAAAGTTTCCTGAGGAAAAGCCTGTGATGGCATTTCTATGAATGCTTGCTGAAATAATTGAGAGATTAGTTTCCCGAAGAAGGTGCAGACAGATCTAACGTCGCGAGACAAAATACGTGACGTCAGCGTTGAAAATGGCGTCACTAACGTCCTCGTGACATGTGAACGGGCTTAGCGTCAATTGTAATACAGTTCATTAATTTTCAATTATCTGACAATGAAAACACTGACCACAGAATTAGATTTCGAGAAAAAAGTACAGTAGTCCCAAACAGTAAAAAATAAATTTGATATCAGTCACTGTTTGAAACAGTGACAACATCGTTTTCGATTTCACTGAGAATATCTATATTTCATTGAAAAGCATGTAAGAAAAAGGTATGCTCTAAATTTGTGCTATGCACAGAGATGAACAGAGTCATCTTTTTTGCGTATGTAATTGCTGAAATCATTGTGAAACTTGTATGTAAATGGGTCTTACAGGCTCGATTCAATGTGTTCACACCGTCTTGGAGAAGACAATAAACGGTAATATCCTCTATATGCAGTGTGATTACAATGATGTTGATTGCATGTGTCTGTTAATGTAATAGTTTATTCCTCACATATTTCAGTGATAAAAGAAGAATGCACGGATGACTGTTATGCTGTTGTAAAAGGTATGTAGTTCGTTTGGGTTGTGCTGTATTGTTTTGCGTTCCCAAAAAGATGCGTTTGTTATTGTTTTATCTTTTTAATGCATGATACACCATGTCACGTTTTCTTTAGAAAAACAATTATTGAAGCCGTGAGCTCGACGTCTCCATATTTGCACGATGTAAGAAATATTGATAATACCTATTTTGATCGTTTGATGGGTCATCATTACCCTGCTGAACTTCAGTCAAATAAAGCAAATTCTTTTGATACCAAAGTTCCGTTTTTTTTACATTACTCTACATTTGCAAAAAAAAAGTGACAAGCCTTGCAGCCATAGTGCAGTTTATATTTTACTTTTGGTCCTTTGAGATCAGCGTGAATATTCTGAGTTATCAGAAAAAAATTATTGGTTTAGACTCATATTCTAGACAGGTTTTTAATTATTTGGACCCCGTTTTGGTTTGTGTCGGTCTTTGGGTCGGCTGCCTATTCTAAATTCGCAAAATTGAAGTATGTTTCCTCTGGCTTTCTTTGCCGGATCATTACAGGGTCACTGATGAGGCTTTATTAGCCGAAACTACGTAGTATGACCCATCTTCTTTCTTATGAATGTTTTCATTGCTCTTAAAGGAACTCATTTTTTATTTTTATTTGTCTTTGGGTGTTTGTGTCTCTTATATTATTTTTTTTGATAGCATTTTGGCCATTTTGTGTTGGAAAGTAACTGTCCTTTTGGCTTTCTGCTATTGATGTTTCCATTAGGGTCTGTTGTTTCATGTTTGTGTTTCTTTTCCTTTGGTGTCTATGATGGGAGCTGTGGGTTAATTGTATCGATTCTTGATCATTGGCTCCACTTCTGTTTTGCTACATTTCGATATCTTCTATTGCAGTGATGATGACCGAGAAACGGGGCTATTCAATAGCTTTCGTACCACAGACTCTAAAATGGTTTAACTAGAGTCATATGACCCATCGTTCTGTTTACTGCTTCAACAATTGATTTAGTTTTCATGCTCAATTAGGAATATATAGATTCGTCTTCAGTTAACTCGGGCCTGCTTGAAGCACCCGGTTTCTGTTTGACCTTATATATTAATGGGATATAATACGCAAAACACATACACACATCCTCTCAAGTGACACATGGGAACACCATAATGAAGTGACTTTACGACACACGTGAGATATACTCGCATAAACAAATAACACGATTGACCATTTAGGCCGCCGAAAAAAGAGAAAAAAGACACAGTAGGATTAAGGTAAATGTTCATATAGTTGGTATCTGAAAAGAAAAAACCAAGATGACCGTGATGGTCCTATATCGCTCACTTGAGCTAACAGATTCGAAGTTTTGCACAATTACAGTGCAATTTTCACTGACGGTCACCTCCGATGAGTGGCCACCGCCTGTTAATGGCCATTTTTATTCTTCTCCTCCACTCCCAGGTATTTTCTTATATATTTAAACTTGATAACTGGTAACCGTCCTCCTCCGGTCCGGCGCCATAATAATAAATGATTGTCTGGCCAATTTCACACTGCAAAACAGTTAAAATGACAGAGGATTGGAAATTGTGTCGACAAAAAATCTTAAGCGCCAGAACAAAACGTTATGGAAATCACGTCTCGCATAAGAAACACACATTTTTTAAAAAACAATTTGACCTAATGACCTAGTTTTTTATCTACCTTACCCCTTATTCAAAATATCATCAAGACGGACATTATGGTTTAGTTTCATGAAGATTGAAGCTAAACTGTGTCCTCTAGAGAGTGAATAAAGTTTTAAGTCCATTGTCCTAGTGACGTAGTTTTCATTTCGAAATTACCCAAATTCAAAATTGACCATTATCAAGACAAACATTTTGGTAAAGTTACATGAAGATTGAAGCTAATCTGTGGCCTCTGTGGGGTCCTAATAAGGTAAATATTGACAACGGACGAAGCACATATGACGGATGACGCACATAGGACAGGCATACGTTGATCACAATAGCTCATTTTGAGCACTTTGTCCATCCCCAGCCTACCTGTATTTTAGTTCGAGAAAGATCCGACTTAAATTAAAATAGAAGTTAATGCAATGATCCGGAATCGATACAATTACCCCACAGCTCCAATCAGAGAAACCAAAGAGAAAGAAGCACACACATGAAACGACTAGACCCTAATTGAAACATCAATAGCGGAAAGCCAAAAGGACGGTTACTTTCCCACAAAATGACCAATTGGCTATCCAAAGCAAAATAATATTAGCGATATACACACTCAAAGACAAATCATAACAAAAATAAACCGCGACAGAAGAACCGCCTTGGAACGGTCGGTGAAACGAATTCCACTAGGGGCTTAAAACTATTTTACGTGGCCAAAATCCTCGTACTTATTTCCGTCGCAATATAGACAAATAATTTAACCAGTCCGCATGAAGGCCTCCTAACTCATCGGTGCAACATCTCCGTGAACATAAAAATCAAACAACCACATAGATTAAACAACGTTTAGGACTCGATAGCAAGACCCCCACTGAAATGCTGGAGCAAAAGAAGACCAACAGTTAGACTCCGATGGGCCCGACCAGAACAGAGACTTATTCTATGATAATGTCAAAACAGCCATTTTCAGCAAAGAAGGGGCCATAACTCTATACGTAATAGGCCAATGTTTTTAGTTTTCAAACTCGTTTGAGCTATTGTTCCTACCATACTATATATAAGGTTCGATCAAAAGTTAGGGACCTATGGTGATGACAGGGTCCAAAATAGGCATTTTCAGCAATCAAAGGGACGTGATTCTGTGCCAGGTTTCGAACTCAGGAAGATCCGATTAAAACTAAAGAAGTCATGGCGATGACAAAGTCCAAAATAGGCATTTTATTTTGAGCAAACCTATGAATGTCAAACTGACCTCGCCAGTGTTCGAACTCCAAACTGTTATCCCCGACCTACTTATGTGTTAGTTTCAGGAAGATCCGATTAAAGTTAAAAGACTTATGGATGGTAATGACAAGGTCCAAAATAGGCCTTTCTAGCAATCTAAGGGACATAACTCTATATGTCTTTTGCCAACATCGCAAGTTTTCGAACTCATCCGAGCTTTTATATCCATGACTAACTTAAAAGTTAAGTTTCAGGAAGATCCTATTAAAACTGAAGGGGCTATGGCGGTGAAAATGCCAAAAATAGGCATTTTCAGCAATCAATGGGGCGTAAATGATAAATAGGCTGACTTTGCCAGTTTTTGAAATCATTTCAGCTTTTACCCCAAACCTACTTCTATATTAGTTTCAGGAAAGATCAGATAGAAACATAAAGTGGCTACATTGGAGACAAGCATTTTCCCAGTGTAAGTCTATGGGATCTTGTTGTTGCTACCACAGCAACCAAAATCTTTATTCGATTTTGATACTCGATTTTGATAAAAAGGTTAGAGCATCAATTCCCCAACATAGGCATGGTACAGATGAGCGTGCAGGCTGCATAGACATAAATGGTCAAAGGTGTTGACAGACGGACGACGGATGCGCGGACGACGGACAATGGATCGACGACCATACTATAAGCTCCTCTGGAGCCTTTGGCCAAGGTACCGTATTCGCCCTAATTACCGCACATGCTCCTATAAGCGCACACCAAAGCTATTTTTGAAAAGGAAATGCATAAGCGCACACTTTACAGTAATCTCCCCTTGAAACTCTCATAGTAAATCTATAAAAACTTACCATTATTTCTTCCAACAGTGAAGGCAATGCTTAAGTATCTTTTTCTGTCCTATTAAATATCAGTATGCATCATCTCGGAAGCTGTTGTTTTCATATCATGTGTGCGCTAATTAGGTAGGTTTTTCACCATGATTTTATGACACGATTTTGAAAAAACTAAGCGCACGGTGCGGTAATTAGGGCGAATACGGTAAGTTAAAATAGAAGAAAAAGCAAAACGATACTCCTAGGATATGGCGCGAACAGATGATTGACCGAACCGGTTCGAACGACCACACGTCAAGACCGAATTTCAGGCTGAATTGTTGGACACCTGAAGCACCGACCTCCAGATACCCTCAGTCTCTAGAACTTCTTCTTCAGGCTTATCGGACGCCACCATGGCAAAAGGGTGATCCTTGATGTAACTTTTCTCAGTGAAGAGTATGTTCATGAAACTTCTCGTACATGCACCAAAGAAGTATGGAACATGGTCCGAAAATTTCAGTGAAAAAGGTGAATCTTCTTCAATTAATAATTAATAGTACATGTAACAGAGTATTGCCAATACTATAGTGGGTACCTTTTGGAATTCTTTCAAACCTGCTATTCATTTATAACCATTTTGTTAAAGGGTCCTACTTTATCAGCGGAAGGTCACTTATGGGGAGAAAAGAAAACCCAGTAATAATTGATTATGTTCTCTTTTATAAAGAACAAAATTACATACACACGACAGTTAGAGACTATTTGTTGCCTGAGAAATGTGGTGCTGAGATAAATATTTTACTGACAGTACAAAAATTTATGGCCATTGACCATCATGCCTAAATCGATAGCAAAACATTTCCCACCATTTACAGTTCAAAGTTCATAGTTCTTATAATATCCCACTTATTAATAACTCTGCACTGCCACAAATTCTGTGAAACACCGGGATGGTTAGATTGTCAATGAAAATGTACATTCATTAAAAGTGACTAATCATGGTGAAGTCAATCCTTAATTTAGAGTCAAAATAAGCTTAAAGTGAAGATATCAAAATAAATAGAACATGCCTTATTTAATTGCAAATTAACACTTGTTTAGGATAAATTCTAATAACCATTTGTTCAAAATGGAAATCAGCGGTAACTAGAGCTGTCAGAGGATCTGACTATAGCCCCGCTTCAGCGCTGTCAGAGAAGAAAGTTATTTAAGCTGCTGAGAAAACAGTTATGAACAAGAAATAACTGTTGAAAATTTTACATTATCTGAAAAAACTCTAAGAGTTGTGAGCCCTTGTCCCTCATTTCAATGAGCATGATACATTACCAGAATGTCCATGTTTATACTAAATTTCATCTTCCATTTTTCAATGTTCAAAGGGTAATAACTCCTAAAGTAGGCAAATCAGAGTCAGGGTTCCTGCGCTCTGCACATTGTCTCATGGTGCTTTACACTTGTGTGAAGTGTCATGAAAATATCTCAAATGGTTTGTGAGTTATGGAGCCGACACAGTCAAAATTGCCTTTTTAAATGTTCAAAGGGCAATAACTCCTAAAGTAGGCAAACCAGAGTTATGGTTCCTGCACTCTGCACATCATCTCAAGGTGCTTTTCATTTATTTGAAGTTTCATGAAAATATCAGAAACGGTTGTGGAGCGGACATAGTTAAAATTGCCATTTTTTAATATTCAAAAGCCTATAACTGAAAAAGTAGACAATCCAGAGTTTGGGTTCCTGCGCTCTGCACACGTAATATGGTGCTTTACATTTGTGTGAAGTTTCATAAAATTATCTCAAACGGTTTTTGAGTTATCGAGCAAAGACGGCTAAAATTGATATTTTTCAATATTCAAAGGGAAATAACTCAAAAATTAGGCAATCCAGAGTTATGGTTCCTGCACTCTGCACACCATCTCATGGTGTTTAATGTTTGTGTGAAGTTTCATGAAAATATGTGAATGGGTTTTAAAGTTATGGAGCGGACACGAAAATTGTTAACAGACACAGACAGACACACAGACAGACACACAGAAAATACGAAAACCAGAGTTATGGTTCTTGCGCTCTGCACATTGTCTCATAGTGCTTAACATTTGTGTGAAGTTTCATGAAATTATCTCAAACGGTTTTCGAGTTATGAAGCGGACACTGTTAAAATTGCCATTTTTCAAGGTTCAAAGGGCAATAACTCCAAAAATAAGCAATGCAGAGTTATGGTTCCTGCGCTCTGCACATCGTCTCATAGTGCTTAACATTTGTGTGAAGTTTCCTAAAAATATCTCAAACGGTTTTCGAGTTATGAAGCGGACACAATTAAAATTGCCATTTTTCAATGTTCAAAGGGCAATAACTCCAAAAGTAGGCAATCCACAGTTATAATTCCTTCGCTCTGCACATTGTCTTATGGTGTTTAACATTTGTGTGAAGTTTCATGAAATTTTGTTAAGCAGATACAAAGTTATGGAGCCAACACAAATTAACGGAATCACGGAATTACGGAATTACGGAAAATGTTCAAAGGGCAATAACTCCAAAAGTAGGCAATCCACAGTTATAAATCCTTCGCTCTGCACATTGTCTTATGGTGTTTAACATTTTTGTGAAGTTTCATGAAAATATGTTAAGCAGATACAAAGTTATGGAGCCAACACAAATTAACGGAATCACGGAATTACGGAATGACAGAAGGACATGGCAAATCCAATATAGCCCCACTTTTTCAAAGCGGGGCTATAATTATAAAGATCAGCGAACTGTTTAGCGGTAAGTAGTTTTGATGCCTCACTTATATCGGATTTTTTGGGACCTTTCGATCAAAGCTAAATGATGTCATAGAAATATTATAAATGCAAAGCACTGTGAAACAGTGGTAAAGCGTCGGACTCGAGAGACTATAGGTTCAATTTCCACTGGTATCAAGTGCTGTGTCCGTGAGCAAGACAATGTATCCTCTTTACTACGCAGCCTACTGCACGTTGCTTCCAAAGGAGACCTAATCATTATTTCTGAAAGAGGTTTTAGCAGAATAAATAAGCAAACAAACATGACAAGAAGCTACAAAATTAGGTAAACCTTTGTGCCCATCGGCATACCAATTATCTGATTGTATAATTCAGACCCATGCTCATGTTGTACAGTTAAAGGAAAGTGATTCGCAAACCTTGTCAAGACAATTAACGGGTCAGTTATTACCTTGAAAATTCTGATTGATCTATGATTATGGTAACAAGCATGGTAACAAACAAATTATAGGATCATTATACCTGTGAAAGCTAAAAATTTCCGAAGCGTGCCTCCGATTTTTCATGAAGACTCTTAGCGACTCTCCGCCCCCGCTCATTGGGGCTTGAAGAAAAAAAAATGGTCCACATGATGCTTCCATGCTGAGCTGAAACCATCCGCACATTAGTACTGATAAACCACTTAGGGGTTCTGTGTGTGTGTGTGAATTCGGGTTTAACGTCGCTTTCAACAATTTTTCAGTCATATCACGACGGTGTCTGGTTGCGACAGGGAGCTCAATGCTCACTTTTATAGTGCTGCCTCACTGAATTATCATGTCCCAGACACATTACATGATACCACACCCAGTCACATTATCCCGACACTGGGTCGACCAGTCCTAGCTCTACCCCGTAAATCTGAGTGCAAAGCGAGGAGCAGCTAGTACCATTCTCAACGACTTTGGTATGTCGCGGCTCGGGATCGAACCCGTGCCCTCCCATTCCCGGACACTCTACCAACTAAGCTATCGGGGTCGGTACTTAGGGTTTCTAAGCATGCCCAGAGAAAGCGATTCGAGTTAAACCGCCCATGCAATTAAACGCTATTGGTTTCATTGAGACATCATTTTACCTCAGTGTCGGGTATAAAAAGTAGAAGTAAAACAATGATCAGGACTCAATACAATTAACTTACTCCACACATCAAAGACACCAAAGGGAA
The DNA here is from genome assembly GCA_963580285.1 of Lucinisca nassula. Taxonomy (NCBI): domain Eukaryota; kingdom Metazoa; phylum Mollusca; class Bivalvia; order Lucinida; family Lucinidae; genus Lucinisca; species Lucinisca nassula. The sequence goes on along the minus strand of OY757013.1, from coordinate 116,903,569 downwards.
AGAAACACAAACAAGAAGCGACCAGACCATAATGGAAACCTAAACAAAGGAAGGCCACAAGGACAGTTACTTTCCCACAAATGGCCAAATGGCCATCCAGAATAAAAAGACACAAGTGATACACACAGTAAGTAACAAACAACAACATAAATAAACCGCTCACAAAATTGGACTCAACGTCTCCAAAATGACCTACACAGTGTTGACGGGGACGTTAAATCTCATATCAAACAAACCTTAGCGACTCGAGTTCTTATACAGCCTTCCCACGCGATGTCTTACATGTACCACACAGTACAACACTTTCCAACATCAAAGGTAGACTAGAAAAACAATTTGCAAAGAAAACATGTTAAATGACCTGTGCCGTCAGCAAAAACACTTGTTTCGCACCTTAAAATCTGATTTCCGCACGAGGCTTATATGGACCATATTTTCCTTGAGATTTTCTTAGGTTAAAATTTAATTTGATGTGTACACTTTACAGACACAAAAAATAACCGATATATTCCCTAGTCGGTATGATCTTCAGACAGATTTTCTCTTGACCTTCTCTCGCCTTCACAAATTAAGGAATGTCATAGGGATAAGAAATCCGCTTCAAAAACAAACACGAACGAAAATAAAATGCAAGCGCATTGAATTACAGATTGTGGAAGAAGTTTAACAGTTACCAATGGCCATGTTAACCTAACAAACATTCTAACAACTGCTGGAAATACTATTCCTGTGGTATGTGATAAAGGATATGAGCTATCAGGGGGTACATCTATCAAGTGCCAAGAAGACGGGACATGGAGTAAAGACGTGACGTGTGAAATTGTGGGTACGCATTAGTATATAGCTATGGTTACAGTTGGCGAAAATCAGCTCTTGAGAAAATGGCTTTACAAAAAATGGCAATCTACAAAAAGCTTAAAATTGATACGCTCACTGTGCAAAAGCAAACTAGGCCTGATCAGTGGCCCTGATGTTCATTTTCGAAATGGTCTCGGCCAGAAGTATGACCTGCTCTATAGTGAGATACTTGGATGCTTTAACTAACCACCGCACACAACTGACATCAACAGTTGTAAAAGTATATTTGTGCTTTGATAACAATGAACATATACATACGACTCAGTAGTAACAACAGCTACTGTTGTGATTACATCCCAGATGTACATGTAGCAAAGCTTACATACACTAAGGGTAAATGATAATGAAAGAAAGACGACAGAGAAGTATAAAATCTATGCCAATAAACCAAACGCAAAAGTAACAGAGGGCAACATGAATGCACAAACAGCATCAACAATGTATCAGATTCAAGTATGTAGCAAACTGATCTGAACTGACGTCTGTTACCTAAAAGTGGATCATAGTGATAGCTAAACCCATAGAACCCGTATTAAGCCGTTTAATCATAACTCTAATCCGTTACTGTCTACGTTACAATAAGCCGATGTGTATGTTTTAGAGAAAAGAAAAATGACGTCACGCCTGTGTCCATTACAATCATGGTGTTTGCTTTTTTAGGTTGCGGAGGAATTTCAATAACTAACGGCGAAGTTGTTTTCCCTGAAGGGACTGATTATAATGCTACTGGCTTCATCAAGTGTAGTGATGGCTACCATTTAAACGGAGTGAATACAACAACATGTTTGGCAACTGGCGTGTGGAATAAAGCCTCATCTTGTGAAATCAATGGTATATAGATCAAAACGCACATATTACAGAGTATAGTTAGTTTAATTGTTCCATGAAAGATTACAGTGGTTCTCACTGTCTTCCAATGAAGGCACACGTTGATATGATAACAAGGTACAGGGACAGTTGCTAAGAGGTCTCGTTATATATTACCTTTATATCTTTTGATTAATTGGTTCATGGTCAGCTTACAGAGGTCATTTTAGCCTGTTTGCATTTTACATGCGATCAGTGACCGTAATGTCTTTGTAGCTAACACAAAATAGATGGTAGCTAGTATAGTTCGTTACATGCAGATTTGAAGAATCTAAAATGAAAAAAAAAAGATTACCAGGCTAAACATGCAAAAACAAATAATAACAATAATCATCCACAACAGAAACACCGCCTTGGAACGGTCAGTATATATATTGTTTAACTTAAAAACACAATCCCCACCGATCTACATAGTTAATGTGTACAGTCCGCATAAAGTTCAAACTAGTCTGGCCCAGAAATGTTTTTAACACACCTTACTTTTCAGTTCTGTGGTGCATTCCTTGTTCAAAATGATAACCCTTTCATAGAACAAATTTGGCTGCACTACAGCCAGTGTTACGGAATTACTTGGCGGCCGCAAAAAGTCTCTCTTCCCTTCATCATGGTGTAATTTATTTTTTCTTGGCCTTTGGGATCAATGATTCTTTTGTGATTTGAGGGTCACTGATGAGGCCTTATTGGCCGTAATTAGTTAGTTTGGTCCCGAAAATGTTCTACACTCCATACTTTTCATTTCTGTATTGTACGTTTGCTTCAAAGGATAACCCTTTCACTGATCATTTCTAAGTGATCAGCGCAACATCTCCGAGAACATAAAAAAATCATAAAACAACGATATAACAGCATTAAATAACTGAAGTGCTGAAGCAAAAAAAAAAAAAAATGGACTCCGATGGGCCCGATCAGAGACAGGGCACCAGACACAAGTCTTATCGGAACCTTAATTTTATGGTGGCTAAGAATATAAATTCAGGAAAAAATACATGCAAATTTTGTTTACATGCAATTTCGAAAAACCATCCTTCGATAAAAAAAGATCGGGTACTACTTTATATAATACAAAGGACGGTTTGATAAGTGTCTATCCCATTCATGGTTGTCACCTTGCTCTTCTCTTTAATCGCGGCGGATCAGGCCTCATTATCTATGACGGCTCAGGCCTAAATAATTTTAAGTTTGACGATTGGTTCCTGATGCTCAGTGTCTTTTGGTTTCAACCCTGAGCTTGTTTGATATGGTTTCTGAGATGTTGCACTGATGCGTTGGCTGAACTCAGAGCGAGGGCGTGGCCACGTAAAAACGGCTTAAGCCCCGCCGTTTTTTACTGAACATTCTAACACGTGTTATAGCCAATATAGCCAATGTTAAATCCGGTGATATATTGAGTGACAAATCACTAGGGGAAAAAGCGTGACGCGAAGAGCCTCCATTTTATTACATTTTGCGACCTTATCGATCGTTTCCTTGACGTTTGACGGATTAACGTCTGTTTCACGTATGGAATACTTTGCAAAAACAGGTAACTGGATGTGTTACAGACACTCATAATGACGGGATTTCTACAAACAATAGCGGAATGTTAAGAGAATATGAAGGAAACATCAGCATTTAGTAGACTTTCACTGTTTTAGAAGAACTGAAATAAATCAGCTCTTTTCCGAAATTTGTTGAGTAATATATATCACGGTTTGTCGGTCAGTTGTAAGTAGATAAATTGCTCTCGCTACGCTCTCGTGATATGATCTACCTTACAACTGACCACAAACAGTGATATATTACTCAAAAAATCACTGCTAAAGCTGATCTGTCCCTTAATTAGAAGGCAGTGTTATGTTGTGGTTTTTATTGTTCTTGTATGTCTTTACATGTAAACTAGCAAAAAAGTCACTCCGGAAAGGCTACAATCAAAGAACGCAGCCCTCATAAGTCACCCAAACAAAGTTAGCGACATGGAGGCACAAACAAAAACATCAGACGAAACATAAACCGAGGGCACGAAGCCAATAAACAACACAAAGCCAATAAACAAATAAGACACTGGAAAAGAACGACCGCATTGGGACGGTTAGTAGTAAAACTACTGGGGTGGGCTTCAACTTCAGAGTTTATTAAATTTCAAATCTTGTCCGCTTGCCTGCTTTTATTTTTAAGCCCTGGTAATATTTGTATTATTTTTGATATGCGTTTGGACATTCATGTGAAAGAAGCTGTAGGTTGGCTTAGTTACAGTGCCGTTGTTTTTCCTGCGACCTTTTTCATCTTCGATGTCTTTGACGGACGGGTAAAAGTAATTGTATCAATTAATGATCATTTCCTTCTCTTTTTTTTTTTTTTTTTTTTTGCTCTTTGAAACAAAGAATATATATTACAGATAGGAAACGATAGTTTTATGACACTGCTTACGTCCTCTTGTGTAAAGCTGAATAGAACTCTTTTTGAGCTCAATGTTTATGTCTGTCATACAGAGGACTCGCGTTATAAGGACAGTATTTGTTCCCTATTATTGTGCCGTTATAATGAATTTGCCCTTATAAAGAATCCCAGTCAGGAGTATGCTAGCTTATAATTGGTCTTTTCCACATCATTACTCCAAGAAACGACCGGCCCCGATAGCTCAGTTGGTAGAGTGTCCGCTCCGGGGAACGGAAGGTCTCGGGTTCGATCCCGGGCCGCGACATACCAAAGTCGTTAAAAATGGTACTAGCTGCTCCTCGCTTGGCACTCAGATTTACGGGGTAGAGCTAGGACTGGTCGATCCAGTGTCAGGATAATGTGACTGGGTGTGGTATCATGTAATGTGTCTGGGACATGATACTTCAGTGAGGCAGCACTATAAACGTGAGCATTGAGCTCCCTGTCGCAACCAGACACCGTCGTGATATGACTGAAAAATTGTTGAAAGCGACGTTAAACCCGAATTCACACACACACTCCAAGAAACAAATGTTATAGACATTTCTTAGAATCGCCTCGATGAGGCGAATCTAACAAATATCTATAACATTAGTTTCTTGGAGTATTAAACTAACAGAATCTTTCATGACTATGGATTAGATTTGGGTATATCCGACCCAAGGGAATCCCAAGACGCTCGGAATCGAGGCTAAACCTTGAGCTAAGAATTCATTCTATTGAAATTGTCATTATAACGAGTTTTACCGTTATAACGAATGTCGTTATAGAGCGGGTCCTCTGTTCTTTCTCTTAGGTGTCTTGGGCGGAAGTTGTACGTTGATTGTATTGATTCCAATGCCTTCCTTTCTCTTTTGATATTGCCGTGACATTTGAGCCGGGACACAGCATTTCCCACAACTTATATGCGCGCCCAGCGAAGAAAAAGATCAGCCTGCGCATCCATATAGTCTAACCTGAGACTTCTCTTGTTGCATGAAGGAGCATTGGGCCCTCAACTATCCTTAAAGCGCACGACGAAGACTCTGATCAGACTATCTGAGTCTTCGTTGGGCGCACATGTCTTATTGTAGGTTAAATTGTGCGCTGGCTCAAAATTTTGATTGTGACTTTTCCTTAGAAATCATTTGTTTTTCCTCTTAAGATTGTGGAACCAGCCTTACAATTCTCAATGGACATGTTAATTTCACTGGTGTAATTACAACATATGGGGAAACTTTACCTGTAATGTGTGATATAGGGTACAAAGTGAAAGATGGACCAACTACAAAATGTCAGTCAGATGGAAACTGGGAGCCAGTCACTTGTGAAATCCTTGGTAAGGTCTTTTTATTTAAAGTCCTTAGTTTGTTGGGTCTGACATGGAAACACATACACATACGCATATATTGGCCATATAGTCAGCATATTTTCGTTAAATTCGATTACAATATAATTCATGCATTTCGAGAACCCAGGTTTCCTCAACAGAAGTAGTGTTTTGTGTTCCGAATATTAGCTCCTTTAATTGAGTTTCTATTCTATGTATACTGTTATGGAGGTTAATATCTTAAGGAATCAATGATAGATAATAAAATTAAAAGCTCAAAATGGCATATGCATTAGGTTTTTTTGAAGCGAGACGTAAAGGCCAAGACTACTTCTTATTCAATTTCAAAACAAAATATGAGACAGGACAAGCGAGGCCCATGCTAGTCAAGTGAGACAATGAATTACTATTATTGATATCATGACAAACGTTCAACTGCTTTAGCAACACTCGTTCGAAAAACGCACCTACTAGAATGTTTTGCTTCGTTCATGTATGTATAAATACAAAAATGCCATTTTCTTTTTTTTTTTTTTTTTTTGGGGGGGGGGGGGCAAAACATAAAGTGTGAGTGCATGCTACAATCCCAATATACTGTGTTTTGAGTTGAGATTAAGTGATTGATTTACACCACTTTAGACTTCATCTACATTTTGTTTAAGTGGGGTTTAGAGGGCGTTCATTTAATGCATTTGTTAGCGTCACGGTTTTTGTAGATTGTGGGGACACATCTGTTATAAATGGAGAAGCGGTGTTTTCTGCTGGAACAAAGTATGGATCTCAAGCTGCTGTCATCTGTGACAATGGATATCGTATCAATGGCACCGGGACTATAATCTGCCTGAGTACTGCATTGTGGAGCGCACACACTAAATGCGTACCAAAAGGTAAGTGTTGGACCCTAGTTAGACAGAGAGAGTATGCCCGATTGGCAGCTTGACAAGGGATATGACATTGTGATAACACATCCTTGGGACAAAGTTTTTTCTTTCATATATCCAAAAGGGTTACTTTTCTGACGAAAATACGTAACATTTTTTTTCTTTAATTTCTGCTCAAAACAGAGGTTGAGGGTGTGTGGTAGAACCGCGTCAATGAAGCAGTTCTTACGGGGACCCACAACCTATGTCTTGGAGCAGAAATAAGAAATATATTTTCTACCGATGTAAACCCCAGTGTTGCACTGATGAGTTTGAAATCATTCATGCGGACTGAACAAAGAATTTATCTAAACCACGACAGAAGCAAAGGTTAGGGTTTTGGCCACGTAAAATCAATTTAAGGCACCTAGTAAAACCTTTCATCTGACCGTTCCAAGACGGTTCTTCTGCTGTGGTTTATTAGTGTTGTACCTCGTCTTTGTATGTGTGAATTGTATATTGAGCCATTTTGTGGAAAAGTAGCTGTCATTTTGGCCATTTTGACACGCTTATAATAATCAATACAAACCTCCCTGAACCTCACTTTTATATAGTAAAACTGGGGTTTACAGGGGTAAACCTTATTTTTCTTATTTCTGGTCCAAATGTAGATTGTGGGAAATCGTTCTAAAGGCATTGATGAGGCGGTTCTAACGTCTACCCACAATCTATATTTTGAGCCGAAATATGAAAAATATTTCAATTGTTCATCTGAAAACCTTTTTCTTTTTGAAGGTAAAATTTACAATGTATTTGAATAGGCGTGGTTACGTTATGGCTTTCCACTTGTGACGTTTTCATTAGAATTTTTTATGTTGCTGTTTCTTTCGCATTGGTGTAAAGGATGGGAGGTGTGCGGTTAGTGTATCGATAACTTATCATTGTCTTCACTTCTATTTTTTTCTACAAAAAGTGGGGATTACAGGTGTGTTTCTAACAGGGACTTGTTAACAAGATAGCATGGTGCACGGTAAAAATCTGAAAAGGATTCTTTAGATGCAGCCGAAGGTAATGGTCAGCTTTTGTTACTGTGTAATTTCCGGCGGCGGCGTCCGTCGTCCGTGCACAAAATTTTCTTGTGAACACTTTAGGGGCCACACTTTTGGGGGGTCGTGTCGGTTCAAAAAGTAGTTTAGTAGGTCAAATCTTAGAAACAACAACCTTGTGAACACTCTAGAGGCCACAGTTTTTGTCCGATCATCATCAAACTTGCTCGGAATGGTCATCTAGAAAATATCTGGGTCAAGTTCGAATGTGGTTCATGTACGTCAGCAGGTAAAATCATAGAAAAACCTTGTGAACACTCTGGAGGCCACAGTTTAGTCCAATCATCTTCAAACTTGCTCAGCAAATCTTGACAATATCTGACTTAAGTTCAAATATGGGTAAAGCCGGGTTGAAAAGTAGGTCAGTACATCAAACCATAGTAAATATTGTGAACACTCTAGAGCCACAGTTTTGGTCCAATTATCATCAAACTTGCTCAGAATGATCATTTTGACAATAACTGGTTCTGGTTCGAATACGATTAATGTTGGATCAAAAAATAGGTCAGCAGGTCATTTTGTCATAATGTTTGAACCGTTTGAGATAAAACCTTCATATTTGGCACATCGGTACCTTGAAACAAGGGCTTACCACTCATACAAAAATTATGTTCTGCGACCTTGACCTGTGACCTACTTTATCATAACGTTTGAAGCATTTGAGATAGAGCCTAAACATTTGGTGTGTATGTTCCCTGTGACAAGGGCTTCCCACCCATACAAAAATAAATTGACCTCTGACCATGACATTGACCTTGACTTTGGACCAACTTTGTCATAATTTGAACTATTTGCGATAGAGATTTCATATTTTGCATGTGTGTTCCTTGTGACAAGGGCTTCCCACTTATACAAAAAATGACCTATGACCTTGACTATGACCCGTGACCTACTTTATCATATTTTCGAACCATTTGAGATAGAGCTTACAAAAATTTGGACCTGTGTCCTCGACCTTTGACCTACTTTGTAATAACTTCTAAACCATTTGAGAAGAAGCCTTCATATTTGACACGTAGGTTCCTTGAAACAAGGGCTTCCCACTCATACACTTTTTCTTTTCCTGCAACCTTGACTATGACCCGTGACCTTCTTTATCATTACATTCGAACCATTTGAGATAGAGCCTACAAAAATTTTTGACGTGTGACCTCGACCTTTGACCTATTTTGTCAGAATTTTTGAACCATTTGAGATGGAGCCTTCATATTTGGCACGTATTTCCTTGAAACAAGGGCTTTCCACTCATACAAAAAATTTAGTCCTGCAACCTTTACCTTGACCTGTGACCTTATCTATCATAACGTTTGAAGCATTTGAGATAGAGTCTAAATATTTGGTATGTATGTTTCCTGTGACAAGGGCTTCCCACCATACAAAATCAATTGACATTTGACCTTGAAATTGACCTTGTTTTTGACCTACTTTGTCATAATTTGAACCATTTGAGATAGAGCCTTCATATTTGGCATGTATGTTCCTTGTGACAAGGGCTTCCCACACATACAAAACGTTTGAACTGAGACCTTGACTTTTGACCGTCTTTGCCATACTTTTCTACCTTATTTTCTCCTTGTGACAAGGGCTTCCCACACATACAAAAAATTTTCAACTAAGATCTTGACCTTTGAACGTCTTTGCCATAATTTTCTACCCGTTTAAGATAGGGCCTTCATACTTAGCATGTAGGTCTCTTGTGACAAGGGCTTCCTATTTATACAAAATTGACCGATGACCTTGACTATGAGCTGTGACCTACTTTATCATATTTTTGACCTGTGCTCTCGACCTTTGACCTACTTTGTCATAACGTTTAAACCATTTGGGATGGAGCCTTCACATTTTGCATGCAGGTTCCTTGTGACTAGGGCTTTCCACTCATACAAAGTTTTGACCTGTGACCTTGACATGTTACCTACTTTATCATAACTTTTGAACCATCCATTTCTGGTATGTTAGTTCTTTGTGACAAGGACTACCCACCCATACGTAAGTTTCAACCTGTGACCTTGGCCTTTGACCTACTTTGTCATAACTTTTGAATCGTTGGATAGAACCTTCATATTGGGCATGTAGGTTCCTTGCGACAATGGCTTCCCGCTCATACAAAATGTTTTGACCTTTGACATTGACCTGTGACCCACTTGGTTATAACTTTTGAACTATTTGAGATAGGGTCTTTATATTAGGTATGTACAGACCAGCTACCGGTAATAACCCATTTTTTGTTTCGCGGAGAAACCGCCTAACGCGAAATCGGCTATTTTCTCCGCAAAACTGCGTTAAAAGATAAAATGAGCGAGAAATTGCTCGCTGCAATTTATCCCGGTTTCGCGGGGAAAATTCTCGGAGATTCTCAGCGACAATTTGACCGATCGCTTTCATTGAAGATGAAATTACCCGCGTTTCGCGGAGAAAAAAATACAACTGGGCTTACGTCAAATTTTCGGCTCATTATTATTTCTTCGTTTGTTTGGCGTTGTTTTTTGTAAACGAAGGCAAATGGTAGTCATTGTTAAATCATAATCAAATATTCTTTCATGTTACACAGTTTCATTTTAGTAATTCATTTCTCATTTGTATAATCCCTTTTTAAAAGTCTCATGACAACTTTCATTCACATCACGAAAATACGCCTATTTATTTGTTACCCGCTTTTACCCCACTTTTAACTGGGGTTTACAGGGGTATACATTATTTATCTAATTTCTGCTCACATAGATTGTGGGTACTCGTTAGAACCGCCTCGCCGGGTCATTTTAAAGTGTACCATAAATCTTGAGCAGAAATATGAAAAAATGCCAAAATTTTTATCAGAAAATTTTTCTGTTTTTAGTGGTAAAATTTTACAATATATTTGAATAGGAGAGTTCTCATGAGTCGTACATGTAGGTTATAAACACCATAATGATGGGTGACATTTATCAAAAGCTCAGCTTGATGAAATAGATGGGTTGCATGATGCTTCCACGCAGAGCTGAAACCGATCCGCATGCGAGTACTGGTAAACCGCTTACAGGATCTTAGCCTGCCCAGGCAAAGTGGTGCGAGTCGGACCGTCAGTGCTTATAAACCCTGTTGGTTTCATGGGGTGGCAGGGCTTGAGATGTCATTTCATCTCAATGTCGGGTAAAAGTCCCACAAAATTGGAAGCGACATATCCTTTACAGTGTTGACGGGGATTTTAAACCTCAAACAAACAAAACCAAAAGCTCAGATTCGCCTCATTTATTTATGATTACAAACTGTCAAATTGGTACAGCAAGCGGTGCTTTGAATGCAAAGTTAGTGACCAGTTAACGAGGAACACATGAATTCCACCGCTAGGTCTATGTCGCGGACGAACGGACGAAAAACCAGACACCTATATCGCGCCATGCTTCATACAGGTGCGTTAAAAAGGAAATGCTACTTTGCATTTGCACGCATTATTTGCGCTACCAAGTCTCCTTCCCCGACCTCTCACCCACCCCTAACTAATAAATACGCTTTAAGGATGCCCGTTATCCTCGGGGCACGGCACTTTCAAGATTATTTCACTTATTTCGAACGGACCGCTAATCAGAGTTGAGCTAAAACCGGAGTAAGATCACCTTCTGTTGCAGATCTTGGCGTCTCATATGTGGCCCGAGCGAGGCGCAAACCACAGCGGAGAGACCTAATGACCCCATGGTTAACCCTTTTTGTACCAAATGGAATCTTCCTCCTTATATATACAGGAGTCCATTTTGAAACTAAGGGGTGTCAGGCTGTTTTTTTCTTAAAAAAAAAAATAGTTCGAGAAATGGCTTAACGTTTTGCAAACAGTGTAGGCCCTGATCAGACGCCGCGTTCCGTGGTGTCTGATCTGGGCCTGCAATGTTTGCCAAGGTACCCCTTTATGGGGTTTCTGGTACTGAACGGGTTATGAGTCAGCGCTCTTACCCATTAGGACACGGGGGCCAGTTACATTCGGGGTGTACAGTAGACTTAACAAGATACATGTACCCAAGTTGCATGTCTGTACGAACTTCACTAATTATCTTGGAGAATTTTGTAGTTCTGCTCCAAGTTAGACATCAGACTTATATGCAGCCTTGGAATGCTTGCCGCGCAATTTCCCCATATCAACCCTTTTCGTACCAAATGGAATCTTCCTCCTTATATACAGCATGAGTCCATTTCTAAATTTAGGGGTTTCTTGTTGTATTTTCTTCAAAATTTATTTGGAAAATGGCCGAACTTTTTGAAAACAGTGTAGGCCCTGATCAGACACCGCAATCTCCGGCGTCTGATCTCGGCCTGCACTGTTTGCCACGGTACCCGTTTAGGGGTTTCCAGTCTAGAATGGGTTAATGTACATGTATGAGCAAAATTGAATTGTAAAGTCAAGGAACACAAGCGGGCCTCCGTGACCTACTCTAAAACATTAGATCTCTCACTCGGGCTACATGTGAGCTTAAGTGTAAGCATCAGTGATGTTTAATTACTCGCAGTGTAAGAAAAAGATCAACCAAAATGTAGAGTGATATCGGCGCCCACACATACATGTACAAGCAGGATCCCCGTTATTATATACATTGAGTTTGATTTTTCTAAAGTATTTACTTGGGGAAAAAAATAAATGCTCCCAATATGGTGAACCGATTGAAAATCAACAGTTTTCAATTTATGAAGCGTTTACAAAACAGTAAAAAAAGGAAACAGAACACATTCATCATGTTCATACTGCGTTGTACAGTGCATAAGATGCAAATCATTATGATAACAGCCGGATCAAAATCATACTTTACGATCGCTTGAGTTGTCGATCTTTGTACAAAGAACATGCATTTAGTTATATGCTTCAAACATTGTGTACCAAATTTAATGCACGAAAAAAAATACATGAACATGAACAAATATACATGTAGGAATAGGCAGAATTCGCGGGGAAACACCGTGAATGACTTCACCTGTACTTATTGGCTTTCTCCGAGAAAAAGCGATGATCGCGGAGAAATTTCGCGGCGTTTCGCGGAGAAATTAACCGCTTTGAAACGTGAAATGTTTTTCTTCTCGAAGAAATATCTCGCTTGTTCTCCGAGAAAAGAAGCCTATTACCGCGGAGAAAAAGAAAATGGGGGTTATTACCGGTAGCTGGTCTATATGTTCCAAACCATACAAAAATTTTAACCTGTGACATTGATCTTGACCTGTACCTATTTATCAATTTTTTCTAACCATTTGAGATAGAGCCTTCATATTTTGCATGTATGTTCCTTGTGACAAGGGCTTCCGTCTTATACAACAATTTTGACCTGTGACATTGACCTTGTCCGGTGACCTACTTTGTCATAACATTGAATCATTTGAGACAGCGCCTTCATATTTGGCATGTAGTTTCCTTGTGGAAAGGGCTTCCCACTAAAAAGACTTTACCTCTGACCTTGGCCATGACGTGTGACCTACTTTATCATAGATGTAAAGACTTTATCATAGCCAAAGGGAAAGAAACACAAACATGAAGCGACCAGACCATAATGGAAACCTAAACATAGGAAGGCCATAAGGACAGTTACAGGCACCAACCAACATTACCTTGAATTAGACCTCTCTAATTCTCAATAAGCCTTTACGTTGGAACCGTCATAGAATCTGAGGCCTGACCCACCGGCATGCAATTAAAGAGGGAAGCAAAGTTGCCAACCGTGATTGGGTTAACTACCATGCATGCAGTCTGTCGTATAACATACATGTAGTACCCAATCTTTTTATATCGAAGAATGATTTTACGAAATTGGGTGCTGAAGTCATTGCGGTTATATATTTTTCTGAATTTCTATACTAAGTCACCATAAAATTCGGGTTCCGATAGATCTTGTTGCAGAAGAGATTTAAGTCCAATATTGAATTTTGAAATTCAATCAGAATGGCGTCTATAAAATTTTGAAAATGCTTTGCGAAGTTTATGGTACCGATAACCCTGATTAAGAAGTTTAGCCGTTTATAATTTATTACGAGTTTTTAAGTCCGATACATGACTATTCTATCTGTTGTTTTTTCAATCACTAGTTTGATCGGTTTCGGCTCTGCGCCGAAGCAACATGCCGACCAATCTATTTCTCCGAGCCCCGATGGGCGTGGGTGCAACAACATGAGGCCTAAAAAATAGCCGTCTTTCCGTTAACCCGACCAACCCTGCTCTCAGACCCCTCGACTCTACTTCAATAAAAGAACAAAATAAAAAGTTAAAACACCGACCCTACCATTCTCATTTTCCGACCCTACTCATTGCCGTCTTTGCATTTTAATTTCGCGTTTTAAATACATTTTTGTAGTTGTTGACATTTAGTACCTTCCAAAATACAGAGCTGACTTTTTTGAGCATCTAAACTGAATTATGATGTACAGTGCAAGTCTCAACATGACATTTTTATTAGCAAAATACCTGTACAAAAACAAAAACACATAAAAAATACAAGCCCTACCCTGTTGATTGTTTTTATCGGAGGAAAATAATAATAATAATAATAATGTTTCTGCTATCTATCGACCAATTTTGTTTTCAGCATGTTAGTAGAAATACATCTATATTTTTACGCCTGATTTAAAAGCAAACACACAATGGACACGGAGTTAGATAAAATAGAAGTGGAGGCAATGATCAGGCATCGATATTATTAAAGCCTGCAGCATAGTGCGGTCGCAATAAAGGGTATTATACCTTTTTTCGTCATTTCTCATTTACAACGAGTCAATATTATTATACCAACTGCAGAACCTGTCTTCTTACTTCGTCCCTGAGTACTGGTAAACCGCTTAGAGGATTTAAGCCTGCCCAGGCAAAGCGGTGCGAGTTGGACCGTCCATGCTTATAAACCCTATTGGTTTCATTGGGCGACAGTGCTTGAGATGTCATTTCATCTCAATGTCGGGTAAAAGTCCCACAAAATCTGAAGCAACGTCTCCAAAATGACCTATACAGCGTTGACGGGGACGTTAAACCTCAAAATCTTACTTCGACCCGAGCGTGGCTCGTGGTTAAAACAACTTACCCACAAATCCAATTGAATACCACACTCAAACTCAGTCATTTGAATCTGTCGATAGAGAAAGCACTTATATAAGCACCTACAACAAACACACCAAAGATATAACAATCTGCATTAGAACGACTGTCTTGGAACAGTCAGCAGTAGACCACGTAGGGGCGTTTCAGGTTCTGTCTAAAAGTTCATGAGATTTCAACTCTCGCATTAAATTCTGACATATTATCTTGCATAACGACAATAAAATAATCATCCGCCAATTAGGCTTAATCAGGGTGTAAGGGTTTCCTTGTAAACAAAGAAGTCTATTTATATGTATCGCTTTATTTACATTAGACTGTGGAACAAATCTAACTGTTGTCAATGGGTATATTAATTTTACTGGTTCTGCCACGACATACGGGGAAACCTTGCCTGTGACATGTGACATAGGGTATGAATCAATAAATGGGCCAACTACAAAATGTCAGTCAAGTGGAAATTGGGAGCCCGTCACTTGTGAAATTATTGGTAAGTGCATTTATTTTCCAGGGTCTATTAAATTCATCACGAAAACATGCCTGTATAATTTTACCCCCCTTGAGCCCAACTTTTATATAGTGAAACTTGCGTTTACAGGGGCGTACTTACTTTTCTTATGTCTGCTCTTTAATATAGATTGTGGGTACTCCTTAGAACAGCCTCATCGAGACGGTTATAACGATTAGCCAAAATCTATATTGTCATCAGAAATAAGTTTACAGTGTATTTGTATAGGCGTGTTGTCGTTATGGTCTACATATTCGCAAAATGAAAACCAGGAACAACCACGGTCATTTGTTTACGATTAAACGATTTACTAAAAAACCAACCAGACCTCAGTTTACGATTAAACCTGTTCTTTGCTATTATGAGTCTTGAAGTCTAAGATCTTGAAACAAGAAGTGTTGTTTTATCAAATCAGCTAACACAAGAGTCCGGATAAGTAAGTCTGCACAGACTGATCAGTATGTCTTTGTTCGTAAATGGCTGACCTGGACTATATTTCTTACCAGGGGTAAAAGAGATATAGAGCGGACATAAAATTCAAACTTGTGGTTTTCTTTGTGACCTTCACATTGAGTTTTTATAGTTGAATTTTAGTTTATGCACCTCATCTCACCTAGGCAAATATTTGACCAAATTGTAATGAAAATCATCCCATGGGTAACGGAGATATGGGACGGACAAAAATACAAGGCTCATACGTCTCACCTTCAACTGTGACCTTGGCCTTGAGTCCACATGTTTTTATGTGTTCTGCACGCCAGCTCATTGGGGTGAATATTTGACAAAAGTGTAATGAAAATCTATGAAAGGGTTCATGAGAGGAAAGCGTTCATGAGATATGGAGCGGAAAAGAAAGTGTTACAGACAGATGGCTCAAACACGTGCCCTTCATTTGTGACATTCGCCTTGTGTCGACATGGTTAAATTAGAGGTTCTGCACATTATCTTCTTTAGCCAAACATTTGACCAAAGTTTAATGAAAATCCTTCCCGGGTAAAGGAGATATGGAATGGACAAAAACTTAAAGGCTCAAATATTTTGCCTTCAGCTATGAACTTGGCCTTTAGTCGACATGGTTTATTTGACAAAAGTGTAATGAAAATCTATGAAAGGGATATGGAGCGGAAAAGAAAGTGTTACAGACAGATGGCTCAAACACGTGACCTTCATTTCTGACCTTCGCCTTGTGTCGACATGGTTAAATAAGAGGTTCTGCGCATTATATTACTTAGGCAAACATTTGACCAAAGTTTAATGAAAATCCTTCCTGGGTAAAGGAGATATGGAATGGACAAAAAATTAAAGGCTCAAACATTTGGCCTTCAGCTGTGAACTTGGCCTTTAGCTGTCATGGTTTATGGTTTATTTATAGAATCTGCACATCAGCTCACTTAGGGGAATATTTGACCAAAGTTTAATGAAAATCTTTAAAAAGGTTCATGAGATATTGGGCGTACAAGAAAGTGTTACCGACAGACAGAAGGACAAATGGACAGACGGACAGACGATAGCCATTTCTATAATCCTCGCTCCGCTTCGCGGCGGGGGATTAATGGTATGTACATTTAAAGTGACGTTGCAGAAATATGTTAGTTTTCTGTGGCTCTCTCGAACTACGATAGTTTCCATTATATCTAGTTTTAACATACGATTAGTTTGCCCAACAAACTGCATACCACAATTTGCAGCACGTCGGATCATAACGCATATTAAATCCGTCGACTTTCAGGTCTATTTAGTTAACTACCGAAAATCGGCTACCGTTTACAGATGTAGAAACGGTAGACACAGTACATAAATGCATACAACACCTAGACGTCTTAGCATTGGACTTAGAATACTTAGATACATTCCACTTCTTTTGAATGGATCGCTATATTTTCAAAGGACACGGTTAGGCTAATTCAAAGATTATTACGAAATATACTCACTGCTTCACTAAAATTAATTAAATAAATTAGATAGTGATATTCATTTCGGTTGTAGTGTGCGGGTATACCGTCAAAAGTAAAGCGATATTCATACCGGTCATTGAAGGAAATAGCATCCATAAGAGCTAAAGTAAAATACTTCAATCTGAAAGAAGGTATAACAAGAGCCCAGAAAATAGCTATGTTTTCAAAAGCCAAGATATCAAACCAGCAATAGTTATACAACGAGATACGAATATCGGTACACTTATAACCCTCAATACAGTAGCTAAAGGAAGTCAATTTAATGAACGATGAAAAGCAATTGCAAACACAATCCCTGAGGATTGGAAAAATAAGAGCATTAAATGAATGTACAGGGAGACCTTTTACAGTCACCACACAATACAAACGAACCAGCCCTGATATGAAAAACAGAAGTGAAGGTCATGATCAGGAATCGACACAATTATCTCACACCTCCCATCCAGGACATCATAATGAAAACGTCACAGGCGGAAAACCAAAATGACAGTTATTTTCTCACAAAGTGGCCAAACGGCTATCCAAGATAACAAGATATATACAATAAACCTAAGAAAAGACGAACAATAAAAATAATAAAGCACGACAGTAGAACCGCCTAAGAAAGGTAAGCCGCCTGGAAACGTAAGTAGAGAAAACTAAGTGGACTTCATCCTCGAAGTATTTGAAAAAAAAAGCTGTAAAGATCTCCAGGTGTCTCAACACGTTCTAACTGTCGTGTTCTCGTCTTTGCTTTTTTAAAGTCATTTCTTTAATTTTAATTGTTGCCATCGATGATACATTGATTAGCTAGCAGGGTTCCATGCGAACCGAGCAGCCAAACAAAACTATGTAAACCGCGGCGGAAGACGAGGGTGGGGCCACGTAAAGCCGATTGTAACCCCCGATAATGAGTACTTGCTTTTGAACTCTTCATAAGTAGTAAAAGAGTTTGCAACACCACCTGCACTCTCACCCACGCCCCCCCCCCCCCCCCCCACAGTGGAATTCGATTCACTGATCGTTCCAAGGCCGTTCTTCTGTCGCGTTTTATTTTTTATGGTTTGCCTTTTGAGTAGTGTATCGCTTACATTATTTTGTTTTGGATGGGCAGTTGGCCATTTTGTGCGAAAGAAACTGTCCTTTTGGCCTTCCGCTGTTGGCGTTTCCATTAGAGTCTAGTTATTTCATGTTTGTGTTTCTTTCCCTTTGGAGTCACTGATGGGAGTTATGGGTGAATTGAATCGATTCCTGATCATTGCATTCACTGCAATCTTGATCAAGTCAGAGTGAGTCACAACATACATTTTCGGCTTTGTGGTGTACTCCTTGCTTTCAAAGGATAGAGCATTCTTTCAAAGAACATATTTAACGTCACTTCAGCTGGTGTTAAGGGAATGTGTGGTGGGCGTAAAAGTCTCCCTGCCCTTTAGTATAGTGTAGATTATATACTAGGATTCATTCATAACGTACAACTAGTACTATACCTCAAATTTTAATTGATTCACAATTATTTCCAGCATTTGATCACGTTTATTGAACTATTATTAACTTATCCACAGACGCACTGCAAAGTTCTAGCATTTCGTTGCACGCAGAGATACGGAGACTCGAATAAGTCCACACACCCGAAAATTCAAAATCACATATCCTTATACCTGGTAGGTCCGACATTAGCATCAAGTGTCGCTTGGCAGACAGTTTCCTCAGATGTTCTGAATCGGTCGCGTAATTGACACAAAGCAATATACCGGTCCTGCTGACGTGTAGTAACACATTCATGTCCAGGGCGTGTTCTATTGTCCACAGACCCCGTAGCGCTGTGCCTTTCAACCAATCGAGCATTGTAGTACGCGAACAACCATTACGATCTGCAACTTGGCGGTGTGAAAACCAGCCTTCAGCCATACCGAGGGCACGATGACGATCGACGTTACTTAGACGTCCCATTGGCTTGTTCTTATGAAATGTTTGGCTGCCTTTTAACGTTAAGAATGCGGACCTTATAATGACAGTAAAGAAAGTGCCAAACATATCGTGATTATGAAAATTTTGCAAATTTTCAATTTTGCACGTGCACATTCACATCATGAAATCATGCAGTATTCGTGTCAAACAAACTCATGTTTCGGTGACAACTTTGCGATACCGTATTGATCAGTTAAAGAAGTCAGTCATTTTCACCCTAAAGTAAAGAAATCAAAATTCTAAACGTGGTGCGTTTTCATTGAATCTGAGTATGTTTTCTTGTCCTTTGGCGTCAGTGATTCCGAAGTTGAATTTTGAAAATATTTGAGGGTCACTGATGAGGCTTAATTGGCCAAAACTAGCTAGTCTAGTCCAGGAAACATGCACACTCTAAACTTTTCAGTTATGTGATGAATTTCTTGCTTCCAAAGGACACCCCATTTATAGAAAATATGTAATGTCGCTACATGTTGTGTTAAGGGAATGTGTAGTGGCCGTAAAAAGTCTAACTGCCCTTCATCATTGTATGCATTATATTTTACGGGTTGGTTGGGGTCACTGATTCCATTGTGGAATTTTGAAAATATTTGAGGCTTAATTGGTCGAAACAAGCTAGTCTGGCCCAGAAAACATGCACGCTCTAAACTTTTCAGCTCTGTGGTGTATCCCTTGCTTCCAATGAACAATCCTTTTATAGAACATATTTGCCGTTTATGGAACATAGTGATAACAAGGAACGTGTTACAAATAGAGAACGTTGCCCTATCAATTTGAGAATCTTCATTAGCATCCATCAATTTATAACACTGTTAACGCCTTCTTCCGTACACATGTAAAGAATTCAATTTCAACTATATCAAAATTGGCTACAAAAGATATATAAAGCTGTGAGATGAAGAGGACTGCGAAATTTAACTGCAACAACAAAATATTTTATGTCAGTTGCAGTGAAGCAAAAACATAAAGATCTTATTAACAAAGCTGCAAGTCATCCTACTTAGTAATAGTGTATACTAGGAAAACTTAGGAAAAGTGTGGTAAGAGAAAATGAAAGACTGAACATGACCATTAAAATTGTTGATTTGGCCGTTAAATGGCAAATCAAACAGCCGACAATGGCACATATTTACCTTTACCTTTAAACTCGCATTTGTAGATTGTGGGGACACATCGGTCATAAATGGAGCAGCTACGTTTTCTGCTGGAACAAAATACCAGGATGTTGCAGCAGTTCACTGCCATAACGGTTATCATATCAATGGTACTGGGACTATCACGTGTCTGTCGAGTGGATTGTGGAGCACAGACACTAATTGTGTACCAAAAGGTATGTGCTACATAGTTTATACGTCTTAAAACCGACAAAACTGATAAAAGCCCGGAAACAGCAATACCCCCCAAAAAACGACAAAGATTCAAAGCTACACATAGATCAACATGTAAACTTAAGGAGTCTGGTTTGTTTTTATTTTCTGATTAACCTATCAGTTTTGTTAAAACAAAGGCTACTTGAATTATTGAGTGTTCACATAAAGGTATATGATTTAGATGATTTAATGTGGATCTCCAACCACATACAAATACCGAGCATTCACAATTAATAATTATACTATCTGAATTATTGAGATTCTATCTAATGGTATTAACAGCGAAGAATAGGGCAAACTTTTGTAACTTTCACACATAGTCGTCTCACAGGAATTGCTATACCTTTTCTTAGTCATTCATTAGCGGAATGTACATGTACTTTTAATAAATTTCATTCCACTTACATTGATTGGCATTGGATCCAGTGTAACAGATAAAGGGTGAACATTGTGAGGAATAAATACAGCTTTCTGATGTTCAACGGTATGGAGAAACTCTCAAGCGAGTGTGTGTGGTCGGGGTGGGGGTAAATTCTTGTTTTGTCATGTTTCTACTCTAAAAAGAAAAAAAATGTATTCATTTTAAGTAGATCCTTTATCCGAAGTTATCGTACCAGAATGTCCAAGAATGATAGAAAATGGTCCAGTTATAGTCGTTTCCCTTTACTACATTATCACTGCCAGACATTTTCATGGTTACAAAATACTGCTTTATTACATGTCCGATCTAAGTTTCGCTTCCCCATAGTTGTCATTTTCCCAACAATTTGGTAATTGAGACAATCAAATATTACAGCAAGCCTACACGCTACTTCAAATACCCCGACAACAAAGATATAAAAACACAGAAAGCAAAGTATAAATAACCAAACATACTTTAAACAGTTGATTAACCCGTCGGATGGAAACAAGATGTATTGCTTTTTAAAGACAGTCTAGATCCAGCTGATCAGGATCTATACTGTGTTCTATTTTGGTTTGAATATAACTGGACCATTTGCAGTTACAACCGAAACCAAGCAACAGGAATTGCTGACAATAGAGAGACGTGTAGCATATTTATATATTCAGCATATTGGCGAGATGAGGGTTAACTAATGAAAGTTTTGTACATTAGATTGTGGTAGTGATCTGGTTATTCTCAATGGATATGTTAACTTTACTGGTGGTCTCACGACATTCGGGGAAACGTTGCCTGTGGTATGTGACACAGGCTATGAAGCAAGAGATGGACCAACTACACAGTGCCAATCAGATGGAACATGGGAGCCAGTAACTTGTGAAATCATCGGTATGTACATTTACATATTAGACGATAAGAAAAACAGAAGTGAAGGCAGTGATCAGAAATCAATACAATTACCTCACATCTCCTCTCTCCAATATATCGAATGAAAGAAACAGGAATAAAAATTAACTTCACTTAAATGAAAGACAACTCTCAACTCTCCTACAATATATTGACTGAAAGAAACACGAATAAAAATTTACTTCACTTAAATGAAAGACACCTCACATCTCCCCTCCAATATATCGAATGAAAGAAACACGAATAAACATTAACTTCACTTAAATGAAAGACACCTCTCATCCCCCATACAATATATTGAATGAAAGAAACACGAATAAAAACTAACTTCATTTAAATGAAAGACGCCACAAGCTCAAAGTCAAAAAAGGGAAAGTATAAAACCCGCGAGTAACGGTCGGGAGCCGGGAGTAAAATCCGGGAGTAAATTTCGACAATAGAATAAAGGTATTAAACGTTCACTTATCTGGATAAAATTTCGACCAAATGCAGAATATAGACTCTTTTTTAATAATAATAATAATAATACTAATAATAATAATAATCGACCTTATTTATAGAGGGTAACACATTTAGTACAAGTACTAATCTTCCTTGTGGCCCTCTTTTCCTGGGTAGGAACCAGTACTAAGCAATGTGGATAAAGTTTCTTGCTGAAGGAAACAACACGTGGCGCTTGCGAGGATCGAACCGGCTACCTCTCGATCTCAAATCCGATGCTTTACCACTGCACTGTGCTTAAAATGCATATAAGAATTTTCATTGTTATTAAGTAATTAGCAATTTATGAACCGAAATATATGACCATGTCGGAAAATATGGAGCCGGGAGTACCTTGTGCGGTATTGACGATGTAAAGCATTTTGCAAAATATGTTCAGTCTGGGTTTGTTACAAGACTTACTTTATGTATTGTTAATTAAAAACATATCAGAGATGATAAAAATGTAAAAATAAAATTATTTCATCGCGCCGACTAGTATATAATTGACCCGGGAGTAGGCTGGGAGTAATTACTGGCTTGAAATCGATGCAGATTTGCCTTGTTCTCGGCCTGAATGTTCATATCACATACATTGTATTTCTTAAATGTTTGTCAGAAGAAAAGTCTAAATGCAGTATGGAGTATTTATTTACTTGTGATATCGGGACTCACCACCCATCCAACCCATCACCCCTCCCCCACCACATGCCCTGTTCCTGCGCCTATGAATAAAGAGGCTTTTGATTATGTATTCCAGGAACATTTATATTTTGAAAGCTGGCGCTATTTGTTTTATAAAAAATACAGATAAATAAATAAATATATAAATACTGCATCTCCACTTTTCTTCTGACATATGTTTAAGAAATGTAATGTGTGTGACATAGGCAATAAGGCAAATCTGCACCGATTTCAGGCCAGAAATGACTCCCGGCCTACTCCCGGGTCAATTATTTACTAGTCGGTGCGATGTAATAACTTTATTTATACATCTTTCTAATATCTGATATGTTTTTAATTGATAATATATAAAGTAATTATTGTAGCAACCCCAGACTGAACATATTTTGCAAAATGCTTTACATCGTCGATACCGCAAAAGTTACTCCCGGTTCCAAATTTTGCCAAGTGGTCTTATATTTCGGTTCATATCTTGAAAATTGCTTAATACAAATGAAAATTCTTATATGCATTTTAAAGAAGAGTCTATATTCTACATTTGATCCAAATTTTATTTAGATAGGTGAATGTTTAATACCTTTATTCGATTGTCAAAATTTACTCCCAGAATTTACTCCCGGCTCCCGGCCGTTACTCCCGGGTTTTATACTTTCCCGCCAAAAGATTTTACCTGGCTACAATCCTCGCCATTGGTTCTGTCATGGTTTAGACAAACAATTTGTTCAGCCTGCATGAAGGATTTCTAACATATGATAATATAAAAATCTGAGAACTACAGATATGAAACAACGATACGGACTTAACTGCATGAAATAACCGAAATGCAGGAGCAAAAGAAAACCAACAATAGGACTCTCGACCTGAGGGACAGAGCAACAGACACCAACCGGCATTACCTAAATTAAATAAGTCTTTGAGCTAGTGGTGTCATAGAATCTGAGGCCCGACCCGCCGGCGTGCTAAGAGGGAAGCAAAGATATCAACCGTGATTGGGTTAATCACCAAGCATGCAGTCTGTCGTATAATCTCGTTACAGTGAACCCGAACTTCGGGTATTGCGACTAGGTAAGACACAAAACGACTTGCTTAGTAACACAGACTAACCCATTGTATACTAGTGGACTCGTCCATTGCTGTATGATTGACAAGTCCATTTGTCATATAAGGGGTGTCAGGCCTACTTTTTTTCGTTTTTATTCTATTTTTGATGGAAAATTCTGTAAGCAAATAGTGCAGGCCCTGATCAGGCGCCGTCTGATCTTGGCCTACACTGTTTGCCAAAGTACCCCTTGATGGGTTTCCCGCATGCAGTGGGTTATGGAACAAAACTGTTAATATTAAAACTAAATAAGCTTATTGCTTCCGTTCTAATCCTATATTGTTTTATCATTTCTGTGTTGTATTTGAAAACATTATTCGTTTGAAATAAATATGTTAAAACCAACACAGACCAGCAAGAGTCTTGAAATATTAGATATAAACACTAAAGGTATTAACCAAGCAGCGACGAATTAGGTGCCTATCAGACTGCGGGGATGCGCAGAATGTTCTGCATATTTGTTGTTCTCATGACGGCGTTAGACGGTTGATCCTCAGTGGATTTGTAAATTTTGCTGGTGATCTTACGACATTCAAGGAAATGTTGTCTGTGGTGACACAGGCTACGACGACAGAGACTGACCAACTAGAAAGTGCCAGTCAGATAGGACATGGGAGACAGTCACTTGTAACATCATTGGTATATACATTTTCTTCATTGTCTCAAATGCAGCAACACCAGCGGCCAGGAAAGACACGGAGCAAATCGCCATTCTGAGTCTTTCAGTATTCTGATATGGGAAGCTTTTATTCTGTGTTATTCTTAATGAAAATAGGAAGAACAAGTATACACAGTAACACATAAACATAGCCACCCAAATCGTAAGAACAAGTATACACAGGAACACATAAACATAGCCACCCAAATCGTAAGAACAAGTATACACAGGAACACATAAACATAGCCACCCAAATCGTAAGAACAAGTATACACAGGAACACATAAACATAGCCACCCAAATCGTAAGAACAAGTATACACAGGAACACATAAACATAGCCAACCAAAGCCACATAAGCACAGATAGAAGAAACAGAAAAAACTTAGTGACTTAAAGAAACGCGCTCGTGCAAAGAGCAATGGCTGGTGGCGACAGGGAGCTCAATGCTCACTTTTATAGTGCTGCCTCACTGAAGTATCATGTCCCAGACACATTACATGATACCACACCCAGTTACATTATCCTGACACTGGGTCGACCAGTCCGAGCTCTACCCCGTAAATCTGAGTGCCAAGCGAGGAGTAACTAGTACCATTTTTAACGACTTTGGTATGTCGCGGCCCGGGATCGAACCCGTGACCTCCCGTTCCCCGGAGCGAACACTCTACCAACTGAGTTATCGGGGCCGGTTAAGCACAGATAGAAGAAAACAGAAAAACTTAGTGACTTAAAGAAACGCACTCGTGCAAAGAGCAAAGGCTATAAGCTTCCGAGGGTTTTAGTTATGATTCCCGTTGTAACCACCTGTATTACTGAAGCTGTTCCAATAATATATTAAGTAGTAAACAAGAGGACCATGATGGTCCTTAATTGCTCACCTGAGGTAAGAGATTTACATCCTTAACACTAAAATTTGACAAGATAGATGCTACGAGTTTTTGACGCTATTATCTTCACAATCTTCATACAGATTGAAGTAAAAACCGTGACCTCTAGAGGCTGTACAATATTTTCAAGGAATTTGACCTAGTGACCTAGTTTCTGACCTGAAAATATCAATATTCGAACTTGACCCAGATATTATCAAGACAAACATTCTGGTAAAGTTTCATGAAGATTGAAGTGAAATTGAAGTCTCTAGAGGGTGAACAAGGATTTCAAGGAATTTGACCTAGTGACCTAGTTTTTGACCTGATATGTTCCATATTCAACCCTGACTCAGATATCATCAAGTCAAACATTCTGGTAAAGTTTCATGAAGTTTTAACCAAAACTTCTGCTTCTAGAGGGTGAACACGGATTTCCAGGAATTTGACCCAGTGACCTAGTTTTTACCTGATATGACCCATATTCGAACTTGACCCAGATATCATCAAGACAAACATTCTGGTAAAAATCCATGAAGATTGAAGCAAAACTGTGGTCTCTAGTGAATGAACAAGGTAAATGTTAACGACGCACGTCACATGATGAATGATGCACGACGCACTTTCGACGGACAAAAGGTGATTTCAAAAGCTCACCTTGAGCTTTGTTCAGGTGAGCTAAAAATTGCGGTCTCTAAGAGTGTAAACAAGGTTTTTCTATGATTTGACCTACTGACCTACGTTTTGAACACACATGACCCATATTTGAACTTGGCCTTGATATTGTAGAGATGATCATTCTGAGCATGTTTGATGATGATTGGACCAAAACTGTGGCCTCTAGAGTGTTAACAAGGTCTTTCTATGATTTGACCTACTGACCTATTTTTTGAACCCACATGACCTACATTCGAACTTGACCTAGATATGTAGAGATGATCATTCTGAGCAAGTTTAATGGTGGTTGGACCAAAACTGTGGCCTCTAGAGTGTTAACAAGGTTTTTCTTTGATTTGACATACTGACCTACTTTTTGATCCCACATGACCCTGTTTGAACTTGACCGAGATATTGTCAGGATGATCAATCTTAGCAAATTTGAGGATGATTGGGCCAAAACTCTAGCCTCTAGAGTGTTAACAAAGGGTTTTCTATGATTTGACCTGCTGACCTACTTTTTGAACCCACATGACCCATCTTCGAACTTGGCCTAGATATTGTAGAGATAATCATTCTGAGCAAGTTTGATGATAATTGGACCAAAACTGTGGCCTCTAGAGTGTTAACAAGGTTTTTCTATGATTTGACCTACGGATTTACTTTTTGACCCATATTCGTACATGACCAAGGTATTGACAGGATAATCATTCGGAGCAAGGTTGAGGATGATTGGACCAAAACTGTGGCCTCTAGTGTCTTAACAATGTTTTTCTATGATTTGACCTGCTGACCTACTTTTTACCCCGAAATGACCCGTATTCGAACTTGACCAAGGTATTGTCAGGATGACTCAAGAGCGTTAACAAGGTTTTTCTTTGGTATGACCTACTGACCTACTGAAAATAGCTATGTTTTCAAAAGCCAAGATATCAAACAAGCAATAGTTATACAACGAGATACGAATATCGGTACACTTATGACCCTCAATACAGTAGCTAAAGGATGTCAATTTAATGAACGATGAAAAGCAATTGGAAACACAGTCCCTGAGGATTGGAAAAATAAGAGCATTAAATGAATGTACAGGGAGTCCTATTTTAGCCACCACACAATACAAACGAAACAGCCCTGATATGAAAATCAGAAGTGAAGGTCATGATCAGAAATCAACACAATTATCGCAAACCTCCCATCCAGGACATCATAATGAAAACGGCACAGGCGGAAAGCCAAAATGACAGTTATTTTCTCACAAAGTGGTCAAACGGCTATCCAAGATAACAAGATATATACAATAAACCTAAGATAATACGAACAATAAAAATAATAAACCACGACAGAAGAACCGCCTAGGAAAGGTAAGCCGCCTGGAAACGTAAGTAGAGAAAACTAAGTGGACTTCATCCCCGAAGTATTTGAAAAAGCTGTAAAGATCTCCAGGTGTCTCAACACGTTCTAACTGTCGTGTCCTGGCCTTTGCCTTTTTACAGTCTCTTCTTTAATTTTAATTGTTGCCATCGATGATACATTGATTAACTAGGAGGGTATTATGCGAACCGAGCAGCCAAACAAAACTATGTAAACCGCGGCGGAAGACGAGGGTGGGGCCACGTAAAACCGATTGTAACCCCCGATAATTAGTACATGCTTTGGAACTCTTCATAAGTAGTAAAATAGTTCGCAACACCACCTACACTCTCTAGCGTATACGTTAGTAGAACTATCGTTTCAAAGATACCAAAATGGGTGCAATGATCTAACCCCCCTCCCTAAATTCTAACGCACATCCAGTATAACAATAACGACTTGCAGCTACGTAAAATCGATTTAAGCCCCCCCCCCCCCCATCCCCCCAGTGGAATTCGTTTCACTGATCGTTCCAAGGCCGTTCTTCTGTCGATTTTATTTTTTATGGTTTTTCTTTTGAGTGTTTGTATCGCTTACATTATTTTGTTTTGGATGGTCAATTTTGTGCGAAAGTAACTGTCCTTTTGGCCTTCCGCTGTTGGTGTTTCCATTAGAGTCTAGTTATTTCTCACCGGCCCCGATAGCTCAGTTGGTAGAGTGTCCGCTCCGGGGAACGGGAGGTCTCGGGTTCGATCCCGGGCCGCGACATACCAAAGTCGTTAAAAATGGTACTAGCTGCTCCTCGCTTGGCACTCAGATTTACGGGGTAGAGCTAGGACTGGTCGATCCAGTGTCAGGATAATGTGACTGGGTGTTGTATCATGTAGTGTGTCTGGGACATGATTCTTCAATGAGGCAGCACTATAAACGTGAGCATTGAGCTCCCTGTCGCAACCAGACACCGTCGTGATATGACTGAAAAATTGTTGAAAGCGACGTTAAACCCGAGTTCACACACACACACACACACACACACACACACACACACACACACACACACTAGTTATTTCAGGTTTGTGTTTCTTTCCCTTTGGAGTCACTGATGGGAGTTATGGGTTAATTGAATCAATTCCTGATCATTGCCTTCACTGCTATCTTGATCAGGTCAGAGTGAGTCACAACATATCTTTTCGGCTCTGTGGTGTACTCCTTGCTTTCAAAGGATAGAGCATTCTTTCAAAGAACATATTTAACGTCACTTCAGCTGGTGTTAAGGGAATGTGTGGTGGGCGTAAAAGTCTCCCTGCCCTTCAGTATAGTGTAGATTATATACTATGATTCATTCAAAACGTACAACTAGTACTATACCTCAAATTTTAATTGATTCACAATAATTTCCAGCATTTGATCACGTTTATTGTATTATTACTAACTTATCAACACACTAATCACAGAGTTGTTGATGATGATTTCGTGTTAGTTGGATATGTATAAAAATCTTAAACAGTTAAATCTTATGAAAAAGTCCAATTTCTTTTAAGAATAAAATAATATTTTCAAAAGGTACATCTTGAAACAATTGTTGCAAAGTGTCAGCTTTGAAGTATAAGTTACGGGACTGTGAAAAGTCTACACATTCAATTAAAATATGTTTCACCTCATCACAGAGTTACAGCATTTCATTGGATGCAGAGATACGGAGACTCGAATAAGTCCACACACCCGAAAATTCAAAATCACCTATCCCAATACCTGGTATGTCCACCATTAGCATCAAGTGTCGCTTGGCAGACAGTTTCCTCAGATGTTCTGAATCGGTCGCGTAATTGACACAAAGCAATGTACCGGTCCTGCTGACGTGTAGTAACACATTCACGTCCAGGTCGTTGTCTTTTGTCCGCAGACCCCGTAGCGCTGTGCCTTTCAATCAATCGAGCATTGTAGTGCGCGAACAACCCATACAATCTGCGACCTGGCGGTGTGAAAACCAGCCTTCAGCCATACCGAGAGCACGATGACGATCGACGTTACTTAGACGTCCCGTTGGCTTGTTCTTATGAAATGTTTGGCTGCCTTTTAACGTTAAGAATGTGGACCTTATAATGACAGTAAAGAAAGTGCCAAACATATCGTTATTATGAAAATTTTGCAATTTTTCAATTTTGCACGTGCACATTCACATCATGAAATCATGCACGCTCTTAACTTTTCAGCTCTTTGGTGTATCCCTTGCTTCCAATGGACAATCCTTTTATAGAACATATTTACCTTTAATGTAACATAGTGGTAATAAGGAACGTGTTACAAATAGAGAACGGTGCCCTATCAATTTGAGAATCTTCATAAACATCCATTAATTTATAACTCTGTTAACGCCTTCTCCCGTATACATGTAAAGAATTCAATTTCAACTATATCAAAATTGGCTACAAAAGATATATAAAGCTCTGAGGTGAAGAGAACTGCGACATTCAACTGCAACAACAAGATATTTTATACCAGTTGCAGTTAAGCAAAAACATAAAGATCTTATTAACAAAGCTGCAAGTCATCCTACTTAGTAATAGTGTATACTAGGAAAACTTAGGAAAAGTGTGGTTAGAGAAAATGACAGACTGAACATGACCATTAAATTGTTGATTGGACCGTTAAATGGCAAATCAAACAACCGACAATGGCACATATTTACCTTTACCTTTAAACTCGCATTTGTAGATTGTGGGGACACATCGGTCATAAATGGAGCAGCTACGTTTTCTGCTGGAACAAAATACCAGGATGTTGCATCAGTTCACTGCCATAACGGTTATCATATCAATGGTACTGGGACTATCACTTGTCTGTCGAGCGGATTGTGGAGCACAGACACTAATTGTGAACCAAAAGGTATGTGCTACATAGTTTATACGTCTTAAACCGAAAAAACTGATAGAAGCCCGGAAACGGCAATACCAAAAAACGACAAAGATTCAAAGCTTACACATAGATCAGCATGTAAACTTAAAGAGTCTGGCTTGTTTTTATTTTCTGATTAACCTATCTGTTTTGTTAAAACAAAGGCTACATGAATTATTGAGGGTTCACATATAGGTATATGATTTAGATGATTTAATTTGGATTTCCAACCACATACAAATATCGAGTATTCACAATTAATAGTTATACTATCTGAATTATTGAGATTCTACTGTGATGGTATTAACAGCGAAGAATAGGGCAAACTTTTGTAACTTTCACACATAGTCGTCTCACAGGAATTGCTATACCTTTTCTTAGTCATTCATTAGCGGAATGTACATGTACTTTTAATAAATTTCATTCCACTTACATTGATTGGCATTGGATCAAGTGTAACAGATATAGAGTGAACATTGTGAGGAATAAATGCAGCCATCTGATGCTCAACGGTATGGAGAAACTCACAAGCGTGTGTGTGTAGGGGGGTGGGGGGAGGGTAAATATTATTTGTCATGTTTCTACTCTAAAAAGACAAAAAACTATTCATTTTTAGTAGATCCTTTATCCGAAGGTATCGTATCAGAATGTCCAAGAATGATAGCAAATGGTCCAGTTATAGTCATTTCCCTTTACTACATTAGCACTGCAAGTCATTTTCATGGTTACAAAATACTGCTTTATTACATGTGCGTTCTTAATTTCGCATGCCCATAGTTGTCATTTTCCCAACAATTTGGTAATTTAAACAGAACCATGATGCGATTGTCAGTAATGGCCACAATCATATATTACAGCCAGCCTACACGCTACTTCAAATACCCCAACAACAAAGATATAAAAACAGTGAAAGCAAAGTAAAAATACCCCCAACATACTTTAAACAGTTGATAAACCCGTCGAACGGAAACAAGATGTACTTCTTTTAAAGACAGTCTAGATCTAGCTGATCAGGATCTATACTGTTTTCTATTTTGGTTTGAATATAACTGGACCATTTGCATTTACAAAGAAATCAAGCAACATGAATTGCTGACAATAGAGAGACGTGTAGCATATTTATATATTCAGCATGGCGAGATGAGAGTTAACTTATGAAAGTTTTGTACATTAGATTGTGGTAGTGATCTGGTTATTCTCAATGGATATGTTAACTTTACTGGTGGTCTCACGACATTCGGGGAAACGTTGCCTGTGGTATGTCACACAGGCTATGAAGCAAGAGATGGACCAACTACACAGTGCCAATCAGATGGAACATGGGAGCCAGTAACTTGTGAAATCATCGGTATGTACATTTACCTATTAGACGATAAGAAAAACAGAAGTGAAGGCAGTGATCGTATTGACCTCACATCTCCCCTCCAATATATCGAATGAAAGAAACGCGAATAAAAATTAAATTCACTTAAATGAAAGACGCCATAAGCTCAAAGCCAAAAGATTTTACCTGTCTACAATCCTCGCCATTGGTTCTGTCATGGTTTAGACAAACAATTTGTTCAGCCTGCATGAAGGATTTCTAACATATGATAATATAAAAATCTGAGAACTACAGATATGAAACAACGATACGGACTTAACTGCATGAAATAACCGAAATGCAGGAGCAAAAGAAAACCAACAATAGGACTCTCGACCTGAGGGACAGAGCAACAGACACCAACCGGCATTACCTAAATTAAATAAGTCTTTGAGCTAGTGGTGTCATAGAATCTGAGGCCCGACCCGCCGGCGTGCTAAGAGGGAAGCAAAGATATCAACCGTGATTGGGTTAATCACCAAGCATGCAGTCTGTCGTATAATCCTGTTACAGAGACTTCGGGTATTGCGACTAGGTAAGACACAAAACGACTTGCTTAGTAACACAGACTAACCCATTGTATACTAGTGGACTCGCCCATTGCTGTATGATGGACAAGTCAATTTGTCATATAAGGGATGGCATGCCTATTTTTTCGTTTTTATTAGCTCACCTGTCACGTAGTGACAAGGTGAGCTTTTTGGATCACTTTTTGTCCGTCGTGCGTCCGTGCGTGCGTATGTCAGTGCGCCCATAAACTTTTCTTGTGAACACACTAGAGGTCACAGTTTTGGGCCAATCTTCATCAAACTTAGTCAGAATGATAATTATGACAATATCTCGGTCAAGTTCGAATATGGGTCATGGCAGGTCAAAAGGTAGGTCAGTAGGTCAAATCAAAGAAAAACCTTGTGAACACTCTAGAAGCCAAAGTTTTGGGCCGATCGCCATCAAACTTGCTCAGAATGATCATCTTGACAATAGCTCGGTCAAGTTCGAATATGGGTTATGCCGATTCAAAAAGTAGGTCAGTAGGTCAAATCATAGAAAAACCTTGTGAACACTCTAGGGGCCACAGTTTTGGTCCGATCGTCATCAATCTTGCTCAGAATGATCGTCTTGACAATATCTGGGACAAGTTGGAATATGGGACATGTCGGGCCACAAAGTAGGTCAGTAGGTCAAATCATAGAAAAACCTTGTGAATACACTAGAGGCCACAGTTTTGGTCCGATAATCATCAACCTTGCTCAGAATGATTATCTTGACAATACCTCGGTCAAGTTCGAATATGAGTCATGTCGGGTCAAAAAGTAGGTCAGTATGTCAAATCAGAGAAAAACCTTGTGAACATACTAAAGGTCACGGTTTTGGTCCGATCATTATCAAACTTGCCCAGAATGATCATCTTGACAATATCTCAGTCAACTTCGAAAATGGGTGTTGTCGGGTCAAAAAGTAGGTCAGTAGGTCAAATCATAGAAAAACCTTCTGAACACCTTAGAGGCCACAGGTTTGGTCCAATCATCATCAAACTTGCTCAGAATGAGCATCTTGATAATATCTTGGTCACGTTCGAATATGGGTCATGTCGGGTCACAATGAATGTCGGTAGGTCAAATCATAGAAAAACCTTGTGAATACACTAGAGGCCACAGTTTTGGTCCAATCATCTTCAAACTTGCCCAGAATGATCATCTTGACAATGTCCCAGTCACGTTCGAATATGGGTCATGTTGGGTCAAAAAGTAGGTCAGTAAGTCAAATCAGAGAAAAACCTTCTGAACACACTAGAGGCCACAGTTTAAGTTCGATCATCATAAAACTTGCCCAGAATGATCATCTTGACAATATCTCTGTCAAGTTCGAATACGGGTCATGTCGGGTCATAGGAAGGTCAGTAGGTCAAATCATAGAAAAACCTTGTGAACACACTAGAGGCCACAGGTTTGGTCCACTCATCATCAAACTTGCTCACAATGAGCATCTTGATAATATCTTGGTCACATTCGAATATGGGTCATGTCGGGTAACAATGTAGGTTGGTAGGCCAAATCATAGAAAAACCTTATGAACACACTAGAGGCCACAGTTTTGGTCCGATCATCATCAAACTTGCTCAGAATGATAGTCTTGACAATATCTCGGTCAAGTTCGCATATGGGTCATGTCGGTCAAAAAGTAGGTCAATAGGTCAAATCGTAGAAAAACCTTCTGAACACACTAGAGGCCACAGTTTAGGTTCTATCATCACAAAACTTGCCCAGAATGATCATCTTGAAAATATCTCAAGTTTGAATACGGGTCATGTCGGGTCATAAAGTAGGTCAGTAGGTCAAATCATAGAAAAACCT
This sequence comes from Lucinisca nassula, assembly GCA_963580285.1. Classification (NCBI taxonomy): domain Eukaryota; kingdom Metazoa; phylum Mollusca; class Bivalvia; order Lucinida; family Lucinidae; genus Lucinisca; species Lucinisca nassula. The sequence goes on along the minus strand of OY757013.1, from coordinate 116,869,630 downwards.
TGTGAACACACTAGAGGTCACAGTTTTGGTCCGATCATCATCGAACTTGCCCAGAATGATCATCTTGACAATATCTCAGTCAAGTTCGAATATGGGTCATGTTTGGTCAAAAAGTAGGTCAGTAGGTCAAATCATAGAAAAACCCTCTGAACACACTTGAGGCCACAGTTTTGGTCCGATCATCATCAAACTTGCTCAAAATGATCATTTGACCATGTCTCGTTTAATTTGAATATGACTCATGTCTTGTCAATAAGAAGGTCAGTAGGTCAGTTTGTTGAACACACTAGAGGTCCCAGTTTTGGTACGATCATCGTCAAACTTGCTAAGAATTATCAGCTTGACAATATCTGGGCCAAGTTTTAATATGGGTCATGTCGGGTCAAAAAGTAGGCCAGTAGGTCAAATCATACAAAAACCTTGTGAACACACTAGAGACCACAGTTTTGGTCCGATCATCATCGAACTTGCCCAAAATGATCATCTTCACAATATCTCAGTCAAGTTCGAATATGGGCCATGTCTGATCAAAAAGTAGGTCAGTAGGTCAAATCATAGAAAAACCCTCTGAACACACTTGAGGCCACAGTTTTGGTCAGATCATCATCAAACTTGCTAAAAATGATCATTTGACCATGTCTCGGTTAATTTCGAATATGGGTCATGTCTGGTCAATAAGAAGGTCAGTAAGTCAGATTGTTGAAAAACCTTGTGAACTGGTCCGATCATCATCGAACTTGCCCAAAATGATCATCTTGACAAAATCTCAGTCAACTTCGAATATGGGTCATGTCTGATCAAAAAGTAGGTCAGTAGGTCAAATCATAGAAAAACCCTCTGAACACACTAGAGGTCCCAGTTTTGGTACGATCATCATCAAACTTGCTCAGAATTATCATCTTGACAATATCTGGGTCAAGTCTGAATATGGGTCATGTCGGGTCAAAAAGTAGGCCGGCAGGTCAAATCATAGAAAAACGTTTTGAACACTCTAAGAGGCTCCAGTTTTAGTCAAATCACCATTAAACTTGCTCAGAATGATCATCTGGACGAGATCTCAGTTAAGTTCGAATATGGGTCATGTCAAATCAAAAAGTAGATCGGTAGGTTAATTTGTCATAACTTTTGAACCGTTTGAGATAGAGCCTTCATATTTGCCATATAGATTCCTTGTGACAAGGGCTTTCCACTCATATAAAGATTTGACCTATGACCTTGACCTGTGACCTACTTTATCATAACTTTTGAACCATATGAGATAGAGCCTTCATATTGGGCATGTATGTTCCTTGTGACAGGGTTTTCTCAACCATTCAAAACTTTTGACCCATGACCTTGACCTTTGACCTACTTTGTCATAACTTTTGAAGCATTTCATATTTGGCATGTAGGTTCCTTGCGACAAGGGCTTTCTATTCATATATAAAATGATCTTTGGCCTTTTTCCTTGACATTTGACCTATTTTATTTTAATTTTTGAACCATGTTGTGTAGATGACCCTCTAGGAAAATAGCATAAACGATTAACAAATGGTCACAAGAGCTAAAATAGAAAAACATTGTTAATTTGCTTCAAATGCGAACTCCTTCTAAACCCTTGGGCGATTTGGATTTAAAACATCACAGGAATGTTGCCTAGGTGACTCCCTACCAAAATAGTTAAAACTCATTCCACTCAAATAAACAAGATGGCTGCCAGAGCTAAAAATAAAAAAATCTTCAAACGACAATTCCTTCTGCACCCTTGGGCCAATTTCATTCAAACTTCGAAGTAATGTTGCTTAGATGACCCTCTACCAAAAAGGCTAAAACGATCCCGCTCCGATGAACAAAATGGCCACCGGAGCTGAAAATAGAAAAAATATTGAAAATTGGATTCAAACGTGAACTCCTCCTAAACCCTAAAGCCAATTTGATTCAAACTTCATAGGAATTGTGCCTAGGTTACTCCCTACCAAATAAGCTAAAATCACTCTGCTGATGAACAAGCTGGCCACCAGAGCTAAAATTTGAAAGTACTCGAGACAGTGACAAACAGGTGAGCGAACCAGGGCCCACAGACCAGGGCCCTGTGGGCCCTCTTGTTCTATTTTTGATGGAAAATTTTGTAAGCAAATAGTGCAGGTCCTGATCAGACGCCGTCTGATCTTGGCGACATTGTTTGCCAAAGTACCCATTGATGGGTTTCCCGCATGCAGTGAGTTATGGAACAAAACTGTTAATAACAAAACTAAATAAGCTTATAGCTTCCGTTCCAATCCTATATTGTTGTATCACTTCTATGTTGTATTTAAAAAATATTCGTTTGAAATAAATATGTTTAATCCAACACAGACCAGTAAGAGTCTTGATATATTAGATATAAACACTAAAGGTATTAACCGATGAAAAAGTTGCCTATCAGACTGCGGGGATGCGCAGACTGTTCTGCATATTTGTTGATCTCATGACGGCGTTAGACTGTTGATCCTCAGTGGATATGTTAATTTTGCTGGTGATCTAACGACATTCAAGGAAATGTTGTCTGTGGTGACAAAGGCTACGACGACAGAGACTGACCAACTAGAAAGTGTCAGTCAAATAGGACATGGAAGACAGTCACTTGCAACATCATTGGTATATACATTTTCTTCATTGTCTCAAATGCAGCAACACCAGCGGCCAACAAAGACACGGAGCAAATCGCCATTCTGAGTATTTCACTATCCTGATCTGGGAAGCTTTTATTGTGTGTTATTCTGTATGAAAATAGGAAGAACAAGTATACACAGTAACACATAAACATAGCCACCCAAATCGTAAGAACAAGTATACACAGGAACACATAAACATAGCCACCCAAATCCTAAGAACAAGTATACACAGGAACACATAAACATAGCCAACCAAATCGTAAGAACAAGTATACACAGGAACACATAAACATAGCCACCCAAATCGTAAGAACAAGTATACACAGGAACACATAAACATAGCCACCCAAATCGTAAGAACAAATATACACAGGAACACATAAACATAGCCACCCAAAGCCACATAAGCACAGATAGAAGAAAACAAAAAAACTTAGTGACTTAAAGAAACGCGCTCGTGCAAAGAGCAATGGCTTTAAGCTTCCGTGGGTTTTAGTTATGATTCCCGTTGTAACCACCCGTATTACTGAAGCTGTTCCAATAATAAATTAAGCTGTAAACAAGAGGACCATGATGGTCCTTAATCGCTCACCTGAGGTAAGAGATTTACATCCTTAACATTTAAGTTTGACAAGATAGATGCTATGAGTTTTTTTACGCTATTATCTTCACAATCTTCGTACAGATTGAAGCAAAAATCGTGGCCTCTAGAGGCTGTACAATGTTTTCAAGGAATTTGACCTAGTGACCTTCTCTCTGACCCGACAATATCCATATTCGAATTTGACCCAGATATCACCAAGACAATCATTCGGGTAAAGTTTCATGAAAATTGAAGTGAAATTGAAGTCTCTGAGTGTGAACAAGGTTTTCCAGGCATTTGACCTAGTGACCTAGTTTTTGACCTGACATGACCCATATTCAATCCTGACTCAGATATCATCAAGTCAAACATTCTGGTAAAGTTTCATGAAGTTTGATCTAAACCTACTGCTTCTAGAGGGTGAACTAGGATTTCGAGGAATTTGACCTAGTTTTTACCTGATATGACCCATATTCAAACTTGACCCAGATATCATCAAGACAAACATTCTGGTAAAGTTTCATGAAGATTGAAGCAAAATTGTGGTCTCTAGAGGATGAACAAGGTAAATGTTGACGACGCACGTCACATAATGAATGATGCACGACGCACCCACGACCGACAAAAGGTGGTCACAAAAGCTCACCTTGAGCTTTGTTCAGGCGAGCTAAATATTGCGGTCTCTAAGAGTGTAAACAAGGTTTTTCTATGATTTGACCTACTAACCTACGTTTTGAACACACATGACCCATATTTGAACTTGGCCTTGATATTGTAGAGATGATCATTCTGACCATGTTTGATGATGATTGCACCAAAACTGTGGCCTCTAGAGGGTTAACAAGGTTTTTCTATGATTTGACCTACTGACCTACTTTTTGAACCGACATGACCTATATTCGATCATGACCTAGATATTGTAGAGATGATCATTCTGAGCAATTTGATGATGATTGGACCAAAACTGTGGTCTCTAAAGTGTTAACAAGGTTTTTCTATGATTTGACATACTGACTTACTTGGTAATCCCACATGACCCATATTTGAACTTGACAGAAATATTGTCAGGATGATCATTCTTAGCAAACTTTTTGACCTGGCATGACCCATATTCGTACATGACCAAGATATTAACATGATAATCATTCTGAGCAAGGTTGAGGATGATTGGATCGCCTCTAGTGTCTTAACAATGTTTTCTATGATTTGACCTACTGACCTACTTTTTGTCCTGAAATGACGCGTATTCGAACTTGACCGAGATATTGTCAGGATGATCATTCTGTGCAAATTTGAGGATGATTGGACCAAAAATGTGGCCACTAGATCGTTAACAAGGTTATTCTATGGTATGACCTACTGACCTATTTTTGATCCCATATAACCAATATTCGAACTTGACTGAGATATTGTCAGGATGATCATTCTGAGCAAGATTGAGGATGATTGGACCAAAACTGTGGCCTGTAGAGCGTTAACAAGGTTTTTCTATGATTTGACCTGCTGACCTACTTTTTGACCCGACATGACCCATATTCGAACTTGACCGAGATATTGTCAGGTTAATCATTCTGAGCAAGCTTCAGGATGATTGGACCAAAACTGTGGCCTCTAGAATCTTAACAAGGTTTTTCTATGATATGACCTACTGACCTACATTTTGACTTGACATAACCCCATATTCGAACTTGACCCAGATATCATTAAGACAAACATTCTGGTAAAGCTTCATGAAGACTGAAGCAAAATTGTGGTCTCTAGAGTCTTATCAATGTTAATGTTGACGACGCACGACGCACGTACGACGGACAAAAGGTGATCAAAAAAGCTCACCTTGAGCTTTGCTCAGGTGAGCTAAAAACTGCCTTATGGGCGCAAAGAAAATACAACCGATAGAAAGCGTGAATCTCGGTTTTACTGAATGATTTATACTAATTTATAAACGCCGGTTTGCAGATCTCTATCAGTATTGCTGCTGATAATCAAAATGCTGTCGTTTCTTTGCCGTTTCTAACATGTTGTGTTGTTTTTTGCTGTTGCATGATCGTTCTTATTATTAGGTCTTTCTGATCTGTTCGGCTGTTTCATAACCCATACACGATTATGGAACCTTCCACCTAATAATTTTATTTTCAATCATAGGTGTGTCATGTTTAAGCTGTACAAAATGCATATTTCACATCGCGTTCGCAGCATATGATTTTGGTGTACACTGCTTGCTAATATCCCGATAATGGGTCGCTAGGCATGTGGGATAATATTGGCGTTTTCTAAATAAATATCGCGTACTATTTATTTGCAATCCGCATAATTCTGTAGAAATTGGTGTCCGCTGCTTTATTCTTTACATATAAATGCTAATGGGATATAACTGTATCATAATGTGCATAAGAAAGACCTAACAATACATTAATGATAGTTATGGACCCACGACCAAAGTATCTGATCGCACAACCCGAAAGAGGGTTTTCGTGTGACAACAGTCCTTTATTGTGTGACAATACTTTCAGATTGTGGAGACAAATCTATTGTAAATGGAGAAGCTGTTTTCCCTGCTGGGACAAAGTTTGAAGCTTCGGCTGTGGTCATCTGCGATGATGGCTATCGTGTCAGTGGTACAGGGACTATAAATTGTCTTTCGACTGGTTTATGGAGCACAGACACTGATTGTGTAGCCAAAGGTATGCGTCACATACAATCGTTTTCAGATGTTGTTGATTCTGTGCACGGAAACTCCAGGAGACTACCAAATCCTTGTCACTTTTTAATCCCGGCATCAGCATGGGTCATGATGATAATCTCAAATAAAAAGACAATTGATTCACTCTAGGCATTTCGGTGTGACACAAAGTAAGGTTACCCAATAATTTCGACCACCCAATTCGTTGCCTTCGAAATCGATCTAGAAAGTTTGAATTAGTTGTGAGATTACGGTGATCAGAGAAAAAAATTTAAATAATGATAAAATTAAACGTGAGCACACGCACAACGAAGACTTATTTCCAGCCATTACCTTCACTTCTATTTTGGATTGGCCTCCGCGTTTTCAAAGTTCCCACTTCTATTTTGCTTCGATTATGACCTTTGGTTTGTAAACTAAGAAAAAAATCACGAAGCGCCCGCAAACATCCTTGCCTTCGAGAACGATCGTGAACGTTTGTATACGTATGAGCTTTCTGTGTAGTCGTTGTTAAATCAAATGTTAAATTTTGGCGTTATAGTCGGAAGACAACAAAGAACAAAATCTAACGTTGGCAGACAATGGAAAATAGAAGTGAAGGCAATGATCAGAAATCGATACAATTAACCCACAGCTCCCATCAGAGACACCAAAGGGAAAAAAGTACAAATATGAAACAACTAGACCCTAATGGAAACATCAATAGCGGAAAGCCTTAAGGACCGTTACTTTCCCACAAATGGCCAATTGGCTATCCAAAACAAGGCTTTTTTCTAAATTATTGCCAACTACTCTATTTTAAATTGATCTCGTAAATGCTGTTCTTCGGCTACTACCTGTAGCTGGCGGCTAAGACCGGGTCTGCAAGTAAACGAAATTGACAGCAAGTGCCGTTACTGTTCGTGCGTGTAATCCTGGAAATTATAGACTTTACTGCACCCCGCCTTCGCCATCTATATTCATATTTTTCAATTGTTTTTAACCCATTGAATGAGGGGAACCCCTAAAGGGGTACCCACGCAAACAGTGCTGGCCCAGATCAGACGCCACAGAACGCGGCGTCCGATCAGGGCCTACACTATTTGCCAAAAGAATTTTCCGTCAAAAATAGAATATATACGAAAAAATAGGCCTGACACCCATTCTATGAAAAATGACCTTGTCCAACAGATAGCAATGTAAGAGTCAACAATATACAATGGTATACAATGGGTTAAATGAGCCGGCGCAATACAAAATCCACAAGAAAACCGATTCAACCAGCGAAGACTCAAATGTCGCAGTCTGATCAGATGTCTCGTGGCTCTTATGAGCTCCCTATAGACTCTGGCCTTTGTAAAAAGCAACAAGCAATGACTCTGGATAAACCGGCATGATATACACACTGATTTAAGTCACCGTTGGTTGTACTTCTTTATTTTAGGTTATTTTTCGTGCTGCTCCATTGATCCCTTTATTAGATAAGTTGAGATTGTTGATTTTTGTCATCAGTATTAAGACATGGATTAGCTACTCATGTCTGCAGTCTAATCAGAACTAATCATATCTTCCGTAATTTTCAACAGATCTTATCAAACTGATAGGTTTCATGCACTGCACATTTTTCGATATTTACAGACTGTGGAACGGATGTGACAATAGCAAATGGGTTTGTTGACTTCACGAACGCTTCAACAACATATAGAAAAACCATACCAATCGTTTGTATGACGGGTTATAAACTAACAGGCGGTAAAAGTATTGAATGTGAGGTTGATGGTGAATGGAAGACAACAGCATCGTGTGAGCTTATTGGTAAGAAACGTGTGTTTGAATGATTTAAACATTATTTGCAGCATAGCAACAGATATGGTTAGTATTTTGTGATAATTGAAGGATGGTTTTTGTCAGTTCTCCATAAAATCCTACGTTTGTTTTGGGTATTCATTAGAACCGCCTCGACGAGGGAGTTCTAATAAGTACCCACTACATAGGTTTATATAGAGCAATAAGGAAAACTGTCCTTCAATTTTCTCAAAATACTTACATAATCTGTTGCTATGTAATGCATCAATTTTTTTTTTCTACAAGAGAGGCACATTTTACCTTTTCCTGCTCTTTTACTTTTAGCTATACTGTACACTGATTCACTCTTAAAAAAAGAGAATAGTAGAGTAGATAAGTTCTGAAATTAGATCATTTGGAAGCAAAAGAATACACCAAATAAACTAAAATAGCAGACTCGGTTTTATTGAGTATGTTCATGACCAGTACTGAAATGTGCAACGCACGCCACCCCATCTAGCGCTGGCTTAAGCAGAACTCTTAAGCTTAAAGCCTTGATTGAAGAGCACAATTGAGTGCCCCTTTATAAAGGAGATATAATGGGGCAAATCGAAGAGGGGTGTAGCATATTTAGCAAAACAACAGTTAAGGAGCAGACTGGTTTGCAGTACCGCACGGATTTATATCTAGTCAACTATTGTCGCTCCTGTTCATTAATCAAAACTGTAATTCTCTTTTTAGCTCGCCTTACGAAAGTAAGGGGGAGCTATTGCCATACCCCCGGGCGTCCGGCGTCAGCGTCAGCGTCAGCGTCGGCGTCGGCGTCCGCATTTGGTTAAAGTTTACCTGCAAGCTCTTATATGTGATGTTTTACAACTTTATTTTGAATATATAATTAATAATTGCTAAAAAACAATATTTAACATTATCATTGTACTTCATTTTACAGGTTTTTTGGCTTAAATTGGACTTTTTGAGAAGTTAATATTTTCCTCTGTATTACCTCCCTTACTTCTCTGTGTTAAAGTTTACCTGCAAGCTGCGACCGGCCCCGATAGCTCAGTTGGTAGAGTGTCCGCTCCGGGGAACGGGAGGTCACGGGTTCGATCCCGGGCCGCGACATACCAAAGTAGTTAAAAATGGTACTAGCTGCTCCTCGCTTGGCACTCAGATTTACGGGGAAGAGCTAGGACTGGTCGATCCAGTGTCAGGATAATGTGACTGGGTGTTGTATCATGTAATGTGTCTGTGACATGATACTTCAGTGAGGCAGCACTATAAAAGTGAGCATTGAGCTCCCTGTCGCAACCAGACACCGTCGTGATATGACTGAAAAATTGCTGAAAGCGACGTTAAACCCGAATTCACACACACACACACCTGCAAGCTGCGTGAGTTCAAATCCCGGGGGAGGATTTTTTTTTTTTTTTTTTTTTCTTTTCTTTTTTCTTTTTTTTTTTTTTTTTTTTTTTTTTTAACAAAGCGGGTTCTGGGGCTCAAGGTCAAGGTCACTGTGGCTATTTTTAGAAAAACATTGTCATCGCTCTAGCACCTTGATTTATTGATTGATTTTAATATAACTTCACCCAAATGTTGGGTATAATGATATCTAGAGTGACTTTGACTTTCAGGGTCCGGGCCTAAGGTCAAGGTCACTACTTTCAGGGTCACGGGGTCAAGGTCACTGTGGCTATTTTTAGAAAAAACATTGTCATCGTTCTTGCACCTTAATTTATTGATGGATTTTAATATTACTTCACACAAATGTTGGGTATGATGATATCTCTAGCAAGTTCGACTTTCAGGTTCCGGAGCTGAAGGTCAAGGTCACTGTGGCTATTTTTAGAAAAAACTTTGTGATCGCTCTAGCCTACATTTATGGATGGATTTTAATATAACTTCACAAAAATGTTGGCAATGATGATATCTTGAGCGAGTTCGACTTTCACGGTCTGGAGCTGAAGGTCAAGGTCACTGTGGCTATTTTTAGAAAAACTTTGTCATCGCTCTTGCGCCTTCATTTATTGATGGATTTTAATATACCTTGACACAAATGTTTGGTATGATGATATCTTGAGTGACTTTGACTTTCCGGGTCAGAGGTTGAAGGTCAAGGTCACTGTGGCTATTTTTTAGAAAAACTTGATCATTGCTCTAGTGTCCAGATTTATTGATGGATTTTATGATAACTTCATACAAATGTTGGGTATGAAGTTCAACTTTCAGGGTCTGGGGCTCAAAGTCAAGGTCACTGTGGCTATTTTTAGAAAAACTTTGTCATCACTCTTAAGTACCTACATTTATTGATGGATATAATGTAATTTTACACAAATGCTAGGCTAGGCTTTTTTTAATTTGTCTTGCTCGAGGGGATTTGTATCGTCTGTGATGCCTTGTTATTACTTGGTAGTTTGTAGAATTCTTTTTTTATCAAATATAGATTTCTTTTTCATTTTTTTTTGCAGTGGAAAGGCTTGAAAACAGGATGATTAGGGGTACATTTTGGTTCTCTTTCATTTGCTGCAGTCTATTGGGCTGTTTTACTGGAGAATTTTTTTTGATAACTTGCCCTCATCCATCTTAGGCCCCCAAAGGCGAGCTATGTTGTCTTCTGACAACTCTTGTTTTAATTCTGTTTCTTTCTTTTTATCGAGTTAGTTTTTCATTGACTCATGAGCAGTATTTCGGCTCTTTCCCAATGCGGATGCAATATCAAGAACGATTGAAAACATGAGTACCTAGGAACACATGGTATTTCTTGAGAACACTTTTACTGTCTTTCTTATGCCCGACAAGGCAGTGGAACCCACCGGATCACAAAGAACCGACGATAAGAGAGATACGTCAAAGAATTGACGAAAAATATTTGCACACTTAAATTATGACAACTTTTGCTCATTCTAAGATCTAATGTATTTTTCTAACTAGGACAACATAATAAATGAACGATTTTTCGCAAAAACTATTCTATCCTGATACTAATTCTTTCAGACTGCAAATCTACCACTATAGCTAATGGTGAAGTGAAACATATGTCAGGTACAAAATACAGTGCTGAGGCAAGTGTGTCTTGCGATGCCGGTTATGAAGTAGAAGGATCAGGACTTATAGTTTGCTTAGAGACAGGAATATGGAGCAACGATTCCCGGTGTGAATTGAAAGGTATATATGGGTCAAGTCATGCAGAAATAGAGTAACTTACAATAGTGGTCTTTAAAATGAACTTTATATGAATGGAACAATCGGCGAAATGACCACGAGTGTAAAAGTATGTTTATCATGTCACGATTTTCATTCAAATTTTATCGCCGCAAAAGGTCAAAAGAAAAGATAAGGTTTTCACTGGCAGCATGACGTTACACACGAGTGCACATGTGTTATTACACGTGTGGTTATACAATGTTTATGTCATGACAATGTCCACTAAATAACAGTGACGTTTCATGATAAATGGAGCTTTGTGTATTTGCGCACAGCAGTCTCAAATGACACTGTAAACATCTATATCAGTTACCCCCGATATTAATTGCATTATAACACATTGACCTGATAAAGATGTGCTGTCTCAGCACAAGTGAGCTTTATCAGGTCAACATTGCACTTCTATTTTTTTTTTTTTTTTGGTTTTGGTTTAACGGCCCTTTCAAGATTATTTCACTCATATCAAGCCGATCGTTAATCAGAGGTGGGCGAAAACCGGAGTACCCGGAGAAAAACCACCTGACCTTCCGTTGCAGAATTTGGCGTCTCACATGTGACCCGAGCGAGGCTCGAACCACAGAGGTGAGAAACCTAATGATCAAGAGTCAGCGCTCTTAACCACTAGGCCACGGAGGCCCGTCTTCTATGAACTGAACTACTGGAAACAATGACAGAACTGTATGAGTGTACAAGGGATAAATCAATAGGATACCAGATTCGTGTCATTTGATAGCAAGTTTATCAGGCTCGGCTTCGAGAACGCATGTAGAATCACTCGGCAAGCTTCCAATTCTACAAGCATTCTCGAAGCCTTGCCCGATAAACTCAATATCAAAGGACACAAAGATGTGTGACCTTTAGATACCCAGATCAGTCTGCTCATTTATTCACTAAGACAAGAGATGTCTTGTATCACCCTTTAGAAAGCCAGCTGGCTATAGAAGGTACATGCGATCAGCCAGGGCACTGGCCACAAAAGCCTTAACGTAGATTTTGTACTGCATTAGCTCTATTTATATACCACACAACGTAGTCTCTGTCCAGACTTTGTTGATGCGCTGGCTAATCGGGTTCTTAGTTAAGCATATAAGTTTGCTGCGGCCCAATAACTGACCTGGCGTACGGCCACACCGGCAATGAGACCTGTTGACCAACAAAGACTGAAACAAGCTAAACATCTACCAAGTAAAGCAGCGTCTGACTGGTGATCAGGAGAGCGCGGGTTCGATACCTGCCAGGGTCGGCAACATTTTTTCGTGGAGATTGATCATGAAATCTTTTCTACGGTCATTCTCTCCCTTCCGTTGATTCAAGAAGGGCAGTTGTCAGTTTCCGACGAAAGAACGTACACTACTGGTTAACAGCTTACGTATAAGCCTGTCCAGGAAAAGTGTGGATAGTTAAACTGACCGGCTGTAAAATGACCTTAATAGTGTTGACAGGGCCGTTAAACTCCAATACAAACAAACCAAGTATAGCAAAAGCATTCGCCTATTCCGTTTTTGAATAGTTCAGAGGCTGAAGAAAGCCCATCAGATTATGAATAGTTCAAAAGAATCCAGGTCGTTTCGCCCGTGGGTCGCTTCGCCGGGTAGTTTCCCCCTGAGTCGTTTCGTCCTGATTTCGGGGTGGGTCATTTCGCCTTTATGAGGTGAGTCGTTTCGCCCGTGAGTCGTTGCGCCCGTGGGTCGATTTGTCGCAATCATATTTTTAAGGAGTGACAATAGGAAAGGATGGGTATTCGAAGAGACGGCCAAATGAATGAAGTGGTGCTTGTTGCATGGGTAGATGGACGAACGAATAGATGGATGATGTACGGACAGACATGATAGATAGATAGATAGATAGATAGATAGATAGATAGATAGATAGATAGATAGATAGATAGATAGATAGATAGATAGATAGATCCGTGAAATGAACACCCCTCTAAATCCCAATTTATATAGAGAAAAAAACCTGGGTTTACGGGGTAAACATTAATTTTCTTTATTTCTGCTCAAAAACATAGGTTGTGGGTACTCGTTAGAACCACCTCAATGAGGCGGTTCTAACGAGCACCTACAAACTATATTTACAGTATTAACAAGAAAAAAAATAACGGATTTTCTTGATAAAAAGCCATTTGGATATGTGAAAAAATGCACTATGTCACACGGGTTTGTTATGGAAATGAGTGGGTTTTCACATATACATTATTTTTCTTATATATCATAAGACGGTTCTAACCCACAAAATATGTTTTGAGTAGAAAAGAGAAAAATTCCACATTTGTACATCTACACAGCCATAAAATCACATTACATTGCATAGACTCGTTAAGGTAATGTGAGCTCCATTTTTTTTTTCTTAAAAAAGATGATATCTCAGTTGCCAAAACCTAACGTACAAGTCGTCAGTATGTCGTCAAGCTTCACCAAACGAGGATTTTGAGGCTTTATTAGCCGAAACTACGTAGTATGACCCATCTTCTTTCTTATGAATGTTTTCATTGCTCTTAAAGGAACTCATTTTTGATTTTTATTTTACAATATCTTTCGGGACTCCCCATACCCCTCGACCCCTTTTAAAACCAAAAACATACATTGCCTCTCTCCATAGGGCTTGCAAAAAATATGGGCGAAATGACCCACCAAATCAGGGCGAGACGACTCAGTGCGAAACGACCCACGGGCGAAACGACACCCAGGCGAAACGACTCACGTGCGAAACGACCCGTGTCCGTTCAAAAGGCTGAAGATTGCTACCATTTAAAGGCAGGAATCCCATTAACGGTTACTCTGTCAAACAGTGCAGGCCCAGACCAGACGCGGCGTCTCAACAGGAAATCCTCTGTTTGCAAAATGCACAGTCATTTTCATTTGATTTCTGAAAGTAACTCAACCTCATACCCCGCAATTGTGATTAGATAGTGAGGAAAAGTTTATTCAGTCTAAAACGGGTAAAACTATAGATGTGGAGGTTGATTTATGCCTCCCCTGGTCGTACACGTGTAATTGCAAGGTTTTGACGTGCGCTTACTGATTAACTTTCATCGTTTGAGTTTTATCATTAGCAAGACACTATTACAAACAAGATGATTACTCACATGAGTGCTGAGTATACAAATAACCATTTGGTTTCTGAAAAAAAATTGAAAAAGGTTTTTACCATGACAGTCATCTTGCTATGTGTTCTAAATCTTTGAATAAAATTTCGTTTCCCACTCCCATAAAAGCTTCACATAACAGTTCGCTGAAGTTTGCCAAAATAACATTTGTTTTCATATTTGAATGAACCTGGAACAATGTCAATGAGTTAAATTGACCTTAGGTAGCCATGCAACTTTATTAACTCGTTTAATTGATTCCATATACCATTACGGTTCACAGGCGACAACAGTTTTCGAAAAAATAACAATGTCCACATTTTGCCCTACAAAAGCCCAAGTGACCAATTTGACCTTGATGTAAAATGGGTCAAGGGAAATTCAGAATCATTTTTTGAACAAATTACGATTCGCCGGAGTCCCAAATGCAACATGTTAATTCTCAAGGCAATCGGCCATCCTGTGCTAGGAAAGAAGACAGTTAAAGATTTTTACCACATCGATCAAGGTGGCCATCTTAGTCATGTGACCCAGACCAACTGAAAACTTGTACACTCCATATTATCAGTTCCCCATTCCCTTTCCCATACAAAAGCCAATGCGTTACATTTGACCTTAATGTGAACAGTTATGATGGGCCTAAGTGTCTCATGCTATATACAAAGCTTCATGCCAATCTGTTCATTAGGAGAAGGTTTTTGAAGTGTTTTACTACATATGGACATAACGGCCAAACTGGTCACGCAACCAAATACATATAAAACAATTTCTTATTTCTTGGTTATTAAAAGTTTTCGTATAATTTCAAAAAAACGCCTATACCTATACACTGTAATACTTAAAACGTTTTTAAACGTTATTATTTAGATAAAAAGTGGTGATATATTTTATTTCTGCTGAAAATATAGATTGTGGTTTCATGTTAGATCAAGGCGGTTCTAACGAGTACCAACACTCAATATTTTAGAGCAGAAATAAGAAAAATAAGATTCACCCTGAAGACCAAAGTTAAACTTCATAAAAGTATGGTTCAAGGGGTCATAATTATAGAGGCGTGTTTTTATGCCCCCGTAAGAAGCATATTGTTTTTGCACTGTGCGTTTGTAAGTCCGCACTTTTTTGTGATGCGAACTACGAGGACTGTTCAAATATGAATGCAAGTAGAACGTTTTCTCATGCACTAATGCGAAAATCACCTGGAAATAAATATCACAGCGTAGAAAAACATTTTACCTATACATTGATACCAAAGCTGTTAAAATCCGTCCACGTTAGTCATGTTTATCGTTCGATAAACACTGTCTACTCTTGTATACTAATACAAAACATATTGGAAGAAGGTCAGAGTACGCCGTTGAAATACGGTCCTATATTAAGAATCGTTGTATTCTTGGTATACGTTGCAAAGACATTTTTGATGAAATATGTTCGGTTTATGGGCATAATGAAATGTCTTTTCCGACAGTTTTTCGTTGCTGTAAGAAATTCAGCAGTGGGCTAGGCTCAACAGAAGATGCACCACATGATCGTCGGCCGAAGAGAGCAGTATCTGCCAAGATGGTTGCTAGAGTGAAAGAAATAGTTGCTACCGATTCACGAGATACCACTAGGCAAATACCTAGTATGGTTGGCATCTCATTAGGAGCAGCTCATACAATTCTGAAACGGGATTTGAAAATGAGAAAGATCTGTGCTAGATGGATTGCCCATCTGTTGACAGATGAGCAGAAAAAGACACGCGTTCAGTGCGCCAAGAAGTTGCTTAAAAAGTTTCCAAATTACAATGCACGGTCTTTCGCTAATGTCGTCACAGGTGACGAGACATGGGTTCACTTTTTTTAGCCAAAACGAAAGATTCAGAATAAAATATGGGCAACTAAGTATTGCAAAAGACCATGCATTGCAAAGCGGACCATGAGCGTCAAGAAGGTAATGTAAGCCGTATTCTTTTCAAATCAGGGCCCTGCTATTCAGTTTGCTGTGCCTAAAGGCAAATCTGTAAATGCGAAGTTTTACAAGAATAAAGTTCTTCGAAAATTGAAGAAATATTTCAAAGAACGAAAACCCGCAACAGGTTTGGCCAGTGTCAGATTGCTACATGACAATGCGTCATCGCACAAGGCGTTCATTGTGCAAGACTATCTGAAGCAGGAAAAGGTTGTTCAACTCCCTCACCCCCCCCCCTCCCGTTTTCCCCTGACCTTCCCCCGTGTGACTCTTTTTTTGTTCCCGCGGCTGAAAAAAATACCTTTCTGGTCGAAAATGTGTTCAGCGCAAACACCTCGGTTCTGCAATATTCCAGTGCCTTCATAGTACACCTCGAAAGACTACCAAAATGCATTCAATGATTGGATCAGAAAACTGAAAGTTTGTATATCTGTTAAAGGGGAATACTTTGAGGGGACAAAATAATTTTCTCATCGAAATCTATCACGGAATCATTTTTATGTGCTTAGTTGCATTCATATTTGAACAGTCCTCGTACTTCCACATTTCTCCAACGATTGAGCTGAAACTTTGCACATGCATTCCTTGTGAGGTGAATGGATGCCTAACACAATTTTCACGTTGGTCCTATCATTTTCGAAGGAGTTATGGCCCTTTGCTTCAAATTGGCTCCCATGGGGGCATTACTCACTTATAGTGACGGCTCTTGTTATGTGAAATTTAATTACAAACGACCCAGTGGTTTCGTAGAAATAAAAATTGTTAACTTTCATATTGAATTCCTTGGACAAATGTCAAGAAATTACCTTGAAAACTCATGAAAAGTAGAAGTAAAACAAAGATCAGGAATTGATACAATTAACTTACTCCATCCATAAAAGACACCAAAGGGAAAGAAATACAAACATTAAGCGACCAGACCATAATGGAAACCTAAACAAAGGAAGGCCATATGGACAGTTACTTTCCCACAAAATTAAAAGACACAAGTGATACACACAGTAAGTAACAAACAACAACATAAATAAATCGCCACAGAAGAGCCGCCTTGGAACGGTCAGTGGAAGATTTCCACTGGGGGGCTTAAATCGATTTTACGTAGCCACAATCCTCGCCCTTACTTCCGTCGCGATTTAGACAAATAATTTGTTCAGTCCGCATGAAGGCCTCCTAACTCATCAGTGCAACATCTCAGTGAACACAGAAATCAAAGAACCACAGAGGTGAGACAACGGTGAGGACTCGACAGCAAGAAACCACTGAAATGCTGGAGCAAAAGAAAACCAACAGTTAGACTCCGATGAGCCCGACCAGAGACAGAGCATCAGGCACCAACCAACATTATCTCTTTAATTTTCAATAAGCCTTTACGTTGGAGCCGTCATAGAATCTGAGGCCTGACCCACCGGCGTGCAATTAAAGAGGGACGCAAAGTTGCCAACCGTGATTGGGTTAACTACCATGCATGCAGTCTGTCGTATAATATCCATGTTGTACCCAATCTTTTTATATCGAAGACTGATTTTACGAAATTGGGTGCTGAAGTCATTGCGGTTATATATTTTTCTGAATTTATATACTAAGTCACCATAAAATTCGGGTTCCGATAGACCTTGTTGCAGAAGAGATTTAAGTCCAATATTGAATTTTGAAATTAAATCAGAATGGCGTCTATAAAATTTTGAAAAGGCTTTGCGTAGTTTATGGTACCGATAACCCTGATTAAGGAGTTTAGCCGTTAATAATTTATTACGAGTGTTGAAGTCAGTTACATGACTACAAACTCTAGCAAATCGAATTAATTGCGAAATATAAACGCCATAGGATGGCGCACGAGGAACATCACCATCCAAAAAAGGAAAATTTACAATCTCAAAATCAAAGTCATCGCGTTTATCATAAATTTTGCACGAAACAAATCCATCTACAATAGATAGATGTAAATCCAAAAACGGGGCCTCGGTATCAGAAGAATTTGCTTTATTTAACTGAAGTTCTAGGGGGTAAATCTGACTGATCAAACCATCAAAATAGGTATTATCAATATTTAATAAATCATCTAAATATCTAGAAGTAGAGCTAAAAGCTTCAATAATTTCAGATTGGTTATCAATGGAAAGCGACAAAATGAAGTCTCTTTCATAACAATACAAGAACAGATCAGCCACAAGAGGTGCGCAATTAGTACCCATCGGAATACCCACAATTTGTCTAAATAACTTAGTACCGAATCTAATATAAATATTGTCAAGTAGAAAGGTGAGGGCATCACACACTTTCTGACATGACCAAAGTGTATAATTCTTATGCTCTTTAGAAGTGAAAAATGCATTTCTGACATTACATGCAAGATAGAGAGAATCTTCTCTGTGAAAAGCCCATTCAATTAAATCATTAAGCTTTTCTTTTATAAGATTATGAGGAAGTGTAGTGTAAAGAGTGGAAAAATCGTAGGTAGACAGACTAGAAGCACGAAACTGTCTAGATTTCAATTTATTTAAAACCTCATTCGAATTTTTTATAGACCAAAACAGATTTCTTCCTGATCTTTCAAAGACTTTATCACAATATTTAATTACATGCGTTTTAATAGCAGTAAGACAGGAAGTTAATAATTTAGAAAGTTCAGTGGTAGTGCAAGAACTAGAATTTGCAATAAACCGTGCTTTGTAAGGTTTTTTATGAAGTTTTGGTAACCAGTATAGCGTAGGAAGCTTGTCTTGGCCTACGTTAACACACACAGCAAACTTGGTGGCTGAAAGACAAACATGTTTATCTACTGTAGCTCTCTCTTCAGCCAAAGGCTGAAGTTCATAGGCCTTAGTACCACCAAGCTCCTGCTTAAGCGTGTTAACATAGTGGAGCCGTCACACAACGACGACGTTGTTAGCGGCCTTGTCTGCAGGGGCCAAAACAAACTTCTTATGAAATTCTTGAATACCTAGTTTAAGATGACGTAAAGACGTCTTGGGCTTAGGAGGTAATAAGTTAGTATTTTGAGAATAGAAAGAAATGCGTTTATTCACTAGTCTTAAAATGCTAAGTTTCCAGTCCTTTAGGGCTTTACACTCAACATACTCTCGCTTACACCATCGATTACCGAATTCATTCAAGGAAGCAGCGATTTCATCTCTACATTTACTGAAATCAATTTTAGAAGGAAACCGATATTTCGGTCCTTTAGAAATTATATTCCTTATCCTTATTTCATTTATAATTTAACTAACGGCACTTGCAAATTTACATATCATAGGCAACAGTTCTTGTTTTGGTTTTTTAAATATATGGTTCTGACTTTTTCCCTTACAAAGCCTATGTGACCAAATAGGTCAAGGTAATCACGGCGTCATCATTTAAATTGTCTATACTTTGCTAGAGTCCCAAATGCTATGTACCAAGTTTCGTGACACTCGACTGACTAGTTCCGGAGAAGGGGATTTTCGATTTTTTTTTTCTATATGGGCATGTCAGCCAATTTTATCACGTGACTTGATACCCGCGAATAAACATTCGTACCCTATCGCATGGGTGTTCCACGTGAAATATGAATTCAATCGGCCTAGTGGTTTTAGTGACCAAGATTATGTGCAAGATGCTTGAAAAATGTTGACCGACGACAGTCAACCAGCCAGCCAGACAACAGACAGCAGACAATCAACACCAACGAGCCTACGGCTCAGGAGAGTGGTCACTCATGATTCATGTTATGACGCCCCACAACTTACGTAATTTGTTTTCTGAAGACTTTGAATGAAAAACTTTTGAACAATGAAAAACATTTATGTGCTTTACGTCCCAACAACAACTTACGTCATATAAAGACCGGAACACGGTTTTAAGACTCAATCCAAGGTCTGAAGAACTCACGAACCTGGGTTATGTGGCGAGTAACTTATACACCACACAATGAACGCGGGGACAATAAGTATTCGGCCATTTGAAAAGAGGAACAGTCGTATCGATTTTATATGTCCTTTGTCGAAAGACTCAATCCAAGGTCTGAAGAACTCACAAACCTGGGTTATGTGGCGAGTAACTTATACACCACACAATAAACGCGGGGACAATAAGTATTCGGCCATTTGAAAAGAGGAACAGTCGTATCGATTTTATATGTCCTTTGTCGAAAACAGAATGAAAATGGTTACTTGGAAAAATCAAGAGCTCCGACAACAGCCATCTAAAACCACCGCACAAAAATTTCGAGATTTACTCAGAAACGCACCAAACACTGAAGCAACTGTTTGAAACCATCAATAGAGCGGAAATAGTTACTCAAGAAAGGCCGGAAACACTAAAAATAAACCATTTGAAGGCACCGAAAACAATAAGACTACTGTCGTAAGATCCATATGTAGATATGTACATATCACCCAGATATCAAAGCAATTTTAGAGCATGTTGTGACTGAACAGCACACGGCAATTTTTTCATAAACCCCGCTCGTCCTCGCTGCATTGCATTGTCTTTTTGGATTTACTGCACAGTTAACGAAAAAAGCAAAATAGTTGCATGCATCACACAAACGAATTAAAGGGTTTTATTGTTTATTAAATTCCTATTCTTACATAAATGATACTTTTTGTTATTTGTTAAACTGTCATTCTAACAGGATCTAACGTTTTCCACCTTAGCACTCTTCTCATCGTAGTGCATGCTAAAGGGTGCGTTTGATGATGAAGCATGTTAACACGTCTTTCATATGACGTCTGCTTCAAGAGAATGTACAAAATTACGTGAAAAAGCTTTGCGGTATAACCAAAAATTCATAATATTGATTCATGGTGGTTTAATGCATAAGATATTTTTCTTTAAATTGACACATTTGCCCACTGGATTGTGTAGTGTTGAGTTTACTAGCTTCTTGTTGTAACGAGAAGGATCTAGAATATAAGTCACAGAATAATGATAGCTGGTAAACAAATTTTGTTTACATGAAATGGGTTAAGGAATAGTCCAGAAATTTCTAGATTACATTATTTTAGCATATTACCAAATTTCTTTCTACAGAGTTCTAGAATCTTCTTGAACCCGGGTCATAAAGTTTGTTTTGGGTTTTTTAAGAAATTTCATTCTAAATTTTGTGTTGGATTACCAAAGTAGTAATATTCATTTTGGTAGCCCCCGCCCATCGGGGATTGAAGAAATATATGGGCTGCATGGTGCTTCCACGCAGAGCTGAAACGAGCCGCACATGAGTACCGGCAAACTGCTTAGATGATCTAAGCCTTCCCAGGCAAGTTTAATCATTTATTACAGAAATACTAATCAGTTGAAATATGTTGTAGATTAATTTTATCATTTTTTTCTGAGACATGTTTGCTGACTTGCTGGCTAGTTACAACGGGGTCAATCGGATCGCATTCCCACCTGAGAGTAAGTTTTGCGTTCTCAGACGGGAATGGGATCCCATTTTCCCGCCAAGAATCCAATAATTTATAATATTTACTGACTGCAGTTAGACCACTACATGAGAAAAGAGACTTTACAGGTTTTCCTATGACGTGGCTTGTGGTGTGGGCATAATAGAAAGCATGGGTAATCTATATTCATCGAAGGACTAAATAGCGATCTGAAGGGACTAGAATAATTTACCGACGCTCCGTCCGAAAGCAGGAACTCAATAAACATATCGGATATTGTAAATCTTACCCAAAGGTTGTGACATACGTGAATAATGCACATTCAAAATTGATGAAACATCATGTGAATAAAAATCTTTTATTAATTCCGACATGCCCTTGCTCATGTTCTTTGTTTTAAGATAAATATATATTTGTCTGCTGTAGACTGTGGGATACCGGAAAGAATTTCGAACGGTAATTTTAATCTAACAAATGCTGTAACTACATACGGAGGTATAGTCCCAGTGACCTGTGATATTGGATACAAACGAATCGGAGGAAACAACATACGTTGTCGCGCAGATGGCACATGGAGTCAGTCAGTTACGTGTGAAATAATGGGTAAGGCCAATAGCATTCGTGTAGCATGCATATCCCCTACAGAGATCTTTTTCATAACTATTTATAACGTTTACGAAGGAAAATTTACATGTTATATGTTTCAAAAATTTATTTTCGTACCCTTGTGAAGTCTTCCAAAACTTCTCTCTATTAAGTAGAAAAGATAAAACAGATACTTCTGCCTATTAAATTTATCTCTGTAACATTTCATCATTCATCATTTTTATATGAACTCGTAATTGCGATCAAATAATCATGAAATGTTAAGAAAGAAAAAAAACAGTTCGTAAATATAAATACATTTGCAGTAACATGATTCATTTATAAGTACAAACAAAACTTTTCAATTTATTTCTACCACGCAGTTCTCTTTATTTTAACAATGACTATGTACAAATATACGTGCTTATTTTATAGGGTGTGGTGACGCATCGATTACCAATGGAGAAGTTCGGTTTCCGACAGGAAAAAAATATGGTTCCATAGCTGTTGTAAGCTGCAGCACTGGATTTCATTTAACAGCAGAAAACAACTCCATTATCTGTCTGCACAACGGAATATGGAACATTTCAGTCAGTTGTGAAATAAATGGTAATTTTTCATAGTCCGTGTCCACACAATCATTCTTTGTCAAACTTATCCCTTTTTGTACCAAATGGAATCTTCCATCTTGAAATTATATAGCAGGAGTCGATTTCAAAATTAAGCGATGCCAGGTTGTGTTTGCTTCAAAACCTTTCTTGGAAATTGGCTAAAATGTGCAAACAGTGTAGGCTCTGACCAGACGCTGCATTTGGCAGCCGATCTAGGCCCGCAGTGTTGGCGGGTCCGATGGAAAATGGGTTAACATTGTTGAATTCTTTGGTGCACGCACATTTCAAACTGCTGCATTTGATGAGCTTAATTTCTAGTTTCTCTGTAATATGTGGCCTTTATATTCAGATGCTGACCAAATGCCAACTTTATAGTTTTATTGCACTTCACTGCAACTGATGTTATCTATAGTGTGGTGATGATACGAGGGTGAGTCCAACTTATTTCTGAGTGAGGTCGATCTTTTTCGATGTAATTGCCCTCTAGGATGATACACTTGGACCAACGCTGTTCCAGTACCACCGGCTCAGAACTGAAAAAGCCAAGGTCCTTGTCTCCGACCACTCCTCTACTGCCGCCGCGACTTCATCGTTGGACCGGAAATGACGTTCATGGATATCTTTTTTTCAAGTTTGGGAATAGGGGATAGTCATTAGCAGCTAATTCTGGAAAATAGGCGGGTGCAGCATTAGCTCGTACCCATTCCGCTTAACGGATTCCATTGCAATTTTGCAAGCATTGTCCTATTGGAGCAGAAACCCTTTGTACAGTTTACCTCGGCGTTTTCACGGATCGCAGTACTTAGTTGCTCGAGCAAATTTGAATTGTACATGTATCGAAACAAGGCATGAAAAGCTTGGTTGTATCAGTCAATTGGAAATGGGATAGGCTGGTTACGCATTGATTTGCCCTCCTCGTAATACAACAGATGGATAACGGATTAATTGTTACCCCCTCAGATTTATTATATGCAATGCAGCTGAACTTCTTATTAGTTCACCTTTCAGCTCTTACCGTACTGTTTCCTTCTTAGTCCGTCCACTGTTAGGTTTTCGCATTTTCGACATCTCAAAACCGTAGTTTGAATTGCACTCCTATTTGTTGGGAGGCGTAAGATTAACATTGGAATTAAGAATTTGCTTTTTTGCGTTTCGATACCCATACGACAATCGACATCTCTTCTGAAACCATTAGTCGGATTGACATGAAATTTGAATGGGTACATCGGGACGACATGCTTAAACCTTTACGTTTTAATATCCAAGATGACCGCCATGGTCGTAAACTTGATAATCTTGAAATGACATCTGTCCGAACGGTAAATTGGATTAAGCCAAAATTTCTTGCAAGACATTTTGGGAAAACATGGAAATTCAGAATTTCTTATATCGCTGTGTTCTGATATTCAATTTTTCCTATTGTTGTTGAGTGCTTGAGAACTTGTTTTGTATTGTATTTTGTGTATGCTATTATGGCACTTTCTCTTTTCTTTCAGAGGTTAGGGGTAACTGTTTTCGTTTGTTGTTGTTGTGTTTTACCTTTCACATAATAAACTTCAGGGATATCGATATGTGAAATTGTCAGTTTGGGATGTATACCGACGTCTAACCTCCCAAAATGACAAATGTCAATAATAAAAATTTTAAAATTGCATCCCACCCATCGGAGCATGGAGAAATAGATTTTGCTGCACGGTGCTTCCGCGCAGACCTGAATCAGACCGAACTTGTGTACTCGTAGGCCGCTCGGGTCTTAGTCTGCCAAACAAAAGTGATGTAATGCGAGTCGGACCGCGCCTAAAAAAATCTAGCGATTTTATGGGCTGTAGGGCTTGACATGTCATTTCGTCTCTGTGTCGCGTAAAAGTCCTACAAAGTCGGGAGCAAGGTCTCAAAAATGACGTAAACTGTGTTGATGGGAATGTAAAACCTCGACTCAAACAAACAAACAAATTATTTTCAATACAGTAATCCCCATTCTAATGTACCTTTTATGTTGTTTTCTGAAAAAGTGTGCTATTTTGGTCAAAGCGGCAAGCGCTGTGAGCTGCGTAAAACCAAATACAAGCCAAAGGAAAGCGACATTACATAATGGCGTCGGATTTTCGACAGTATATAGCAGGAAATCCGTCACAAAATTTTGACGTCATTGAATCAGGTATCACGTTACATACGCTAGTGCCTTTGAATTTATTCTATTCTTCAACCACGGATTGTGGATGTTTGTGTCGAATGTCTTTGGAAAGGCGGGTGTTTGATTATTTACAATGGAGCAAACAACAAACAATAAAAAAATCATTGAAAACGTAGTTATCAAGATAACAGATCCGTGTAATAAATACCCTTGTTAACCCTACTATCTATAGGAAAGGATGTGTTTTTCAATGCTATACATACTTTTCTTTTTTAACTTGCTCAGTAATAAGATTTAAGTTTGCAGATGAAATAAGAAAAAATAACTTATTAGAAGGGGTGTGAAGACATTCGCCATGTCACACATATGTGTTATCCTTATGTAAAGCATACTATAATATAATAATATGCGAAGTTTAAAAAGGCGTTCTTTGCCCAGTTTTAGTGTTAATCCACATATAATTCCCATTTATCTTTTTACGATCAGATTGTGGACGCAATATGAGCATACCGAATGGTCACGTCGATTACTCGAATGCACCAACAACCACATATGGCCAAACTATTCAAGTTTCATGTAACAAAGGTTATAACTTGAGAGGGAGGCCATATATCGAATGTCTCTATGATGGAACCTGGACAAAATTAGTCAGTTGTGAGAAATTAGGTAAGCATTTTTGTTATGTTGATTTATCGTTCTACTCCTCTCACAGTCGATGGTTTTCTATGATTTATAACAACTGTGTCTCTGAATTTGTAAACAGGTCTTGTAATACCAGTATTATAAGCTATATATTTATATTATATAGTCACTATACAACATGAAAACCTTATTTTAAATATAAGGAAAACAACTACAAGCTTTAATGAATTTGTTTACTTTAATTTTAATTCATGCAAATTTTACAAAACGCGGTAGCAAATCTCACAATACAATTTTTGTCAAGGCCTGTCAATTTGATCAGTTCAACAATCGGTTTTTCTTAAACCCTTTAAAAGTTTCGAGGGTTTCCCCTTTTCCTCACCTCAAGGTTATATGGACACCACAGAACCCATGACTCTCAAGGAAATTAAATAAATAAATACCTCTAATCATACTGAATAATCATACAACTACATGAGCAAGTACCTATGAAACACACCGTAATCAAATTAATAAATAAACAATATTACTGCTCAATACATACCACCAATAATGTATTCTCAATGAATTGAAGACAGTAAACAAATAAATAAATGAATAAATAAAAAAAATAAAAATAGGGGTGAGTGTAATGTGGGTAGTACCGCTGGTGTCTTTACAAGATATTACTAAAGTTTGTAAAGTTGCGCCAGAAGCTACATAACGTTTTGACATCGTGATGTCACGGCGTCCTAGACATGTTTGCTGGAAAACTCAAACATCGGTAGGCCGTATTGAAAAGTTCATGTAGAATGCCAAGTGGTGTCTATGTATCCCTTGGGAAGAGGGGAGACCCTAGAAAATTTGAAAGATATAAAGTTAAACAAGTGATTATATGTTATGTTTCCCTTTGGAAAAAATCTACACTTAAAAAAACGTTAACATATAGTTTTGGTGTTGAAACGATCTTTCATTACCGTCACTTCTATTTCGTATGAGGTAAATTAGGTGAAATCCCTTTCATATAAAATATTATAGTATTAGCCAAGATTACAAAAGTTGACCAAACGATGTGTGATATAGTTGCATGTCAGGTGATTCATCTGGACCTGAACGTATTAACTAAATTAGATGAGTATTGATACGCCACGAACAAATCCTACCAGAACCTAAAAAAGAAGTAAAAGCAATGATCATGAATCGATACAATTAACCCAGTTACAGCAGTGCCACCAAAGGGAAAGAAAGACAAACGTGAAATAACTAGACCCAAATGGAAACATAAATAGCAGAAAGCCAAAAGGACAGTTACTTTCCCACATTATGGAAACTGGCTACCCAAAACAAAAATATATAAGCGAAACACACACTCAAAGACAAACCATACCAAAAATAAACCGAGACAGAAGAACCGCCTTGGAACGGTCAGTATAATGAATTCCACTGCGGGGGGGGGGGGGGTGTTTAAATCGATTTTACGCAGCTGCAATCCTCGCCCTCACTTCCGTCGCGATTTAGACAAATAATTTGTTCAGTCCGCATGGTGGCCTATCCCAAACATTTAACGGAAGGATGGGCAAACGCATCTTAACAAACAACAAAATCCCAGATGATAAGCCGAGTAGGCAGCTCTTATTCAAATAGGTGACAACCCAGTTACCTTTACTGTACTAAATACTTTGAACAAACAAAGTGTTGAAATTAAAAACATTTAAGATTTGAGGACTCAACAGTTTACGCGTTCAGAATTAAAGTGAAGGCAATGATGACACCGTGAGATCCAGGGGCGGGATAGAAACAGATCTGTTTAAGAGACAATGAATCGGAAATAAGACTGTTTTACACTTATTGGTAAGTTCAAATAATAATTTTGTGTGAAGAGATGCAACAGCAAATCGGGTACAATTTATGGTCACACTAGAGATGCAAACTAGTGTGCCGCTTTTGAAGAAAAAAGTGGAGTTTTGCTTATGTGTCGGCCAGAGAAAGTTACAAATTTTCTATAGAAAGGTAATCCTTTGGGAGCAAGGTGTACAACACAGAATTGAAAACTGGAGTGTAAAAGATTTTTCTGGGCCAGACTAGCTACTTTCGACCAATTAGGCCTCATCAGTGACCCTCAAAACATTTAAAAACTCCGCAGTGGAATTAATGATCCCTAACGGCTAGAAAATATAAACCACAAATATGATGGACAGGGAGACTTTTTAGCTTTGTTGAAGTCAAATATGTTCTATGAAAGGGAAATCCTTTGGAGGCAATGACTACAACGCAGAATTGCAAACTGTGGAGTGTACAATATTTTTCTGGGCCATACTAGCTAGTTTTGGCCAATAAAGGCTCATCAGTGACCCTCAAACACTTAAAATTCCGCAGTGGAATCAATGACCCCAAAGGACTAGAAAATATAACCCATACTATGACGAAGGGCAGGGCAGGGAGACTTATTACGGGCGCCACATATTCCGTTAGCACCATCTCAGGTGAAATGAAATATGTTTGATAGAAAAGAAGGTCATGCATAGTAATGCGGTGTTTATGTAGAGTCTTAGACACTCTGAGTCTCGTACTTCTTCTATAATTTTTGTTTTCAATGACAGCCTTTGTACACTGACATCCATGCATCTCTTTGCTGTGGCTTCTTTAAAGTACGGTATGATAGAAGCAGAACAGCACCTTTACACACCGTACTTATTGTAGCACAGTTTTGTTTTCTTTGGTGGCATTTATAGAGGATCTCACATGAGTATCCATGTATTATTGAATTTAATAAACGAGTTAAGGAAAAGGTATCAAATGAAAGGCTTTACCGAGCGATTTATCCCTTATCCTCAGCGCGTTTAATAAATTTATTAATACATTAGCACGAGTGCAAGATTCTATTTATCTCATTTAAAACGCATTTTATTCACGATTTGTGTATAAAAATGTCAATTTTCGGCAATTAGTAAACGCGGCGTCGTTAAGAACGCCGTGTGTGTAACATTACGCGGTGTATCTAACTAATTTGCATATTTAATCCACTAATGGATAATCGAATTTATTACACGGCGTAATTGCATTCTCAGACGTGACGTCTTTGATAAATACTTGTAGTACAGTTCTATTACTTTTGGTGTCATAAAGCCTGTTTTAGTACTGTTCATGCAATTGCATCGTCTACATGATGATGTCTTTCAATTCATAACATTTTAGACTGCGGCAGAAAAACCATATCAAAAGGGTTGGCAGATTTTTCTAAGGGTACCAAGTTTAATGACAAAGCACAACTGAACTGTGACGTTGGTTTTCGAGCGACTGGTCCAGGATTCATTACCTGTTTAGACAGCGGGCATTGGAGTGTAGATTCGAACTGTACTATTTTAGGTAAAGTTATATATCAAATATATCAGATACTTGTGATATTCATGGACAATGCGTTATTGTCGTTTCCACTTGCGTAACTGCTTGGAAAGCATATCAGGTAATAATAAACAAGCACTTTACTTGCACACCAGATAAAGAAATCCGCGGTTTTGGCCTGGGATAGAAATTCTGTTCTTACTCTGTTGTTCTTACCAAGGCAAGCTACATACGTATAATGTGCGAAACCTGAAATGTTAGATATAGAAAAATATATATTTTCGGTGGCCTTGTGCAAGAAAAAGAATCTAAAAATGGGTTCTGTTGTAGATGGGCGTTTCCAACCCTCGAGTTGGCCATGCTGAGCGGAACCTCGACATCGCATTGGTTCCGCTCAGCATGGTCATCCCTCTGATAGCAAATCCGCCCATCTACAACAGAAGCCCATATCAGATTCTTATAATTTCATAGGTGACCAGTAAAAGCTAAGGGGTGTCTGCGCTTGAGAGTAGTGTTTCTGCTAGTAGACATGAGTGGGTTACCTTGAGACAGCTTCATGCAAGACGTCTATCCTCATCAGTTTTCTATGGAAGTGCATTTGAATAGCCATCATGATAGCAAGTCCGTGAAATGAACACCCCTTTAGGCCTCAGGTTATATAGAGAAAACTAGGGTTTACAGTTGTGTTAATTATTTTGCGTATTTCGGCTCCTTCACATTGGTTGTGGGTACTCAATGAGGCGGTTCTAACGAGCACCAACAACCTATTTTTTAAGTATGAGTAAGAAAAATATCACAAATTTTCATCGGAAAAGTAGCCATTTTGGAGGTATGAAAGAATCACTATGTCAAACGGGTGTGTTATCGTAATGATAAAAAAGTCCTTTTCTCATGTTTCGACTCATTTATGATGATTGTATTTATTGCTAGGACCTTTACAACACCACAAAAGCACTCTTTGACAGCGAGGGTTCATTTCAAAATAGGATTTTCAAAAGCAAGAAATATCATATTTACATACAAGTAATTATGTATTGGCGTTTCGTCGAGTGTGCATTGCAAACTTAACCGAATCCTGTATGGATAAACATTTGTCAACTTGCGAGTAGGCTTTTTAGGCCGCATAAAAAAGGAGTCCCCGAGCATGTAATTAGAAATTGTTGAATAAACCCGTATATATACAGAGTGTACTGCAGTGTCAGGTAGCATTATATGCACGGTATAAGACTCTTTGTAACGCTGTTGGTAAGGACTTCCGATCACTGCAGTGGTAGGCCACGTCGCCCCATCTGTGCGTGGATTCGAATCTATTTATTAATCCTTGATTATGTCTCCACTATGATTGTAAAGACAAAAGGCCGCTTCTGTTGCTGATAGAATTAACCATAATCGGGAAAAATGACTCAGTAATTTCTTTGCAGCGACAGATAGCACTATATGAGGATTAAGGGGTTCCGGCCACTTGCCTGATCTGAATCACAGCATTTATCCGTGAATATTTCTCCAATTTGTTTGTAAAAACAAAAAAATCGTTTCCATTGCTGTGGTAATTAACGATAATCCGAAAAAAGTACTAGTTTTATTTTAATTGTTAATTAGGTTGCATGTCTGACGCACTTTCTGGTCTGTTTACTTTTCTTATTGACTTTTTTATTTGTGAAAAGAAAGGTCTGGAACATGAAAGGTTTTTGGTAAAGATTTGTTTTACTTCTGTACAGATATGTGTTCTAAATTGTATGTTCGAGAACTTATGGATTGATATGCACTTCGGACTTAGGGTTCATAAAGCGGTCATATAAAATGCACGATCACATCAGGGAAAGTTATTTATTGGCGTTTACAGTTAATATACAGTTTATTTAATTATTTCTAGCCTTCCGTCAGAAAGATCGACTGGATACCTTGTTCATATTTTGTTAATATATTAAAGCTTGATGCAGGTTTTCCTTTTTAGTTTACTTTGCTCGCTACGTTTTGCTTGCGATGCAAGGAATATCCATATAGCACATAACTTGAAGAAAGACTTACCGAACTGTGCGGATGGCGGTTGTGCAGAATAGAAGTGGAGGCAATGATCAGGAATCGATACAATTATCCCACAGCTCCCATCAGAGACAATAAAGTGAAAGAAACACAAACATGAAGCTACAGATCCCAACGGAAACACCAACAGCTGAAAGCCAAAAGGACAGTTACTTTCCCACAAAATGGTCAAAAGGCTATCCAAAATAAAATAATATAAGCGACACAAACACACAAAGACAAACCATAACAAAAATAAACCGCAACAGAAGAATCGCCTTGGAACGGTCAGCGGAAACGAATTCCACTGGGGGTGGGGGGCTTAAATCGATTTTACGTGGCCACAATCCTGGCCGATCTGAGTCGTCACTATGCGAATATGCAGAAAGATCCTTTTTTCTGCCAATATTTTTTCCATAAATTTGATCAAAAACATCGATTATGAATGCTCGTAAGTATTACTTTGAAAAAGGCGGCTCTATGCTTGAAACAAAAAGGTACAAATATTTTCAGAAATCAATCCATTTCTAAACCCATGACAAAAAATATCGCACATGGACGCATTGTCATAAAGGGAAGAGCAACATCGACGCTTTACTAACTTTTTTGTTTAACTTTTATTTCCGGATAAATCATCTTTCGTGTCATTTAACTTTTATTTCCTGATAAAACATTTTGCATAGTATCACATTAAGACATATAAGTTTGGCATGTGAAATATTTCTGTATATATATAATTAATGTTTAAATATTGTCTCGTGTTTATTTGAGTATACGCATTTTCATATTCGTTTGGACCGAAATAAATCTAAATAAATTATTGTGAGTTCAAAATATAACAAACAATAATAAATTTAGAAAGAAATAAAATACATGCACAGAGAAAAATATTCACTGACTTTTAGAGGCAATAATAATAATGACTGATTTTTTTTTGTTTCCCTTTAGACTGTGGGAAAGAAATCAATGTTCCAAACGGGCAAGTCAATTTCACCAGTGCTGATAGTACTTACGGGCAGTCACTACCGGTCGACTGTGAAACGGGCTATCGAGGAAGCAATGAAACAGCGATAACATGTATCTTAGATGGATCATGGAAGCTGTCTGGGAGCTGTGAAATAATAGGTATCAATTTGCAACGACATGCAAAATTGTAAAATTAGTGTTAAAATACCTAGGACAATGTTCATAATCAAAAGTCTACGGGGCTCCATGGCCTAGTGGGTTAGGGCGCTGTGTCCTAATCATTAGGACTCCCATCGCTTTGGGTTCGAGCCTCGCTCGGGTCACGTGTGAGACGCCACGATTTGCAATGAAGGAAAGGTACGTGCTTTATCCGGGTGCTTCGTTTCTCACCTTTCTGCTTATCGATCGGCTCGAAGTAAGTGTTAAATAAAATGAAAGGACAATAAAACCAAACAGAAAATAATCACAGGTCTGCACAGAATTAGAAAACCGAATTTGGTATTTAGATTATTATGAGACTGCAGTTGTGTTACTTTTTTGTTTTGTTTGAAAAAAATAACCCTTCACCCTTGTCCGCCTGACTGTTTAATTTAGCCGCACCCATTCTGAGTTTAAACCAATCAGATCATTTAATGTAATTTATTCCTACAAATTCATAAACTGAATATCAAACGGTGAAGCTCCTGATCAGATTGCTTCTTCAGACGCTATCTGATCTGGATCTACACTGTTTGCAAATGTAAGGGTTGTCGTGAACAGCAGGATAAGGGTTAAAGTATATTTCACTCCATTACAGCGGGTGTTAATGTGGTGTTGTGGCGAAACCGATTCCCCGCGGACCTGACCATAGTGTGGTTTATATATTTGGTTTTGTTTTGGGCTCATAAAGACCAAATACCATTTTAAAATTGATTTTACCTAGAGCAAGTTGATGGCGGGCCATTGAATATCCTCGCGCTGTGAAAATTATGTCGCAATAAAAGGACCCAAAATACTTCTTTTTGACCTCTGATGTCCCAAAGACATGCCTCTTGAGCAAAAATTTTGCACCACTGTATTCTACTCTTCACTACCTTTGATTTGATATGCAACATGACTATGCTTCTACAAAATTGATTTTGACCCCTTGGGCGAAGATCAGGCCCATATCCTAGTGGGAAGTTACCACAATAATCTGAATATGTTCCTCTAGTCCTCTTCCATAGGATCAATACCTGTGACAGTTTCAAGATTCTAGCTCAAAAAGCCTAGGAGGTGTTGTGTGATAATAATAAAGGACGCGAAATCCTACTTTTTGACCTCTGGGGATCCTTTGACATGCCCCTGGGGCATCCCAGAGTGGGTGGGGGGGGGCTCACATCAGAATTTCAAATACGTTTCTCCAGTCATCAGTCATAGAGCTATTTACTGTGATAGTTTCAAGATTCTAACTCAAAAAGTCTAGGAGGAGTTGGGTGACAATCGAAAAAAAGACCCCAAATAATACTTTTTGACCTTTGGTGACCCAAGACATGCACCCCATCCCACTCTGGCAAAATTTTAGCATCACTGTATTCTACTCTTCATTACCTTCGATTTGATTTGTTACACGAACAAAAAGGCCGATCGGGCAGTGTTGGGCTCCACCAACTGCTTGGGGTTCACATCGAAATTCTAAATATGATCCTATAGTCCTAAGCCATAGGGCTTTCGCCTGTGAAAGTTTAGAGATTCTAGATGAAATGGTATATGAGCTATGGTGGGACATTACAGACGGGCGGATGGACCGACGTCAGGCCGGATGCGTGATGGTGGTATGGGGTAAAACATTGTCACCGCCTTTTCTTTGAAAAGCGCCGGGATAATAAACTGAGCTCTGCACATCTGCACATGTATCGCTAGTGGGCAATTATGGGTCTATCGAACTCGTGTTCTGCTTATCAAGACAGAAGTGAAGACAATGATCAAGAATCGATACAATTACCCCACACCTCCCATCACAAAAAGAGACTCCCACTGTCTATATTAACGTTTTCTTTGTTGTCAAAGGGGCAACATTTCAAGCCTTAGTACACTATTTCAATGACTGAATCGAAACAAGTACTTTCGACCTGCGATCACTCGACCACTCGAACCCCTTTGGGCCCTTGAAAACTTGTTCTGGACAGCGGTACTTTAAGTCACGAGGGGTTACTGATAGTGTAATACCAGGAGAAATAATGGGAGATAATTGTGGGACATCTTTTCCGTATTCTATGTTAAAATGCATTATGGATATCTTCCTTGATACATTGTATTATCTGGCGTTGTCATTCTAACGGATGTCCACAACAAAGATAATGAAAAAGAAGTGCTTAATTATCCGCTTTACTGCGACTAGAGCTGTGAGGACCATTTACCTGAGTGGGTCTTTTAACTGTTTGAATCAAAACGAATTGTATCCCATAATTTGATTTGAAGGACTTGTGGATATGTATATGACAGGTATTGCCAATTTTTATGCTTTCCATTTATACCCAATATGAAACCTAACCTCAACCGCCTGAACTGCTTTCAAAAAGGTTTAAGGGATACTTCTAAGAGAATACAGTAAGCCGTGATACGCCATTACGTTTTCGGATTTTTTGTCGCCGCTAGCATCTTAATTAGCCGACCTTCCTGGCGTATTAGATTTTTTCTACGTTTACAAGGCTGTAATTATGACTAGTTATTTTGTCGCATTGTGACGTGTTAATATGGTATATAAAGAACCCAGTTGCTTGGTTGCTATTTCTGATTTCTTGCAAGTGATAGACATAGGACTTTGTCTCGAAATATTTGAGATTTACTTCGGGGGCCGGGGGACCCGAAATGTAATTCGTAAATACTGATTGATATATTTTATCATGACGAACCGATCCGCAATCTTTGGTTTCATTCCAAATATTTTATTTGTGTTGTCCCATTTTAAACGAGCAGATTGCTGCATATTAATTGAAATTACAACAGAAAAAGAACACACAGCTGTATGTCTGATATGTAAATCACTCATCTAACATTTTATCTCCACTCATCTAACACTTTATCTCCAAGCACTGAAAATAGTTAAATAAATCCAGTCAACATCATTTAAGGTAAACTAAAATATTTAAATTTAATATCTGATACACTAAGTTCTTTTTCGAACAGAATTTAACTCAGACTAGTTAAAATAATCGTGCCTTTTTAAAATGGAAGAACATGAAGATTTATCTTTATGATAAATTTGTTTCAAACTGACATCGGGAGTTCAAGTTTTTTATTATTATATTTGCATTCTAAAAAGAAACAAATTATTGTATGCCTGCATAGAGATAAAGTGTGCTCTTTTCTGTGCCAAAGCAAAACAGACAAGGTTCTGATAAGCAAGAGTAATTACGATATTTTTGCCTTTTTATTCGTTTTTTTTTTTTCATTTATGCATAGTGTGTGAACTCGTCTGATTCCCCTCGACGGTGCCATTCTAACGAGTACCCACAACAGTGTAACCTGAAATGATGGTGCGATGTTGTTTCGACACATTACTCCTGCTTATCCGGACCTCTGAATATATGATCTAATCAAGTTTTTTTTTGTTTAAAACTATCGCTTATATCATTAGTGGGCCACGTTTCTCTATTTTGATCAAGATTTTTGCATCCCATTACGGTAACACACCCTTGTGATAAAATGGCGTCTTTCCCATCTCTAGAACTAACATTTTGCAGATGAAAAAATTGATATTTTTCTGTTTTCTAATTCAAATATAGATTGTTGATGCTCGGTAGAACCGTGAAATGAGTACCAACAATCAATGTTTGTGAGCAAAAAAGAAGAAAATTAATTAATATCTCCATAAACGCTTTTTATATAAAGTGCAGTTTTGACAGGTCTTTATTTCACGGACTTTTTAGCCAATTTTGGCTGATTCGTACACTGTGTTATTCATAGATATACAACACGTGTACAATTGAAAATTTTCCATAAATCTCAATAGAAAAGTTAAGGCCCGCCTACCTCAGCTGGCCTGTAAAGCAAAGTTATTGAAAATTGTCACTTGAAAAGGAAAAAAACATGATTTTCAAAATAAATTAGATACGCCAAGAAAGACATGCAACAAAAGCAATTTGCATTGTAGATTGTGGCAAGAATGTAGAAATTAGGAACGGACAAGCAAATTTCACAAGCAGAGAGAGTACTTACGAACAGTCGGTTCCGGTTGTTTGTAATTCTGGATTCATATTGGAAGGCGCTGAAACTATTGTATGCTTGGGAAACGGATCATGGAGCAAAATCCCTCTCTGTGTCGGTAAGTTTATTTAAAAAAATGTCTACATCTTAGTTAGAAGTTGAAAACAATATATTTACTATTCTACATTTTATTCTTAACAGAAGAATACGGTTTGGATGCTCTCATTTCGTCCCTAGGTATTTATTATTAGTACGTATTTGTATTTTCTATCTTACTAAGACGTTAGTAAACCCTCGTATGTTGTAAACGGCTCGTGTAAATGAAAATAAAAGTAAAGGCAATGATCAGGAATCGATACAATTACATCACACCTCCAATCAGAGACACCAAAATGGATAGAAACACGAACATGAAGTAACTAAACCCTAATGAAAACATCACTAGCGGATAACCGAAATGACATTTACTGTCCAACAATATGGCCAAACGGCTATCCAAATTAAAAGATATAAGCAATACATATTGTGTGGTTGGCTGAGACGAAGGTGGCGTATATTTTGCGTGACTGGTGCGTCCGACTGATATTGGATTGCAGCTGGGCAAAACCTGCTGTCCTTGAAGCAGGTAGGGGTAGAGTGGGGAGCATTGTTACTTCTTCCGTCTCTACACTTCCATTCCTTTTCCTCTTTCTCCCCTGTCCCTCATTTTCAACTCTTCTACTATATTTTCTGTATCTTTCTCCTTTTCTCTGGGAGACGACACAAAATGTCCCACAAGAGTCGACGTATCGTTAAAACAAAAATAATCAATCAATAAGCAATACATATGTATCCAAAGACAAACTATAATAACTAAGGAACCCCAATAAAGTTTGTATCTATATTCCAAAAAAAAAAAAAAAAAATAATTTAAGGGTATAAGTTTACATTGTTCTCAGTACTTTAATCTATTTCAGACGAGAACAGTGTAGGTCCAGATCAGACGAGAAGAGTAGGCAATTATTAGGAAGTGATAAAATTACCATGCCATCCAAGACATAACAAAGATGAAGCAAAAGCATTATTATGAAAGCATAACCAAAAAAGCCAAAAGGCCCAGAGGATCTTACTTGAGTGTTCATGTATCATTGAATATATTAAACGTGTCGGCTCAACGAGCTTAATAAGTTTAATAATATATGAACACGAATACAAGATTCTATTTGTAGAACCCTTTTTGTTTACGATTACAAATGTCAATATTCCGCCCATCAGTAAACGCGACGTCATTAAGGACATAGTACGTTTAACGTCACAGGGCTAATCTAACTAATATGCATATTTAATCCACTAGTGGATTTATGAATTTATAATATGGCGTTACAACATTCCCAGATGGGACGTCATATGATAAAGTTTATTATAAATGACCAAACTTTTATCCGAATTTGAAAAAAAAATATATAACTATGACATAAATGCAGCGACATACAATGACAATCATAAACCAAAGTAGGCTTGGAACTTCCAGTTAAAATACTTGGAAAGGGGGCTTTAATCGATTTAACATGGCCACAACCCTCGCCCTTAGTTCTGCCGTGGTTTACACCTGTATTGTTTTAAGTACGCGTGAAGCATTTCTTATCAGTGCAACACGGCTCCCGCCCATCGGGGCTTTAAGAAATAGATGGGAACGCAGAGCTGAAACCGACCGCACACGAGTACTGGTAAACCGCTTAGAGAATCAAAGCCTGCCAAGGCAAATCGGTGCGAATGGTCCGTCCATGCCTATAAACCCTATTTGTTTCTTTGGGCGACATGGCCTGAGATGTCATTTCATCTCAATGTCGGGTAAAAGTCCCACAAAATTGAAAGCAACGTCTCCAAAATGACCTATACAGTGTTGACGGGGACTTTAATCCTCAAATCAAACAATTATCAGTGAAACATCTCCAAGACGAATATGCTAAGGACTCGAAGCTAAGAAACATCTCAAAATGACACCCCTAATTTTCATAATGTATTGCGTGAGCGGTTACATTCCTTTTAAAACGGACTTCGGTGGGAGCTGTGGGTTAATTGTATCGATTTATGAGCATTGCCTTCACTTCTATTTAGAGCAGAGAGGCATCATGAGATAACCAGTACGCAGACAGATTTCCAATCTTTATCATTTTTGAAAGTCAATTAAGATTGATATTTCAATTGATTCTTCTGTCAGAAATGTTAAATTTTATTTTCACTGAGAAATATTAAACAAAACTACCCTTTGACTGGCTGTTATTGGTGCTTTGGCACTTGGCATTACTTATAAACCGTCTGCTTGTCTGCTAGGCAGACGATTCACAAGAAGTGTCAAGCCTTTTTATTGCTGAAAATAAAAAATTGAAGTTGCCGTCTGCTGTGTTTGTAAAACAAATTGAAATTAAAAAAAAAATCTAAAAACAATTCAACCTGAGAAATCGGCCACGCTTTTAGTTCTTTTCTGGACAAATGGGTTAAAATATGTTGACTTACTGCAAGATTTTTTTTCGGTTTTGGTTTTACGGCCCTTTCAGTATTATTTCACTCCTATCGAGCCGATCGTTAATCGGAGGTTGGCGAAAACCGGAGTACCCGGAGAAAAACCACCTGACCTTCCGTTACAGAACTTGGCGTCTCACATATGACCCGAGCGAGGCTCAAACCACAGCGGAGAGAGACCAAATGATCAAGAGTCAGCGCTCTTAACTACTAGGCCACGGAGGCCCGTACATTTATTGCAAGATATGTATTTTTATAAGAACTAACATATCCATTTGCTAGCGCCCAAAGATGACTTTCAAAGCTTCTTAGAATGCTAAACATGATTTCTTATTCAGGCGAAGGACAACCATGGAAATTCAAGACAGTAACGATTGTAGCTTCTTGTTTTGGTTTGGTGTTCCTAGTCATTATTGGTCTTCTGACTGCGTCTGTCATCAAGCATAGTAGGAATCGGGCATTGAAGAAAAATCACAAGCATCGAGATATACGCAAATACACGGTAATTATTCTTACTTACATTTTTAAATGCATTTCTTTTATTTTTCAGAAAGATCAGGCATGACGTTTCACGCGAATCGACTGCTGATCCATTAAAAAAGACGCACCACAGTTTATATTTATTGTAATTCTATTTTCGGTTTATCTTTACTGTAGTGCTTTACCATGTTCACGAAGCACTATCAATAGCGCGAATGTACGTAATTTCCAACACTTTAGGTATCCGGGTTGATAGGAACCTCAGTTTTACAGCACGTATATTGAATCAATACTGGAGGAAATTTTGGTTCAATTAAGAAATGAAAAGTATAAACAGCATCAGGTCACGAGCAGACTTTAAGTAACCCCTTAAGTATCGGCAATATCGAACCATGAACAAAATAATGCGACACGCTGTTGTTCAAGTTTCATTGAACGTTAAATAACTCTATTACTTCTTTTTGCATTAGTATCCATCAATTATTTCATGAAAAATTCATGGCTCCCGCCCATAGGGGCTTGAAGAAATATATGGGCTGCATGATGCTTCCACGCAGAGCTCAATCCGGCCCGCACACTAGTACTGGTAAACCGCTTAGAGGATCTAATAAAAATCAAAAATGAGTTCCTTTAAGAGCAATGAAAACATTCATAAGAAAGAAGATGGGTCATACTACGTAGTTTCGGCTAATAAAGCCTCATCAGTGACCCTGTAATGATCCGGCAAATAAAGCCAGAGGAAACATACTGCAATTTTACGAATTTCGAACAGGCAGTCGATTCAAAGACTGATATAAATCAAAATGGGGTCCAAATAATTAAAAACCTGTCTAGAATATGAGTCTAAACCAATAATTTATTTCTGATTTCTCAGAATATTCACGCTGATCTCAAATGACCAAAAGTAAAATATAAACTGCACTATGGTTGATGTACGGGGAGACGTTTTACGGCCGCCACACGGCACAACACCAGCTGCAGTGAAGGCAAAGTCCAGGAACCGTGGTGCGAGGCGGACCGTCCATGCTAATAAACCCTATTGGTTTCATTGGGCGACAGGGCTTGAGATGTCATTTCATCTCAATGTCGGGTAAAAGTCCCACAAAATTGGAAGCAACGTCTCCAAAATGACCTTTACAGTGTTGACGTTGACGTTAAACCTCAAATCAAACAAACAAAATCATGAAAAATTCTAGTTTGAGACATTAAAGTGTAACAAGAAAATAATTGCTCACATTTTTATTATCAGTAGTTGAACAGCGCCGTTGGCATCATTGTGTCGTTATCGTCCAATCGTGTGGGAAAGAACCATGATTTATTTTGACGTCGCTTAATGTCTAAGTGACGTCACTTGAGTGAGTGTATTTATTGAAGTGTAAACAACATTAGGTCTCATTAGTAAACTCTGTGAATGCACTGAGAATGTAAGTATTACCTTTATAACTGCTATCATTGTAAAAGGTTTTCTTAACTGAGCCCCGCCGATTGAATTTGTGTCTTCGAGCATTCCGTCATGACAAATTTTAACTGCGCATGTCCAGCCATTCAGAGGGGCCAGGGATATGGCATAGGCGATACGTACCAAAATCGCTTGACGGGGCCCAGCTAATGGGTTTCTTCTTCTTTGATGGCTGAACCTTTACTTTTAATAGTGTGGACTTGGAGGAAACAAAACAATATCTTTCAAAAGGACAATTATTCGCCGCCCAGAGAATAATCTACATACTGACTGTACACACTAAAATAGTTTGTGTACTAGGCTATCTATAGAGTCTTTACAGATACCTGAAATGGGATCTATAAATATTTCAAAATATCATGATGACATTACAGGTAGTCAGCTGCTGTCAATGCAGTCAGAGACTCTGCATTATGGAATTTCAAATTCAAAATGGCAAAACAGAATGAGCAAAGTTATTAACAAATTAATTCTAAAATACTTTATGTGGAGAAATTATAGACTTAACGCTGACCGTTCCAAAGCGGTTCTTCTGACGCGGTTTATTTTTGTTATAGTTTGTCTTTGTGTGTTTGTGTCGCTTATATTATTGTATTTTGGATAGCCTATTGGCCATTTTTGTGGGAATGTAACTGTCCTTTTGGCTTTCCGCTATTGATGTTCCCATTAGGGTCTGTTGTTTCATGTTTTGTGTCTTTCCCTTTGGTGTCTCTGATTGGAGCTTTGGGTTGATTGTATCGATTCCTGATCATTGCCTCCACTTCTATTTAAAAATATCATGTTGGATATTTTAATGTCCCCTCTCCATACGTTTGGAGAACATTTCATTACTTCGTCTTCGGAAAGTTGTGGATGAGCTTTTGCTTACCGGATTACTTCTATTTAGCAAGCACACATTTACGACTGAAGTTAAAATCCATTCTTTCCCTACCTATATCCGCCAAGATGAAAGATGTAATGTTGCTAGATACTGTATTCATATACAATTCATTCAAACTTTTGAAATTTTGTAGACATTATAGGTGGCTTTTTGGAGAAAGGGGGTGGTTTTAGTGCGCTGTTGTTAGTTGGATTCAGGTGCCACCTAAAATAAAAGATTTCAGTGCACAGACTGAAAATAATTTAATGGACGGTTCATTGTGGTTTGTATCAATAATCAGTTATCACTGTAGGCAATATTCATATATTAGTGTTGAAACAGCGATGAACCCTAACAGAGTTTGTTTCCCTTGATAAAATTGACAAGAATAAGTTTCATGTTACATGGTTCGTAACAAAAGTTAAATAATGGTGTATTGTAAATGTTTATACAACAATATAACGAGAGAACCAGATTTCAGCCAAGTTTATTAAATATAATTTAACATGTAAAACGGACTATCCAACTACATACGGTCAAATTCTTCAGGTACTTTGTCACCAACTAATATGTGCTAAAACAGGGAAGACAAACTATACGTATTTAAATTGAACTGTCTGCTTTCACAAAGGAACAAAAAGAATTTCATGCTCTTCGGAAAGTTAGCTGATTAGTTCGCAGTGCCTGTAAACGCACAGTTTTACGATGATATGGAGGCTTGTATCAAAATTTTGCATTCAACTAACACACAAAGTATCAAGATATAAGCTATTTTAGTCACAAAGGCACAGAGCAACTTTGCAATCTGCAGTTGTTGTTGTTTTTGGGGGTGGGGGACATCGTCTGACTTATTATGTCATTAGATACACCCAGCGCAACAGCGTCGGCATATAAGCAACAACACGAGAAAAGGCATATTCGATCACGTGCGCACATGCAAAGGAAAAGTCAGCCCGCTAACCATTACGACAACACAACCGTGTGACATAGTGCATTTTTACATCTCCAAAATGGCTACTTTTCTGATGAAAATCAGTGATATTTATTTTATTTATACTGCAAACATCGGTTATGGGTGCTCATTAGAACCACATCATTGAGGCAATTCTCACGAGTACCCACAACCTATGTCTTGGGGCAGAAATAAGAAAAATAATGTATACCCAAGAAAACCCCCGTTTTCTCTATATAAAATGGGATTTAGGGAGTGTTCATTTCACTGACTTGATCACGTGATACACGATCATTTATTAGACAGTCTTTCTAGTCAGTATCAAGAAACTTTGGATCCAGAAATAGAGAATATCAGACATCACGTTTATCAGGCAAGGCTCCGATAGCGCTTGTAGAATCGCGAGGCTTGCCGAGCGATTCTACATGCACTCTTGAAGCCTTGCCTGATAAACTTGATATCAAATGACCCGAAACTGGTATTCTATTTATCAGTTTATCTTTAAATCTGCAATTTAAGATCAGTTATCGATCATCCTCAGTGCCTCTCAGCATTCCGGCGTGTAATAATCGGTCCATATATTTAGTATAATCTGACCTTAATTTATCGTATGGTATTTATTTTTTCAAGTAATTTTTCCAGGATATATAGCATTTTTGCCATTTTTCCGGCAGTCCGGTTCATTCATAAAAGTGCCGATCTTAAATCAGAACTGTAAATCCGACTTTATATAGGGACAATTTATTGGGGTTTTTTTTCGGGGCGGGGGTATACATTATTTTTCTTACTTCTCAAACGATCAACCATAATCTATGTTTTGAGTAGAAAAAAAAATCCTGCAATAACACGTTGACCTGCTAAAGCTAACTTGTCGTGAGATAGCATATCTTTATAAGTAGATCAGTGTGATGCAATGCGATGCATATTTATATATTGGTGATAACTGATAAGCATCCATATAATGCACATGGGGGTGCTGGTCAACCGGCGTAGATAGGCAGGCTGGCCTGACTCTTCGCTGGGCGCACATGTCTGACGACACCATTTTGCTAGGCACAGCCTACAGGAACCTATACGAGGACTGTTCAAATATGAACAAGTAGAACGTTTTCTCATGCACTAATGCGAAAATCACCTGGAAATAAATATCACAGCGTAGAAAAAAATTTTACCTATACATTGATGCC
Source organism: Lucinisca nassula (assembly GCA_963580285.1). NCBI lineage: Eukaryota > Metazoa > Mollusca > Bivalvia > Lucinida > Lucinidae > Lucinisca > Lucinisca nassula. Next base: position 116,826,484 of record OY757013.1, on the reverse strand, counting down.
AAACCTGTTAAAATCCGTGCACTTTAGACATGTATATCGTTCGATAAACACTGTCTACTCTTGTATACTAATACAAAACATGGAAGAAGGTCAGAGTACGCCGTTGAAAAACGGTCCTATATTAAGAATCGTTGTATTCTTAGTCTACGGTGCAAAGACATTTTTGATGAAATTTATTCGGTTTATGGACATAATGATATCTATTTCCGACAGTTTTTCGTTGGTGTAAGAAATTCAGCTGTGGGCTAGGCTCAACAGAAGATGCACCACATGATCGTCGGCCGAAAGAGCAACATCTGCCAAGATGGTTAGTAAAGTGAAAGAAATAGTTGCTACCGATGCACGATACACCACTAGGCAAATAGCTAGTATGGTTGGCATCTCATTAGGAGCAGCTCATACAATTCTGAAACGGGATTTGAAAATGAGAAAGATCTGTGCTAGATGGATTCCCCATCTGTTAACAGATGAGCAGAAAAAGACACGCGTTCAGTGCGCCAAGAAGTTGCTTAAAAAGTTTCCAAATTACAATGCACGGTCTTTCGCTAATGTCGTCACAGGTGACGAGACATGGGTTCACTTTTTTGAGCCAAAACGGAAGATTCAGAACAAAATATGGGCAACAAAGTATTGTAAAAGACCATGCATTGCAAAGCGGACCATGAGCGTCAAGAAGGTAATGTATGCCATATTCTTTTCAAATCAGGGCCCTGCTATTCAGGTTGCTGTGCCTAAATGCGAAGTTTCACAAGAATAAAGTTCTTCGAAAATTGAAGAAAAAATTTCAAAGAACGAAAACCCGCAACTGGTTTGGCCAATGTCAGATTGCTACATGAAAATGCGTCGTCGTACAAGGCGTTCATTGTGCAAGACTATCTGAAGCAGGAAAAGGTTGTTGAACTGCCTCACCCCCCATGTTCCCCTGACCTTGCCCCGTGTGACTTTTTTTTTGTTCCCGCGGCTGAAAAATACCTTTCTGGTCGAAAATTTGTACAGCGCAAACACCTCGGTTCTGCAATATTCCAGTGCCTTCATAGTATACCTCGAAAAGACTACCAAAATGCATTCAATGATTGGATCAGAAGACTGAAAGTTTGTATATCTGTTAAAGGGGAATACCTTGAGGGGACAAAATAAATTTTTCATCGAAACCTATCACGGAATCATTTTTATGTGCTTAGTTGCATTCATATTTGAACAGTCCTCGTACATGCCCATTCTCTCAAACTGTATATGATCTCATCGCTCAGACTTTCGGATGAGTCTTTAAACCGAGGTCCCGTCTACGTAAGACCTTAGCTGTTGGTGGGAGGTAAAACACACACACATACACACACACACACACACACACACGCGAACTTATCGCAAAATTATATGCATATATACGCCTTGAGGGGCAGCAACTCTTTCAAAATCATTGCATCTGGCTTATTAATGGGAATATTCTAAAGAAAAACAAAAACCGAGAAGTTCTGATATTAAATAAGGATAGATAGGCAATTCTTTGTTTTTCAAAAGAACAATTCTGTATAGTGAGACCACACTTTATATGAGGAACATTGAAAATTACAAGAGTATTTTTTTATTATAACCGTATTTTTCTTTACAAATACTTCAGTGACAACAATTTTGCCATGTTTACCGACATAAATGCTATCACCTATTTTAACTTATTAACCTATTTCAGATAGGAACCCCAAACAGGACATTGACAAACATTGTAGACCCAAATCAGATTCCGCAGAATGCGGCGGAATGTGTGGCGGCTAAAAATCGTCTCCCTGCCCTACATCATAGTGTGGGTTATATTTTCTAGTAGTTTGGGATCATTGATTTCACTGCGAATGAAGAAAATATTTGAGGGTCACTGATGAGGCCTAACTGGCCTAAAGTAGCTAGTCTGGCCGAGAAAAAAACTTGTACACTCCATGGTTTTCATTCTGTGTTGTATTCGTTGCTTCCAAATGATTGCCTTTTTCAGAACATTTAATCAGTGTAAGTTTGTATAGAGAGTTATATGAAGGTTTGGAGTAGTAAATTTCCAATTATATGGATTCAGATCAGATGCATGGGTTTACACTGGTTGCCAATGTCCAAAAAAGAGGCGTTAGGCAAATAGGAGGTAAATTGGGTTAAGGACAAAAAGTTTTCTGCAAGCAAGGAGTCGGGGCAAAATCCGAAAGTCTTGTTTTATTACGCGTTAGGGTCTTTGGAAGCCATATAGATGTGTTTTTCTTTCCAAATTGTTATAGACTTTCGGATGAGTCTTTAAACCGAGGTCCCGTCTCCGTATGACCTTAGCTGTTGGTGGGACGTAAAACTAAAACTCACTCACTCACTCACTCCAAATTGTTATGGCTATTCCACAAATGTCACTTTCATTGTTTCTCCTTTACTGGAAATGTTACAAGCTTTTGACCTCCTCTAACCTTCAAACTACTCTCTATACAGAACATCCTGTTAATGATCAATGACTGAACACCCAAGTTAAATTATTTGTGGTGTCCAACGATGAAAGAGCTTGCTCCAGAAAAAAGGTAACATTACGTTAACAAGTCCGTGAAATGAACACCCCTGTAAATCCCACTATATATAGAGACAAATGGGGTTTCAGGGGTATAGAATAACTTATTTACTGCTCCAAAGAGCAACTATGGCCAATGTTTTGAGCAGAAATAAGCCTTAAATCACATATTTATCAAAGAAAATATATGAAAGAATGCACTTTGGCGCACGGATGTATTATCATAATGAAAGGAAAACAAAACTAGAATTAGAAGGATTCAATAATTTTGTAATTTATCAACACACTTTCATTTCTAGGCTGAAGAGGATGACATTGAAAGGAATCCGGATTATAGTATGGATATTCAAGACTGGTATACATACGAAGTAAAAACCTTTCAAGAGTTCAATCAGTGCAGCAATGGACATGGAGTACCTGGACAGTCTTATAAGCTAAGCTATCCAGACCGAAAATATTAAACTGGATCAGAACAGTTCATGAATTTTAATAACGGTTACGTTAAGGTTTCTTTGAAGAGCGTGCAATGAAACGTTTATCGCACATAATTTTAGGACAGCTTTATAAACAGAAGTCTCTGAACATTAAACATTTACATACACAGTATAAGAAACCAATCAAAAATATAAAACAGTAGAGGAAAATATTATTTAGTATGAGAAAATGTTAATGTTAAATATCAATCAGTATGCGATTTAAAACAGTTTTTAAAATATTAAACAGAATAGAAAATATTAATCAGAAATAAAAAAAAAAATATTTAACAGTATGAGAACGGAGTATACTAACCTATTTTCTGTTTCATATGAAGAAAATGCGACAAAAAATCAGAGGCTTACACCCTTAGACATTTCTATTTAAAGCAATGGAATCGCCGGAGTCTCGTTTTATAAATTTCAAATGAAATGTCGTCTCGTGTGAGATTCATTGGTTGTGATACAGACTTTTTTTCTTTCAAAATTGTAAGGACTGTTCCAAAAATAATGTCACTTTCATTGTTTCAACTTTACTGGAAACGGTTCCAATTTTTTTTTTGCTTCCCCTGTCCTTCCAACTACTCTCCATCTGACCATTTAAAATAGTTGTTCGTCACTGCATATGTTGTGTCCTGGATTTTTTTTTGCTTCCCCTGTCCTTTCAACTACTCTCCATCTGACCGAATACCCTTCTCAGCCAGTCAAACCACATTTGAAGCCGTGTTCATTATCTTGAATGGAAATACTCATCTAATACTGATAAACCGCATATCTAAGGGCATTTCTGGAATTGTATATCTTTCCAGTTAGATGATATAAGGTTGTTTATCACCTTTTGGCACCGGAATTTTCATGACTGGACCTTTATTATTGAAGAAAAGTACATACAAAAACTTCTTTACTGTTCGTGTTCGTTTGGACATAAATTGGACGTCTCGCATTTGGTGACCCAATTTTGGTAGTAAACTCAGGTCTAATCGCCAGTTATCAAATTGTCGAAAGCCTTTTTGCTATATTTTGGATACATTTTCAAACTTTTTTTTCTTTTTGCCCTGGCAATACGGGTCCTCTTTGGTTCATCTGTCAATAAATGGGTACCCATCTTGCATTTTATTTTCCTAAGTTGAAAATTGTTCTTTAATTAAATACCACAAACTTGTGCTGAGGACAAGTTTACTACCTCAATGTGAATCGGATATATTGTGGTAGGGTATTGCGTATTTTTGTTCGATTTTACTTTCAGTTGTTGATGTTGCAGGTCGACCTGCATGAGCAGCATTGGCTCTTTCCTATTTAGCTACCCACCTACAAATCGTCCTCTAAGACATTTGGTCCTCCCCATACATATGGCATATGTGGATGTCTATGTTTTATGCTGTGTTGCGACCTAAGTATTTTATAGGCCCTCACTTCAAGCAGGTGGTTGGTTCTGTGTACAGTGTACTGAACACGCTGGAAGGAATTGTATACTGTAAAAAGGTCAGTAAAGTTGTCAGAAGATTTTTATCTATGTTTCTCTTTAGTGCACACTCTATCGAATCGGGTGGTTTTGAGCACATTGCACGACTGTTGAGAAATACAATTACAGTGACATTAGTTTTGGAAACAGATCTCATACGTTGATTATCCATCACACTGGCAAACAAATGAGATATGTCACGGGAAAATTTTCTTCGGGTTTCGCAACAAGATATGGCACAAATCGGTGTGCTCAGCAACAAAGACGAGCAGGAATCTTTTTTTACGGGCCTCCGTGGCCTAGTGGTTAAGAGCGCTGACTCTTGATCATTAGGTCTCTCACCGCTGTGGTTAGAGCCTCGCTCGGGTCACATGTGAGACGCCAAGTTCTGCAACGGAAGGTCAGGTGGTTTTTCTCCGGGTACTCCGGTTTTCGGCCACCTGTGATTAACGATCGGCTCGATATGAGTTAAATAATCTTGAGAGGGCCGTAAAACCAAAACCAAAAAAAAAAAAAAAAGAGCAGGAATCTTGAAATTTTACGGATAGAAACAACAGGATTTTCTTAATTGAGCAGCGAGTGCAAAAGTGCTGAGCAGACTGTGCGGATGCGTTGACTGTGTTGCACCTTCTTCTCCGCAGATGGCAAAGAAGATAGCCTCGTGATATGACTCATTTGCAATGCATGGTAATTTTGTATGTTTTGTATATACTGTTGAGGATTTTATTGTTATAGGGCCCTTAGAGTGCTAGGCAAATCCATAGGTGGCATTCTTTTTTATTTTAAGAATTCTACATTTCATCTGAATCAGACGACACTCTTAAGTTAATCATTTACATGCAATGATAACCCATACTTAATCTATAGGCTTATAAAATGAAAATGCTGTCTGTTTTGTTTCACTTCAAGCATTTTTAGATGCTTCCGAGCATAGGAAGTACATCACGAGGAGTAATACTCTTCAGAACTTGTAAACTCACGAAAGTAGTGCCTTTAAAATAGTTGTTCGTCACTGCATATGTTGTGTCCTGAATGCATGCCCTCCTCCACTTTCATTAAATCTGTTTCTTTCTGAGAAAAAAATGTCCAAAAGGAAAATAAAACGTTATTTTTATGTGTACTAAGTCTTGTCAGGGGATAACTCCTCGAATATTTTACAGGTTGGTCACCCTCCAACAATGCGTTTTAAGTCAGTTCAAAATGCCCTAGAAAGGGTTATCCTTTGGAAGCAAGGAATACACCACAAAACTGGAAATTATGGAGTGTACATATTTTCTGGACCAGACTAGTTGGTTTCAGCCAATTAGGCCTCATCAGTGACCCTCAAATACTTTAAATCTATGATCCCAAAGGACAAGAAAATATAAACTACACCATGATGCAGGACAGGGAGGCTTTTTACGGGCGCCACACATTCCCAGACACCAGCTGTAGCAATGTTAAATATGTTCTAGAAAAGGTTATGCTTTCGAAGCAAAGAATACATCACAGAACTGAAAAATATGGAGTGTACATGTTTTCTGGGCCAGATTAGCTAGTTTCGGCAAATTAGGCCTCGTCAGTGACCCTCAAATACTTTAAAATTTCACAATGGAATCAATGATCCCAAAGACAAGAAGATATAAACTACACTATGATGCAGGGCAGGGAGACTTTCATGGCCGCCACACAAAGTATAGCCATTCGAAAAGACAGCAATGTTATTTTTGCGCGGCATATCAGTTTGGGCCAGGTATCTTTGAGGGTAACCCGGGCCAAACCAAAACATTCTACCTACTTATCGAATGGCTATACATTTCACATCTAGTGTAAAAAAAGTCCATGTTTTACCCTGTCAGCTAACGGTGGCATTGCACCACGAATGTGCATGAGACCTAAGAAAATACCTATGTTTCCGCAAATCGGAGCTACCCTGATTTTTGTGCCGACCCTGCAAGTTTTGTAGCCATCTAGAAAAGAAATCTTTCCTATCGACTTTAACATTTTGTAGGACTTTTGATAAAAATTCATAAAACTGTCGAAAAAGACAAACATATACTCCTGTTCTTTTGCATACGTGATACCTTAAACCTAATGATTTGAATATATTCTGGTACTGTGGATGAAATTAAGCCATTTTTATTTTCGATTTTTGTTGTTTCTTCGTCAAATAAAAAAAAACAAATCTAAACCGTTTTTTTTTTCGACCCACAGGCTCTATTGTTTTCGGCATGTTAGCGGAAATAGTTATCTTTGTTTCAGGCCTGAGTCAATACTCTCGATATAAATTTAGGAAATATTTCGAACGTAGTCGTGATTACGGATTCTAACGTGCTGTATATTATGAACTTTTAATTTGTTTGAATTGAGGTTTTACGCCTGTCTACACTATTTAGGTCATTTAAGAGACGTTTCACGTTTTGTAGGGCTTTTACCTGTCATTGAGATGGAATGGCATCTCAAGTCCTGTCGCTTTAATAATAATAATAATAATAATAATAATAATAATAATAATAATAATCAACCTTATTTATAGAGGTAAGCAGATTTAATGCTAGTACATATCATCCATGTGGTCCTCTTTTCCTTGGTAGGGACTAATACTAAGAAATGTCAAGGAAATAACATTTGGCGCTTGCGGGGATCGAACCGATGCTTCACCACTGCACTACAGTGCTCCACATGGTAAGTCTTGGAACATTTAACCTATGCTGCTGTAATGATTTGTATTCATCTAATTAAAAGTATAAATCTTATCCGTTTTATTATATGCATCCGTTGTTGTTTTATTGCACTGTCAAAAAGAATTGAAATATTTTTGTTAACTCTGTCATATATTGATATTTTGTTTTGGCTAATTGCTTACAACACTGTAGACCCGCACAGGATGAGACGACTCATTGAGATATACACCGCTTGTCGCCTTATACATAATTATTGGATAAGTCCTCTGTTTACGAGAACAGAGGTGGATGAGTTCAAAGCGGAAATTACACAAATCCTTTTCAGCAACTAAGAGTTAAAAGGTTTATAGAACAGAAGACTTTATGCAAGTTCAAGTTCAGTTCGTTTGCCATTGTTTTGTTTGATTTTAGGTTTAACGTCACCGTCAACACTGTAAATGTCATTTTGAAGACGTCGTTTCCAATTTCAATTTAGTGGGACTTTTACACGGCATTGAGATGAAATGCCTGCTCAAGGCCTGCCGCCCAGTGAAACTAATAGGGTTTATAAGTATGGCGGTCCGACTCGCACCGCTTTGCCTGGGCCGGCTTAGATCCTCTAAGCGGTTTACCAGTACTTGTGTACGGGTCGGTTTCATCTCTGCCTGGAAGCATCACGCAGCCCAACTATTTCTTCAAGCCCAGATGGGCGGGGGCCGAGTCCGTTTGCCATCTTCAGACATGTTCCTGTTAGAGCCAAATTATAAGTAGAACCTGCATTTGAACGCTTTACAAAAGTCTGTAGATTGGGTTCGAGTCACGTGACAAACATGACGTTAACAAGTCCGTGAAATGAGCATGCCTCTAAAGCCAACTTTATATCGAGAAAACTAGGGTTTACAGGAGGTTTCATTATTCTCTTATTTCTGCTCTAAGACAAAGATTGATGGTACTCGTTAGAACCGCCCCACCAACAACCTATGTTTGGAGTATAATTAAGAAAAACGAGCCAGCGCGCGATAACACCTGCAATAAGACATGTGCGTCCAGCATCCACGCAGTCAAATCAGAGTCTTCGCTGTGCACTCTAGGGAAAGCTGAGGGCACAATGCTTCTTCATGCAGCAAGAGAAGTTTCTGGTCAGACTAAATGGATGCGCATGCTGATCAGATTCTTCGCTGAACGCACATGTAAATTGTAGGAAATGCTGTGCCCCGGCTCAAATATTACAGAGAAAAGTAATAATTTTGGAGACTGGAGATATGAAAGCATGCACTATGTCACACGGATGTGTTATCGTAATGGCTTGCTGTATGAGCCCTGACGCGAGTAAACATGTCCTCGTTCTATCTGATAAGGTTAGACACTAACCAGCCTCCACAGCTAAACAGACAAAATACAGCCTTGAAATATTTCACATAATTGAGCCCCGCCAAGCGAATTTGTGTCTTCGAGCTTTCCGTCATGACAAAATTTAACTGCTCATGCCCAGCCATTCAGAGGGGCCAGAGATATGGCTTTCTGTCTGAAGGTTCCTCTTGATTCACTGCTTGTATGAGCGAGCAGCGAAGGTTCTTGCGAGACTGGGCGGATGCGCAGGCTCGCCTGAACCTTCGCTGCTCGCATATGCGATAAGTACTAAAATCGCTTGGCGGGGCCCATATGAGCATTTTGGTATTATATCGTTTTTTAGAAGAAAAACTGTGATATTTTTGTTATTTTCTGCTCAAAATATAGATTGTGGGTACTCGTTAGGACCGCCTCATCGAGGGGGTTCTAACAAGTACCCACAACCTATATTTTAAGCAGAAATAACAAAAATAGGGTATACCCCTGTAAACCTCAGTTTTACTATATAAAAGTGGGTTTCAAAGGGGGGGGTCAAGATTATATAGGGGCGTTTTCGTGATGGATTTACAAGTCTGACCAACATTCGGACTGTCTTTGCTATTTACAGTCCGACTGTATTAAGCAAGCACTCAAGAGATAATCAAACTTTGCTTGCTTAAGCCAGGTGCTTGCTCAATACAGGTGGTATTTAATGCATTTTCCTTTTTCGGGAACCAGATAAATGTTTGCTTAACACATGTTCATTCCTTATTAGAGGTGACCACTAAAACAAGTTGTACTGTAATTAATTTCTAGTTTTGGAAAGAATGATCTGGAATTTGACATAGTTTTCATATAGTTGGTAAACAGTTTGTTTACAAGAAAAGTTGTTAACAATTGTAGAATATTCTATGCCCATATTATTTTAGCATATGAGCAAATTGTTTCTTTGGAACGTTCTAGAATTTTCCATGGTTCCATATAAGAGAAAGATTTTTTTTTATTATGGGAGTTTTGAGGAATTGATTCAAAATTATGTATTGGATTACTAAAGAATGTGTTCTTTTTATTATTATTATTTACATTTCGGACTTGGTGTTTATTATAAAGTGTTGGGGTCAGATACAAATACAGTAAAATTCCTATATTAAGACCACTTTTGGGACTGTTCAAAAGTGGACTTTAAGACCACATCAGAACAGTCAGAAAGGTGGTCCCTAAACAGAGGACATTGTATGCAAAAACCACGAAGACAGAGTGTAACTGCACCCTTCTCAATAAGCTTTTTAAAGCAGAATTAGTCTTAATTTTAGGTGGTCTTAATAGCAGAATTTCATTATACTTTATAAAGAACACAATTATGTCTATATTTTGGCAAACAGTGATTATTTAGTTTGTTTGATTTATTTCTTTAATCAGAGGAATTAACACTTTGTAAATAAATATTGTTAAATACATTAAAGCTTGTTACTGCTTTTCCTTTTCGTTTACCAAACAGAAATGAAGGTAATAATCGGGAATCGATACAATTAACCCACAGCTCCCAACTGAGACACCAAAGGGAAAGAGACACAAACATGAAATACCTAGACCCTAATGGAAACATCAATAGCAAAAAGCCAAAAGGACAGTTACTTTCCCACAAAATGGTCAATTGGATGTCCAAAGCAAAAATATCTAATTAACACACACACTCAAAGACAAACGATGACAAAAAATAAACCGCGACAGAAGCACCGCCTTGGAACGGTCAGTGAAAAGAATTTCACGGAAGTTGGGTGGGGAGGGGGCTCAAATCGATTTTACGCGGCCGCAATCCTCGCCCTTCCGTCGCGATTTGATTTAGACAGATAATTTGTTCATTCCGCATGAGGGGGCTCCTACCTCATCAGTGCAACATCTCCGAGAACACATAAATCAAACAACCACGGTGAGGACTCGACAGCAAAAAAAAAAAAAAACTGAAATGCTGGAGCAAAGGAAAATCGACAGTTAGACTCCGACGGGCCCGTCCAGAGACAGCATCAGGTATCAACCAACATTACATAAGTAAGCTTTTACGCTGGAACTGTCATAGAATCTGAGACCTAGCTATTAAAAAGGGATGCAAAGTTATCAACCTTGATGGGGTTAACTATTATGCATGCAGTCTGTCGTATAACATTTATGTAACACCCAGTTTTTTATATCGGAGAATGATTGTAGGAAATTAGATAGTGAAGCCCGTGTAATGAACACCCCTCTAAACCCCACTTAATATATAAAGAAATCTGGGCTAACCAGGGCTATACAATATTAGAGCCCCACACGGTAGTGTGGTTGCCCTATATCAATCCTGTCAGTGTGTCCGTCAGTCGGTGTGTTTGTCACACCTTAACCTCGGTCATAACTTCAAAAGTATTTGCCCTGTTATCTTGAAAATTCACACAAACCAGGCCTACATTCTGACAAAGGGCCATTACTATTTTGTTTTTGTCACGTCTTAACCAAAAAACCATTATGTCGGTCATAACTTTAAAAGTATTTGCTCCACTCTCCTGAAACTTCACAAACATTATAACCATCACAAGAACTACATTCTGACAAAGGGCTAAAACTATATTGTTTTGTCCGTGAGTTTGTCACGCCTTAACAAAAACTTAAAAACCTTAACATCGGTCATAATTTCATAAGTATTTGCCCTACTCTCATGAAACATGACACACTTACTGACCATCACAAAAACTACATTCTGACAAAGGGCTAAAACTATATTGCTTTTTTCCGTGTGTTTGTCACGCCCTAACCCAAAAAAAAAACTTAACTTCAGTCATAACTTCTAAAGTATTTACTGTACTTCACACACATACTTATTATCACAAGATCTACATTCTGGCTTAGGGCTATAACTATATTGCTTTTGTCCATGTGTTTGACATGCCTAAACCAAAAACTTAACCTTCAGTATTGATCCTACACTCTTAAAACTTCACACACATACTTACCATCACAAGACCTACATTCTTGCAAAGGACCACATCTATATTGCTTTGTCCGTGTGCTTGTCATGCCATACCACCTAATTAGCCATGTGTATAAATCTGTACCATCCCTCTTTCACAGCTTTATGTGGGGACCTCTGACGTGGCCAGTTATCTAGTTTTCCTTAATTCTGCTCCAAGTCATATGTTGTGGATAGAACCGTCTCAATGAGGCGGTTCTAGCGAGCACACACAACCTATGTTAGAAGTAAAAATAAGAAAAATATCACAAATTTTCATCAGAAAATAATCCATTTTGGAGAAATGTAGGACAGCACAGTTTCAAACGGAGATGTTATCGTAATGCATTTACCTTCTGCTACGCTTGGATCTTAACCCTTTTTGTACCAAATGAAATCGTCCTCCTTATATATAGCAGGAGTCCATTTCAAAATTCAGGGGTATCAGGTTGTGTTTTCTTCAAAATTTGTTTGGAAAATGGCTTAACTTTTTGCAAACAGTGTAGGCCCTGATCAGACAACGTCTGATCTGTCCTGCACTGTTTGCTTTGGTACCCGTTTAGGAGTTTCCAGTCTGAACTGGGTTAATCGGCCCCCGCTCATCGGGGCTTGAAAAAATAGATGGACTGCATAATGCTTCCACGCAGAGCTGAAACCGACCCGCACATAAAATATAGATTGTGAGGCGGTTCTAACGAGTGCCCACAAGCTATATTTTGAGCAGAAATAAGAAAAATATCACAATTTTTCATCATAAAATTTTCATTTTTTCAGCGATAAAGGTGGCAATGTATTTGTATAGGCGTGTTTGCGAAATGCAATTTTGAGGGACTTTTACCTGACATTGAGATGAAATGACATCGCAAGCACAGTCGCCCAATGAAACCAATAGGGTTTATAAGCATGGACGGTCCGACTCGCACCGCTTTGCCTGGACAGGCTTAGATCCTCTAAGCGGTTTACCAGTACCCGTGTGCGGTAGAATTCAGCTCTGCGTGGAAGCATCAGGCATCCAATTTATTTCTTCAAGCCCTGATGGGCGGGGTCGAAGTGCTTTGTTGTAACCGTTGGTGTATGTATGTCCACACGGAGAAAGTAACAAATCTATTTAATTCAAACAGTAAAGACCCAGATGAAAACGTTTATGAGTCGTCTCATCAAGGTCTAAACTGCTTACCATCCCGTTAATGATCATTGAATAACCCTCCGCCCCCGCCCATCGGGGCTTGAAGAAATATATAGGCTGCATGATGGTTCCACGCAGAGCTGAAACCGTCCACACACTAGAACTGGTAAACCGCTTAGAGGATCTAAGCCTGTCCAGGAACCGCGGTGCGAGTCGGCCCGTCCATGCTTATAACCCCTATTGGTTTCATTTGGCGACAGGGCTTGAGTTGTCGTTCATCTCAATGTCGGGTAAAAGTCCGACAAAATGGAAGCAACGTCTCCAAAATAATTGTGTTGATGGGGACGTTAAACCTCAAATCAAACAAAATCAAGCAAGAAAACAATTGAACAACCCTCCTATTTAATGGAATGGGCGTGTCCAAATTCAAAGAGGGATGAGTCCACTTGCACAGCTCGATATTGAAAAGGTATAATAAAATAAAAATCGAGCCGACTTGCGGTCGACATGGTTCTAATGAATACCGACAACATATATAAGTTTTTTTTATGAAAAAATGACAAAAACTATCATTCAGTTATCAAAAAATACGAACCTTATCTGTTGCTATGAATTAAACAGAATCCATCGGGACAGAGAAATCCAAAAAAGGAGATCCAGAGGGCACGTGGGAGACGAGACATTACGAAAACACGCCTATACTAATACATTGTAAATTTTACCGCCGAAAAAAAACCGAAACTTTCAGATGAAAAATTGTGATATTTTTCTTATTTCTGCTCAAAATATAGATTGTGGGAACTCGTTAGAACCAGTACTCCTAATCTATATTTTACAGCAGAAATAAGAGACATAAGGTTTACCCCTGTAAACCCTAGTGTCACTATATAAAACTGGGGTTCAATGGGTTCAAGCCGGCCTCGGTAGCTCAGTCGGATGCGCGTCTGACTGGTGATCAGGAGGACGCGGGTTCGATACCTGCGGGGCCTGGCAACATTCTTTAGTGGAGATTGATCATGAAATCTTTTCTACGGTCATTATCTCCCTTTCGCTGATTCAAGAAGGGTAGTTGTCAGTTTCTGGCGAAAGAATGTGCACTGTACTGGTTAACCGCTTACGTATAAGCCTGCCCAGGAAAAATGTAGATAGGTAAAACTGACCGGCTCAAAAATGAACTGAAATAGTGTTGACTTGGGCGTTAAACTCCAAAACAAACGAACACTCAAATCAAGGGGTTCAAAATTACATAGGCGCGTTTTCGTGGTGCTTCTTTTCTCATATTAAAACTCAATATGACGATTTGATTGCGGCATATTTCTTCAGAGAAGCTGGCGAAAATAGAGGCAAAAGAAACATTTCAACAAGGTCGAGAATGGTTGGTTTTTGGTCCAAGTGAAAAAGCATTCCCAAATTTGAGTTGTTGTTTTTTTAGCTCACCAGAGCCGAAGGCTCCGGGGGAGCTTATAGGATAGGCAGTTGTCCGTCGGCGTCTGCGTCTGCGTCGTCTGCGTCTGCGTCTGCGTCTGCGTCGTCGTGTGATGCCAACACTTTTAAACGACATCTCCTCTGAAGCCGCTAGGCCCATTTGGCCCAAATTTCATCTGTAGCATCCTTGGGTTGGGGGATTGAAAGTTTGTGTTTTTTATGAAATTCGGCTTATTAGTTTGGTTGCTATGGCAACTTAGAGTTTCCATAGACTTATAATGGGGAAAATTGAAAAATGGCATTTACTGCTAAGCCGCTGCGGATATTTGACAAAACTTTCATAGAAATATTCCTTAGGCAATCTACTATCTGCCATATGATTTTAGGCCTACTGCTCATTTGTATTGGTTGCCATGGAAACCAAAATGAAAAAAATAGAAAAAAATACTTAAAAAATAATCTCCTCAGAAACCGTATGCTCTATGAGGCTGAGAGTTTATGGAAATATTCACCATATTTGCCTTTACAGGTTTTGTGTTTTTTATGAAATTCGGCTCTTTAGTTTGGTTGCTATGGCAACTTAGATTTTCCATAGACTTATAATGGGGAAAATTGAAAAATGGCATTAACTACAAAGCCTTTGCAGATATTTTGACAAAACTTTCATAGAAATGTTCCTTTAGCAAACTTCTCTCAGCCATATGCTTTTATGTCAACCTGGGGGTCCAGTAGGTTGTGCCGGGGCCATGCGCCGCCCCCCCCCCCCCAAGTACTTCATAAAATGCCTTATATCTCAGAAACCTTACAGATTTGTTTGTTTGATTTGAGGTTTAACGTCCCCGTCAACACTGTAAAGGTCATTTTGGAGACGTTGCTTCCAATTTTGTGGGACTTTTACCCGACATTGAGATGAAATGACATCTCAAGCCCTGTCGCCCAATGAAACCAATAGGGTTTATAAGCATGGACGGTCCGCCTCGCACCGCGGTTCCTGGACAGGCTTAGATCCTCTAAGCGGTTTACCAGTACTAGTGTGCGGGCCGGATTCAGCTCTGCGTGGAAGCATCATGCAGCCCATATATTTCTTCAAGCCCCTATGGGCGGGGGCGAAAGAAACCTTACAGATCCCCACCCCTAAACCATATATATTCTTGTTTCTATTGATAAGACGCATTCATTGACACCAACCTGGAGGTCCTCCGGGATGCGCCGAGGCCATGCCCCACCCCCTCCAGTTCATAAAAGGCCCAATATCTCGGAAACCATTCAGATCCCCACCCCTGAACCCTATATACTCTTGTTCCTTATGATAAGACCCATTCAGTGACATCAAACTGGGGGTCCCCCGGGATGCGCCGGGGCCATGTCCCGCCCCTCCATTTCATAAAAGGCCCAATATCTCGGAAACCTTACAGATCCCCACCCCTAAACCATATATATTCTTGCTCCTTATGATAAGACACATTCATTGACCCCAAATTGGGGGTCTTCCGGGGTGCGCCGGAGCCATGCCCCACCCCTTCACTTCACAAAAGGCCATATATCTCAGAAACTGTTCAGATCCCTACCCCTAAACCATATATGTTCTTGTTCATTATTATGAGACACATTCAGTGACACCAACCTGGGGGTCCCCAGGGATGTGCTGGGGCCATGCCCCACCCCCTCCATTTCATAATATCACAATATCTCGGAAACCTTACAGATCTCCACCCCTAAACCATATATATTCTTG
The DNA here is from genome assembly GCA_963580285.1 of Lucinisca nassula. NCBI lineage: Eukaryota > Metazoa > Mollusca > Bivalvia > Lucinida > Lucinidae > Lucinisca > Lucinisca nassula. The sequence continues at coordinate 116,810,788 of OY757013.1, read as the reverse complement.
TACCTTGTATTCTTGTATGATAAGACACATTCATTGACACCAACCTGGGGGTCTCCCTGGGCCTTGCCCCATCCCTGCACTTCACAAAATGCCTTTTATCTCAGAAACTGTTCAGAGCCCCACCCCTAAACCATATATATTCATCTTCCTTATGATAAGGCACATTCATTAACACCAGCTTGTGAGTCCCCGGGGCATGCCCGGGCCTTGCTCCACCGCTTGACTTCATTAAAAGCCATATATCTCAGAAATAGTTCAGATCCCCACCCCTAAACCATATATATTCTTGTTCCTTATGATAAGACTCATTCAGTCACACCAACTTGGGGGTCTCTTTGTGCTGAGGCAATGTGCCCCGCCTTTCCACTTCATAAAAGGCCATATATTTCAGAAACCATTCAAATCCCCACCCCATATTCATATATGTTCTTGTTCCTTATTATTAGCACACCTACTGTAGGGGTGTCCGCAGGGGCCAGTCCTCTCCTTTCCACTTCATGAAAGGATATCTTGGATACTGTTCAGATTCCCACCCTAAACCATATATATACTTGGTCCTTATGATAAGACACATTTAGGGACAACAATCTTGGGCTTTCCTGGGAACGACAGGGCATGCTCCAACCCCTCCACTTATATCTCCAGCCATGCAGATCCCCACTGCTAAACCATATATATTCTTGTTCTTTGTGATAAGACACATTTAGTGACACCAACCAGGGCTCCATTGGTAACATGCCCCACCCCCTCTACTTCATAAAAGGCCTAATTTTTCATATACTGAGTCCACATGGGTGCTCATTTGGATATGAGGGTTCATTTGGCAGATTAAAATGATATCATGTTAAAATACATGGCTGCAATTGGGCAGTGCCCACCTGAGCTCTGGTGAGCATAGTGGCCCATGGGCCTCTTGTTTAATTATTTTTCAGAAATAATGACGTCATTTAAGAAATGAATTTTATTTTTCTGCTCTTCGTGGAAGTATGAACGCAGTGGGTCGCGTGCAAAGTAAATGAACCGGTTCATGTAAACTTTGCCTGCGTCCCGCTGTCGTCCTTTACTAACCAATGAGCGAGAAATGCTTATAGGTCAATTTTTTAAAGCTGAAAAACATTTACACGCTGTGCTATAGACTGACGTGACTTGACGTCACTGAGAATCTCGTGACTCGGTGCGTTCATGGAAGTATGAACTACATTGTTTTCTATAGGTTAACATTACACATTACACTGGAAATGTAAATATATGAATTTGAACTTCTTAATTGATGTTTAAAAAGCTAACGTGGCTGTGGAAAGTCGGCGTTTTGTCACATTACATCAAAAGTCGGGTGTAGGCTGCCATAACGAAAACACGCCCATTTCAAATTTATTGAAAAATTTTGCCAGCAATAACTGATCAAAGCGCCAAAAGGCACTGAAATGACAGATTCTATGAGAAATTCGTGAATATTAAGGTCTTTATATAGGAAAAGGGTTCAAATTTACTCTTTTAACCTTCACCACTCTCTGGGCTAATTCAGCAGACGACAGACTGTTGACATTTTTCTTATTTTTCCTAGAAAATAGGACTTGACATCTCATGATAATTGCATCCATAGGAAACAATTTGCATGAAATGTCAAATCCTGTTTTCTAAAAAAAAAAAAAAAAAATATTTCAAACTGTCGTCTGTTGAAAATGTACATATACTTTATGACATGAATAAAAACTACGAATTACATAACTGAAGAAAAGAAGTTCTGCTTATTAATGTTAATGCATCGATTCCGATTTTGATGGAAGAAAGGGGAAAAAAGCATTCAGTGTGTTGGATTCCACATTTCCTGATCGATGTTATAAAAGCAATAAGACTCACTGCCACCAGGCATGCGTCGCAGGGGCAACGTCACATCAACGTTGGTAATGGCGTTGCAGCGACATTAATATGACGTTGCAATCAAGACAAGGCGTTACATCAACGTCAATCCGACGAAGGTTTAACGCCTGCTGGGTAGTATCTCCAAATGTTCATTACTAAAGGGAAATCTAGAGTATCACCTCAGTTTTCAGAGACTCCGATCCTTATGAAGATCTCCGCTTGATTTTTTTTCTAGATCTATGCGATTTTCGAGTGCTGCAAGAACCTCGCAGATTTAATCAACAACGAGCACTACGGCAGCAGTGTTATTCAACAGAACTTTTCGGTTTTTGAGACCTGCGCAGTTGGATGAGTCGGATTCTTTTCCTCAATTCAATATATACTCGCTGTGCTCCAAAGCGGGGTCATCCGTCAAAATTATCGACAATCCGTATGACCGAGTGGAGTGATGACGTCGTGTCTGTAACCGTTGTGTGCGGGTCAAGACACACTGTAGACTTGTCAAACAAAGCGGCTTAGCCGATAATCAAAAGTTAAATACAGCTTATTATACGCTCTATTTTATTATTTTTCAAAGTATGGCACTTAATTGGTGTGCACTGATTGTAGCTCTATACATATTTTTTTTTTCTTTTCTAAAAATATACCAAGGTACTTTAATGGCGTATTGATACAAATATAATTAATCATAACCCATTTTGTACTGAATGTAATATTATCACTTAACTGACGAAGATTTCATTTCGAACCAGTTCAAAATTAAGGGGAGTCAGCTAGAAATTTAGGAATTAATTTAGGAAACAATGTGCTAACTTTCGACAACAGTCAAGCCCGCAGTGAAGGCCGCGGTTAGACGCCGCCTGCAAGATTCGCCAATGACCCATTATGCGGTCGCCCGTATAAAATGGGAACTTTCCTTATGCATATTCAATTAACTTTTCCCGTTTTGTTTGTAATTTAAGAAAGATGATTTTTGGATTTTGATTTCAAATGAAACAAAACATGTAATCAAAATGCGGAAATAATGCCATGAGAAATTAGTTTTGAGACAGCGAGCATGAAAAGTCAACAAACAACGGACTATCCGTGTTGGTGCGGAGTCATATTTCAAAAGTATTGGAAGCCGGAAGTTCCGATTTAAAATTGTAATCATGCAGGACGACGAAGAATGACAGAAGGAATCTGTCATTAAAAATTTTCAGATAAAATATTTGTTATCTTTTCATATTTCCTCTCAAAACATAGATTTTGGACGTTCTAACGAGTACCCAAATATATGTTTTTAAGCCGAAATTAAAAAAATAATTGATACCCCTGTAAACTAGTAAGAAAAGGTCACCCAGGCCCAGTGAACCCCAGTTTTACTGTATGAAGGTGGGGTTTAATATATCAAATGATATAGACGTGTTTTCGTGATGCAGTGTGGGAATGATTTCGCCACTTGCGAGCAAACATAGGGTCTAGTGTGTGAAATTCTTATGTGGTATGCAAGAAAATAAATTCGAACAGGGCTGACAGTTATAGGGACTCGCGACATCTGATCAGCGTACACAGTGTTCGTTAAAATACTGGAATATGGGTTAAACGAAGCAGTCTAAGTTTCAGCTAAAACTACTTTTTAGTCTCATGACGAAAACAAGCCTGTATAATTTTGACACCCTTGAAGCCCACTTTCATATAGTAAAAATGGTGTTTACAGGAGTAAACCTTATTTTATTCGTATTCCTGCTCTAAAATATAGATTGTGGGTACTCGTTAGAACCGCAATCTATATTTTGAGCAGAAATAAAAAACAAATATCACAATTTTTCATCTCAAAATTTTCGTGTTTTTTTTTCTGCGGAAAAGTTTTCAATGTATGTGTATAGGCATGCTTTCGTAATGACACTGAGAGCCAATTGTTCCCATCAGTTCTTTGAGTGCTTTGATCTTTATTTCTGCTACAAACGAATGCGCCGCCAACGGTTTAAATCCAAACTTGCAACAATGTTGTTCGCGTCTCGCTCGTACCCCATGTGAGGCGCCAAGTTCTGTAACGGAAGGTCTGGTGGTTTTTCTGCGGGTACTCCGGTTTTTTGCCCTCCTCTGTTTAACGATCGGCTCGAAATAAATGAAATTATCTTGCAAATACCATAAAACCAAAACCGAAATAAAAGAGGGCCATGATGGCCCTGGATCGCTCACCTGATCCACACTGTATGATTCATTTATTTATTAGAAAGTTCATGGTTACATACACACAAACAAAAGTGTGCATATACATACTATATGAAATGGTAGGTAATATCTTAAGTTGGTTCATTTAAAAGCCATCAATATATTCAGGGGTTAGAGTGAAATATCTTAAGGTGGTTCATTTAAAATCCATCAATATATTCAGGGGTTAGAGTGAAGACAAAGTTTTTTTCTAAAAATAGCCACAACAACCTTGACCTTGATCCCAACACCCTGAAAGTCGGATTTGCTTGAACTTTTATCAAACTGAACAATTGTGTGATGGTATATCAAAATTCATCAATAAATGAAGGCACTAGAGCCATAACAATGTTTTTTTTTTAAATAGTTGCAGTGACCTTGACCTTAAGCCTGAATGTAGATCTTGCTTATAATATCAACATACACAACATTTGTGTAATCCATTAATAAATTTATGCACTAGGGTGCTGACAAAGATTTTTCGAAAACTAGCCTCAGTGTTGACTTTGAGCTTAGGACCCTGAAAGTCAAACTCGCTCAAGATATTATCATACCCAATATTTATGTTATATTAAAATTCGTTAATAAATGTAGGCGCCAGAGTGACGACAAAGTTTTAATGTCCCCGGAATCAAAGATTCGGGGGCATATATTTTTGGTTTGTATGTCTGTCAGTCTGTCAGTCTGTTTGTCTGTTTCTCTGTTTGTCTGTCCGCAAAAAACCTTAACATTGGGCATAACTTTTGAATGGTAACTGATAGGGCTTTCATATTTCACATGTGCATTTCTTATCACAAGACCTTTTAAGAGGTACCATAAATGTTGACCTCGTGACCTTGACCTTGACATTTGACCTACATTTGACCTCATTTTAAAAAAAAAACTTTAACATTGGCCATAACTTTCGATTGGTAAGTGGTTGGGCTTCCATATTTCACATGTGCGATCCTTGTCACAAGCCCTTTCTAGTGGTGCCTTAATGTTTGACCTTGTGCACTAGAACGTTTGACCTACTTTTTAAAAACTTTTACATTGGCCATACCGGCCCCGATAGCTCAGTTGGTAGAGTGTCCGCTCCGGGGAACGGGAGGTCTCGGGTTCGATCCCGGGCCGCGACATACCAAAGTCGTTAAAAATGGTACTAGCTGCTCCTCGCTTGGCACTCAGATTTACGGGGTAGAGCTAGGACTGGTCGATCCAGTGTCAGGATAATGTAACTGGGTGTGGTATCATGTAATGTGTCTGGGACATGATACTTCAGTGAGGTAGCACTATAAACGTGAGCATTGAGCTCCCTGTCGCAACCAGACACCGTCGTGATATGACTGAAAAATTGTTGAAAGCGACGTTAAACCCGAATTCACACACATATACATTGGCCATAACTTTCGATTGGTAAGTGATAGGGCTTTCATATTTCACATGTGCATTCTATGTTATTAGGCCTTTCCAATGATCCCATAATTTTTGACCTTGTGGCCTTGACCTACTTTTTTAAGACTTGAACATTGGTCATACCTTTCGATTGCTTAGTGATACTGCTTTCATATTTAACATGCGCTGTCCATGACAGGGGCATCAGTGTTTCACAAACACATCTTGTTGTTTTTTCTTGTTGTTTTTTAAATAGCCAGTGACCTTGACCTTGATACTGTCAATATGATAATTCTGAGCAAGTTTGATGACGATTGGATTAAACTGTGGCCTCTAGAGTATTCACAAGGTTTTTCTATGATTTGACCTTCTGACCTACTTTTTGACCCGACATGACGCATATTCGAACTCGACCAAGACAGTGTCATGATGATCATTCTGAATAAGTTTGATTGTGTTTGGACCAAAAACTGTGGTCTCTAGAGTTTTAACAAGAAAAGTTTACGCACGGATGACGGACGACGACGCCGGATATCTCACGGTCACAAAGTTCGAGCCTGGCTCGGGTCACATGTGAGACGCCAATTTCTGCAATGGAAGGTCATGTGGTTTTTCACCGGGTACTTCGGTTTTCGCCCACCTCTGATTAACGATCGGCTCAATATGAGTGAAATAATCTCCAAAGGGCCGTAAAACCAAAACAAAAATAAAATCTCACGGTCTCAAAAGCTCACCATGAACTTCGGTCAGGTGAGCTAAAATATGAAAGGTGGAGAAACGTGGTGACGTTGAATTTATAGAGGATATTTACTGTTAGGTGGACACAAATAATATTTTATCGAGTGTGTTGAAAACATCCGAATTTTCACGAGTACGAACGCCGAGTGAAAATTCGGATGTTTTCAGCACAAGAGATGAAATACTTTTGGTATCCCTCTAAAAAAAAGTATTTTTTTTTTTTTCATTTTATAATTTATTAGGACACTTACGTAATTTATCAATCGTACATGTACGTCACAATTTTGGAGTGCAATTTTGACCTAGATATGACGTCGGAACTGCCAGTTTCAAAAAGATAAACAGATCGCCATTTACATGCAGAATAGGCCTTCAGCATTGCTAGAATGCTCTTCAAGGTATTTAACAGAATTATTTTATCGATAACATATGATAATCAAAGCGCCAAAGACACTGAAATGAGAGATTCTATGAGAAAATCATAACGCTGTGAAAACTTACAGAAAATCTTTCTAAAAAGATCTTAAAATTTAGAAAAGTAGTTCTCCAAATTCCATTATATGATCTGTTTGCAGATTTCGATACACTGGTAGTATTATGAAATTCCATGCTTCAAATTTTTGAAAGAAACTATTTATGTTTTCAAAACCAAACATTAAAATTCAAGTTTAAACAATGCAACTGTCCATAAGTAACAGTTTTTGTCTGGTCGGTTGTGGACACCTCTCCCAAAAGATACTCTATGGGAAAGAGATCGGAGGAGAAAGGCTGGCTAGTCCAGTACATGAATTCCATTGACTTGAAGAAATTTTTTAACAAGAACAGCACTATGAGTCCGCGCGTAATCCTACTGGATAATATATCCCGGATTCTGAGCGTAAGGCCGAAGCACTTGATCGATGTAACGTCTCGCTGTTCAGTTCACGTCTCAGCCATGATCTTGAATGTTCTTAATGACACTAAGCTGCGTTCGCTAACTGCATGCAATATCACGCCAGACAAATTCGCTTGTTCCATCCGATATGTCACCCTCTATTACGCACGCGTCGCCTCGGCATACCTTACACCAATACCTCGAAACACCCGGAAAAGACAATTGGCGTGATTCACGGTGAAGTGCGATTTGTCACTGAAACGCATATCACGTCAGTCGCTTAGACGCCAATTTACGTATTTCATGCACCAGTGTAAGTGTTCCGTACTGTGTCGACGCGTTAACTTTGGTCATAACGGGGGGGGGGGGGGGGCGTCTTGCTCTCAAAGGGCGACGAACAGTGTCAGTGCTTATTAGTCGGTAGTTGAGAACAGGCACATTGTAGCAGCTGCCAGCGGAAATCTGGTTCGAATATGGGTCTGACGGATGAATCGATCTTGACGTACTGACGTCGTTCTTATGTTGCGATACGCTCTCAATGCTTTTTGAGAACAAATTTCAATTTTTTCTTTTCTATGCACGACCTTACATTACACATCAAAAGTTTGATCCTGAACATGTAGTTTCTATCTGTACTGGTGTGAAGGTGGTGCATAATATCGACGTGGCCGGACTGGTAACCAGACGCCACGGTTGATTGATTTAACCTTTTTAGCTTAAGGGCATGGTGCCTAATCGTGTTGTAATCATGCAATTGTTTGGTTTCAGAATCAAAGCACTGAGTGTGTTGGTGGGGTGTGAAGTTAGGGTAATAGTCCTGGGCTGAGATTTAAACTGTTTCATTTACTCTGAAATTCCAAATAGTGAAGATTTTGATAAGAAGACGCGTTCTGCAGCGTCCGATCTTGGTCTACACTGTTTGCCAAGCTCACCCTATGATACCAGGATAACCATCCTCCGTCTTATGGAAATCATGATCTCACAGCGGCTATTTTCTACAAGAAAAAAGGTTATTCTGACAAGTGAGTGATAGTCACGTAGACGTTAGCACTGAAGCGCTTTTCTTATTAGCAACTTCGGGTCGAATGCCAAACAATCAACCCAAACATAGCCGCGTCGTTTGTCAGTGTTGGGTACATGAAAGTGTTATCTGTAAATTCTGCACTTGAATAAAATGTTGGATCCGGCAAACAATGTAGACTCAGAAAAACGCTGCAGAACACGGTGCTGATCTTGTTCTACACTTCTTAGCATTAGTTACTAGCATCTTAAGTTTCAACGAATCAGTCCAAGTTCCCGTTCATGACCAGGCTGCATTCAGAGACAATCGGCATGAGTGTTGTCAGTGCTTTGATTTATTCACTCCTTGAGTTTCTGAAGTGCACTCTTCCATCACTTAAGTTGGGCTCGTCCACACTGCTAAATATGGCACCTAGAATTATATCACAGGACCTACACTGTATGCATAAGTATCTGTACCAACTATTCAGGGTTGAAAGGGACAGCCTTTCTTTCCAATTTCTCCACGCAAAGTCTAATATACACCTTAGTTGTAACTGACCTAGACTTGACCTCGAAAGTCAGAAAATCCATTAATAATCTTGTCTGGAGCTAAAATGATCCAGCAGCAGGCTGGTCGATCTTTTCGGATTAAATATTGACAGCACTTGTAGAAAAACAGTGTAAATCATGAGCAGACGGCTGAGCAGACGCCGCATTGATCTGGGTATACTTGATGAAGCCGATTCATAAGAAATGCTGAATCTATTTTCTGAAAGGTAAGATAAAATCGTCAAGTCGTCTGCTTCAAAAGTTTGTATTGCGCTAATAGGATAACTAATACGCTTGTACAATTTTGATTACTGCGCCAAACCGGACTACATTTTGTGCGGACTCATATTTCTATGGCTGTCAAAGCCGGAAGAATCCGGTCTTACTTTACAACACGCAGGCTAGCTAGAAACGACAGATTGAATCTGTCATTAAAAAGTAGTCTGAGCTGCCACTGTGATAATTACAAGGTCATGTTATTTTTCACAGTGTAAAAATATCATTTTTATTTGTTTTAGATATGCATTGATTTCACTGCAAAGTATAATATCACATTGCTGAATGGTCGCAAAGCTTTCTCACGGCTGGTAAACTCGTAAGGGGTAACCGTCGGTTATGCATTCAAAATCCTTACGGGAACTTCTGGTTATGCCTTCCGAGACCACAAATATGTCGACAAACAGGTGAGTGTTCCCGATATATGATTTTTAGTCATTTTTGCAAACATGTTTTGAGAAATCGGGCAATGCTATTATCAACAACTTTCATTTCTGCGTCAGAAAAGATGGGTGTGGACATGAAAAAGCAAGCGGTCGATTTTAAATTTAATTTCTCCCCGAGGAAGGTAGTCAGATATTTCTGTTTTGACCTGTTTTCTAGTGTCGAATGAAGGTATTTTCAGCTACCCGAGCGATGCGAAACTAATCCAACATGCCAAATAACACGTAATTCAAACCACTTTCATGTTGAAATACATAAGTCGCAAAATTTCCGCAGAATTTGTTCCATGAGATTTAGTATTTGTGTCGAGTATGACTTACGAGACCCATTACCCCGTACGGGAGCATTACCCCTTATGGGGACAGAAAAAAAAAACAACTAATGGTTGTCTGATTGAAATGCGTTTCTTCATTCAATAATTCACACAAATAGTTCATCAAAGCCCTGAAGACACTGCAGTTGCTCGGTACGACTGATAATACTGTTAACTATACTCAGAACGAGAACTTAAAATCGAAATTCGTGCCCTCGTATGAATTGCTCGTACGTATCCATATTCATGTACTCGAACGAATTGCTGAAAACCTGATATTGCTATATTTTCAAGACATTTATCTGATATTCTCGTACAGTAGAATAAATTGCATATTAGATACGCATTTTACTGTACGCCCCCGCCTATCGGGGCTTGGAATGCTTCTGCGCAGGGCTGAAACCGACCGAACTTGTGTACTGGTAAACCGTTTAGGTCTAAGCCATCCCAGGAAAACTGCTGCGAGTGGGAACGCTCCTTAAACGTCTTAACTCATCAGTGCATCATCAACAAAGCTGCTCCGATTAAGTTTGTACATCATCAGTAATGACTAAAAATGATCCGACATGCTAGTATTGGGACTGACACCGTAAGGGGTAATGCTCCCGTAAGGAGTAATGGGACCTCGTTAGTCATAATCGACACAAATATTAAAGCTCCTGGAAAAAATTCTGCGGAAATTTCGCAAATTATGTATTTCAACATGAAAGTGGTTTGAATAACGTGTTATTTGGCATGTTGGATTAGTTTCGCATCGTCCGGGTAGCTGAAAATGCCTTCAATCGGCACTAGAAAACAGGTCAAAACAGAAATATCTGACTACCTTCCTCGGGGAGAAATTAAATTAAAAATCGACCGCTTGCGTTTTCATGTCTTTTCTTTTCTGATGCAGAAATGAAAGTTGTTGAGAATAGCATTGCCCGATTCCTCAAAATATGTTTACAAAAATGTCTAAAAATCATATATCGGGAATACTCACCTGTTTGTTGACATATTTGTGGTCTCGGAAGGCATAACCAGAAGTTCCCGTAAGGATTTTGAGCGCATAACCTACGGTTACCCCTTACGAGTTTACCAGCCGTGTTTCTAGATTATCCAGTCAGGAATAACGTTACATCTAAAAGCGCGTCAGAAACTTATCATTTAACTAAATGAATGTTTTTAAATATTTGTTTGAACTTACTTATCTGGATTTTTATCTCAACACAACGACTTGGTCTCATTTCCATTTGATAACGTATAGATTTTATGTCAGACCTGATTGATACATCAATATTTCAAAGTCCAAAAATATAGTCTATATCAGCAACGCATACATAAGTCATAACAGGCAAAATATGTATCCGGACTTGCGCGCGCATGGCAAGCACTCTGATTGGCCCGCGCATGCGCAGTGAAAGTTTCTTCATGAAGACAGGGGAGGCCGCACTCCGACTGAGTGATTACACAGGCTGATCACAGTCTTTGCTGAGCACACATGTAAAAAAACACATTTTCCCACGACGTGTGGCAAAAGGGCCTGGGTTTCGTTACCAGCACTGTTGGGTCGATTGTCTCTGAGTGTAGGCTGAAAAAATGGTCCTGAACGGAGATTAAGACGGTTTTGTTTAACCCTTAAATTGCTATATTGTATGAAAACAATTAAGACCCTGATCAGACGCCGCTTCTGCGGCGTCTGATCAGGGTCTTAACTGTTTGCCAATGTCCAAGCACATGCGTCGAGTAAATATTTTACAATAATCATTCTTTTACACAGCACTCTGGTGTCATGACGACAAGAATAGCGCGGTTATTTTCTATAAATAACTGTTACCTGGATGCAGGATGCTCTTCAAATCAGTGATATGCACGTGAGCATTAGCACCGGAGAGCTTATGTGCTTAGTTTCTTAAGACAGACCAAATGCCAGATATTTAGTCAGGTGTATTTGTCCCCCTTAAAATTAATGAATCAACATTGGCGAGGCCTTATCAGAGGCACTTCCGCGTTGCCGAAAGTTTCTGTTATTTTTAAGATACATGTATAACTTATTTCTACAGTCATACTAAAACGATAATACAGGAATAAATCCAATGAGAAGGATGGTCCCATATCAATGGATTTTAAAGTTTCGATGTATTTCTTAACTTTTATCATTTGTAAGTCAGATTTGTAATAATTCAGAGAAATTTAATTCATATACTATAGGCCTAGACATGATGATCACGGCTATCACTTAAAATAAGTAACTATACGGTCGCATATATTTCTTTGTTTTATAGCTCTTTTGAGAAAAATATTTCACTTTTATCATATGACGTCGCGTCTGAGAGTGTAATAACGCCATGTAATATTTTCGATAATCCACTAGTGGATTAAATATGCAAATTAGCTAGATACGTCCCGTAACGTTACATGTACGACGTCCTTAACAACGTCGCGTTTACTATTGGCGGAATATTGACATTTTTGTAAATAATCGTGAATAAAATACGTTTTAAATGTCATATGATAAATGGAATATTGCATTCGTGCTCATATATTATTGAATTTATTAAACTCGTTGAGGAAAAGGGATAAAATGCTCGGCAAAGCCTCGTATTTTATCCCGCTTCCTCAACGCGTTTAATAAATTCAATAATACATGAACACTCATGTAAGATCCTCTATATATCGAGCCAATCGTAAATTATTGGTTGACGAAAACCAAAGTACCCGGAGTATAAATTAGAAGACCTTCAGTTGCATAACTTTGCGCGGAACTTGCCTTCTCACGTATGACGCGATCCAGGCTTGAACACACAACTTATGTTTTAGAGTCGGCCCTAAGCCACTATCTAGACCTCGAAGGTCCGTATATACGATTATGATCGGACAAACTGTCGTTACTATTCCGTGTATTTTATCTTTTTTGTTGAGTCTACATCACGAAAACTCGCCTATATAATTCTGACCTCTTGGAACACCTATTTTAATTGGTAAACCTTATTTTTTCTAATTTCTGCTCTAAAATATAGATTGTGGGTACTCGTTAGAACCACCTCGATGAGGCCTTTCTAACGTGTACCCACAATCAATATTTTGAGAAATAAGAAATGCACAATTTTTCATCTGTTTTTTTTTTTTTTTTTTTTTTTTTGATTTTTCAGTGGTAAAACTTACAATGTATTTGAATAGGCGTGTTTTTGAAATTGCAACTTTCTGACCTTTGATTTAACGCTTTCAGCGTTGATTCCAATATTTAAGTTCAGACATGTCTATTCCATTAAAAGGGATTATTCAGTAGTTTGAACACGCTGAAAAAAACGTGTAGATCCTGATGAGGAGGCTCATAGTGATCCAGCTTATCTGAATCTACACTTTTTACATAAGAATCTGTACTGGTCCGTAAGCTGAACATTTTGGAAGATCGACCAACAACTACATGTTTTCATGTCAACTTGTAAATTATACGGAGGCTGGACATCTCTTCCTGACGCTGAATAAATTAATTTTGCAACACCCATTGCTGACTAGCAACCAATCACATTACTTGATATACTGTTCCGTTCAATTCGGAACCTGCATGACACACAGTGTGGCTCCTGGTCAGAAGCCATCTGATCTGGATCTACACTGTTTGTAATGGCAGGAGTTGTCGTGCCCGGCGGGACAACAATACATCACGAAAACACGCCTATACAATTTTGACCCCCTCGAACCCCACTTTTATATTGAAAAACTGGGGTTTGCAGGGGTATACATTATTTTTCTTATTGTTGCTCAAAATCATAGATTGTGGGTACTCGTTAGAACCGCCTCGTCGAGGCGGTTCTAACGAGTACCCACAATCTATATTTTAGACCAGAAATAAGAAAAATATCACAATTTTTCATTTTAAAATGTTCATATTTTGGAGGTAAATTTTACAATGTATTGGTATAGGCATGTTTTCGTAATGGTTAAATATACAGTCGAACTCCAATGGTTCGAACACCTTGGGAGCATGAAAATCTGTTCGGGACAGGGGTAGTCGGTACCACTGAGTATTTCTCACTGCTCCAGGTCAGGAGATATATTAATAATGGCAATAATTTAGGTATCTCATTTTGCTTTTCTGTAAACTAAACGGTATGTTGTGGGGACCCATTAGAATCGCGCCTCTTCGAGGCGATTCTATGGGTCCCAGCTACATACATTTTCAAGAAAACCCTACAAAATTATAGCTAACTAACTGATCTGAAGCAATGGGAAGCATTTCCTACGGACTCAAGAACGGGTTCTTACCTATTTATAGAACATATTGACTTAATGATGACAAACAACCATTCGGGGTTTTGTTTGCGTTAAAGTTTTACGTCGCCACCAACAGTTTTAGGTCATTTTGGAGACGTTGTTTCCGATTTTGTGGGACTTGTAACCGGCAATGAGAATAAATGACATCGCAAGCCCGAACACCTAAAGACACCGCTAAGGTTGAAGGGGCGGTCCGACTGGTAACAGGACACTTCGGCCCCAAAACCACCTCGGCCCCTAGACACTTCGGCCCCTGGACACCTCGGCCCCAAAACCACCTCGGCCCCACATAAATCGAAACCCTAGACGGGTCGGCCCCTGGACACCTCGGCCCCTAGACACGTCGGCCCCATATACCTAGACACTTCGGCCCCACTTTGCTTTTCACGCGGCTTCCACTTAAATAGGAGATCGGGTTGAATGCCCGATGAGTATTTTTTTGTTTATTTGCTGATTTTATTATTTTGATAGTGAGTGAGTTTAAGTTTTACGTCCCACCAACAGCTAAGGTCATACGGAGACGGGACCTCGGTTTAAAGACTCATCCGAAAGTCTGGAGAAGCCCGGGATCGATCCTGCGATCCCTGGTTTACAAGGCGAGTAGCGTAACCACTACACCAAGAAGGCTCCTGATAGGGAGCCACGGATATTTGAACCGTTACTAAATAGAAAATCTATATGTCCATTTACAGTGTTTAAGAAGAATGGAAGAAACATTTGAAAACCCCCCTTTTTTATTTTAATGTATAATTCTAATTGCATTGCGGCAAGCTTTAGAGCAGGCTCTTTTTTCTACATTTCTGCTCTTTTGGTCATCTATAGGCATTTTTATTATCCGAAATAATTCCACACCGCTAAAATACTTTTAAATTAATTTCAATAAGAACATGATACCCAATTATCCTTACTTATTGGATGGAAATCTGGATGGATCGGTGGATGGGGCCGTAAAACAAAAACAAAAAAAATCATTTCTCTGTTTGGTAATCTGGTGAAAAAAATGTGCAATGTATTGGTTAACCGCTTACGTATAAACCTGCCCAGGATAAGTGTGGATAGGTAAATTGACCGTCTCGAAAATGAACTAAAATAGTGTTGACTGGCCGTTAAACTCCAATACAAACAAAAACTTATTTATTTATTTATTTATTTATTAGGGTAATTAACAGTGTTCAGGTTCGCTCAACTAGAACTATCCTCGTGAGTAAACCAATTAATGTAATGTATGCATGCAATTCAAAAACTGCATGAAAAACGGTGCAGATCCGGTTCAGAAGGCAGAAGCAATCTGATCAGGATCTACACTGTTTGCAAAGTTAAGGATTATCGTGTTGGGCGGGGTAAGGATTAATGAAATTCAGGTTAGTACACTATTTAGCAAACCGTTTTACAAGTACAATTAATTATGGACTTAAATTAGTAAAGTGTGAAGCTCAATAAACAACCAGGCGTTACTAATCCCTTTTCCCCAATAAAGAGATCCTTGATGATAAACAGATCATTGTTATCAATTTTCACACATTTGATTGTCATTCTAGCTCATATTAAAGACGGACATTAACGAGTACATTGTATACTTTATTTATATTATCAGCCCCTCAAATTACTTGATACATGTATACTATATGTATATATTAGTGGCAAACAGTGTAGATCTGGATGTGCACGGTGGGCAAAGTCTTCACTGCTCGTATTTTTGTAGGAATTGCTCAGTATGTTTCCATTGTTATCAATTTTCACACGTTTAGAAATTCTATTTGATTGTTATTTCAGCTCATATTTAAATACGGACATAAACAAGTATACTGTATAATATTTATTTATTTATTTCTGACTATCAGTCCCTCGAATTACTTGATGCATGTATATTTTGTTTTCATTTAAAATTCGCAAACTGAATGACAGTGTAGATCAAGATCAGATGGATTTGGATGTACACTGAGTGCAAAGTCTTCATGGCCCTATATATTTTTTAGAAAAGGTTCATTAACTATCAGTATCAAATATTCACAAATAGAACAACCCGTGATGCTGACTCAAGGTCAACGTCACGGTTGAAGGCGGCGGGGCATTAGCTGTCCTTAAGAGTGTAGTCCAAGTTAACCTGAAAATGTCGTGTATGCGTTGTTATATTAATTATAAACGTCTCATTGGTTATTTGTTATCTTTTTTTTATGAAATAAAAATCGCAATACAATAATTTGATCTTATTTCCAAGCCCTGCAGCCCAATGAAACCAATAGGGTTTATAAGTATGACTCGCACCACTTTTCCTGGCCAGGCTTAAAACCTCTAAGCGGTTTACCAGTACTCATGTCACAGGCTGTCGGTTTCTAGAAGTCCGATGGGCGGGGCCGATTTTAATATAATATAAATGCCAATACCCTAACAGATATCAAAAGTGGGGCCGAGGTGTCTATGGGGCCGAGATGTCTGGGGGCCGAGGTGACAGTGGGGCCGAGGTGTCTAGGGCCGAGGTGACTAGGGCCGAGGTGTCTAGGGCCGACTTGGTTTTGGGCCGACCTGTCTAGGGGCCGAGGTGGTAGTGGGGCCGAAGTGTCTGGAAATCGTCCGACTCACACCACGTTTCCTGGACAGGCCTTTACATTCTAAGCCTTTTAACAGAGCTCAAGTTCGGTCGGTTGCAGATCTGCGCGCAAACACCATACGGTCATTCTACTTCTCCAAGCCTCGATGGGCGGGCCGCGATCAATTGGTATCTGAATCATAACAGTCCATTCAGAATTCAAACCGAAATTTTAAAACTAATTACTATTCATATAACAAAGAGTACTGGGTCTTAATTGAAGAAATGCGTTAAATGCGATGGAAACTGCATAGAAAACTTTTCAACGGTTGGTAATCCACCAACCGTCGGATAGCCGACGTACGGAAAGTGACGGGAACAAAGAACTAACGCCCGAGTTTTCCATTGATAAGGCCATGGTCCGTGTCAAGCTGGTCCAAGTGCTAACGTAATTCGACCAGCATTCACTTGATGTGGTTTGACTTTCCTAGTGCAAACGAGAACAAAATGACGATAAATGGCAAATACACTCTTAATTTAACGTATTCTTGGAAAATACACCGACAAACACTCTGCATTAAACCTTGTCCTGCTGAATAAATCAAGTTGCCGCATGCATTCTGACTATCAACCAATCAACTAACTTTATAAAATGTATGCATTCAATTCACAAACTTAATGACAAATAGTCACATGGCATCCGATCTGGATCTACACTGTTTCCAAAAGGCTTAATTGTCAAGCAACGTAATCAGAAGGCATTAACAGAGTCATTAACTTTTGCGAGTAGGTTCATCTAAACGCCATGTTTCAAGACTGATGAACCGCCAAGGTTATACTATTCAGAGTCCTTAAAGACGTTTCCTGGAGGGGCAAGACTGTAAGGGACGTCCGAGATCAGGTTGTCCCCAGAAACGGTACATCGAGTTGCAGCATGCGAGACGTCGGCTTACTCCAGCAACGGAAACGTCAAAGTACTGTATGAACATTCACAGCTGATGTATTGGCCCACAGAATCTTAGCTGCCCACTTGCTGTCTATTCAGAATCTTTGCGAGGCAGCCCTACAAAGGGTCCATCCCGACAGCACGCCATTGATTGGGTAAACCACCATGGAAGGTTGGGCAGACATCACGAAAATACACCTTTATAATTTTGACCTCCATGAACCCCACTTTTATATAGTTAGACTGGGGTAAACCTTATTTTTCTTATTTCTATTCTAAAATATAGATTGTGGGTACTCGTTAGAACCACCTCGATGGGGCGGTTCTAACATATATTCAAAATCTATATTTTGAGCAGAAATAAGAAAATATCACAATTTTTCACCAGGTGCATTACTGAGCTGTCGGAAAAAAGTGCTTAAATTTTTTCATTTTTTCATTTTTTCACAGGTAAAATTTACAATGTATTTGTATAGGCGTGTTTTCTTAATGCAACGGTTGCGACATGTGTTTTGACTTAGCCTGTCCTTCCCCGACAGTAACAGGCGAGGGCGAAAGGTTCGTCCAGTGTTGCATCCGTAAGTTCCGGTACGTACCGTGGCTACACTATTGGCCACTCTCCCATTCTGGGAACTCCAGTCTTATATGGGTTATCCAAGCATTTTCCTTCCCTTGTGGACCCTTCGTTTTCATTGCGATCTGTTCATTTCAATTTGTGAAGTTTAACTTCATTGTCATTTGTCAGTGATGCTCACGTGGACAATAGCTGTAAACGGTCAGCAGCATCAATTGATAAACATTTATTCTAATTTACTTGCGTATGATACGTCTGATTGGGTAACGTCAAAAATTTACGATAATATATTTTGCGGTATACAGTCGGAATCCGTCGCTTTTCATTGGCTGGAATTTGGTTTTACGCAGCTCACAGGGCAAAAAACAGCATTTTTTAAACGAAACAAGTGAATAAGTGCATTAGAATGGGGATAACAATATTGAAAAGTGTCATATGGGAAGATAAGTCATCGGTTTTACGGTCGCAAATTCCGTTTTACGGCTCGGCTGACGCGTCGCCGTAAAACGAAATTTCCGACCGTAAAACCGCCGATATACCGCCCCAAATGACAATTTTTGAATACAGTTATCCCCTAACTCCAACAATGGAAAACTGGTGGAAAATCTGTTTACCTTAAAGACTTACTAGTTATCTTAGTGATTTCCTGAGACCACCAGTTTGGAGGAAAGACTAATTGGGGGTACGGTTTTAAAATGCGAAACGATACACCTAGCAGTTTTACACATTTGTTTTCAAAGGGCGATAACTTTCTGGACTAGAGGACCGTGTGGTCCTGATCGCTCCCCTGAGCTCTGAACACCATTTTAGCAATCTTTCCCCATCCAAGTGAGATTTATCTTGGTAGTTAAATGTATAAAGAGTCATGTACTATTTCAGTCAGTTGTGTCTGACTGACTTTTGGCATTCTGACATAGATGTTCATGTTTTACCTAGTTTCATCTCACAGACAACAGGTTTGGAAATATGCACTGTTTAAACTTTTCAAAACCCCATTGCCAGGAGACTGCATTTGAAAACTAATTGACCTGGACCATTCCAACGTGATGTCTCCCATTGTCGGGGGGGGTCCTGAAACTGGTACCTTTCTCCCACCTATAAGCAATTCCTAGTGACTGTGGGCCAATGTCACTGAATAGCCTTGACTTTTGGCATTAATAGACATTCGTGTAGTACCTATGTCACATCACAGACTAAAATATATTTCAACAAAGACATTAGTTTACCCATATTGACACCACACACACACCCCACCCCATCACCACCGTCCCTCTGTCAGGAGGCTGCAATTACATTAAATTGAAATATGGTCGGTTGATTTGAGGTTTGACGTCCCCGTCAACATTGTAAAGGTCATTTTGGAGACGTTGCTTTCAGTTTTGTGGGACTTTTACCCGACACTGAGTTGAAATCACTTCTCAAGCCCTGTCGTTCAATGAAACCAATATGGTTTATTAGCATGGACGGTCCGCCTCGCACCGCGGTTCCTGGACAGGCCTAGATCCTCTAAGCTGTTTACCAGTTCTAGTGGGCGGGCCGGATTCAGTTCTGCGTGGAAGCATCATGCAGCCCATATATTTCTTCAAGCCCCTATGAGCGGGGGCAAAAATTGAAATATACCGAGCGGTTTCAGGGAAGAAGCTCTGACAACGAGTGTAAGACTGTTTATCATATAACGGAGTTCAGAAGAATTTCACTAGAAAATATAGCGTTGTCACGGACGACGTCGAGACGTTACTTTACACGCAAGTCACTATGTGCTATAACTTGTGAGGTCATATGATAAATCATGATAAATGGACAGTGACGTTAAATGACATTACGCCACCGAATCACAACGTTGTCATAGAGGATCTGACATGAGTGTTCAAGTATTATTGGATTTATTAAACGCGTTGAGGAAAAGGGACAAAAATGCGAAGCCGAGCATTTTACACGTCTAATACATTCAATAACGTTTGAGCACGGATGCAAGATTTTATTTATCCTATGACATTTAAATGCATTTAATTCACGATTTTTGTACCCGCCTTTAGTACACGCGACGTCGTACGTGTAACGTTACGGACGTATTTAACTAATTTGCATATCAATCCACTAGTGGATTACCGAATTAAATACATAGAGGATCTTACATGAATAATACATGAGCACGAATGCAAGATTCTATTTATCATATGACATTTAAAACGCATTTTATTCACAGTTGTTTACAACAATATCAATATTCCGCCATTAGTAGACGCGACGTCGTTAAGGACGTAGTACAGGTAACGTTACGGGACGTATCTAGCTAATTTGCATATTTAATCCACTAGTGGATTATCGAAAATATTACATGGCGTTATTACACTCTCAGACGCGACGTCATGTGATAAATGGCGTTATCACATTCTCAGATGCGACGTCATATGATAAATATGCTTACTTACCAGTGCTTATCATACTTTTTCTATTTACAGGTATTCTAAAATTCAGCGAGACTTCAATCCCCATCCAGATCCTGGTGTCGGTAGATGGAAGCTCAGCAAGATGTTCAGATAACAAAACCCAGACGCTCATACAAAATGTAAAATTACTAACTGGACATACGCTTGATGGTGGAAAATGCAGTAAGACAGCACACAATGCTAAGCGGCGCTGTTCTGGGGATATAAGATCTCCTTATCATACAACAGTGAAGGTGTTGCAGTTCGAAATGGTCATCAAAAAGTAAGTTTAGGCCTCATTAGGATAACATACTTATCTATCATCATATTAACCCTTGTCCTGCTGAGCCCGGATATGCCTTGTCTTTCAAACAATGTAGATCCAGATCAGAAGAAGCCATCTGATCAGGATCTACATTGTTTGCCATTCAGATTGTGAATTTGTTGCAATAATTTGCATCAAGTAATCTGATTGCCTGATAATCGGTAGTGGGTATGGCATATTTAAATATTCAGCAGGACATCGTGTTAACAGCAGCCTTCTAAGCTAACGGTTATAGTCTAAGATAAATTTTCTAATTGGTTTTACGGCCCTTTCAAGATGATTTCACCCTTATCGAATCGATCGTTAATCAGAGGGGTGCGAAAACTGGCTTACCAGGAGAAAAACCACCTGACCAACCGTTGCAGAACTTGGCGTCTTACATGTGACCTGAGCCAGGCTCGAACCTACGGCGGTGAGAAACCTAATGATTAAGAATCAGTGCTCTTATCCACTAGGCCACGGAGACCAATGGACTCGGGTTTACCGAGATGTATATATTTCTGTTCAAGTTGTAGCTTATGGGTACTCATTAGAACCGCCGCATCGAGGTGATTCTTACGAGCATCCATAACCTGTGTTTGGATGACAGATAGGGAGAATCTCACAATTTTTCATAAGGAAAAATGTCAGTTCAAGTGCCATGAAAGACAGCATTATCTTACATAAATGTGTTTTCCAACTGTTTTGCTAGCTCATGCGAACGAAGGCGGCCAGACAGTAGTCTTTCGTTTGTAATCTAATAACGTTAGCCGTGACACTTGGATTGGCTTTCAGGCAAAAAATGATATCGTATTGAAATTTTAGAGCATTTAACGCATCTCTTACTTTACACGTTCATCCAATTTTCAATATTACTCGGTGTCGAACCTCAGAACATTCGTAACTGAAATTCTTAACAGTATTGTTGGAATACCAAGTGATGAAGATGCAATCATATCCACTGTTTTAGATGAATGGAAATACCCGATCTAATTTTCGTCATGCCTTGCTTCCTTTACCGGTCCCGATAGCTCAGTCATAGATAGCTCGGGATCCGGAGATCGCGGGTTTTATTACAAAAGGCATAAGAATTGGTACTATGCGCTGCTCCCTTTGCACAGTATCAAAGGTAGTATGCCATGTTCTGCAACGGAAGGTCGGAATATTGAAAGGGCCGTAAAACCAAAACAAAACTCTAAAACACAAGGCACTCTGAAAAAGTAGGGTCAATCCTGTTTAATGATTGATTTTGCCACAACCAACTCTGAAATCAACCGATCAAAATACTTGATATGTTCTATTCATTTAAATTAAAAAACTGAATGAAAAACAGTGTAGATCCTGATCATATGGCTTCCATCTGATCTGGTTCTACACTGTTTGCGAAGATAGGGGCTGTTGTGTTCAGCATGATAAGGGTTAAAGAAAAGAATTTTCTCTTTGGGAGCAAATTCTTTTCTTTACGAGAAGACCGCTATTGATAAAATAGTCGGGGATTTGAAATTCGTAGCACCCGTATTTAAGGAGTTTAATGCACCTTATTTTCTCAGACTTAACTATGATATTCATTTATTGAGAGGTCTCTCGGCATCTTGAAAATGAGGTTAGAAAATCAAAAAAGTGGGGAAAAAGACATAAAAAGGGGAGATAAATGTTCCTACCCTTTTTTCTCATTTAAGCATCCAAACAATTCCAAAAGACATCTCCTCTAAAACTACAATGCCAATTGGAACCAAATTATACGTGAAGCCGCCAAGGGAGAAGAGGAAAACATGTATTCTGAATGTCTGGGTCACATGACCAAAATGTCTACCATGCCCATATATGGTAAAAACCTTTGAAAATCCCCTTCTCAGGAACCAATAGACCCATAACCTTGAAACTTGGTATACAATATTGGGGACCCGGGCCCTATCAGATTTATTCAAATGATAACATTTGGTTAACCTTGACCTTTCTTACGTCAATGGCACATTCGGTCACTTAGGATTTTGTATGGAAAAGACAGGATATTCTGGTTCTGTTGCAGCTTATGCCATCAGAGTTGATATTTGCAACCAGCTAAATGAGCCTGGGGCCATAAGATTGCAAATCTCTAATTTTTAGCTCGGCTGTTTTCGAAGAAAACGACGAGGTATTGTCATAGCTCTGGCGTCGTCTGCATCGTCGTCGTGCAAAACTTGGACATTTTGTAATATCTCTGTCATTACTGAACATATTTACTTGAAACTCGGACAGGTTGTTTATTATGAAAAGGGGAACTCATAACAATAGGTGAGGTAACCCACAAAACATTTTTTGCACAGTTATACCCAACGTGGCCCCATTTCAGTCTTTTTCCAAAGGGTTGGCAGATTTTAGTCCAGTATTTCATAATTGAAGGAGAGACGTATTTTAATGAGACTACGCTTCTGGGCAACATTCCTCCTTTTGACCGAAGGTCTGCGAAGTTTTAATGCAAGCAAAAAAGAAACATTATACAGTATTTTGTGGAATTACTTTACGCAAATGTTATAGAATTTTATTGTTTTGGTTTTTACCATTAATTTGCTGCAGAAAAGATACTCTAGACGGCCCCGCTCGCCGGGGCTTGAAGAAATAGATGGGCTGCATGATGCTTCCACGCAGAGCTGAAGCCGACAGAACACGCGTACTGGTAAACCGCTTAGAGGATCTAAGCCTGCCCGGGCAAAGGGATGCCAGCCGGACCGTCCATGTTTATAAACCCTAAGATGTCATTTCATCTCACTGTCGGGTAAAAGCCCCACAAAATTGGAAGCAACGTCTCCAAAATGACCTATACAGTGTTGACGGGGGTGTTAAACCTCAAATCAAACAAACAAAGATAATATAGTAAATTTAAACATTAGGATCTAATTCTCCAACTGTGGATTTGATATATATATACTCCTGCTTATTTACTGATTGAATGACTCTGGTTTTGGTCGATCTTTTGCCAAACATGCGCAAATTGAGGTCACCAAGTAACACGAAGATGCAGAAAAGGTTAGTCGAGAGTTTGTGTTGAACCCGCTAGACAAAGCTTGCGTTACGTAGGAATCGTAACATTTATTATGCCAAACATCGTCCATTTTCAAAATATCTGACATATTAGGTTTCAACCTCAAGTAAATTAACCCGCCCGCCTAGTTCCTTTCATATGTACGAACGCGTTTCCTCCAGACACCTGAAGGTAGGTGCCTGATGCTCTGTCACTGGTAGCGCTTACCGGAGCCTAACTGTTGGGGTTTCTTTGTCGCAGCATTCTAGCTATTTCATGCCGTCGAGTCCTCAACGTTGTTTCTTCTCCTTAATCGTTTGATTTGATGTTGCACTGATGATCTAGAAATCCATCATGCAGACTGAAAACTGATCGGTTTTAAACAAGATAACCAACGGCGAGGATTGTGAAAACCAAAAGTCAATTAAAGTGTCCACACCCACCCCCGTAAAACGCCTTACTGACCCCGTTCCAAGGCGGTCCTTCTGTTGTGCTTTATTATTTTTATAGTTAGTCTTTAAGATGAATGTATTGCTAATGCCTTTTTGTTTTGGCTAGCCGTTTGACCATGTGGGGAGATAACTGTCTTTTTGGCTTTCCATTCGTCACGTTTTCATTTTGGTGTTTTGAATGTGGGGTACGAGATATTTTGTATAGATTCCTTATCATTGCCTACACTCTGTTTTTTTTTTCTTCAAATCATGATAACTCCTGGTGGCTTGACATAGAAGGCCTTTTTAACCAATCTGTATGGAACACTTAAGGTGGTTGGGTGAGGCAAAGGTGACGTGTACATTGCGTCAATAGGGCGTCCAACTGATATTGGCTTTCAGCTGGACAAGGCCTGCTGTTCTTGCAGCAGGTAAGGGTAGAGGGGGAATACTGTTATTTCTTCTGCTTCTGCTTCTGCATTGTCATTTATTTTCCACTTAATCCTCTGTCCCTCACTTTCATCTGCCCTACTATCTCTTCTATCGCTTTTCTCCCTTTCTCTGGCAGAGGACACAAAATGACCAACCAACAAGGGTTGAAGTGCCTTTAAACCCAAAACAATCAATATATGGAACAAATATCAGTAAAAGGAAGTAGTAAAGAAAAGGAGATGAAGAACATATTAATCAGTGTGTGACAAGGGACACGGGATAATTAAGAGCTAATGGTGAATAGAGGACAAGGTTGTCGAAGGCAGGTTGCCCACCGAAAAGGGAGAAAGTAAGTGCCGGTGACATCTTACGGTGCACGTTTACAGGTTATACCAATACTCTTGGAAAATGGAAGAAGGAAGAATGTTTAAGGTGTGGCTTCACATTACATTAAACCTCGGGTACTATTTATTTTAGTCGTGCGACTTACCCAAGTAAGATTTCAATAGAGATTTTGCAATGGCCAGTAACATTTACATGTTTAAAATATGATACTGTCGATGTTAGTATTGGGGGAGGGGGAGCCTTTAGCACAAACCGGAAACTTTGGATAATGAATCTTGAAATATTCAATGTATCCATTAAATATTAATAGATTCAAGTCACCAGTTCAGAGAATCACTTGATAGTTCACCTCTGACAAATATGCTTAGTGATGTAGGTCTATATTCACCTCACTGTATAAAATCGGAAGGAAATGGTCATCAGTAACTTTTTAAAAATATATCTATTTGTCCCTGTTATGATACATCTAAAATAATTTATTTTACGTATGTTTTAATATGGATTTTTATCACGATCTGTGACACAACAGGAAAAAGCGGCAAAAGGGTCCATTGGAATCTGAGTTCCTTGTTCATGCCCAGATTGAGACAGAGTCATCAAGTTCCACATGTTCGTGCAAAAATAACCACCTTGCATACTGGCGGCGAAGAAACTGTTTAAAAAAAAAAAACTAAAAAAAACATTTAGCGCGAAAATAGTGTAAAATTTACCAAATTTGAGCGGGTAAAATTTCAATGGTCAAAATTTATGGTAACACCGGAGGTCATATCATGAATTTTGGTGTCTTCGAGTACTGACAAATATTTTGGCTGATGCAATGAATCAAAATTCAATTGTAAGCGCGAGCTACAGATAACTAAACTTAATCCAACAACACCATTCGCATGGGGGTGGGTGTAAACTCATAGAATTATAAAATTTTCAACCCCTTTTCCCCACCAGATTTGCTAAATAATCACATGTCAAATAGGTTTGGCTTCTATCTCAATGAAACAGCACAAACAAAGCGTGAGAATTTTGGGTGCATTAAATTTTTCGAAATCCGGTCTCAAATCCCGGACTAAAACGGGTCAAACATATTTTAAGTGTCGTCTCCCTTGGGTGTATATCTTTTTCTCATCAACAGATTCAGCTGCGACGAATTCCTACAAATCGAAGACAATCTACAACATGGACGTATAGGAATGTTCAATCAAAAACATAATGGCCAGAACAAAATACATGATCCCGCCGGTTTTATCTGTGGAATGCCCATCTGTCTATCAGGATCGACAGACTGCAAAAGTAAGCCAGTTGAAGATAATAATAACAAAAATAAACATAATAATAATAATAACAATGATAATAACCATTACCAACCCACACACCCGCAGACATGTACGCACACAAACAAACGCACGAATTGGACAAGGTATTAAGTGGAAGGTTCAATATGTCATATATGAGTTTCTGAAAATGGATACTATTTCAGACGAGCCTCAGGGAGACTTTTAGGCTTCACAGGACCAATTTCGGTGCTCTTGCGTTATCTGGTGAGAAGTTTGTTTGTTTGATTTGAGGTTTAAAGTCCCCGTCAACACTATAAAGGTCATTTTGGAGACGTTGCTTCCAATTTTGTGGGACTTCAGAATCAGAATCAGAATTGTTACTGGTGACAAGTCAAATGACATTCATACACCAGGACCTGTGATATGGGAAGTTAGTCCCTAGCTCTAACCAAATATGTAAACTTAGCTACACAATCCTCAGCACCTTCAGCCGTCAAAATAATAGAATCGGGAAGGGCATTCCAATCTCTAATGGTTCGGGGGAAGAATGATTCTTTATAAATATCCGTTCTTGCAGTAAGGGTCTGAAACGTCATTGAATGGTGCTTTCTACAGTGCCTAGCCGTGGGAACAAGGTCATCTGTTGGAATGCTGGCAGCACCCTTTAGACCTTTGTATAAGAGTATGAGCCTACTGTCTCTTCTCCTTTTCTTGAGAGACTCCCATCTTAATTTTCCTAGATTTCCAGTCATGCTCCCAGTTTCAAAGCAATAATTTCCAGTTACAAATCTAGCAGCTCTATTCTGAAGTTTTTCAATTTCTTCATTTAGGACCACTCCGCTTGGGTCCCAGATGCAACTACCATATTCCAAGATTGGGCGCACAAGTCCCCTGTTTGCTGTCTCTTTCACATCCTGAGGACACTGACGGAGATTTCGCCTCAGGAATCCAAGTGTTCTATTCGCCTTTGTACACATATTGCTAATGTGTGTATTCCATCTCAAATCGTGAGTGATTGTCACACCAAGGTATTTAATGGAATTCACATTTTCGAGGACCGTTCCCTCTAAAGTGTAAGAAGCCTCCACTTTATTAGATATCTTCCTTGTTATCTGCATAATATTGCATTTAACTGGCTGAAATCTCATGCCCCATTTTCGGGCCCAACATCCTAATCTATCTATGTCAGCCTGAAGTTTCAGTGAGTCATCTGTATCTCTAATTTCCCGGTAACAAACACAGTCATCTGCGAAAAGTCTTATTTCTGAGTCAATGTCAGTGGAAATATCATTGATGTACAGGGAGAACAATAGAGGACCAAGAACAGTCCCTTGTGGGACTCCAGACTAAACTGGCTCCCATACTGAAGATTCACCATTAACAACAACACGCTGTTTTCTGTAGCAAAGTAAGGAATCTATCCATTTAAAAGTCTTCCCTCCAATTCCATAACCAAATAATTTGGATTTAAGTAGTTCATGAGGAGGGGTGTCAAAGCCTTCTCGAAGTCCAGAATAAATGTGTCCACCTGCCCCCCCCCCCCCCCCCTTTGTCCAGCATTTTTGCCCAATCATTAATAACCGTGCTCAACTGAGTTTCGCAACTATGCCTTTTCCTAAATGCATGTTGTCAGTCTGACAAAAGTTTATGTTCATCCAAGTGGGCCATGATGTTTGAGCAGACTATTTGTTCAAGCAATTTACACAGAACACAGGTCAGTGACACCGGGCGATAATTACGAGCAAGAGCCCTGTCCCCTTTTTTGAAAAGTGGACAGATGTTCGCTAGGAGCCATTCTTTGGGAATTTCACCCGTATCGAGAGATTGTTGGAAAAGATGAGCAAATACTGGACCTAACTCGTTTGCTAGTTCCTTCAGGATTCTAGGATGAAGCTCATCAGGCCCTAAAGCTTTAGAAGGGTTCAAACCTTTAAGTAACTTGATCACTCCTACCGAGGATACAACAATATTTTCCATGAAAGGGGCCGATCTTCCAGTCAATGGAACCTCTTTGCACTCAGTTTTATTAAATGCATCATTGAATTGACCAACCAATTCCTCTGCCCTTTCAGAGTCCGATTCAGCGACCCCGTTCCCTCCTCTTTTATTAAGGGGAGGGATACCTTGCCTATCTTTCTTCTGGCTATTGATATATCTGTAGAAGTCTCTGGCATTTGCCTTTACATCACCTACCAAGTTATTTACATACTGATCATGCTGATTTTTTATGTCACTTTTAATTTCTCGTCTCCAGCTTTCAAATTTTGCTCTGAGTTTACCACTTTCCAACTTTTTTGCCTTAGCATGAATCTTATTTCTCCTTCGAATTTTTCTTCTTATTTCTGGTGTGATCCAAGGAATTGAAGATACAGACCTGCTAGTTTTGGAGGGGATATGATTTTCGGACGAAGCTTGAATGAAAGACTTTATCAAATCAAAATTCTCCTGGATAGACCGAGCGTCTGAATGACCATTAAAGTATTTCTCTCTTGCAAATTTTAGGGCATCCTTCCTCATAGTTTCATAGTCACCCTTTTGATATAAGTACACCTTTCTACGAGGCTTCTTTATGGGTGGTATGAAGATTTTCAAAAATCCAGAGACAATATCATGATCACTTAGTTTGTCCGGGGATTAAAATATCCCCAAACTGTCCTGGCAAAGTTGTAAGAATCAAATCCAAAGTGTTTCTATCTCGAGTAGGGAAGTCAACAACCTGCTCCAAGCCATGATCATTCATGATGTCAACCAACACCTGTCCCTCTGACGGACTCAGCATCGTGCCTTGTTTGCTGAGCCTATCTGGCCAAACAATTTCTCTGAAGTTGAAGTCACCTAGGACATGTACTGCAGGAAGTTTTTTTACCCTTATTCTGAGACTTAATGCGATCAAGCTGATCTTTAAATAACTGGAAGTTTTCGACAGTGTCGTTTGGTGGTCGATACCAACTTGCAATAAAGTGGAAGGTTTTGTTTGCAAAAACCTTAACCCAAACAGATTCTGAATCGTTTTCCAGTTCCATGAATGGCATTACTTTTACCCGACATTGAGATGAAATAACACCTCAAGCCCTGTCGCCCAATGAAACCAATAGGGTTTATAAGCATGGACTCGCACCACTTTGCCTGGGCAGGCTTAGATCCTCTAAGCGGTTTACCAGCACTCCTGTGCGGTCAGTTTCAGCTCTGCATGAAAGCATCATACAGCCCATCTATTTCTTCAAGCCCCGATGGGTGGGGGTGGGGGGGCGTCAGTATGTCATACATGAGTTTCTGTAAATGTATGCTTCTGGGAGACTTTTAGGCTCCACATGACTCTTGTATGATCTGGTGAGAAGTAAATAGGAAGTACAGAGGAAACGCGTTATAACGACATTCGTTATAACGGCAAAACTGGTTATAACGACATTTTCAATGGAACGAATTCTTACCGCAAGGTTTAGCGGCTTGGGCTTTCCTCGGAAATGCCCAAACCGAATCCATAGTCATGAAAGATTCTTGTAATTTAATTCTCCAAGAAACAAATGCTATAGATATTTGTTAGAATCGCCTCACCGAGGCGGTTCCAACAAATGTCTATAACATTTGTTTCTTTGAGTAATGCTGTGGAAAAGGCCTTTTATAACCTATCATACTCCTAACTGGGATTCTTTATAACGGCAAATTCATTATAACGACACAATAATAGGGAACAAATACTGTCGTTATAACGCAGTTCCTCTGTACAATACGAGATTCTCCTTCTTATATAACATGGTGCAATCCAATAACCTTGAGAGCAACCGCCCATCGGGACTTGGAGAAATGGAATGGACTGCATGGTGCTTCCACGCAGAGCTGAAACCCACTGCACATGAGTACTGCTTTTTTACGGCCCTTTCAAGATTATTTCTCTCATATCGAGCCGATCGTTAATCAGACGTGGGCGAAAACCGGAGTACCCGGAGAAAAACCACCTGACATTCCGTTGCAGAACTTGGCGTCTCACATGTGACCCGAGCGAGGCTCGAACCACAGCGGTGAGAGACCTAATGATCAAGAGTCAGCGCTCTTAACCACTAGGCCACGGAAGCCCGTTCATGAGTACTGATAAACCGCTTAGAGGAACTTAGCCTGCCCGGGCAACGTGGTGCGAACCGGACCGTCCATGCATTTACATACTATTGGTTTCATTTGGCGGCAGGGCTTGAGATGGCATTTCATCACAATGTCGGGTAAAAGTCCCACCAAACGGAAGTAACGTCTCCAAAATGACCTATAGTGTTGAAGGGGACGTTAGAAACCTCAAATCACAAACAAAACCAATAAACTTAATATTGAAGCCGGTATCGTATTTACTTATACGTTCAATTCTCCCTCTTGTTTTGTTTGTTTGTATTGGAGTTTAACTGCCCAGTTAACACTATTTTAGGTCATTTTCGAGCCGGTCAGTTTACCTTTCCACACTTTTTCTGGACAGGCTTAAACGTAAGCGGTTAACCAATACAGCCTTTCGCCAGAAACTGACAACTGCCCTTCTTGTTTCAGCGGAAGGGAGAGAATGACCGTACAAAAGATTTTTCATGATCAATCTCCGTGAAAGAATGTCACCGACCCCGGCAGGTATCGAACCCGCGTCCTCCTGATCACCAGTCAGAAGCGCATCCGACTGAGCTACCGAGGCCGGCTCTCCCTCTTGCAAAACATAGTGCAAATATGTCAGAGGTGTCCAATAACCTTAATATTGAAGCAGGTATCTTATTTATACGCCAAAATAAGTATTATCTATTTTCTTACCTTCCTACACTTGAACTTCAATTGCTCGAATACCATCGGAAACAAGAAATTATGTTCGAGAAAGGATTGGTTTGAACTGTCGGGGGTTTATGAGAGCGCAATCAAGAGGCCAAATGGGCATGACTTAAGGAAATCTTAAAGGTTCTTGAATAAAACAAAGGAATGCTGTGTGTACTCATTAGAACCGCCTCATTGAAAATAAAATCAGAAATCAAAAGCCTCCCTAAATTATTATTTATTTCTTGGTTTTGTTTTCACGGCCCTTTAAAGATTACTTCACTTATGTCGAGCCCGTTGTTAATCAGAGAGGGGCGAAAAACAGAATACACAAAGAAAAAAAACATCCGACATTCCGTTGTAGAACTTGGCGGCGAGGCGCGAACCGCTGCGGTTAGAGACCTAATATTTAGAGTCAGCGCTAGGCCACGGAGGCCCGTTCCAAAGCTATCCTGAATAGATGAATATCTGGACAGGAGAAACGTGAAAAATTCTCTGGGGACTAAAGATTGCGTTCGAATTAGCAATGGCAGACGAGCAATTCGTATTCGAATTATGCAAGTTTATTGCATCTGAGCCAGCGCACGACAAAACCTGCTTAAAGACTTGTGACCTTTAAATACCCAAATCAGTCTGGGCATTTACTCACTAAGACAAGAGATGCCAGGTGTCTTTCTTTTAATAGCTCGGGCTATAGAAGCTCCATGCGATCAGCGAAGGCTCTGATCAGACTGCGCGAATGCGCATGCTGATCTGAGTCTTCGCTGGTCGCTAAAGCCTTATCGTAGGTTTTGTTGTGCGCTAGCTCATTATTGCACGACCCGCAGAAAAAGCGACCGACTGAAGTCGGTTGATTTTCTAAGAGTGCCCTAAAATCACCGTGTCATTCTGTCATTCGGTCATTCTGTCAGTCTGTCTGTCCGTCCGTAACCCGTTTGTGAAAATTGGTGATAGTGACTTAACCGCTTGGAATATTTAAACAATTTTTGGCATACTGATAGTTGCGAAATATTACATTCCATTTAGTATAGCCTCGCCGAGGCGAAAAATGTGAAGATTTTCGAACTGCTTCTCCTCGGAAACCGTTGGGCCGATTGAAGTCAAATTTCATATGGAGCCTCTATGGGATGGGGGAAACCAAAATTTGCTCATGGGGTCCAGGTCACATGACCAAAATGGCCGTCAAGCCATATATGGTCTGTCTGTCCGTCCGTAACCCGTTTGTGAAAATTGGTGATAGTGACTTAACCGCTTGGAATATTTAAACAATTTTTGGCTTACTGATAGATATCAATGAGATCTTACTAATGAACTTGCGAAATATTACATTCCATTTAGTATAGCCTCGCCGAGGCGAAAAATGTGAAAATTTTCGAACTGCTTCTCCTCGGAAACCGTTGGGCCGATTGAAGTCAAATTTCATATGGAGCCTCTATGGGATGGGGGAAACCAAAATTTGCTCATGGGGTCCATGTCACATGACCAAAATGGCCGCCAAGCCATATATGGTAAAAACCCTTCAAAAATAGTCTTCTCCAGAACCACTGGGCAGATTTCCACGAGACTTGATAAATAGCATCTGGGACGTAGGCCCATCATAAATTGCTAAAATGGTGACCCTGGGTTGACCTTGACCTTCTTTGTGCCTAGGTCAAACTTTGACACATATGCTTTTGTATTGGAAAAGTGAGAATGCATTTTATCCTGCAAACGATTCAGAATACAGTACTAAAGTAGAAGATATATTTTTGCTCCTTACGATAAGGCGCATTTATTGGGGGAACCGTTTTAGGTCCAGGCCACATGACCAAAATGGCCGCCATACCCATATATGGTAACACTCATAAAGCTAAAAGCATCCGGCGGGTCGTGCACTTCAGCTGAAGCACTGGTTTTGTTCTTTTCTTGCTCCAGATTGTACAAGAGGGCCTTCGAAATCGAAAACCTACGAGCCAGGCATAAACGTTGCAGCTTTAGGCGGAGGTATAGGAGGGGGTCTGGCCTTCCTGTGCCTTCTTGCAGCGGCAGCTGCACTCTACCGACGATGGAAAAGGCGGAAGAGCTTAGTTGACGATGTCAGCAACGTTGATGATTCGTCTGTCCCAGGAGTAACGCCAATTATTAAAATTGATGAGGCGCCAAACTCTGTAGCACCTGCTGGGACAAAATGATTTTCTACAGACTCCAAGTCATCAGATTTGTCTCCTAGACCTCACAAAGCTGGACTTCAATGGTGGGCCATGACCATTTGTTGGGTAGATCTAGTTACTGAGGTTAAATCAAACTCTCTCGAACACCGATAGTTCCACCCGTTTTTGAGTCCCTCGAAAATGTTCCCACAACTTCAGATATTAACCCTTTTTGTACCAAATGGAAGATTCCACCTTATAGCAGGAGTCCATTTCGAAAGTTAGAGGTGCCAGGATGCATTTTCTTAAAAAAAAAACTATTTGGAAATTGGCTGAAAATTTTGCTAACAGTGTAGGCCCTGATTAGACGCCGTGTTCTGTGGCGTCTGATCTGGGACTGCACTGTTTGTCAAGGTTCCCCTTTAGGGGTTTCTGGTATTGAATGGGTTAATATTGTGAAACTTTCGGATTCTATCTTGGAAATATGATGTGTATACTCATTAGAATCGTTTCAATGAGGCGATTCTGACGAGTACCCACGACATGCCCTCATTTTAAGACTGACCGGCTCGATATGACCTAAGTGTTGTCAGGGCTGCTAACCCCCCTCCCCTCACCCCTCTCCCAAAAAAATTCATTTTAGGAGAATGGATGCACATTCAGGGAAAGCAACTCCTGCAAAAGTATTTTATGTCCCATTCTTTCCGTTAAGAGTTGAACCCTTTTTCAGTGGGACAAGAGGCCCCCGCCCATAGGTGCTTGAATAAATATATGGGCTTGCATGATGCTTCCACGCAGAGCTGAATCCGGCCCGTACACTAGCACTGGTAAACCGCATAGAGGATCTAAGCCTGTCCAGGAACCACGGTGCGAGGCAGACCGTCCATGCTAATGAACCCTATTGGCTTCATTGGGCGACAGGGTTTGAGATGTCATTTCATCTCAATGTCGGGTAAAAGTCCCACAAAATTGGAAGCGACGTCTCCAAAATGACCTTTACAGTGTTGACGGGGACGTTAAACCTCAAATCAACCAACCAACCAGTGGGACAGGGCTTATAGGAAAGCAAACAGGAAGTCCCAAAATCTGTCTCCCTTTGAAAAATAGCGGAAAAATCTTCCAGGTGTTCCCGGTATTTTGGTGAGTTTATCTTGAAAATATACTGTGTCTACTCATTAGAATCGATCCAATGAGGCGATTCTGACAAGTATACAGTTCATGTCCTCATTTTAAGACTGACTGGCTCGATATGTCCTAAATAGTGTTGTCAGGGCTGTTAAACCCACGAAAAATCTCATTTTTAGTGGAATGGATGCACCTTCAAGGGAAGCATCTCCTGCAAAAGTAATTTGTCTTCCATGGCAATAGGGGTCAACTCTTAAAGGAAAGCATTTGCTCCTGAGGTCTGATTGATATGTTGTGAGCCTCGTATTGAAGGAGATATGCAAGGATGTTCTTTTTAGGTCCTACTATTCTCTGACTATATAGGGCCGTGTACCCAAGGGCTGGTCTCGTTTGGTCAGTTTATATCGACGAGGTAGCACTCTAAAGTCAACAAGACAAACAGCTTTTGCAAAATGGAGAAAATCGGTGAAAGAGCAGTGATCTAAAAAGGTTTAAGATATTCATAATGATATAGTAGCAACACTAGGGAAAGATGTCCCTTCATATGCTACATTGAAAAGGTGGGTGGCGGAATTTAAGCGCGATAGACAGAGCCTTGAGGATGACCCCGTCCTGGAAGATAACCCTAGAAATGGTCAATAAAGTCCATGATATTGTTATGACTGACAGACGAGTCACAGAAAGATATACAGCCAGTAGAGTTGGCATTTCACAGGAAAGAGTACATTACATTCTGACAGAGGATCTTGCAATGAGAAAGCTTTCGGTCCGATGGGTACCAAGACTTCTGAAAGTTGATCAGAAGCACACTGTCGCGTGTTAATATTAACCTTTTCGAGACTTTCTTCCGAGAGTTGTCACTGTGGTATCATTTTACCCCAGAGGCCAAACAACAATCGAAATAATGGAATCACCCTGGCTCACCCCCGCCAAAGAAGACAAAGACTGTTCCATCACCTGTGAAGGTTATAACCTCGATTTTCTGCTATGCAGATGATATTCTGCTGATAGATTATCTCCAAAAGGGACAAACAATCAATGGCACATACGAGAAAATATTTAATTTAAGAGCCGCGGAAAGCTCACAAAAAGGTGTGTTGTTCCATTAGGACAATGCTCCCGTTCACAAGTCTGTCATTGCTATGGCTCTCATTCACGATTATGGCTTTAAGTTGATTGGCCGGCCACCCGCCTTATTCACCTGATCTCGCTCCATCAGACTTTCATCTATTTCCAAAACTGAAAACGGCTATTTCAGGCACCCATTTTCAGTCCGATGATGATGTCATATATGCAGTGGATGACTTTCTGAACAGCCAAGAAAAGGAGTGCTATAACAGTACATTGAGGCCGTTAAACACAGCTGGCAAAAGTGTATAGATACTGAAGGGGATTATGTTGAAAAATAATACAATATGTCCGACAAAATTCAAATCCTTCAATATGAGGCTCCCAACATATCAATCAGCCCTCAAATATTGTTGGTATTCATTAGAACCGCATCGGCGAGGCGGTACTTATGAATATTCTCAACACATGTTTATGGAGAAATGACAAAACTATCCTTCATTTATCACCAAATAAGAACCTTATCTGTTGCTTTGTTTGTTTGTATTGGAGTTTAACAGCCCATTCAACACTATTTTACGTCATTTTTGAGCCGGTCAGTTTACCTATCCACACTTTTCCTGGGCAGATTTATACGTAAGCGGTTAACCAGTACAGTGCACATTCTTTCGCCAGAAACTGACAACCACCGGAAGGGAGAAAGATTTCATAATCAATCTCCACGAAAGAATGTTGCCGACCGCGGCAGGTATTGAACCAGCGTCCTCCTGGTCACCAGTGAGGCGCGGACCTTATCTATCGCCAAGAACCATCTGTCCACTTACAAAGTTTCACAGTATGAACCAAAGTAATGTTGTTATTGCAGCATCGAGACCTACATTTTTGTAAGTTTTATCTGAGTATTTAACCCAATGTATATACAGTCGAACTTCA
This sequence comes from Lucinisca nassula, assembly GCA_963580285.1. Classification (NCBI taxonomy): domain Eukaryota; kingdom Metazoa; phylum Mollusca; class Bivalvia; order Lucinida; family Lucinidae; genus Lucinisca; species Lucinisca nassula. Next base: position 116,774,620 of record OY757013.1, on the reverse strand, counting down.
ATGGCTCGAACACCTTTGGAACCTCGAACATCTGTTCGAGACAGGGGTAGTTCGAGCCACTGAGGTTACTGTCAGGAGGCATAACGAGATACTTTTAGACATCTTTTCGGTATTCTATAATGAAAATGTGTGCTGTGTGTATTCATTAGAATCGCCTCATCGAGGCGATTCTAATGAGTACACACAGCATACATTTGCAAGATAAAAGACTTAAATCTCCTTAATTACCCCCCCCCCCCTCCCCCACACACACACTATTTCTTATTTAGAGGATTTCGCTAGGGGCTCAAGAATGGGTTCGAAACATCCATGGTAAACGAGCCATCGGTGTTCGAGCCATCGAAGTTCTACTGTATACATGTATATAAAATTGTGCCATTAATCCATTCAGTATCAGAAACCCCTAAATTGATACCTTGACCAAACAGTGCAGGCGTCTGATCAAGGCCTACACGGTTTGCAAAAAGTTAAGCCATTTCCCAAATAAAGTTTGAAGAAAACACAACCCGACACCCCTAAATTTTGAAATGCACTCCTGCTATATATAAGATGGAAGATTCCATTTGGTACAAAAAGGGTTAAATGCAGTATTTATAGCTTCCCTTTGGGATCATTGATTGCATTGTAGTATCTTTGAAATTAGGACAGTGATGGTGCGCAACTTATGGAGACAAAAGTCCTGCTACTGGTTCAGTTAATCTATTCTACCAAATTTTAATTTGTTTACAAGCTGGATATACACACAATGAAAATAAAATAACTGAAGAAAATACTGATAATACAAATGTCTAAATCAAGTTATCCTAAATTTTAAGACATATCTCCATGTTTCATAGGCAGACGGTCTTACACGAGTGTTCATTTCGTAACGCCAACGAGCCACCGGCGAGTTTTATTAATTTCATATGTATCAACCACTCGTGTAAGATTTATCATACAGCGTCGTCATATCATAAAAAATGTTACGCCCACAAGGTAAATAACATATCGTTACGGGTGCGCAACGTCATCCTATATTTTCTTTTGTTCATCCCATTTAATTTATTTTCATGATAAACAGTATCTTACACTCGAGGTCGTTACTCATGTAAAAGTATGACTTTGCTTATCTCCCTTTGGATACCGTAAAAATCCTAAAGAAACGGACACCTTGAGGTCTTGCTGTAATCCTCCTAAAATTTTGACAAATTTGTTTTACGATCCAACACGCAGTTCAAAAAGTGCAGATGGAATGGCAAATAGTGTAGACCCTGATCAGACTGCTCCTTCAGGAGCAGTCTGATCTGGGTCTGCACTGTTTGCTTAGGTAGTCTGCCCTCAATACCTAGCTTCATTATCGTAGTCAAAGAACTGTAAAAGGCTCATGCAATCAACGAAGACACTGGTCACACTACGCGGCTGCGCAAGTTGGTCAGAGCCTTCCCTCGTGGCCTGACTCACATTTATTGATTGTTTTGGGGTTGAGCGACACGTCAACCCTGTGCGTCATTTTGTGTCGCTCATAGAGAAAGGTAGAAACAAGATGTGTTTGTGAAACACTGATGCCCCCGGACAGCGCATGTTAAATATGAAAGTAGTATCACCAAGCAATCTTAAAAAAGCAGGTCAAGGTCACAAGGTCAAAAATTATGAGATCGTCGGAAAGGTCTTGTGACAGAATGCACATGTGAAATATGAAAGCCCAATCACTTACCAATCGAAAGTTATGGCGAATGTTAAAGTTATTAAAAAGTAGGTCAAACGTCAAGGTCAATGTCATGAGATAAAAAATTATGGTACCACTGAAAAGGTCTTGTGAAAAAGAATGCACATGTGAAATATGAAATCCCTATCACTTACAAATCGAAAGTTATGGACTATGTTAAAGTTTTTAAAAAGTAGGTGAAACATCAAGGGCAAGGTCACGAGGTGAAAAATGATGGTACCACTAGAAAGGTCTTGTGACAAGGTATGCACATGTGAAATATGAAAGTCCTACCACTTACCAATCGAAAGTTATGGTCAATGATAAAGTTTTTAAAAAGTAGGTCAAATGTCAAGGTCAAGGTCACGAGGTCAAAAATTATGGTACCACTAGAAAGGTCTTGTGACAAGGAATGCACATGTGAAATATGAAAGCCCTATCGCTTATCAATCGAAAGTTATGGCCAATGTAAAAGTTTAAAAAAAAATCAAGGGGAGATAATTCAGCCAAAAATGACACCAGAGTTATGGCCCTTCGTCCGAATGTAGCCCTTCTGATGGTGAATAAGAGTGTGAAGTTTCATGAGGCTAGGTCGAATACTTATGGAGTTATGGTGACGAACAGACAAACAAACAGACAGATTTCAAGGGGAGATAATTCAGCCAAAAAGGACAACAGAGTTATGGCCCTTGGTCAGAATGTAGCCCCTGTGATGGTGAATAAGTGTGTGAAGTTTCATGGGGCTTGGACAAATACTTTTGAAGTTATGATCAAGATTAAAGTTTTTGTGAAGGACAGACAAACAAACAGACAGACAGACAGGGCAAATACTATATGCCCCACCCCCAAATCAAAGATTCTCGGGGGGGGGGGGGCATAAAAAGATAGTAAAGGAGATAGGAGTAAAGGGCAAGGGAGAAAGAGGAAAATGAATGGAAGTGTAGAAACATAGCATGTATAACATATCCTCTCTACCCTCTACCACCCCAGTGACGCAAGCTAGAGGACACATTATTTCTTTTCATTGAAGCTGCCGTCAAGTACTGTGTGTTGAAGGCAGAACGGTCGGTACTGAACCCCATCCTGAAGTCGATTTTTACGTATGTTTAAAAAATATATGGAACAAAATGTCTACTTGAAAATGAACTCATATTTAGTGAATCCAAAGAGGAAATAAAACAATTAATTGCGATATGATCAGGAACGGAGAGATGGTCTTCCTCCACCACACGGCACTTTAAGGCCTACTGGGACTTGTCTACCTCCACCACACGGCACTTTAAGGCCTACTGGGACTGGTCTACTTCCACCACACGGCACTTTAAGGCCTACTGGGACTTGTCTACCTCCACCACACGGCACTTTAAGGCCTACTGTGACTGATAAGCAGGATTAATGCTTTCAGTACTGGACGGCCCCAGCTGTCAAAGCGTTCACAACAGGTGACGGATCATATATAAATGTAATACAGTTAATTCCGCTGTTAAGACCACCTAAAATTAAGACAAATTCTGCTAGAAAAGTTTATTTAGTAGGTTTTAGTTATTCTTTCTTGGTGCTTTCTGTATGCAGTGTCCTCTGGTCAGAGACCACCTTTGGGACTGTTCAAAAGAGGTCTTAAAGACCACTTCTGAGCAGTCCCAAAGGTGGTCTTAATATAGGAATTTTACCGTACATCATGCCGACATTCGATAAAACGAAAACTCGTTATGACGACCACATTCCCAACGAACGAATCCCAAGCTCAAAATGAGACTACATGACTGTAGCAGTGTATTTAATTCTTCAAGAAAACAATTGTTCTGTACATTACGCAAACACGCCTATAAAATACATTGCCACCTTTATCGCCGAAAAAATGAAAATTTTATGATGAAAAATTGTGATATTTTTCTTATTTCTGCTCAAAATATAGATTGTGGGCACTCATTAGAACCGCCTCATCGAGGCGGTTCTAACGAGTACCCACTATCTATACTTAGGAGCAGGAATAAAAATAAGCTTTACCCCTGTAAACCCCAGTTTTACTATATAAAAGTGGGGTTCAATGGGGTCATAATGATATAGGCGTGTTTTCGTGATGAGTGTATTTAATACTCCAAGAAAACAACTGTTCTGTAGATGTGCTAAACGTTGAGTCAACATTGGGTGTCTTTAGGTTACATCCATTTTCGTATCAATAGAGCATTCATATGTATATACATGTATGTCAAAACCCTGTTAGTCATAAGATTTGACACCCCCGCCCATAGGGGCTTGAAGAAATATATGGGCTGCACGTTGCTTCCACGCAGAGCTGAATCCGGCCCGCACACTAGTACTGGTTAACCGCTGAGAGGATCTAAGCCTGTCCAGGAACCGCGGTGCGAGGCGGACCGTCCAAGCTAATAAACCCTATTGGTTTCATTGGGCGACAGGGCTTGACATGTCATTTCATCTCAATGTCGGGTAAAAGTCCCACAAAATTGGAAGCAACGTCTCCAAAATGGCATTTACAGTGTTGACGGGGACGTTAAACCGCAAATCAAACAGATAGTCATAAGATTTGACACCTTGTTGGAGAATGCTACCTGGACAAAACCAACTGACAAAATGCACTAAACTGTATGAAGAAGACACTACAATTAATTTAATATATTTTTTTTTCTTGCAAAGTGGCACAAAATTATAAGTGTGTACATTAAAATTCAGTATTTGCCTTTCAAGGTGATACTTTTTTTTCGTAAAAATTTGAATAATGTTTGTTGCTTCCCTGATGTTTCAGATTTTCAAAGGTATACTGCTATCTAAATGTCAGAAAAAATGATACGAAATGCAAAGAATTGCATTTTCATACCATTAATGCGTATCATTCTATGTTCACAAGTTTCTATTATAAGTATTTTTTATGTTGAATACATTCCAGACTTAACACTGAAAATGAGAAATGTGGACATTGCGTCCCTGTATGTCCAAAACGCTTTCTGTACCGAAGTAAATTCGCCAAGCCAACTCAATAAGTTCAGCAACGGGCAAGGGAAATAAACGTGTTTCACTGTGCTTGACTAATTTACTTAGGCAAACAGGGGACATCATTGTTGATATAGTGCGAACAATTTAACCTGAGACTGACCTTTATGCAAGGAATAAATTAGTAATTGTTATCGTATAATACGTCGGCTTTCGTAAACTTCTCGTGAATTTTCGGCATCACGTGAATAGCGGTCCATTTGCCGACCTCTATGTATTGTATAACAATATTGCCATATTCGGAAAACGACGAGGACAAATATATGCATTCAGTCGGGTGTGAAATTATGTTAATAGAGTTCACCAGTCTCAGGTCAATTTGTTCGCACTATAACTGAAGCATATTTCTCTATATGAAATAGAGGTCGGTGCTTTACGAAAACTGTGTAGACCAAGATCAGACGCCACGTTCTGTGGCGTCTGATCTGGGTCTACACTGTTTTCCAATCACAACACATGGACCTAATCCAGGTTCTACAGATAACCTTCTTTACACAAAACTCTCATTACGAAAACACGCCTATACAAATACATTGCCACCTTTATCGCCGAAAAAAAGAAAATTTTATGATGAAACAAGATGTGTTTGTGAAACACGAATATGTCCCCGGGCATGGTCATTTTTATTCAAAGTTGCTCAAAGTTCAAGATTTTTGTTTGTGTGGGAAGCCCTTGACACAAGAAACTCACATGCCAAATATGAAAGCTCTATCTTAAACGGTTCAAAAGCTATGAACAATAATATTTTTTCTTTAAAGTAGGTCAAGGTCAAAGGTAAAAAAAATTTGCATGAATGTAAAGCTCTTGTCACAAGGAACCTACATGCCAAATATTAAGGCTCTATCTTAAACGGTTCAAAAGTTATGAACAATTTCATTTTTTCTTTTAAGTAGGTCAAATGTCAAGGTCATGGTCAAAACATTTTGCATAAATGATAAACCTTAATCACAGGGAACCTACATGCCAAATATGAAAGCTCTATCCCAAACGGTTCGAAAGTTATGACCAAAAATGTTTGTTTTTTTTTAAGTAGGTAAAAGGTCAAGGTCACAGGTCAAAATTTTTGCATGAATGTAAAGCGTTTGTCACAAGGAACCTACATGCTAAATATGAAGGCTGTATCTCAAACGGTTCAAAAGTTATGACCAATGTTAAATTTTTCTTTTATGTAGGTCAAAGGTCAAGGTCACAGGTCAAAAATTTTGTGTGAATGTAAAGCTCTTGTCAAGAGGAACCTACGTGCAAAATATGAAGGCTCTGTCTCAAACCGTTCAAAAGTTATGACCCAAATGTGATTTTTTTATTTTAAGTAGGTCAAAGGTCAAGGTCAGAGGTCAAATTTTTTTGCATGGATGTAAAGCTTTTGTCACAAGGAACAAACATGCTAACTATGAAGGCTGTATCTCAAACGGTTCAAAAGTTATGACCAATGTTAACTTTTTTCTTTTATGTAGGTCAAAGGTCAAGGTCAAGATCACAGGTCAAAATTTTTTATGTGAATGTAAAGCTCTTGTCACAAGGAACCTACATGCAAAATATGAAGGCTCTATCTCAAACCGTTCAAAAGTTATGACCAAAATGTGATTTTTTTTTTATTTTAAGTAGGTCAAAGGTCAAGGTCAAGGTCACAGGTCAAAATATTTTGCATGAATGTAAAGCTAATGTCACAAGGAACATACATGCTAAATATGAAGGCTGTATCTTAAGTGGTTCAAAAGTTATGACCATTGCTATTTTGTTCTTTTAAGTAGGTCAAAGGTCAAGGTCAAGGTCACAGGTCAATTTTTGTTTGCATAAATGTGAAGGTCTTGTCACAAGGAACCTTCAGGCCAAATATGAAAGCTCTATCTCAAACGGTTCAAAAGTTATGGCCAACGTTAAAGTTGTCCACGTACAAACCAAAAACAATATGTCCCCGCTATCGCTACCGGGGACATAAAAATGTGATAGTTTTCTTATTTCTGCTCAAAATATAGATTGTGGGCGCTCGTTAGAACCCAGTTTTACTATATAAAAGTGGGGTTCAAGGGGATCAAAATTATATAGGCGTGTTTTGTAATGGACCACATAACGATAGAAATAGTGACATAACGATAAGAATAGTGAATAAGCTGGATTGCGTGCAAAACAGTGAAAATCACGTGGACATCAGCAGCGTAAAGCTACTCGGTTTAGTAACCTTGACTCGAATATGGACTCAAAAACAAAGTTTCAGTAAAACGAGTGACTAATTTTCTATCAGTAATGCGAGATAATACATGTACAGTCCAACCTGTGTTAAGCAAGCACCTATGGAATAACCAAAATGTGCTTGCTTAAGACAGGTGCTTGCTTAATACAGGTGAATTTTAATGCATTTGTCTTTTTGGGGAAGCAAAAGCTTGCTTGCTTAAGACAGGGTGCTTGCTTAATAGAGGTGGCCACAATGACAGGTTTACTGTAGTTCAGTCGTAAAATGTCTTAAATGTCATTTTGATTGTGAACCTTAGAACTGACAGCACTGGAGTGTCGATTGCCTAAGTGTAGAACAAAATAAGTCCTGAATCTTGAATTATATCCTCATATTCCATGGGCCAGTTGTTTAAAACTAATAACATCGTTAGTTAAGGTATCGTTAAAACTTTGATCATTTAATATGGCTGATATGCTGATATTTTAGCTGAAAAATATGATCTGCTTAATATTCTGACCACTAAAGAGCTCGTTAAGCTAATGATGCTTTGAACAACTGGGCCCAGAACTTTAAGCAAACGGTGTAGATCCCAAACAGACGTTCTGTGGCGGATGATCTTGGACTACACTGTTTGTCAATGTCCCATTTTTGGACTCTTCACATATGTGGATTAAACAATCCAATAAAAAAAGAAGTCCTTTTTCCGGCAATTGCTTGTTTTTTACTGTGCTCTTGCGCACACGGTTTGTTGTAGCCACGTCGATATCAGGGGCGTACTTTATTCGCCTCCTCCGAATACTATTTTTGTTCCGCGTATACGAAAAATGAATCAAGTGGTCAAGTGCTGCAGGGAGTACTCCACTGTCCGAGGTGGGGCGAGTACTCCTCTGTCGAGTTGGGGCGATCGTGAGTATGACGTCATCAATGTGGCAGAGAGTAGACCTGAAACTGTTCGAGTGCGAAAGCTGTCACAGTTTGTTTTTCTTTTTCAATGGCAGTCTTTGCATAGAATTAAAATAGAAATATAACAATATTTAAAATTAAAAGTATTTCGTGGTATAAAATCAATGGCATTAAGTATATAAAACGACTGAGTATATATCATGAAGATAAAAAAAATCATACACAGCTATTACTTATCATGTAGCTGGTGCGCAAAATTCCACATCTGACTCGAAAGTGAAAATCAATGAGTTTGGTATTTTATTATCAGTGGCAATGCTGGAATTTATTGCCATTTTTTTTTCGCGCTTGAAATGGCAACCTGCTCGGGGTACTCTGAGAGTACATCGGAGCAGAAGAATCAAGTACGCATTGGCAGTATACCTGTGGACAAAGAACTGTTCAAACTCATATGAAGTACCTTTCAATAAATCGCTTTGCATCAAGATAGTTTGACAAGCAAATGTCATTCATCAAAGAATTCTAAAACCGGATCAAGGAATATACATTGATTGGTCACGTTTTGACAAGTACTTTTTTCCATTTTAGATCTGTTTGACATTTGATATGTACGAGTATTTTGATTGGACAGTGTCGTTGTCTGCAATGAAATGTACACCAATATGTGTTTTGAATTTATTACTGGCTGGCAGTTGAATGACATGATCATCATGTCATCCAACTGCAAGCCAGGAATAAATTCAAAACACATGAAACACATGATGATGTTAAGATATATTTTGAATGATGTTTCAAATCAGATGAAATAAGGCTCATCAAAATTTTGAACAGGTTTGTGTCCGCGCTTGTACATGCAACTTTGGATCTATTGATAAACAATAGACCCGAATAGTGTGCCAAAACAGGCATACAGACTAGCGTTAACATTCCACATCAAACAAAAAGGTCTTCGGACGTATTCACTCAGTGACGACTCAAATCGGCTTTTCGCTCTGCATGCTATATATATTTTTCATCAGACGACATTTCGAAATATTTTTCGTACATTTCCCAGAAAATAGGACATGTAGACAATGTTATTTCAAATCCTGTTTTCTCGAAAAAATCAATTTGTAATCAGCCGAGAGCGTGGTAAACCCACTCACTCAGAATCAACCTGCAATAAAAATAATCTAATTCGGGGTTCTGTTCTAGATGGGCGTTTCTAACCAGATGCCTCAGGAATGACCGTGCTAAGCAGAACCGACCATCCCGACCATCTACAATGGAATCCCATAATGGATTCTTTTTCCTGCACAACACCACCGAAAATTTTCATTTAACTTAATTTAACCTTTTAATACTTAGTATACGAGGGATGTTCGAAAAGAATTGCCTATTGTCCTATAGCTCGATATCCACGTTGGGCTCGATAAAAATCAATACATACCTGAAAAGGGTTATTCAATACCTACACAACGGTGTATGTATATGTTCATGTTAGATTAAGTGTAAGACATAAAATTTGCCTTTTCGAATACACGCAATCATTGACCACTGCAATAAAAAATAGTTGGCAGAAGCGTCGACAAGAAAGTTGAAATACGGGCTTACAGCAAAGCTCACTCAAAACTTGGTTGTTCTTTGAAGCAGCTGATGACTGAAATTTCTACTGCTTATGGACTTTCTTGTGTGTCTTATGACACAGTTCGGCGGTGGAAAAAGAGATTGAGACTGGTGTAGAGTCCATCAAAATGCACCGAAATCAAGTAGGCCAAAATCTGCATCTCATAAAGAAATCATTTCCATAATAAAGGAAATCATTAAAGGAGTTCCATAATAAAGGAAATCATTAAAGGAGATGCCTGATTTACAGTTCGTGATAATGTACGAAAGAAAGGCATATCACTATCAAGGGTTCTCCTTATTTTGAACAGTATTTTAAAATCAGAAAGATTTCTGCTAGATGGGTGCCACATCTGTTGACTGATGAGCAAAAGAGGCAACAGGTTAAAGTGGCCAAAACGCCACTAAAAACAGCAAACGCCCAATAATTGCCAAACGTTCTTTGAGTCTGAAGAAGATTTTGTATGTAATCTTCTTCTCTTGTGAAGGAGTCGCAATAAAAGTGCTGGTGCAAAAGCATCACCGGAAAGCACTACAAAGACGTAGTACTGAAGAAACTGAAAAAGTATTATCAGAAACGACGCCCTGCCACTGGTTTTAAACATGTCCGTCTTCTACATGACATTGCCCCGCTCATACCTCCGCAATGGATACGGCGTTTTTGAAGAAAAAAAAAGTAACTGTTTTGCCTCACCCCCCCCCCCCCCTCCCGTATTCCCAAGACCTTGCCCCATGTGATTTAGTTTTGTTTCCGAAATTGAAATCATTCCTTGCTGGGCGGAAATACCAGTCCCGACATGCACTTGGATCTGTCATTTATCAGTACCTTATTACTGTGCCCAAATCAGCGTACCGTGACGCCTTCAAGAAGTGGATACATCGGCTGAAACTTTGCATTTCTAGCCACGGGGAGTACTTCGAGGGCATGAAATGAGCACTTTTGGGTTAACTTGAAACTTGAAGTCTCCAGATAGAAATAAGCAATTCTTTTCAAACATCCCTCGTATATATGGGTAAGAACAAGAACACAATGGTAAGAACAAGCTAAAGCCACGGATTTCCTTATCTGCTGTGAAAGAATATAAGTATCTTACAAGGGTGTGAGCGGTGGAAAGAAAAATTCGTCTCAGCATCACAAGGGACGGATTTATCTATCTACCTTCACTCCATATAAGATGCATTTTCTAGCATACTTTTCATTTCTAAGAGTGTTTTTTTTTTTTTTTTTTTGTTTTGTTTTGTGATAATGCAAACGCTTCGATTATCTATGTCCGGAATATTTTAATAACAATAATGCGTCGATTTCATTGACGTCACTGTATTTGTAGCGAAGGCAATCTGAACACCGGCGTACGCGACGTCTTATTCAACTAGTACATATCAAACACGTGAAAATTCTAGAATTTGATCCTATCCCAGGGTAGGATAAGAATTCAACCCCAGGGCTAAGTCCAGATCTCTTCACCTCACGTGAAAAAGTCCGTGAAATGAACACCTCACTAAACTTCCTTTATATAGTGAAAACTGGGGTTTACGGGGATAAACATTTTTCTAATTTCTGCTCCAAGATATAGGTGATGGGTACTCGTTAGAAGGCGGTTCTAACGAGCACCAAAAACCTATGTTTGGAATGTAAATAAAAAATATCACGGGAAGCCATTTTGGAGATGTGCTTTGTCGCACAATGATCTGGAGAGCAAGAATCACCATGATTACCCACTGTTCCCAGCGTGGACAAGTTTTGTTTCAAAGGTCATCCACATAGCGTTCAGCGAGGCTCTGATCTGAGGCTTCGCCTTGGCGCTGGACCGAAAACGCATTTTCTTTGATGCCAATCGAATGATTCCCTTACATATGAGAAGTCTTATTAATAATGGCTTCAAACAATGTTGAAAGCCATGTTGAAGTATCTGAATCCATGCAGTTCTCTTGTAGCTTCGGTAGAGTAACCGCTGCAACATTTACCCAAGCCAACGGCAACTTGACAGCTTCATCTTTTAGAATGACCAATACAGGTTTTCTTTCATCAGGCCCCAATGAAATTATCGACGTGGCAACCATTTCCACCAGGTGGTCTAACTTTTCTTCTTTTAGTATAAGAAAGACAGCTGCACTTGTCAGACTGAATTTATTAAGGGAGTGCAATATTCTTTCACCAAAGGCACAGTGTTCATCACTGTTAACAATGTTAAGTCCACAGTATGTCTTGAGCAAATGCAGGACCTGATACATGGATCTCAAGTTCTCCGTTTCTCCGTCGGTCATGAGAAAGACGTCGTAATCTCTGTTTTCCTCATATCTACGTAGACTCATTAGCCTGTAAAATATTTGATACATCGTCATAGCGGAATCGTGCTCTCCGTTCGCAAGGCATGTTGACGCACTGTTAAGAATCGTCGTAAGGTTCTCAGAAAATTCTCCATCTTCTTCGGAGACGATTGCTTCTAGTATCGACAGTAATGCCGCATCATCGCGTTGATCTTCACGAAGACATTTCCAAAGCAGGTTGCTGATATCACTTGTCTTATCAGACTTAGCTTCTTGCACTATAGGGATAAGTTTACCATGCTCCAGCAGCAAATTCTGTAACCGCTGTAGTTGGCTGTTGTTTGTCTCCCACAGACCAGGATCCGTCAGCATTATTTTTACTGTTGGAATCAACGGCCGGATATCCAAAGATGTGTACCTAACCTTTGCTGCGACTGCAGCAGCAACTTCAATAGCTTTCTGAAGAAAACGTATGCCGTCATATCTGTATCTGTCGGATTCACGGCTGTCAGTTTCAGCTAAGTCTAAGCAACAATAACCTGCTTGCTCATAGCAAGAGATTTTCAGTTCATTTATTTCTAACACATTTAGCAGTTTACAAAATTCCAGCTTTGCTTCTTCTATTCGTTTTAACTGTCGCAAAACAAAAGCCTTATCATACACAGCGTAGTAATTAAATGGGTCTTTTTCACGTGCCAAATCCAGATTTTCCAAGATTCTTCCTGTCTGGTGGTTCCATGACAATGGCGTTGCGTCTCTGCCGCACTTGATACTTCTTTTGAGGTTATGCTGCTCCCTCTGTCGAGGGGTTTGTCTCAGATTTCTTCCCCCTCTACCATACCCAGTCGGTCTTGGACGCCCTTGCCCACTATGCCGTCTTTGCTGATTCATATGATTTTGTTCTAACTTCTTTATAGCCAAGGCCAAATGATGATATGCCAAAGACGTCTTGCGCATCCTCAGGGCTCTCTCAAATAAAATCACTGACTTCTTTGCCTCACCAAAGTATCGCATATATTTGGCACACACCTCTACGGTATCAAAATCCTCATATCCCAGTTCTAAAGCTTTATCGAAATAGATTTTGCTCGAAACATACCGCTTCTGAATAGGAATGCATTCGAGAATTGTAGCACCGAACGAGTCTGGACTCTTTTCTACTTGATATACCATCTGACCAAGTTCTGCCCATGCTCTTGCTGCGTAAACTGGAAGCTGCACAGACGCATCAATTATTTCTACTAGCTTTGCAATGGCTTTCTTTAGTGTGTCTGACCGATTCCTACTAGGATACTCAGTTTTGTTGAACAAATGCAGCGTTCTTCGTAAACAAAGGCAGTAGTCATATTTCCACAAGATAACCACATTACTACTGACATTAAAGCAATTTCTGAACAAGGATTCGTATTTTGAGATAGCCGTTTCGTGAAACTTTGGACCGAATCTTGCATACGCTTGTGCAAGTTCACCTTCTGCTAGGTGTTTTAGTATCACATTAGCATTGTCATTTGCATATATTTGCTGTAAACGTTCTAGATCCTTGTTAGCAGCATAAAAATTTAACTGATGCTTATTGTATCTCGCTCTATTCGCTAAAGCTATTCCATTCCGTCTATCTTTTTCCAAAACCTTACCGTTGAAGTGTACAGCCTGTTCGATGTTTTCGAGTTTGAATGATAAATAAGATATAAGGTTATAAACCTGTATTTCTTCGTCAAGCAAGACAAAACCATTATCTAGTTTACCAATCAAACAGTCTAGAACAGCTTTTATCCTGGGCTTTGGCAGACATTCTAGCTTTAAATCAAAAGATGACAGATACTTGGAGATATTCTCATCAAAAACGACATCCTCCTCGTCTTCAATGCTTACTGAAAATAAAAAATAATAGAAATATAAGTCTTGATCCCCGGATAAGACATGAATATGTGGTAAGCGAATTCTGATTTAAAACTCATAATTGCTAATAATTGTCTCGGTTTTTTTTTTTTTTTTTTTGGTTGATGCAAGTAGTGATGTATTAAAAAAGTGTGGCTCCTTATCAGACGCCGCGGTCTGCGGAGTCCTATCTTGCCATGGTTCTAGGTGTATATGCTCCCCATCATGAGTTCTAGACATATATACTAAATTACAACACCAAAACACAATGATGCTTACTCTTTGAACACTGCCGTATAAAGTTTGATGTATCCATGCTTGTTTGTCTTTCAGACCTAATGGTGTTAGCTTGCCATTCAGAACTATTAGTGATATTTCTCGTGATGCTTGTCGATGAGATTAACCTGCAAGATAAAAAAAAATAGTTTTTGCATTTTAATGTTTTTATTGTCGCAAATATTTCAATAAGCGATGAATGTATGGTGTGTATGGGCACGATGAAATGCCATTTCGAGCGCGTAAGCACCATGACTTTGCAATCCGTGAAAACGAAGTGTACATAGAAACCTTAACCCAACTATTATTGGCATTTATGCGCTATACACACCGGATAACATGTATAACTGTGCGACGATTCCCTTGCTTTACCTATTAAGAATCTCTTTTTTCAAATAATAGGCGTTTTCAACGGTTTTAAGCTAGTATGGCCCAGAAAAAACATGTACACTCCATAGTGTTTTCAGTTCTATGGTGCATTCCTTGCTTCCAAAGGATAACCCTTTCATAGAACATTTTTAACAGAAACCCGTATTAATTGTTAATAACTTTTTAATGTTCAAACTGACCTATTTGTCCTTGTGTGACTGTAGCCTTTACAAATATAAAACTTTCGTGAACGTATATACTATATAGTACATAAATGCCAACTGCCATTTAAATGGTAAAGGTAACAACACCATTATGCATAAGAAAATCCCGAAACAAGCGATCGTACCTTACTTTGATAGCAATCAGTAACTTTTATATACAGGTATTAATAGCTTCATATAGTCTAACTGTTGGTTTTCGTTTGCTCCAGCATTTCAGTGGTGTCTTGCTGTCGAGTCCTCACCGATGTTTCATCTCTGTGGTTGTTTGATTATTTGTGTTCACGGAGATGTTGCACTGATGAATTAGGAGGCCTTCATGCGTACTGAACAAATTATTTGTCTAATTCGTGACGGAAGTAAGGGCGAGGATTGTGGCCACGTAAAATTGATTTAAGCCCCCAGTGGAATTCGTTTCCGCTGACCGTTCCAAGGCGGTTCTTCTGTCGCGGTTTATTTTTGTTATGGTTTTTCTTTTGAGTGTGTGCATCGCTTATATTTTTTGCTTTGGATAGCCATTTGGCCATTTTGTGGGAAAGTATCTGTCATTTTGGCTTTCCGCTATTGGTGTTTCCATTAGGATCTAGTTATTTCGTGTTTGTGTTTCTTTCCCTTTGGTGTCTCTGGTCGGAGCTGTGGGTTAAAAGTATCGATTCCTGGTCATTGCATTCACTTCTATTTTACAATGTTACAGAAGAAACTGGTTTGAGGAAGATTATCTGAGCTGACTTGAAACCTTCAAAACAATATGTTAGTGCAGTTAATTAACCCTTTTTTTACCAAATGGAATCTTCCTCCTTATATATAACAGGAGTCCATTTTAAAATTTAGGGGTGTCAAGGTTGTATTATTTTTCAAAATTGATTTGGAAAATGGCTGAACTTTTTGCAAATAGTGTAGGCCCTGATCAGACGCCGCGTTCTGTGGCGTCTGATCTGGGCCTGCACTGTTTGCCACAGTACCCGTTTAGGGGCTTCCAGTCTGAAATGGGTTAAGAATAGGCATGATTAAACGCCATATTACTTCAAGGGTTTAGATCACTATTTGAGGTTGTAAAAGAGACTTGTAAGGCCGAAATTGGAGTACTGAATTCAAGTATGGAATCCGTCATTGATCAAAGATATTGAGCTACCTGAGCAAGTTCAACACAGGCCCACAACTCTCACATCTACCTTTTCATGAAAGATAAAAGCGTCTGAATCTCACAACATTGGAATAACGACAACATCGAGGTGAATAGAGACTTTTAAAATAATTAAAGAATTAGAAGGCTTTCCAGTGAATAGTCTTTTCTCACAAAATTCATTTTAATGATTTATAACGAGATAAAAGGCTCTGAAGCTTAATAAATCTCGCTCAAGAATCAACATTAGACTAAACTTCTTCAGTCAACATGTAGTTCACGCCTGAAATCGCCTTCAAGAGCGACTAATTTCAAGTGGAACTGTGACATAGTTCAAGAACTCCATCGACAGATATTTTCAGGAAATACATGGGGTTTAAATGACTCGGTCCTAAACCCCTAGTAATACAGTAAAATTCCTATATTAAGACCACCTTTGGGACTGTTCAAAAGTGGTCTTAAAGACCACTTTTGTACAGTCCCAAAGGTGGTCCCTGACCAGAGGACATTGTAGGCAGAAAATACAAAGAAAAATTAAGTGTACCCTTCAAAATAAGCTTTTTATAGTAGAATTAGTCCTAATTTTAGGTGGTCTTAATAGCGGAATTACACTGTATTTTGAAAGCAAGGACTATAACACAGAACTGAAAACCGTAGTGTACATGTTTTTTCTGGGCCAGAATACTTTAAATGATATCACTTACAATGATTTTTTTACAATTTTCCAATGAGTCCTACCACACAATTACAGTACCATTCAGACGATTCTTGACACCCTAGTTGACTCCAAGTCAACTACATTCAGACATGGAGTTAACTCCTAGTCAACTCCATTTCCCGCTTTTGTTAACTAGGGAGTTAACTTTAGTTAACTTCTAGTTGACTAGAAGTCTTAACAGTTATACAGTAGTACATATATGGATTAGAACAGGTGATGAATATGTTACTTAATTTGTTATCTGTTTTTGTTTATTTATTTATTTATTCATTTTCATCATGCTGATGCAAATGGCATGGCAAAAAAAAAAAATGAAGAATGACAGGTTATATCCCATAATTTCAAAATGATCATTGTTAGCCCTTATCCCGCTGAATAAATTAATTTTACCATACCCATTTCTGGATATCAACCATTCAAATTGTTAAAGGTTATGTATTCATTCAATTCACAAATTGGATGAAAAACAGTGTAGATCCTGACCAGATGAAACAGCCCCCGCCCATAGGGGCTTGAAGAAATATATTGGCTGCATGATGTTTCCACGCAGAGCTGAATCCGGCCCGCACACTAGTACTGGTAAACTGCTTAGAGGATCTAAGCCTGTACAGGAACTGTGGTGCGAGGCGGACCGTCCATGCTAATAAACCCTATTGGTTTCATTGGGCGACAGGGCTTGAGATGTCATTTCATCTCAATGTCGGGTAAAAGTCCCACAAAGTTGGAAGCAACGTCTCCAAAATGACCTTTACAGTGTTGACGGGGACGTTAAACCTCAAATCAAACAACCGTTAACCATCTGATCAGGATCTATGCTGTTTGCAAAGTTAGGATTTGTCATGTTCAGCGGGATAAGGGTTAATGAATTTCAGGTAATACTCCTGGATTTAAGTGCCCCGAAAATCCAGGTATGGACATTTTAGCCCCTCCAGAACAACAGCTCTGTTTATTTTCATTTGTTAAAATGAACTTCAATAAATCTCAGGTTCACACTGATAAGCCTCACTAATTGCCTAAGCATATGGCAACTGAATATTCATTCATGAAAATTTCACTTTTGCAAACAGTGCAGGCCCAGATCAGACGCCGCAGAATGGGGCGTCTGATCAGGGCCTCCACTGTTTGCTAAAAGTTTACATTAGAAAATTTGGCTCTGAAAATATTTTAGATATTCTAGAAAACAGATACACAGTTTCAACCAATGTGGAGAAATCCTGAACTCAAAAGAAATATAGAAAAAATGGTTGATAAAATATAGAATCATTACAAAAACGCGCCTGTTCAAATACTTTGTAAAGTTTACCCACGAAAAAAAAAAGAATGTTTTCAGATAAAACAAAAGATATTTGTCTTATTTCTGCACAAAATATAGATTGTGGGTACTCGACAGAACCGCCTCATTAAGGGGGTTGTAACGAGTTCCCACAATCTATGTTTTTAACCAAAATATGAAAAAAATTGGTTTATCAACGTAAAACCCAGTTTTAAAAGTGGGGTTTGAGGGGTCAGAATTATAAAGGCATTTTCTTTTGTAATGGGATATGAACTGCCTCGATAGCGCAGTGGTTAGCGCGTTCGACTCATAATCGAGAGGTTGTGCGTTCGAATCCGCCACCGGTATCGAGGTGTGTCCTTTGGCAAGACACGTAATGACACTGCCCCACTCCACCCAGGTGTAAATGGGTAGCAGTGGTCTAAAAGCCACTGCCTCTCTCTCGCGCGCGTGAAAACATCCGGAATGAGTGTTCGAGAGCGATTCAATAAGCTTAAAGCTTTCATCGCAATCGAACTAAAATAAATTAGTATAAACTAACTTTTATTACAGTGTGTAGGAATTGTGGGTTTTATATCTCCTGAATTCATCACCTGAAATGAACACCCCTAAATTCCACTTTATATAGAGAAATTTGGGGTTTACGGGGGTATACATTATTTTTTCTTATTTCTGTTCCACGAGATATGTTGTGGGTACTCATTAGAACCGGTTCAAACGAGTACCTACAACCTATGTTCGCAGTATAAATAAGAAAAATATCACTGATTTTCACCAGAAAAGTAGCCATTTTGAAGATATAAAAGATTGTACTATGACGCACCGATGTGTTATCGTAATGTATCAGAATTTTGTTTTCAAGCACAGTAAATCAGATTCTGTATACACCGGGTAAACTGATTCAATATGCCCTTCGTTGTAATAAAACACCAGAGTAATATTACTCAAGGCAATTTATTAATAAGATGTTAATATGCAGCACATGTCCCATGTTAGTTTAACAATAAACACTTAACGGTACACTTACCTGTTGATTTAACAGGATTAACACATAAGACGCCAATCACAACAATTATCGTCTGCTTTGTCGTCTGCTGTTAACTTTGACATTCATTTTTGCAAACAATGTGGACCCAGATCAGACTGCTCCTCCAGGAGCTGTATGATCAGGGTCCACTCTGTTTTGCCTGCAAGAAGGTGCAGCAGACAACATAAAGAGACAACATTTTTTTAAAACATTTCTTGGCATCTTAAGAGTTAATTCATGACATTCATCAATGCCAACTATTGTTTTAAGGTTAGGGCCCCCTCAAGATGATTTCACTTATTTCTAGGCGATTCATTATGTTAACAAGTGAACACCCCATAAACTCCACTTTATATGCAGAAAACTGTGCTTTAGAGAGGTTTATACTGTTTTTTATTTCTGCTCCAAGACATGTTGTGGGTTTTCCTGAGGCAGTTCTAACAAGCACCCACAACCTGTATGTCATACAGATGTTTTATTTTAATTGTTAATTAGAAGGGACGAAAACTGGAGTAACCTGAAAAAATGCTTGACCTATTATAGAGAAATAGATAGATAACAAACTAGATGTGTAAATGTATTAAAAAGAAAGCAAAGTAAAAGGAATTCGCTTTATAAAAAACATGCGCATGAAATATAAATCAACTGATTTTTTTTATTTTTAAATGATTTGTATTTCATCTTGTGAAATTTCTGAAAGGTTTCACATTCTTGCTCCAAAACATTTTTAGATATTTTTTATCTGTTATTAAGACAATCTTTTATTAAGACCACATCTGGTCAGCCAAAAATGTGGTCTTAATATAGCAAATTAGATGTACATTTAATAAATTACTCATTTGATAGTAGAAACCATGCATATCTTAATTTTCAGTTATGAAATTATATGCAAATCAAATCTCAGATAAGAGTTTGATGACAGGACAAAGGATTAGTTAACTCCATGTTAACTCCCTAGTGAACTATAGTTAACTAGGGAGTGAACTTGTAGTCAACTCTAGGGTCCAAATGTAGTCTGAATGTAGTCAACTCCTAGTTAACTTGGTGTAAAGATTCGTCTGAATGGTACTGTATGAGTATCTGGAGCAGGACTCGCCGGTAACAAAAACACTGCACTTAAAACGAAATAATATTTGTCCTCATCATTATCAAATAAATTTAAATGTGAAATTTGTTAATGTAATGTGTTCTTTGCGATTAAAATAGGAAGCAACTGCGTGCGTGCAAAAACATACTCGTGCGTTAATGAGGTCTCATATATATGGAAGGCAAATAAACCCGGTATAGGATGATACTTCAATCAGCACAGCTAAATGTCAGATATACATGTTGTTGAACACGTAACATAACTTTCGTTTTAATGTTTTTCTCATTTCTGCATGCAAACATATGTTGTGGGTACTAAGTAGAAACGTCTCGACCCACAACATGATTTTTGTACAGAAATAAGAGAAATAATCTGTGGATACCCACTCTTTCCTGGGCTATGAAGTAAGTAAGTTGTGTGGTCCTATCCCTCCAATTTACTGTAAGAGCTGTGTCACTCGGTGCGAACACAACTGACAATCGTTTTGGCTAAGCCTTCATTTCCAGAGAATCGGCCTCTTTCGAAAAGGGAGTTATACATCAACTTTTGCTCCTAATTAATCGCTAGTGCCAACCACACCTTGGCTAAAGCAACCCGTTAAATGAGTCGTCATTGAGATCGCTCCCATTAGGGCAACGTCAAATCAACGTCGGTGCAACGCGACGAGGATGTGACGTTACAATTACGTCATGTGCCTGCAGGGGTTGAGCCAATTTTGAAATGAAAGCAATGACAGAACTGATGGCTCGATTACTCTGGTCGCGGCAGCTCAGTCGGAGATGCGTTCGACTGATGATCAGGGGATCATGGATCCTTGACCTGTCGGGGCCGACAATATTCTATCGTGGAGATGGTCGTGAAATTTTTCCTTCGGTCATTTTTTTTCTTTCTTCCGGCGAAAGAATAACCACTGTACTGGTTAACCGCTTTTGTATCAGCCTACCCAGGAAACGTGTGGCTAGGTAAAATGACTGGCTCGACATGACGAAAATATTGTTGGCTGGGCCATAAAACTGAATGTAGAGTGGAGAATTGGTTCTTAACTTGGAGTAAGAATGTTTCGTTTGACCAATTCAGTATTGAAAACATTTTCTAGTACTTGCAATCATTTATTTGGTCGATTGTTTGAAGTGGCCATCGCTAATTTGCAGGAAATCCAGGTAACTTATTTGTAGAAATAGCAGCGTTATTTTTATTGCCGGGACATCAGCGTCTTGCGTAACAGGGTTTTCTATAGAATCTGGACTGGAATCATGAGTTGGGTTTGGCAAACAGTGTGAACCCAGATCAGACTGATCAAGATCTACACTGTTTACTTACAGTTGTGGCAAGTAAGGGTTAAAGGGCATGTTAACAGTCTAAGTCACCGTTTAGACTCAGACGGTACTCTCAGTGTTTTGTTCCCAAATTGATCAAAATCTCAACTCCAAACGAATAAAATTGACCGGTGCTATTTACTTGGTGGATAATCCAATTGGTTAATTAAGGGTTAGACACTCAAAATACGGACTGAACAAACCACGGCAAACTAAGGGTGAGGGTTGTGGCCATGTAAAATCGATTGAGGCCAAAAACATTTTTTTTTTTTTTTTGACAGTTCTGTTGTGGTTTGTTTACTTTTGCCTGTACTGGTAATTGTTTTATTATTATTTTGCATAGCGTTCGGCCAATTTTGGGGAAAACTGTCATTTTAGCCATCTACTTGTAATGTTTTAGCAACTGTGTCGTTGCTTTATCCCAACAGACACATGACGTAAATGTGACGTCACATCAACGTTAGAACAACGTCATGGCCTTTATCCAACATCATATCTACATTGATTTGACGTTGCCCTAGCTACGTGTGCCTGCTGGGATATGTTTGTGCGTCTTTCCATTTGGTGTCTTTCCTGATCATCGCCCTCATTTTTACTTTAAACAATACAGCAAACCTTCAGTCCCAGCAGGCACACGTCGCAAGGGCAACGTCAAATCAACGTCGGTGCAACGTCATGACGTTGCACCGACGTTGATGTGACGTTGCAATAACGTCATGACGTTGTACCGACGTCGATATGACGTCATAATTACGTCATGTGCCTGCTGGGGTCCAATTTACGCGCGGTTTTACCTAACTGGCCAGATACCACTAAGTGGTTGCTATTATAATGCGCCCGCTGTTTCCTAAACCATCCTTTACTAGTTTTATTTACCGCTTAGAGGATCTAAGCCTGCCCAGGCAATGCAGTGCGAGTCGGCCCGTCCATGCTTATAAATCCTAATGGTTTCATTGGGCGACAGGGCTTGAGATGTCATTTCATCTCAATGTCGGGTAAAAGTCCCACAAAATTGGAAGCAACGTCTCCAAAATGACCTATACAGTGTTGAGAGGGACGATAAACCTCAAATCAAACAAACAAAACAAGTTTGTTTTTTTTCTATTTTCAGGCACTGGATCATAAATAGCTTCAGTATCCAATTATGAATATTTCTGTTCTACATTTATGACAACTACACAGCCTACCAAAGTCCAAGTTTTGAACGATTACTACTTTGAATTTTCACTCGAGCGAACCGAATTAAAATCCCACCGCTGCCACCAAATGTTTGATGATCAGGGTCTACAAGTCAAGCACAACGATTGTCCACCCGCGTATACTATAAACCGTGCATACCGTTGTTAAACTTCATGAAAAAGCAAACCATTCTTCTCGAATCGCCAAAAGAGCCGACTCCGACAGCAGGGTTATATCAACCGAGCAGGAACACGTCGCAAGGGCAAAGTCAAATCAACGTCGGTACAACGTCACGACGTGTGGCATTGCATAAAAGCCATGACGTTGCAAGGACGTTGATGTGACGTCGCAATTACGTCATGTGCCTGCTGGGAAGGCTATATCGAATAATCGTTTGATTTCTCACCCTCATCTCGTGACTTCGCCCCAAAGTCACACACGCCTCTCTAGACAGACAGAAGTGCTAAGCCTATACATCACAATAAGGGCACTTTTACCATCTCATAGCTTCCATCAAATCTAGCGTCAACGTAGAAATGAAAATCACTACCTTAACCTCCCTACTGTCGGTACGGTAGTGAATTGAAAAGATCTTCGCAATGTAGCAGTGCATACGTGATTCACGTATCTACCTGTTGTGACGAACAGTGGTATTTTCCTATGGGAACAATGTCATAGAAAATTAAACTGATATATTTTCTTCACGATCAAACCATTTCAAACTCCAGATTTTATCTTAAAGAGTATTAAAACCGTTCTGAAATGTATTTACACTACTTTCACTTTGTTGTTGACGCCATACTTGTTGCTGGGTTCCGAATTTTTGCTGGTTTCCGACACTAAATTTAAAGCGCAACACGAACGGCCGAGAAATCTATACATCGCAGGATAAGCGTTTCCTCTCCTCTTCATCTCTTCTCTCCTCTTAATTATTAATCTTTCAACGTTTAATTTAGGATTCAAGCAATTTCAAAGAAGATAGTATTCCAATTACTTCCCCGCTGGTACTAAATAACTCCGGCATTTCATGGCACCTTTATTTCTTTCTCTTTTTTCGAATTTCGCCTTATCAGACGGTGTATATTAGCAGACACATCAGATTTGCAGTGCTGATTGCTTTTTTCCGGGTGTGGGGGGGGGGGGGTCACGTGTACCCTTGTGGATCATTTTGTGTCGTCTTCCAGAGAACGGGAGGAAGAGATAGTATCGGGGCAGATGAGAAAAGAGGAAAATAGTTTTGCAGTATGAAAGACTACGAAGAACGGAGCACTGTATGAGATTCATCTCTGCAAATGATGCCAATGTGATTGGACCGGGGTTCTGACAACAAAATTATCACCACCACCGGGGATCGAATTGGGGACTTCTAACATCAGAGGCAATTGCCCTCACGACTGAGCTATCACGCTCCACATTCATCCATAGAAGGATTTTAAGAGTGAATATAATTGTTGTAACTATGTAATGAGTTAAATTTCTATTTACTTGTAATATATTCAATGGCTATGCCATACATGTATGGAAAACACCATCTTTCTTGGGCCCTGCTTATTCCTGGCATACATAAACGATCTACCTGACTCTCTAAAAAGTAGAGCTCGCCTATTTGCTGACCGCACAATTGCCTATCTCACTATCAACTCACCGTCAGATGCTGAAATTTTGCAAACCATCTCCATAAACTTGAAAAATTCGAAAAATCGTGGGGGGCTTTGGTGCAGAGGTAGCGCATCGGATTTGTGAGCGAGAGGTTGCGGGTTCGATCCTCGCGCTGACCAAAGTATTGTGCCCTTGAGCAAGGCACATTGCTTAAAAAAGTTCTATTGCCATATAAACTGCACAATGAAGAACTAAAAACGACAGAAAACGCTAAATATTTAGGCATCACAATTAGTCAAGATTTGAGCTGGAAGACACACATCAAAAACATCTCATCAGAGGCAAACAACACATTAAAGTTTATCAAACGTAATTTTAAGACTCAGAATCAAAAAGTAAAAGAAACTGCTTACAATGCATATGTAAGGCCCCAGCTTGAATACTGCTCCTCTGTATGACACCCCTGGCAGAAGACACAATCATATAAGATTGAATGAGTGCAGATGGCAGCAGCCAGATACGTAGTAAACGACTATGACTTAATTAGCAGTGTTACCATTTTCTGAAAATCCTTTACTCGCAAACTCTGGAACAGCGCTGAATCCAAAACTCTGTTATCATGCTTTTCAAAGTCAACCATAATATAGGTGTTGTCGACCATCATTATTTTACTGAAACCAGAAATTTTAATTTCCTAGTACCCTATTCCAGGACACAGTTCAACTTATACTCTTACTTTCCGTGAACAATAAGATACTGCAATTCACTCCCCTGTGGTGTCAAAGCCAGCTCCAGCCTAGATCAGTTTACTGCTGAGCTGACAACCATTCACTTCTAGTTCTTATCCCGTTTCAATTTGGGCACATTTATTATAGACTTCAAAAAGTCTTCACACTCCCTCATGAAGCAGAATCGGATTTGTTACTCGTGACAAGTCAAATGACATTCATACACCAGGAGCTGTGACATGGGAAGTTAGTCCCTAGCTCTCACCAAATAGGTAAAGTTAGCTACACTATCCTCTGCGCTCTCAGCCGAGGAAATAATAGAACATTGTAGGGCATTCCAATCTCTAATGGTCCTAGGGAAGAAAGATTCTTGTAAATGTCAGTTCTTGCAGTAGAGGTATGAAAAGTCAACGAATGATGGTTTCTTCAGCCCTTAGCTGGGGGAACAAGGCCAGCTGTTGTAACGCTGGCAGCACTTTTAGACCTTTGTGTAATAGTATGTTGCCTACTGTTTCTTTTCTTGATTTACCCAGTGTTCCAGTCATACTCTCAGTTTCAAAGCAGTAACTGTTTGTTACAAATCTAGCAGCTCTATTCTGAACATTTTTTTTTTCATTTCTTCATTAAGGACCGCTCTATGTGGCCCCCAGGTACAGCTACCATATTCCAGGACTGGTGGACAAGTCATTTACAAGCTGCCTCTTTTACATTCTGAAAACACCGATGGAAATTTCGCCGCAGGAAATCAAGCGTTATTTTTGCCTTAGTACACATGTTGTTAATATGTATATTCCATCATAAATCGTGCGTGATTGTCACACCAAGATATTTAATAGAATCTACATTCTCGAGGGGGCGTTCCCTCTAAGCATCGGCTTTATTGGTTCTTCCTTTGTTATCAGCATAATATTGCATTTAACGGGCAGAGATGTCATTCCCATCTTCGCGCCCACCAGCCTGGTCTATCGATACCATTCTCAAGTCTCAGGGAGTCCTTTGTATCTCTAATTTTCCGGTAGCAAATACGGCAGTCTGCGAACAGTCTTATGGCCGAAACTAACTAGTCTGGCCCAGAAAACATGTACACTCCATATTTTCCAGTTCTGTGGTGTATTCCTTGCTTCAAAAGGATAATCCTTTCTAGAACAAATTTATTTCTGAGTCAATGCCAGTGGAAATATCATAGATGTACAGGGAGAAAAAAGTGGACAAAGAACAGTCCCTTGTGGGACCCAAGACAAAATGAGCCCACTCCCAAGATTCACCACTAACAACAACTCGCTGTTTTCTGTAGCAAAGAAAGAAATCTATCCATTTGAGGCCTTACCCCCAATGTCATAACTAAATAATTTTGATCCATGACCTTCAGCAGGGGGTGTAAAAAGCCTTCTCGCAGTCCAGAAAAAATGTGCCCCCCCCCCACCTTTGTCGCAAGATTTTTCCCCGTCATTGATAATCCTGCTCATGTGTACCTTTTCCTAAATGCTCTCTTTACTGCGGTTGAGAAAACAGCGAGTTTTTGTTAATGGTTAATGGAGTGAGTTCCAGTTTAGTCTGGTGTCCCATTAGGGGCTGTTTTTTGTCCACAATTGTTTTCCTTGTATATTAATGACATTTCCAGTGACATTCAAACCAGAAGTAAGACTGTTCGCATTTATTGTAATTGCTAACGAGAAATTAGAGATGCAGTTGACTCACTTCTCTTAAGAAATATATAGATATATTAGGATGCTCAGCAAGTAAATAAGGTATAAGATTCAGCCCGTAACATGCAACATATGCAGATAACTAAGAACAAGACCGATATGGAGCGATCCTCGAAATGTGAATTCCGTCAAATACTTTGGCATGACAAACATACATAACTTGAGACAGAATGCACATATAAGCAACATGTACATTGGCTACTAGAACATTTCGTTTCTTGCGACTTTATCAGTGGATTTAGAATGTAAAAGAGGCAGCATATAAAGGATTTGTTTGCCCAGTCTTGGGTTATGGTAGTTGTGTTAGGGACCCCACAGATTGGTCCTTCAAAACGAAATCGTAAAAAAATCAGCATACAGCTGCTAGATTCCTTACTCGCAATTACCGCTCTTTATAACTTCGAGTATGACTGAAATACTACAAAACTGAAGATTGGAATCTTTTATGAAAAGGAGAAGAGGCAGCAGGCTTATAATTTTAACACAGGTCTAAAGGGTGCAGCCACCATTGTTTTGTTCGTAACTGATTACAAAATTCCCCAACTTAGGCGTTGTAGAAATAATCTCTTATTTTTATTTCTTATCCCTACTGCAAGAACTGACATTTACATAGGATCCTTCTTCCCTCGATCCATTAGAGATTGGAGTATACTTCCAAATTCAATAATTTCCTGAACTGAAGGTGTAGAAGATATTGTAGCTAGGTTAACCTCTTTGGTGAGGGCTAAGGACTGTACGTAATTTTACATATCTCCTGTCCTGATGAATGAATGTCATTTGACGTGTAGCCAGTAATATATAATGATTCTGAATACAAATATCGCACGGCAGATAGTAGATAACACCACGATACCCAAATATACTAAATATACTGGCGGTGATATATATCTAGTGGAAATAGCAGCAACCATGCAGGAATATTTTTCTTACATAATTTGTTGGCAAGTTCACATAGATATTTATTTCATAGTAACTGACACCTCATTTTCAAAATTAGTTGCTTTTGAATGCACTCCTTGAAGATACTTGGAGAATCTGGAAAAATACTTTATTAAATTCATTAAAAATTACATTTAAAAGATGGACTTGTTCTGATAACTTATTTAAAATCCTGCCCATATCTCACCATTATAAAGGGTAATAGAGCCTATAAGTGAATAAAAAATATGAAGAACTGCAGATGTTTTGATAGTACTATCAAAATCACTTTGTTTTATTGAAAATAATGCTCTGTTTGCTTATAAGCTTAAAATATTTTCAGCTACCAGATATTGGCCATTTGCGAATTCAATCACTCTCAAATATGTGTACTGGTCCATACATTCCAAACGTGTTTGTTTATTTGAAATCGTTGTAAACATTAATCACAAGACACCAGTTACCTTGACTAAATTAAGTGTTTTGTTATTCAGTTTCTGCTGTTGACAATAATAAGAAATGATTAAACCAACAGAATAATGAAAATGACTACTTTTAGATCCATGTAATTTTGGAACATTGTTTATACCTATAAGTATTCCCTGTATTGTACATAGCATACCCAGTATTACTTCTGCTGGCCCTCAGGCCCTGTTATGGTATTTTACATTTAACTCTCGAATGGAAATTCTCATGAATAGATTATATAACCTCTGATCCCTATTCTCTGTATTTTCAGAAAGAAACCTTCATGCAATCCTGATATATTATATATAAAAACCGTAGAGTGTACAAGCTCATGGCCAAAGGAGGATTTGTGAACACATTTATTCTGGATATATCCACTCATGACTACATAAAAGTGAATTATTTTCTTAT
Organism: Lucinisca nassula; assembly: GCA_963580285.1. Classification (NCBI taxonomy): domain Eukaryota; kingdom Metazoa; phylum Mollusca; class Bivalvia; order Lucinida; family Lucinidae; genus Lucinisca; species Lucinisca nassula. The sequence goes on along the minus strand of OY757013.1, from coordinate 116,746,681 downwards.
AGGCAGCCTCTCAAAATGGCTAGATTCCATTCTTTGTTACAAAAAACGAGTTGTGGTTAACGGTGAAACTTCAGGATAGTCTTCAGTTTTGTCTGGTGTCACGCAAGGGACAGTTCTTGGTCCATTGTTGTTCTCTTTGTATACTGATGATAGTGTATATCTATCTATCTATCTATCTATCTATCTAGAGAGGCGGAACTTCAGGGGGGATATAGATAGATTAGAGTATTGGGAAAGAACATGGGGTATGATATATCTGTTTGTATGATGCAATATATTATGCAGAAATGTGATAGAGCTGTTGATCGGAAGAATCGCCTGTATTATGCAGAAATGAGATAGAGCTGTTGATCGGAACAATCGCCTGTGTCATGATAGTTGCTTGAACATAATTTGTTGCTCAAATATTATTGCTCACTTGTTTAGCACCATCTTTTGTCAGACACGCATAATGCATTTAGGAAAATGCACATTTGTGAAACTCAGCTGATCACGGTTATAAATGACTTGGTAAAAAATCTTAGGTAAAGGACGACAGATGGATACATTTATTCCAGGTGTCGGAAGGGCCTTTGACAACGTCTCTCATGAACTGCTTAAAAGTAAATTATTTTGTTATGACATTGGTGGGAAGACACAAATGTATAGATTCCGTTCTGTGCTACATCAAACAACGAGTTGTTGTTAAGGGTGAAACCACAGGGTGGACTCATGTTTTGTCTGGTGTCCCACAAGGATTCGTTCTTGGTCATATGTTGTTCTCTTTGAACAGTTATGACATTTCCAATGAAAACGACTCCGAAATAAGACTGTTCGCAGATGGCTGTGTTTGCGATCATGAAATTAGAAAGACCATGACTAATTGAAACTTCGGAGGGATATAGATAAATTTGGGTGTTGGGCAAGAGAATGGGGTTTGAGATATCACTTTGTTACGCAAATATTATGCAGATAACTGGGTAAAGAACAAAAGAAAACCTCAGGAAACCAAGCGTTCTATTTGCCTTAGTACACATGTTGCTAATATGAGTATTCCATCTCAAGTTGTGTGAGATTGTCACTCCAAGGTATTTAATGGAGTCCACATTCTCGAGGACCGTTCCCTCTAAGGTGTAAGAAGCCTCAACTTTATTAGATCTCTTCCTAATTATCCGCATAATATTGCATTTAACTGGCTGAAATTTCATGCCCCATTTTCGGGCCCAACATCCTAATCTGTCTATGTCAGCCTGAAGTTTCAATGAGTCATCTGTATCTCTAATTTCCCGGTAACATACACAGTCATCTGCGAACAGTCTTATTTCTGAGTCAATGTCCGTGAAAATATCATTGATGTACAGGGAGAACAAAAGTGGACCAAGAACGGTCCCTTGCGGGACTCCAAACAAAACTGGAGCACACTCTAAAGATTCACCATTAACAACAACACGCTGTTTTCTGTAGCAAAGAAAGGAATTTATCCATTTGAGGGTCTTTCCCACAATTCCATAACCAAATAACTTAGATTTAAGTAGTTCATGAGGAGGGGTGTCAAAAGCCTTCTCGAAGTCCAGAATAAATGTGTCCACCTGTCTCCCTTTGTCCAAGATTTTTGCCCAGTCATTAATGACTGTGCTTAGCTGAGTTTCACAACTATGAAAGACAAATGCTACGAAGGTGGAACAGGTGCAGAGACGTGCTGTCAGATGGGTCAAGCATGATTACTCCCCTCTATCGAGTGTGACAGCCCTGCAGAAGGACCTGGGATGGAGATCTCTTGCACATCGCAGATATGACGCAAGACTCATCATGTTCTATAAAATAGTACACAACATAGTTGCAATTGAACTCCCATACTACATACAAACACCAACACGCTTCACACGACATATGCACCCAATATCCTTTAGGCAACTTCAGGTTAATTCTGATTACCTAAAGTTCTCTTTCTATCCCCCTCCCCCACCTCAGGAACCGGTTATCTGCTCACATCGCTACTCTTCCTGACTTAGATCAGTTAAGAGAGCAGTGACCGGTATTCAGTCCTAGGCTGACAATCTTTGTTTTAACCCATCTTTTACTCTGCTCTCACCTACTAACATTTTAACCATAAATCTTTATCCTTTTTTCACCCACCTGACACCCTGTGCCAGGTCTCTTAGTCTTCTCACTTTAGTCTTTACTAATTCCAACGCGCACCTACTGCCAATAACACTCGAGAGAGGGGTCGGCAGTATTCAAGAGAAAGAGATAGATAGAAAGAAAGAAGTATAGATCATTTTGAGGGTACGTTCCCGGTACTGGTACCGGGTTCGGGGGAACAAGACAATCCATCGACAAGACAACTCATCGACACGGTTTTTGGAGACAATTCATCGACACTTTTTGGAGACAACTCATCGACACATTATTATGTTGAAATTATACACACGCTGATGAAATGAAGACAATGTTTTGAAAATAAAATGATCTGTTGTCACGTTTATGATCAAAATAACGAATTTAGAATATATTAATTCAATACTTGCTAATACTTTGGCTATCTATCTATCTATCTATCTATCTATCTATCTATCTATCTATCTATCTATCTATCTTCTCATACTGAGTCGGTCATATGATAAAAACAATCAGTTGGGTGGGTGGCTAAATTTAGAATTTAGCACAAAAAAAAACATCTCTGGATGAGTCCTTAAAACTATTTACAATCCAAACACAGAGGTATCCTAAAACGCATACCTCTGAGTCTCAATTGCTTATTGATGACAATTAAGAGACCATTTTAACCGCATAGGATGGCTGGCGTAAAAAAACTTACGCATTCTATTTTAAAAACATGATATAAAAGAAAATGTATTGGGAACTTGGTCAAATATTATTGAAAACTTTCATAATTAAAAATAAAAAAGATGGAAAGTGAAGCTGGATATTCGTTCATGGGAGTTATATGTATGTTTTCATTTTTTCCCTAAATTTTTGTTGTTCGAATTTTGATAATAAAATGAAATTTGACTGTAAATCACAATGAGCTTGTATGCGCGCATCAATTGATACCTACTTGTTCAAATACAATTGCATTTTGTTTCAGACTGAGAGGGAACTTCTGTTTTTCTTATTTCTGCTCAAAACATAAAAAATGGTTTCTCTGATTCCTAAATAAATGCATTTTAAAAAAGGTTTACTAGCACTGAACTGATTTGGTTCTTGATGGGTTTTCTCGCAGATAAAAATAAAATAGATTAGTCGCAAGTTACGGCCTTTTTTTTTTTTTCTTTTTTTTTTCTTTTTTTTTTTTTTGCTTATTTGACCAAGTTCCCTATACATTTTCTTTTATATCATGTTTTTAAAATAGAAAGCGTAAGTTTATTTACGCCAGCCATCCCATGCGGTTAAAATGGTCTCTTAATTGTCATTAATAAGCCAAAATATTGAATTAATATATTATAAATTCGTTATTTTTATCATAAACGTGATAATAGATCATTTTATTTTCAAAACAGTGTCATCATTTCATCAGCTTGGGTATAATTTCAACATAATAATGTGTCGATGAGTTGTCTCCAAAAAGTGTCGATGAGTTGTCTTCAATTGTGTCGATGAATCGTCTCCAAAAATCGTGTCGATGAGTTGTCTTGTCGATGAATTGTCTCGATTCCGGGTTCGGTACTGGTACCGCATTTTATAATGAACACATTTGTGTCATTCGTGGCATCTGTTTATCGTGTCAATATGGCTGTCAATGGTCAGTTTATGATTCCAAAACACAGAAATCTATGAAACTACGTTGATAGTTGTGACAATCTGTCGAAATTTGTGTCAGCGAATAGTACTAAGGTAACACTTTAGGCAGATCGCTATAACTTTAAAAGAAATGTCAGACAAATTTTGCTACACTGTCGTAGAATGAATCCCTTCGTTACGTCAAATGGCCAATTTATTGGGGAACCATTTGCGTAACGACATCGTTTCTAGCGTCAACGAAGTCAAGCATCGCGGCTCGTGAGGAAACCAACCACAGAAAGAACCGTAGAAATCATTGTCCCGACACTCCTCCTACCCCATCAGACGTGTATGTATGTGTGCGAATGGTGGTGGGGTGACGGGATCACTCTACTGGGTCCATTGGGTAGTTACAATCGAAAAGGTGGACGTAAGTTCCAGGCTCCTAGGAGCCCGCCTCTTCTTCCCCAGGACAAAAAAGAGGTACGTAGCACGTCGTGTCGATGTCGACCCGATATTCTGGCTGTAAGTTAAGTATTCTGTCAAATTCCTTGGGGGTGGGATTATTTGACTGCCTGATCCCCGTGCAGTCCCCCACCCGCACACACAAAAATTAGTGCACTGAAGGTGATCTTTTATCATTTTTTTACCTTAAGCATAACATTCATTTTCAACCCTTCCTCAAACTATACAATTAGCTTAAAAATAGCATGTCACATAAAGTTAGACTCACCTTCTTGTTGATATTATATATCCACCTGCCCATGGAAACTACAACGGGAATTCCCCTTCCTGGTTGCAGAGAATTGTATAAGTAATAGCTTTTATGGAAAGCTCTATCTAGGCATGGTATGGTGCCGACATCAAACAATAACCACCAAAGAAATTCATACCGATGAATGGTAAGTACTGACTACTGACCGTTGCACAGTGAACCACAGAATATAGGTCAAGGGCAAATGCGTAATTACTTAAGTAGGCCTTCGTATCAATGCATTCTGATCATCTGCTGGATATCAGTCCAAAGAATTAACCGTATGTCAATTACCATCTCCCTTTACAACATATACGCTGGCCGTACGGTTGTAACGTATCATAAGCGGAGGATTCGCGTCAAAATGACCCAGGACAGCTAAGAAAATACACTCGTTTTAAAGACAGGTGGCGCATTGCAACACAAAAAGGGCCCAGTTGGTGGAGAATAACCCACGTTTACTAAATATATAAGAATGTCAGCATAGTTTGCTGAATTTTTCTCAAACTGCCAGAAAGAAGTATCGGCCAATAGTATTCAAACGTTGTTTGGGCGATTCGAACATTTCATGTTTTGTCAAAAATAAAACATGTTCAGTATATTTCGGGCACACGTGCTTAAACTCTTTATCTGATTATCTAATCAAGGTGAATATAAAGTATACCGTGGGTACATGTTAAAATAGAAATTATGCAGGAAATTATTATGACTCCGGATAAAACGGTACTATGCTGCTTTTGGTAGATATCCACAAACAGTGAAAAAATGCAATTTGCCTACATGTATTTTGAAGACTAATTGTGGTATGTATTTTAATCTACGTTTTGTTGCAGAGTGTGCGTACTTACTGAAAAGTACATAAAAGTATTGAATAAACGTGCATTAGTAAATGAACCCTTCTGAGCGTCGGCTGCGAGTTTGATTCTCAGGTAGAAACAATATTTGCAGTGCTTAGATAGTTTTTAAACCGCTAAAGTTTATCTGCGAAATAAATGCTGTCTTCAAACACTGAATTGCGAACGCCAGATTGTGAAATTCCTTTCCATAGGTATGTAACACACTTGTACTGCCTTGCGGTACAATCCGGCTTTTATAGCGATGTGACAAACACTCATCAGGAAAACACGCCTATATAAATTCGATTTCCTTGAACTCCACTTTATATAGTTGAAATGGGGACCTCCAGGTGTAGACAGTATTTATCTTGTTCTTGCCCTAGAGCATGGAGTGTGGCTGTTCGTTTGGACTGCCTCAGGGGCGGTTCTAGCGGATACCCGCAGTTTGTGTTATGGGCGTGGATATGGGGAGTATCTGGAATTTTACTTGGAAAAATCACTTTCAGTGGTAAAATTTTACCGGTATATTTGATTAGGTGTGTTTACGTATTGATTCGTATAGAGTAACTTCCGAGAGGTTGAGAGAAATGTTGCTGCTAATTGTGTTCCGGTTATTTCTGCATTTTGAAGATATATTTCAAGACGTTCTACCTATATCTATCCTTTCTCCTTATTTCTTGGATATTTCTCTTCTCTATTGATAGTCCCCATACTCGTGTGGTTATGTTTGATTTGTCATTTGTGAATTGCTTAAAACTGTATTTTGTACCTGGGAAGGGCCGTAACTAATGTTGCTAGAACTTGTGGCCCAACCGATTTGCTTGTATCTTATGTTATAAGCAATAAAATATGTTTAAATCAAATGTGACAGAGTGTCTGCTTATAAATCCGGTGGTCCGGGATGATCCCCGGCCTGGCCAAAGGCGTTTAACACTTTTTAATGTGTTACACAAATTACCATACAAGAGTGGATAAAATGGTCACCTCGTGCTCATCTTTAATATAGTCTTCGTGCAAGACAAGATTGCTTTCAACTAATATGTTCTTCATCAGTTGTCCTTAGAAAGCAAGTGCCACACCAAAGGACTGAAAACTGCCAAGTAGGCCAAACTAGCTAGTTTCTATGGCCGAAAATATTACACATAGTAAAATGACTTCATGGACAACGCGGTGCGAAGCGGACCGTCCATGATTATAAACCCTATTGTTTCATTGGGCGACAGGGCTTGAGATGTCATTTCATCTCAATGTCGGGTAAAAGTCCAACAGAATTGGAAGCAACGTCCCCAAAATGAGCTATACAGTGTTGACATCAACCAATCATCGTGGGGAAGCCAACTACCGAAAGAGCTGTAGATGGCTAAGTCAAAACGAAGCAGCATACATACAAGCAGGGAAGGCCACAATAAAAGAAAGCAGCTATCTCAAGTTACCTAAAGAACGTAAGTGATATGGCGGCACACACAAAACAGACATAGGCCAGTCAAAATAGTATTGAACCTCAAACAAGTTCCTTCAGAAGGGTTTTCACTATTTTCAAAATCAGTGAGGTGACCTGACTTACAGGAAAAAAAATCCCCAAAAATATTCCCTGGCAAAAATGATTTTTTGGGGTGGAATTTTTGAAATTTGAATAAAAATCGCCCAAAACAGGAATTAATTCATAAAATTTTCAAGAAATCAAACCAAATTGATTTAAATAGCCAGATATTGATTTACTGTTGTCAAGTGGCAATAGAAAAAATTTCAGCTTCATACGTTTGAGAAAAATTGTCTATTTTGGGGTAAAAATGTGGAAAATTTGACAAAAAAAAAAAAAACACGGAAAATGGGAATAATTTTTTAAAACATTAGTGGTTAGGATTCTTGAAAATGTTTTGTTGTAAAAAATGACATATGGGTCAAAGTTAACTACAGGAAAAAATATTTTTTTTTAAATATATAAAAAGTATCATTTCGTGGGGTACCAAAATTGCAATTTTTTACATAAAAAAACACACTGAAATCCATTATTCGGGGCATGTAGAAACATAGGCCCTATTTATATAACCATCGTACTAAGAGTTTTTGTTATGTAAATCCCATTTGCCAAAAGAAAAATAATGGAATCTTAGTGTTTTTGGTAAAACTGAGAATTTTCATAGTCTAAAAAATAGAACTTTATGAACATCAGCTAGCTTTACATCATGCTGAGATGTTTTGTGAGGTAAATCCATTTTGTCAAAAGAACAAATGACCGATGGCACACTATGCTCGCTAGAGCTCAGGCGGGCATTTAACATGATATGATTTTAATTGACCGATTATAAGGTCTCCCAGGTTGTTCAAATGGTTCCGGTCCGTTGCACATCGGTACAAATAGGTTTTTTAAATGAAAAATCTTCTTCTCTGAAACCACAAGGCCCAGGTCTTTGGTATTTGGTATGAAGCTTCGTCTAATGGACCTCTTTCATGTTTGTTCATATTATAGGGATGGGGACAAAAGTGGCCCCGCTGCGGGGCCCACATGCTCTACATAGACTTATATAGAGAAATTTTTTAAGATTTTTTTTGTATGAGACCATTCAGGCTCAGGTCTTTGATATTTGGTATGAAGCTTGGTCTTGTGGACCTTTATCAAGATTGTTAAAATTATAGCCCTGGGGCAAAAACATGTCCAACCTGGGGCCCACTGGTTTTTCATTGACTTATATAGGGCGAAACCTTAGATAATCTTCTTGTTTGAAACTAGAAGGCCAAGGTCTTTTGATATTTGGTATTAAGCTTCTTCTAGTTGACCACTTTCAAGTTTGTTCATATTATAGGCATGGGGACAAAAATGGCCCTGCTGCGAGATCCACATGCTCTACATAGACTTACATAGGGATTTTTTTTTTTAATATTTTTATATGAAACCAGAAGGCTCAGGTCTTTGATATTTGGCATGAAGCTTGGTCTTGTGGACTTTTATCAAGATTATTAAAATTATGGCCCTGGGGAAAAACATGTCCAACCCGGGGCTCACTGATAATACATTGACTTTTATATGGCGAAACCGTTGAAAATCTTCTTGTTTGAAATCATAAGGCCAAGGTCTTTGATATTTGGTATGAAGCTTTATCTAGTGGACCTCTTTCATGATTGTTCAAATAATAGCCCTGGGGCCAAAAATGGCCCCGCCCGGCGGCCAACTTGTCTTACATAGACTTCTGTAAGGAAAACCTTTAAAAATCTTCTTGTCTGAAACCAGAAGATCAATGTGTTTGATATATTTGGTATAAAGCTTCGTCTTGTGGGCCTCTATCAAGATTGTTAAAATTATAGCCCTGTGGCCAAAAATGGCCTTGCCCCGGAGCCCAGTGGTTTTCATATAGACTTATATAAGGAAAACATTTCAAAACCTTGTCTGAAACCAGAAGGCTAAGTGCTTGGTTGTTTGTTATGAAGCTTCACCTTGTAGACCTCTACCGAGATTCTGCCAATTATAGCCCTGGGGTCAAAAAATGGCCCTCCCCGGGGCCCACTTGTTACATTATAGATCAGGTTAGCGATCCAGGCCCATCATGGCCCTCTTGTATGAGGAAGCGGGATGGGACGAGGCTCCAGCACAAAAAGACCCCCAGGTTGGTGTGACTGAATGAGACTAACCATAATGAACAAGAAATATGTGGTTATGGGGAGGGGATCTAAATGGTATCTGAGATATACAGCTTTTTATTAAGTGGAGCATGACCGGGGGCCCCCATGTTCATGTCACTGGATGCGTCTTATCATAAGGAACATTTAAAGTTATGGTTTAGGGGTGGGTTTCTGAACAGTTTCTCAGATATTTGGCCTTTTGTGAAGTGAAGGAGTGAGACATGACCCCAGCACACCCACATTACCCCAAACTCAGTGTGACTGTATGCGTGTAAAAAAAAAGAAACAAGAATAAATATATTTGGGGTGAACAGGTATCTAACTGGTTGTAAGATATATGTATGAAATGAAGGGGGCGGGTCAATGTCCCGGCACACCCTGGGGTTAGCATTAAAGCATATGACTGAAAGAAGTTTACTCAAGGAACATGTCTATAAAAAAATGTCAAAATATCCCAAAAGGCTTGACAGTAAATGCCATTTTTCTAATCCTACAAATATAAGATTATGGAAACTTGCCATAAGTTGCCATATCAACCGAACTAATGAGCCAATTTTCATAAAAAAAAACCCACAAACATCAATTCTCCAGCCCACGGATGCTACAGATGAAATTTGGGCCCAATCGGCCCAGTGGCTTTAGAAGATCAAATGTCGTTTGAAAGTGTTGATGTCACACGATGACGATGGCGACAATGGACAACTGCCTATCCTATAAGCTCCCAATGAGCCTTCGGCTCTGTTGAGCTAAACATTAATGAATTTTTAGTGTTTTACTCACCTGTCACGTAGTGACAAAGTGAGCTTTTGTGATCATGTTTTGTCTCTCGTCCGACTCCGTCATTGCGTGTATCCAGCCGTAAACATTTTCAAATTAACATTTCTCTAATACCCCACAGCCGATCTTAATCAAATTTCATGAGGAGCATCATCAGGTAGGGGGAAAGGCTACATAAGGTTTTCGGGCTGATCGGATGGGAACTCTGGTTGCCATGGTAACATATAGCTCCCAAAGACTAGCAATGGGGAAAACTTAAAAAAAAAAAAACTTCTGAAACTACAAGGCCCAGATCTTAGATATTTAGCACGTAGCAATGTCAGAAGGTCACATACATAAATTCTGCCAATCTGAATCATGCACACAGGCTCCAAATAAGCTACAGCCCAGGGCGCTTTAGCTTCCATAGAGTTTCAATTGGAAAAACTTCAGAAATATTCTTCGGTGAAACCACAGGGCCCAGAGCTTAGACATTTAGCATGTGGACACTTCAAGTAGTTACCTACATAAATCCTGCCAATCATACCCTTGGGGTCCAAATTGGCCAAACTGGGGCCCCTTACCTCCCATAGACATATAATGGAAGCTTAAGAAATCTTCGCTGAAACAATGAAACACAGAGCTTAGATATTTAGTATGTAGCAATATAAAATAGTCACTTACATAAATCCTGTTAACCATGTCCCTCAGGGCAAAATTGGCCAAGCCCGAGGCTCATCAGCTTCAACAGACTCATAATTAAAAAAGAATAAAAAAAAATGTTCTCCTCTAAAACCAGATGGCCCAGAGCTTAGATATTTAGCATGTAGCAATGTCAGGTAGTCGCCAACATAAATCCTGCCAACCATGCCTCTGGAGTCCAAACTGGCTATGCCCCAGGGCTCCTTAGCTCCCATAGACTTTTTTAAATAGCTTATCCTCAAAAATCTTCTCCAAAACCACAGGACCCAGGGTTTAGATATTTAGTATGCAGCAATGCCAACTGGTTACCTACATAAATCCTGCCAATCATGACATTGGTGTCCAAGGTGGCCCCGCTCAAGGAGCTCATCAGCTCCAATAGACTTACGATGGATTCAAAAATATTCGTCTTTGATACTACAGGGCGCAGATCTTAGATATATAGTACGTAGCAATGTCAAGTGGCCACCTAGATTAATGTTGCTAATCATGCCCCTAAAGTCAAAGTTGACCACACCCTCAGGGCTCATTAGCTCCCATAGACTTATAATGGAAAAAAAACATCAAAAATCTTCTTCTACGAAACCAAATGGCCCAGAGCTTAGCTATTTAGTATGTAGCAATATCAAGTGGTTACCAATATAAATGCCCGTCATTGGGGTCTAAAATGACTACACCCTGGGCTCATGAGCTGCCAATGGCTTAAATTGGAAAAACTTCAAAAATCTTCCCTGAAACCATAAGGCACAGACCTTAGATGTAAGCATGTAGTCACCTACATAAATCCTGCAAATCTTGTGCCTAGAGTCTTAATGGGCTATGTCCCTGGGCTCCTTGGCTTCTACAGACTTATAAGAGGAAAAATTTCAAAACGCTTCTTCTCTGAAACTAAAAGACCCAAAGAATCGATATTTAGTATGCAGCAATGTCAGGTGGTCACCAACATAAATTCTGCCAGCCATTTCCGTGGGGTCCGAATTGGCCACATCCCTAAGCTCAATAGCTTCCACAGACTTAAACATGTAACTGAAAGAACTTCGAAAAATCTTCTGCCCTGAAACCATGTGGTACACAGCTTACGTATTTAAATGTTCCTCAGGTGAGCCATTTAGGCTCAATGAGCCTCTTGCTGGTTAAACTGAGCATTTTCATAGTCTAAACAACAGAATTTTATGAATTCTAAATATCAAAATTTTTAGTCTGTAGTTAACTGATACCCATATGTACATTTCTACATCAAAACATTTTAAAGAATCCTCACCACTTACTTTTTTTAAAACAAAATATCTTGTTTTACACACTTTTTTGTCATAATTTCGGATTTTTACCTCAAAAAGACCAGTTTCTGTGCAGATTCGAAGTTGAAAGATCTTTGAAAGCTACTTGACAGTAGTGACTAGAGAGTGCACATCAGGTCATGTAAGTTTCATGTAATACAATTTACTTTTGTTACGAAGTTTCCAAATGCTCCGAAATAATTGACTTTCAGTGTGTTTTTATGCAAAATTTGCATTTTTGTACCCCTCAAAATGATACTTTTTATACAATTAAAAAATTTTTTTCTGTCGTTAACTTAGACCCATATGTCACTGTTTACAGCAAGACATTTTTAAGAATCCTCATCGCCAACTTTTAAAAAATTATTCCCGTTTTCCGCATTTTTGTCAATTTTTCAAAGTTTTTACCCCCCAAAAAAGACAATTTTCTGTAAATGTATGAAACTGAAAATTTTTCTATTGCTAGTTGACAACAGTTTATCAATGTCTGCATATTTAAATCAATTTGGTATTATTTCATGAAAATTTTATGATTTAATTCCTGTTTTTTGGCAATTTTTATTCAAATTTTGAACATTTCACCAAAAAAAATCGATTTCGCCAGGGAATATTTTTGGGGATTTTTTTCCTGTAAGTCAGGACACCTCACTGATTTTGAAAACAGTGAAAACCTTTCTGAAGAAATTTGTTTGAGGTTAAGGGTATTTTTGATCTAAAATGACTAGCCTAACAATACATGAACCAGCGGCACAATGCCAATTAACAAATAAGACACTGCATATGAACGACCGCCTTTGGTCGGTCGGTCGTAAAACTACTAGGTGTGTGTGTGGGTGGGAGCTTCAACTCCGGAGTTTATGACTGAAAAATTGCAAATCACATGCGAAACAATAAACGTCCGATATTCATGGTAGTTTATAATTTCGAAATTGCAAATCACACGCGAAACAATAAACGTTCGATATTCATTCCCTGAATATCGAACGTGTATTATTTCGCATGTGATTTGTAATTTTGAAAGCATAAACTCCGGAGATAACTGTGCTGGTCATTTTAAACTGCTTAAACATTATTTAAGGAACGCTTGAAACTTTCATTTGGAAAGTTCTTGCAATACTAGCAGATTATTAAAGCTTACCTGATCGAAAATGACTATTTCAGCCCATCAAAATATTCTCCGTTGGCTGCACACATTTTTAAAGTGTTCTTTAAGTAAACTGTTTATACACTGATTGAGTGCAATTCCGACGCTACACCTTGACTCATACTGACAGCCTAGTAGATATTCCTTAATATGCGGCTTCAACCAAAAGTCATACGGCGCAAGGTCTGGCTGTAGGGAGGGTGTAGTAAGATATTAATCTGCTGTTCCTCCAAATACCCGAGCACCACGGCTGAACGATAAGCTAATGCATTATCACGTTAAAGTTTGAGACCACAGAGTCCTGTTAGTGTAATGTTAAATTACACGAGACGGAACTTTTCCTTGTAAAATGTTTCAGTCACACGTCTGTACTCAGACACGAGAACCCGTGCTCTTTTCTACAATTCCGTCGCTATCAAACAATAGGGCGTGCATAACACGTTTGGTTGTCCTGGTTCGTCGCGCGATATGCGGCCTCTTGCCATGTTCGCCGACCCATACTTTTATTATTGTTATTTTCTTTGTTTTCCGGTTCATAAAAACATACCCAGGTTCATTGCCTGTGACGACTTCTCTCAAACGTTTGGGCCCTTGCCTCTTGGCGAATGACTGGCGTATGATGGACAAATGGTGATCACAATAGCTCATATTGAGCACAAAGTGCTCAGGTGATCTAAAATAGAGAACTCAACAAAGGGCAATAGCCTCATCCCTAGAACACAGGACCATTGGTCCTCTGATTGCCTTCTGCATGTTGCTTGATCGTCTCTGATAAATTTTCTGAACAGCTCAATCTGACGAAGGATTCAGAAGACGATGCTGGTGTAGAGTGAAAGTAGCATGTCCTCTGAAGAATTTCAAGAAGGTGGAACCATTTAAGCAATTCTGTATCTTCATGTCGCCCCGATGCATCCAATCAAATTTCAGCTTTATTTGTCTTCCCTTCCTAGTATTAGAAGGAAGATGTCGTTTGAAGAATTTCAAAATGGCCATCATAGCAAGCTTCTTGCACACCAGAACGAAACAATATTGCATTGATACCTCCCCTCAAGTTTCAGCAGAATCAGACTTGTGGTCAGGGAGGAAGAATTTCAAGATGGCCAACACGGCAGCCATCTTGGAGAAGAACTATATGGGACAAGAACTATATAAGTACGCATATTTGTTCTAATCACAAATTATTATCATCACCTGTCTCATATTGGAATGATGCAATATAGTTAGCAATCCTGAATCTCCATTTCACCCAAATGCCTCCCACTGAATTTAAACTCAACGTGACTGGCCACTCGGGAGCAGAATCATGCTGTGAAGATTTTCAAGATGGCCACCCTGGCCAGCACCTGGGCTATCAATGAAGGATGGATCTAACAAAATAGAAGTGGAGGCAATGATCCTCTGACCAGATCCTCTAGGTCACGGCTCTTAAATAGACATATGACAATGTTCCTTTCAATTTGTGACTTTTGGTTTACAAAAGTCAGATTTAGCTGTTCAGAAAATTTATCAGAGACGAGTCTCAATCTCCATCTGGCCCCAAGGCCTCCAACCAAGTTTTGGCCCAATTCGACTTGATGTGGTTTGACGATTTTCAAGACGGCCATCATGGCAGCCAACGGAATGGTCTAATATTATAAGAATCTTATATGGGTGTGAGGGGTGGATTGAAAAATCCGTCCCGAAGGACCTGTCCGGCATCACGAGGCATGCCGAGTGATGCCGGACAGTGATCCTGAGGGACGGATTTTTCTATCCATCCCTCACACCCATATTGGATTCTTTTTCTTGCATACCTTCCATTTCTATTGCGAATTTTTAATGCTGCTGTCGCTTCGGATACCGACGTCCGCCATTTTGTGATGACACAACAGGAATGTTTAGTGACGTCACGCATGACGACGCCGCGCATGAGGTGGTAATCAACCAGTGCATTTATCAAATACGCAATAATTATATTCGATTCGGGGTCGGAACACCAGGGTCAGAACATAAATTTCTATCCCAGGGTAAAATCACGGATTTCCTTGTCTGGTGTGCAAGAATAACAGTTCTGAATATCCATGTTACCACAAAGCCTCCCAACAAGTTTCAGCTCAATCTGACTCTCAGTTCAGGAGATGCTGTTTAAAACATTTCAAGATGGCTGCAATGGCAGCCATCCTGGATAACGGAATGGAATAAATTTAGTAATTCTGAATAATGTCATCCTGATGACACAGCAGCTCAAGATCTCATTCCATATGAGAGGAGGATACCCTTAAAGAATTTCAAATTAGTCGCCATGGTGGTGCGCTTGGCTTGGTTTAAGCAATCCTGAATCTCCATGTCACCCCAATGCCACCCGTCAAGTTTCAGCTCAATCCGAACTTAAGTTCAGGAGGAGATGTTGTTTGAAGAATTTTAAGATGGCCACCATCTTGGATACTGGAATGGAATGATTTAAGCAAATCAGAATCTCCATGTCACCCCAATGATTACATCAAGTTTCAACTCAATCCGACTTTCAGTTCAGATGTAATTTGAAGGATTTGAAGTTGGCGGCCATCATGGACAGAACGGTTTTAACAATTCTGTATCTCCATGACGCCGGGATGCCTCCAATCAAGTTTCAGCTCAATAAGAAATTTGGTTCAGGTGTCATTTGAGGAATTTCAAGATAGCCATCTGGGATATCGGAACGTTATGATTTTAGCAAATCTGAATCTCTATATTTCCCCAATGCCTCTCATTAAGTTTCAGCTTGATCAGATCTTTAGTTTAGGGAGATGCCATTTTGAAGAATTTAAAGATGGCAGCGATTGTGGCCATCTTGGATATAGACACAGAAAGGTTTTAGCAAATCTGATTCTCCATGTCACCCAAGTTTCATCCCAACTCAACCTTTGGTTTGGGAGGAGATATCATTTGAAGAATGGCCATGTTGGCCATTTTGGATATCTGAACAGAACGACTTTAGCAAATCTGAATGTCTCCCAAATGCCTCCCAGTAAGTTTCAGCTTGGTCCGACCTCTGATTCAGGAGTTTTCGGTTGATGAAGGTTTTCAAAATGGTCCCCATAATGGCAACCATTGGTTCATTCGATCCGACCTTTCAGGGGTTTGAAGAATCTCCAGCTAATCGCCATGTCGGCTATCTTGGATATCGTAACGTAATGGTTTAGCAAATCTGAATCTCCCTATCACCCTGATGGCTCCCATCAAGTTTCAGCTCGATTGGATCTTTGGTTAAGGAGATGTTGTTTTGGGAGCTTTCAAGTTGATCGTCATCTTGGACATTTGAACAGAAAAGATTTTAGCAAATCTGGGGCCAGTTGTTCAAAACTAACGATGTCGTTAGTTAACGTATCGTTAAAACTTTGATCATTAAATATGGCAAATATGCTAATATGTTTGCTGAAAAAATGTGAGCAGCTTTTGCGGATGCAAAAGCTGCTCACATTTTTTCAGCAAAAATGCCAAAATTTTCGATATTGTACTTGCTAGAACAGTTAACAATATGACCACTAACGAGCTCGTTAAGCTAACAAGGCTTTGAACAACTGGCCCCAGATCTCCATGTCAACCTGATGCCTCCTATCAGGTTTTAGCTCAAACCGACCTACGGTTCAGATGTCATCTAAAGAATTTCAATATGGCCATCATGGTGGCCACTTTGGATACTGAAATGATTTTAGCAAACCTGAATCTCCATGTTGCCCAAATGTCGCCCACTAACTTTCAGCTCAATCTGACTTATGGTTTTGGAGATGCTGAAAAAAAGAAAAGCTAACAACGAACAGGCAACAGACTACAGGCCAAGGCAATAGCTGACCCTGGAGCTTTGCTCCAGATGAGCTTATTAACAGAACAGACAAATAGTAAACACCGAGACCAGACTATTAATCTGGGTGTACATGTCGTTTGCTTCCAAAGGTTTCACTGTCAAAATATTTATGATAACTAAGAGTCTCAAGTGGGCCAGAAATCGCTCACCTGGATTAGACTGATCATGATATGTCATATTGTGCATAGTGGCCAACTTGGCGAGTTAACCTTTAGCAAGCCCGAATCTCTATGTTCTCTTGATGCCACCACATGAATTTCTACACAGCACAGTCCCATTCAAGAGTCAGGAGAAAATGACATTGGTACAGAGTTGAGGATTAGTGTATAAGAGCACCCACGGGGCACAAGTTTGCTCACCTGAGTAAATTTGTGCCATGTGGGCAATACCAATGTCATTTGGGCCCCGCCAAGCGATTTTGGTACTTATCGCCTATGCGAGCAGCGAAGGTTCAGGCGAGCCTGCGCATCCGCGCAGTCTCGCCAGAACCTTCGCTGCTCGCTCATACAAGCAGTGAATCAAGAGAAACCTTCAGACAGAAAGCCATATCCCTGGCCCCTCTGAATGGCTGGGCATGCGCAGTTAAAATTTGTCATGACGGGATGCTCGAAGACCCAAATTCGCTTGGCGGGGCTCATTTATAGAGTTGAGGATTAGTGTATAAGAGGACCCACAGGGCACAAATTTGCTCACCTGAGTGTCCCTGTCTCTTGTACATTCTAAAGGACTGTGATTTCTCTTCATAGGACTGTGTACTTTTTAAAATTTAAAATAACAGGCTGGATGTTTAATAACTGTTATGCAGGCCTTGGAAGGATTGTGAAGATGCTTGGCAGATTTGAGGCCTTTCGGCTCATTAGGATTATGTCAACTGCGGTCAATAAACCAACACTGACTATCCCTAGGCAGGCTTAGGCCTAAATGGTTAACCAGTACTTTCGCCAATAATCTTGAATCAGCTGAAGGGGGATGGTAAAAAATATTTCATGATTAATTTCCATGGAAGTATGTGGCCAGATTATGTCTCAAACCAGTAACCTCTAGCTTCGCAGTCAGACGCACATCCAAATGCGCCAAGTAGCACGACTCCCAATCTAGTATACCATAGAACACAGAAATAAATATTGTGAGGGCCTACCCAGCAGGCACATGACGTAATTGTGACGTCACATCAACGTCGGTGCAACGTCATGACGTTCATGCAAAGTCACATCGTTGCACCGACGTTCATTTGCCTGCTGGGTAAGTTTTGATAAACTAGACAAAGCTGTGTGAAAAATACCAAAGGCCTGGGCCTTCTGGTTTCAGCCAAGATAAAGGTTTTCCCTACATAAGTTCGTGTAAAACATGTAGGCCCCATGGATGTGGCCATTTTTGGTCCCAGGGCTATAATTTAAACAGTCATCGCAGAGATCTACAAGGAGAAGCTGTGTACCAAATAAAAAAGGTCTGGGTCTTCGATTTTTAAATGTTTTCCCTATATAAGTCTATGTAAAACAAGTGAGCCACTGGGTGGGGCTATGTTTGGCTCTGGTGTCAAACAAGAAGATTTTCCCAATGTAAGTCTGCTTAAAACTAGTGGGCACCTGGGTGGGGTCATTTTTGGCCACATGGCTATAATTTGAACAAATTTTGCAGAGGTTCACTAGACAAAGCTGTGTACCAAATATCAAAGGACTGCATGGGCCTTCTGGTTTCAAACAAAATTTTCAAAGGTTTTCCCTATAAAAGTCCATGTAATACATGAGGGCCCCGGAGCCGAGCCATTTTTGGCCTCAGGGCTATAATTTGAACAATCTTGTTAGAGGTCCACTAGACGAAGCTGTGTAAAAAATATCAAAGGCCTGGACCTTCTGGCTTAAGACAGGAAGATTTTAAAGGTTTTCCGTATATGATTTCAGGTCTGTTTGTTTGTATCGGAGATAAACGTCCCAGTCAATACTTTTTAGGTCATTTTTGAGCAGGTCACTTATTTGTGTGTTTGATTTCGGGGATAAACGTCCCCGTCAACACTGTATAGGTCATTTTGGAGACGTTGCTTCCAATTTTGTAGGACTTTTATCCGACACTCATGTACTCGTGTGCGTCCGGTTTAAGCTCTGCGTGGAAGAATCATGCAGCCCATCTATTTCTACAAGGAGCAGGTCAGTTAAGCTATCCACACTTTTTCTGGGCAGGCTTATACATAAACGGTTAACCAGTACAGTGCACATCCTTTCGCCAGAAACTGGCAACTGCAATTCTTGAATCAGCGGGGGAGATTGGCCGTAGAAAAGATTTCATGATCAATCTCCAAGAATGTTGCCGACCCCGGCAGGTATCAAGGCCGCATCCTCCTGATCACCAGTCAAACGCGTATCCGACTGAGCTACCGAAGCCGGCTAATATATAAGTCCATGTAAAATATATTGGCACCTGGGCGAACTATTTTTGGCCCCATGGCTATAATTTGAACAATCTTGGCACAAGTCCACAAGTCGAAGCTGTGTACCAAATATCAAAGGCCTGGGCCTTCTTGTTTCAAACATGAAGATTTATAAAGGTTTTCCATATGTAAGTCTATGTAAAACAAGCTGGCCCCAGGGCGGGGGCCTTTTGGACCCTAGCTCTATTATTTTAACAATCTTGGTAGAGGTCCACTAGATGAAGCTGCATATCAAATATCAAAGACCTGTGCCATCTAGCTTCAGTCAAGAAGATTTTAAAGGTTTTCCTTATGCTAGTCTACGTAAAACATGTGGGGCCCTGGGCGGGGCCAAAAATAGGGCTATAATTTGAACAATCTTTGCAGAGGTCCACTAGACAAAGTTGTGTACCAAATATAAAAAGGCCTCCTGGTATCAGACAGGTTCCCCCTATATGTGTCTATGTAAAACAAGTTGGCCCCGAAATTGGGCTATAATTTGAACAATATCGGTAGAGGTCCTCTAGATGAAGCTTCATACCAAATTTTAAAGACTTGGGCCTGCTGGTTTTAGACAAGATTTTAAGGTTTTTTCCCTATAATCGTCTATGTAAAAAATAGGACCCCCAGGGAAGGGCCGATTTCGACCACAGGGCTATAATTGAACAACTTCGGTAATGGTCGATTAGGTGATGCTACATACCAAATATCGAAGGAAATGGCCTTCTGGTTTCAGACAAGAAGATTTTTAAAGGTTTTCCCTACACAAGTTCATGTAAAAGATGTGGGCCCCTGAGCAGGGCCATTTTTTGCCCTTGGCTATAATTTGAACAATCCTGGCACAAGTCTAAGCTATGTACCAAATATCAAAGGCCTTGCCCTTCTCGTTCAAACAAGATTTTATAGGTTTCCCCTAAGTAAGTCTGTGTAAAACAAGTGGGCCCCAGGGCAGGGCCATTTTAGGCCACAGGGCTATAATTTGAACATTCTTAGATAAGGCTACATATCAAATCCTTCTAGTTTCAGTCGAGATTTTTAAATGGTTTCCCAAGGCTAGTCTATTTAAAACATGTGGGGCCCTGGGCTGAGCCATTTTCTTTTGCCCCAGGGTTATAACTTGAACAATCTTGGCAGAGGTCCACTACCTGAAGCTGTGTACAAAATATCAAAGGCATGGGCTTCTGGTTTCAGACAAAAAAGCTCATTAAAGGTTATCTCTATACTTGTCCATGATAAACAAGTGGGCCCCGGATTGGGGCCATTTTTGGCCCCTGGGATATTAGAACAATCTTGGTAGAGGCCCTCTAGATGAAGCTTCAATCCAAATATTCAAGACCAGGACTTCTGGTTTCAGAAAATAATATTTTTAAAGGGTTTTCCTAGGGTGGTGCCAATTATGACCCCAGGGCTATAATTTGAACTTTGGTAATGACCCATTAGGCGAAGCTACAAACCAAATAATTATGACCTGTACCTTCTGGATTCAGACAAGAAGATTTTTTAAGGTTTTTGCTAATTTTCCCCTATTTGTTGTCATCGCAACCAAATGATTGCTTAGATTCCAATTCATTTAACAACTTCCAGTAAGTACCCCACCCCCATCCCAAGATCATGCTGGTGAAGTTTGGTCTCAGTTGAACCAATGGTTTAGATGTCAAATGTTGACAGACAAAGTTCACTAGACGACAGAGCACTGGCCTATGAAAAGAGCTGTGGGCAATATGTGCTCAGATGAGCTTACATAATACTGTAAGAGGGACTTTTGCCCTGTCATCGATTCTTGGATATTAGAAAGGAACAATTTTAGCGACTCTGAATCTCCATGTCGCCCTGATGCCTACCTTCAAGTTTCAGCTCAATCAGACTTGGCCTATGTTGCCCATTTCATTACTGGTCATATGAACAGACTCAATAAAACCGAGTCTGCTATTTTCGTTTATTTGGTATAGTCTTTGCTTCCAAAGGATCTAAGTATTCAGAACGTATTTATCTTCACCGCAGCTGGTGTTGTGTCGTGTGGCGGGCGTAAAAAGTCTTCCTGTACATCATCTTAGTCCAGATTATATTTTCTGGTCCTTTGGGATCATTGAGTTCATTTAGTATCATTTTGAAAATAGAGGTGCAAGAGGGCGTGGCTGGTGTTGTACATTTCAGTCCTGGTCATGAATAGACTCAATAAAACCAACCGAGTCTGCTATTTTTGTTTATTTGGTGTATTCTTTGCTTTCAAAGGATCTAACTATTCAGAACTTATTTACACTTTGCAACTTGTCCTTTAAGGAATTTCAAGATGGACAAAATGACAGTCATCTTGGATTTTAGCTATTCTGAATCTTTATGCTGCCCAATTGTCTCATATTTGCCGGGTGCGATTTAGAACTTCTGGAAGCACAAGATCACGTGATAGAAGACCTGAAACCACGTGACAGAAGATATGCAGAAGAACGAAAAAGAATCGAACATGCCGAACAAAACGGAAGTGGGAAAATCAAAGGAATAGGAGGAAATAGCAATGGCCGCCCCCATGAACGTTGCATTCCATCCTTCTGCACATAAACACCTGTCTTGGCGTGGACAGATATACAACAGCAATTCAATTTTTCTCACTTAAAAAGATAAAATTGAATAGCTGTAGTATGTCTGTCCACATCGTGACAGATTTTTATATGCAGAACGATGGAATGCAACGTTCATGACGGCAGCCATAACTATTTCCTCCAGTCCAATTTGGGAAGTTTCACAGAAGGTAACATTTATTTGAATGTGACTTAAAAAAGATTAAAATACATGTACCTCTCAGTTTTGGATGTTTTCACAATTTTCATTCATTTGTCATCGTCGTCAAGTAGGACGTCATCGTTGTTAGGGCGAACGATCACGTGACCATCTTCTATCTTCCAGCTTGACTGACTGACTTGTCAGTCTGACTGACGTGTCAGGTGCGACATGTATCTTAGCGGATTTGGTTGCCACTTTTTGTAATCTTTTAAATTTTGCAAGTCTCGATACTTTGGACATCTCCTTCCGATGCCCGGGACTTCCGTGAAGTGTGGGCCATGTTTACTGATGTTGGGCCGGTGGGGGACGTCTGTAAGTCCGCAGGTATGCGTCTCTTGCCTGTTGCCTCCAGTTGACCTGTCTAATGAGCTACGTCGGTCGGTGTGTGCTCGGAGGGGAATGTGCTGTGTTTGCCGGATCTTGTCCGTCATCTGTTTCGGTTTCAAAACTTTGGGGTTGAGACACACTGATGAAGATTAAATATCAGAAAGGCCTCTGTGTCCCTAAATTTGGTATAGTTACGCCTTAATTCCAGCTTCTGCTCAAAATTCGGAAGATAAAGAGCTTCTGAAAGCAGAAGTGAGCCGTTCGATTTAATGGAAGCAGAAGAATTTTTCAACTTCTGTTTTCAGAAGCCGTAAATTGAACAGAAAATATAAGCTTCTGCTTCTGGATGGCATCTTCCGTCTCAAATCACACCCGGCAATGTTGCTTAGCTTAATCTGACTATTATTAAGCTGCAGATGTTGTTTGAAGGTTTCCAAGATGGCCACCATGGCAGCCATATATTTTAGCAAATCTGAATCTCCATGTCGCACTGATGCCTTTTTCTGACTTACGGTTTGGGATCCTCATAAACTGAATTTGATGAAGTTTCTATCAATCTATCGGACATTTTCCTGCCTTCGCTAAACTGCAAGACAACTGTCAGACAGTCTCAAAATTTGTGCAGGACCGAAATGAAATTTGCAGACAGAAACAACAAGAGCTCCACAAGCAGGGCATTATACGCCTGTGGCAAGTTAATATTTGGTGGACTCTAACCTTGAAACAATATGAACTGCTCTACACAATATGCTCCACATCATAATCAAACTAAATACCATGTTTTTGCTAAATCGAATGTTACCTGCAGGAGAAGTTAGCCACAAACGAAATGTGTACAGAAATGTCCACAGGGCATACCTCAATTAATTTTTGGAGATCAGTAACCTCAAAACAATATACGCTGCTCCAATATACGCTGTGGTGAAACTATATGTCAAGTTTCAGCTTGATCAAATGTTTAGCCAGAGGACTAAGCCAGAGACAAAATGTTCACAAAGTTTTCAAAGGAAATAACTCTGTAAATATTTGGTGGACTGTAACCTCGAAACAATAGGCGCTGCTCAACATCATTGTCTAACTTTATATCAAGTTTCAGCTTAACAGGATCTTAATTGCAGGGTACGTTAGCAGAAACAAAATGTTTCCTAAAATTTTCAAAGGGGCATAACTTTGTTTTTATTTGGTGGACCAAAACCTCCAAACCAGATCACTGATGCCAGAAAGGGTCCCATATAAAGACCTCAGAGGTATGGTACAAGTTTTTTGTCACAATGTGAGTCTTGTGATGGTAAGTATGTGTGGAGATTCATGAGAGCAAAGTTAAGCCCGAGGTAAGGCTTTTCGGTAAAGGCAGAATGTAGGTCTTGTGATGGCAAGTGTGTGTGAAGTTTCACGAGAGTAGGGCAAATACTTTGGAAGTTATGACCAAGGTTAAGTTTTTTGGTTAAGACGTGACAAACACATGGCCAAAAGCAATATAGCTATGGCCTTTCATCAGAATTGGGGTCTTGTAATGGTTAACGGTAGAATGTATGTGAAGTTTCATGAGTAGGGCAAATATTTCTGAAGTTATGACCAAGTTTAGGTTTTTAGCTCACAAAGAGTCAAAGGCTCCGGGAAAGCTTGTAGGACGGCAGCCTTTGTCGTCCACTGGCCACACATTCAAACTGGAATATCTCTGCAGCTTGCAAGCAGATGTCGGCCAAATTTTATTTGAAGCATATTTTTGGTGGGGGATTGATTGCATATGCAATTTAGGAAAATTGCTTCAGAACTTTGGTTGCTATGACAACTGATAGGTCCCATAGGCTAAATCATTTTGAAAATAGAGTTCTTCTTAAGCCGGTGCTAGGGGGCGTGGCCGGTGTAGCACATTTCAGTACTGGTCATGAACAGACTCAATAAAACCGAGCCTGCTATTTTCGTTTATTTGGTGTATTCTTTGCTTCCAAAGGATCTAACTATTCAGAGCTTATTAATACAGGGAAAATACTTGAGAAGCATAGCTTCTTCATTTTTGCTGGATCTTCGAAAACAATAGCATGCATAAAATCTCAGACAAGTTTGAAAGTTCGAAAATGGGTCAGACCGGACCAACAATAGCAGTTTCCACCCCTACTTGATTATCAAAAGTGGTCGTTTTTGAACTTGAGAACAGCGCAGCTAGTTCATTTTTTTGTTGAATCTTAA
The DNA here is from genome assembly GCA_963580285.1 of Lucinisca nassula. NCBI lineage: Eukaryota > Metazoa > Mollusca > Bivalvia > Lucinida > Lucinidae > Lucinisca > Lucinisca nassula. The sequence continues at coordinate 116,722,373 of OY757013.1, read as the reverse complement.
TGAAACTTGCAGATAAGAATGACATGCATAAAATCTAGAACGAGTTCGAAAATGGGTCAGATTGGACAAACAATAGCATAGTTACATCCCCTTGATTCTCAAAAATGCATATTTTAACCTTGTGAACAGTGTAGCTTCTTCATTTTTGTCGGACTTTAATGACACCTGCAGAATAAAGGTTTCCATAAAATCGCAGACAAGTTTGAAAATGGGTCCCTTCAGAACAATACTGAGTTATTTCCCTTTGATTTTCAAAAATGGTCTTAACGAAACTCGCAAATAAACATGCATAAAATCTTGGACAAGTTCGAAAATGTGTCCGATTGGACTGACAATAGCAGAGTTTCATCCCCTTTATTCTCAAAAATGGCCATTTTTGACCCTATGAACAGCGAAGCTTCTTCATTTTTGTTTGATCTAAACGAAACTGGCAGACAACAATGACATACATAAAATCCCAGAAGAGCAGGAAATTGGGTCAGATCAGACCAATTATAGCAGGGTTACCTGCCCTTGATTTTTAAACATTGCCATTTTTGACCTTGTCAACAGCGTAGCCTTTTCATACTTTTTATATTTATGAATCTTGCAGATTACAATAACGTGCATTTCGAAAATGGATTAGACTGCATCATGTTGCAGAGTTACGTCACCTTGATTCTGAAAAATGGCCATTTTTACCTCGTGAATAGTGCTTCTTTATTTTTTGTCGGATCTTAATGAAACTCGCAGATAAGAATATGCATAAAATCCCTTTTTAAGTTCGAAAATGAGTACTGGGTAATTGGACTGACAATAGCAGAGTTGCAACCCCTTGATTCTCAAAAAAGGACAGTCTAAACTAATGTCAAAATCAACACTGCATTTTGACCTTGGTTCGGCCATGTGAGATTCATGCACATTTGTCTCCGGCCATATTCGCAACCAGTTCGCCAGTCTGCATCTTGCAAGCAGCCAAAAACAGTTACTGCCAGCAATTATTTTAAGACAGACAATATTGAAAAATAGATTTATGCAAATTTCATTGTTGCAAGCACCGCCTAGCTCTTTAAGAAAAATATTTAATCAAGACAAAATTAAGTGGTGGAAAGGAGGTGACATGAATTCTTATTTGGGTCGAATATGACAAGTAACACTCGAAACCATTGGTTGTATATAAATAGAAGGTCAGATATGTTGACCTTCAGATGTTGGGTTCTATAAAAGCAATCAAAAGATTTTTTGCAGCGACTTTTGTGGACTCTGATCCAAAATAAAGTTGCTACTGCTAGGACATTTTCTCAATAGGTCTGTTGGAGACTGAAATGCAACAAGAGGCCCAAGTGGGCCAGAATTGCTCACCTGGATGAGGCTGACCATATATTACATTGCGCCTTGGTGGCCATTTTGTCTATCAGATCACATTGTCTTTTGCAATTCTGAATCCTGGAGATGACATTCGAAGAATTTCAAGATGGCTGCCATGGCGGCCAGCTTGGATACCAGAACTTAACGATTTTAGCAAATCTGAATCTGTCACCCCCCCCCCCCCCCCCCCACCTCTCCCACACCCGATGCCTCCTATCAAGTTTCAGATCAATTCGACCTTTGGTTCAGAAGATATCATTTAAAAAATGGATACTGGAACGGAACGATTTCAGCCCATCTGAATCTCCATGTCACTCCCCAATGCCTCCCATCAAGTTTCAGCTCAATTCGACCTTTGGTTCAGGAGGAGATGCCGTTTGAAGAATTTCAAGATGGCCACCATGGCTGCCATCTTGGATATCTGTATGGAACGTTCTAACAAATCAGAATCTCCATGTCATCCTGATGCCTCCCATCAAGTTTCAGGTAATCTAACCTTTGGTTTGGAAGATGTCATTTGAAGAATTTCTTGGTGTCCATTTTGGATATCCGAATGGAAACATTTTAGCAAATCTGAATCACCATGTCATACGGATGCTTCCCATCAAGGTTCAGCTCAGTTCCACCATTGGTTCAGGAGATGTTGTCTTATGAATTTCAAGATGGCCGATTTGTGCAAATCAGAATCTCCATGTCACCCCGATGCCTCCCCATCAAGTTTCAGCTCAATTTGACCTATGGTTCGGGAGGCGATGCCTTTTGAAGAATTTCACGATGGCTACCATGGCGGCCATGTTGCATATCGGAACAGAACAATTTGAGCAAATCTGAATCTCCACCCCGATGCCTCCCATCAAGTTTCAGCTGAATTCTACCTTTGGTTCGGGAGGAGATGACGTTTGAAGAATTTCAAGATGGCTGTCATCTTGGATATCGGAATGGAACGATTTTAGCAAATCTGAATCTCCATGTCATCCCGATGCCTCCCATCAAGTTTCATCTCAATTCGACCTTGGTTTGGAAGATATCATTTACAGGCTTTCAAGTGCCCTTACGCTAAAAAGTAGGGAATAAGTAGGGATAAATATTTTGAAAAAGTAGTGAAAAAGTAGGGAGCATAAGGGACAAAAAGTAGGGATAGAAGGGCATATTTACAGAGAACTTAACCATATTTTCCAGCAATGATAAAGAGGAATTTACCACACGGTTACATATTTGACTATTCATGTAGATGTTAATCTCTGTACATCAGGCACCATTCAGGTAGAATTCATTGCAACAGGAGCAACCTTACAGAGCCAATTAGGCATGGCAAGGATAAGCTCCAACCACCTTAAATCCACCTGAAACCAAAGTGTCATCAGTACAGAAATCTAACTCGCTAGAGGCCCAAGTGTGCCAAAAATAGCTCACCTGGATGAGACTGATTATGATATATTACATTGTGCCTCAGTGTCAGATCACATTGCTTTAAGCATTAATTATGAATCTTTCAGCCCCCGCCCATAGGGGCTTAAGAAATATATGGGCTGCACGATGCTTCCACGCAGAGCTGAATCCGGCCCGCACACTAGTACTGGTAAACCGCTTGGAGGATCTAAGCCTGTCCAGGAACCACGGTGCGAGGCGGACGGTCCATGCTAATAAACCCTATTAGTTTCATTGGGCGACAGGGCTTGAGATGTCATTTCATCTCAATGTCGGGTAAAAGTCCCACAAAATTAGAAGCAACGTCTCCAAAATGACCTTTACAGTGTTGACGGGGATGTTAAACCTCAAATCAAACAAACAAACAATAATTATGAATCTGCTTGTTGCCATGATGCCTCTTGAACAGCTCAGTCTGATTTAGGATTCAGGAAGGGATGATTTTGATGCAGAGTAGGGGTGTATAGTTTTTTGGCAGGAGGTATTGCTTGCACCTGCCTTTGGAATACTCTAATAACAAAACAAAGCCACCCATCATGTGAATTAAACTGCAACACAAAGCTTTGGTGTACATGGCAGCTTGCTAAAAATATGCAAAAGGCACTCCATAGAATCTTCTATGGACTCAGCGAATCTGACAAATATTGAGAACACCTGAGCTGCCCTTCTTCCCAAATATTATCTGTGATTACTATACGGGTGCTTTGAAGAATTTCGTGATTTTCAAGATGGCCACAGTGGCAGCAATCTAGGATATCAGAACAGAATGGTTGTAACAAGTCTGAATCTGCTTGTCACCCCATTGCCACCCATCAAGTTTTGCCAGCCATCTTGGATAACGGAATAAAATGGTTTTAGCAATTCTAAATCTGCATGTCACCCTGATGCCTCCCATCAAGTTTCAGCTCACTCCAGCCTTTGGTTTTGGAGAATGTCATTTGAAGAATTTCAAGATGTCCACCATGGCGGCCATCTTGGGTATGGGAAAAGAAGGATTTTAGCAAATTCGAATCTCCATGTCACCCCAATGCCTTCCATAAAGTTTCAGCTGGATCTGACCTTTGGTTCGTGAGATGTGATTTTGAAGAATTTCAAGCTGGCCGCCATCTTGAATATTGGAACGGGTCACACCTTTCCTTGGATGTTTGTTTTGTGGCACTCAAGACATTTCAACAAATATTCAGGAATTCTTAAGTATTCATGGTGTATATTATAATATGGACATTGGACTATGTATTATCATGAATCAGGACTGTCATCTCACCAACAATTCATCTATCATCTAGTCAATGACAGGGTCACATATTAATGACTGTTCTCGGGGGTGGTATTCTCTGGTGGTGTTTGCACTTGTCAAGCTCCTGTTATCATCACGATCCTATCCTCTGGAGAATGACTTTGCTGTTCAATACAAAAAGTTTGCAACTTTCCTCAAACGATTGTTCTGTGTTTCATTTGCTGAAAGTTATAACTAATGCTCCAGCAGGAGTACGGAAACAGTCGATAACAAGTCTTGAAATCAAAATGATTTTAGCAAATTTGAATCTCCATGTCACCCCGTCTCTGATGCCTCCTACCAAGTTTCAGCTCAATCTCACTTTTGGTTCAGGAGCAGATGTCATTTGAAGACTTTAAAGATGGCCACCATAGCAGCCATCCTGGTTTTCGAAACAAATCAATGATAGCAATCTGAATCTCCATGTCACCCCGAATCCTCCCATCATGTTTCAGCTTGACCTGGCCTTTGGTTGGAGATGTCATTTAAAGATTTTAAAGAGGGCCACCATGACGACCATCTTGGATATAGGAATGTAATGATTTTAGCAAATCTGAATCTCCATGTCATCCTGATGGCCCCCTTCCATCAAGTTTCAGTTTGATCTGGCCTTTGCTTTGGGAGGAGATGTTGTTTGAAGAATTTTAAAATGGTCACCATGGCTGCCATCTTGAATATTGTAACAGAACAATTTTAGCAAATCTGAACCTCCAAGTGACCCTGATGCTTCCCATCAAGTTTCAGCTCAATTTGACTTTCGGTTTGGGAGGAGATGTTGTTCGAAGAATTTTAAGATGGTCACCATGGTGGCCATCTTGGATATCAGATGGAAACTATTTTAGCAATCTGAATCTCAATGACAAAGGAGTGCCTCCCAACAAGCATCAGCTTAATCCAACTTCAGGTTCTGGATATGTTGAAAATGTGAAAAGTTAACGCCGGATGGACGAACAACAGGCCATGGCATAAGCTGACTGAGCTTTGCTCCAGGTGGTCTAATAACTATGGACAGGAATTAGAAAACCTTCATTGAAAACACTTTACCTTTTATTTTCATTTTTTTATGAAAAAGTAGGGACAGTAGGACATTTTTAGAAAAAAGTAGGGAAAAGTAGAAGCAACAAAAAGAAGAGGACCATGATGGTCCTATATCGCTCACCTGAGCTAAGAGCTCAGAGTTTTGCACGTGCCCCAGTATCCTGTTTCAGACAAGACTTTAAAGGTTTTTCCTTAATATGTCTGTGTAAAGCAAGTGGGGCCCGGCGCAGGGCCATTTTTAGTCCCAGGGCTATAATTTGAACAATCTTGGTAGAGGTCAACTAGATGAAGCTTCATACTAAATATCAAAGACCTGTGCCTTCTGGTTTCAGACAAGAAGATTTTTAAAGATTTCCCTATCATAAGCCTGCATAAAAACAGTGGGCCCCGGCACGGGGGCATTTTTGGCCCCAGGGCTATAATTTGAATAATCTTTGTAGAGGTCAACTTGATGAAGCTTCATACCAAATATCAAAGACCTGGTCTTTCTGGTTTCAGACAAGAAGATTTTTAAAGATTTTTGATCCCTATATAAGCCTCTGTAAAACCAGTGGGCCCCCGTGTGAGGCCATTTTTGGCCCCACAGCTATAATTTCAACAATCTTCATAGCGGTCCACTAGATGGAGCTTGGTACCAAATATCAAAGACCTGGGCCTCCTGGTTTCAGACAAGAAGATTTTCAAAGGATTTCCCTATATAAGCCTATGTAAAACCAGTGGGCCCCGGCTCAGAGGCTTTTTTGGCCCCAGGGCTATGATTTGAACAATCTTGGTAGAGATCAACTAGATGAAGCATCATACAAAATATCAAAGACCTGGCCTTCTGGTTTCAGACAAGAAGATTTTTAAAGGTTTTCCCTATCATAATAAAAATAAACAAGAGCACCGCAAGCGGGTGCCAACGCTCGTCTGCAGTTTCTTTTAGAAAACGAAAGTTCTAAGTCAAATCAAATTGCAAGATGGAGTTATAAAACTTGTAGGGAATGTAGCTCTTGTGATGGTGAGTATGTGTATGAAGTTTCATGAAGGTAGGCCAAATACTTTTGGAAATATGGTCAAGGTTAAGTTTTTTGGTTAATTTTTCGAAAAATAGGTCAAAGTTCAAAGGTCAAGGTCACAGGTCAAAAAGCGTGGTATGACTGAAAAGGTCTTGTCCCAAGGAACATTCATGTGAAGTTGGAAGGCTCTGTTGTCAATAGTATTGAAATAAGAGACAAAAACAATTAAAAAAAAACGGAGAGAAAAGGGGAGATAATTCAATCAAATTGCAAGATGGAGTTATAAAACTTGTAGGGAATGTAGCTCTTGTGATGGTGAGTATGTGTATGAAGTTTCATGAAGGTAGGCCAAATACTTTTGGAAATATGGTCAAGGTTAAGGTTTTCGGTTAAATTTTCGAAAAATAGGTCAAAGTTCAAAGGTCAAGGTCACAGATCAAAAAGTGTGGTATCACTGAAAAGGTCTTGTCCCAAGGAACATTCATGTGAAGTTTGAAGGCTCTGTTGTGAATAGTATTAAAATGAGAGCAAAAAATGTGTTTCAGAAAAAAATTGGAAAAGGGGAGATAATTCAGCCAAAATCAACAATGTTGTTATGGTCCTTGGTCAAAATGTAGCTTTTGTGATGATGAGTGTGTGTATGAAGTTTCATGAGGCTAGGTCTAATACTTTTTAAGTTATAGCCAAGGTTAAGTTTTTTTGGAACGACGCAGGACGACTCAGGACGACTACGCAGACGCCGGAGTGATGACAATAGCTCGAAAGTTTTTTTTCAAAAAACAGACGAGCTAAAAATGAGTTCCTTTAAGAGCAATGAAAACATTCATAAGAAAGAAGATGGGTCATACTTCGTAGTTTCGGCTAATAAAGTCTCATCAGTGACCCTGTAATGATCCGGCAAAGAAAACCAGACGAAACATACTGCAATTTTGCGAATTTCGAATAGGCAGTCGATACAAAGACTGATATAAATCAAAATGGGGTCCAAATAATTAAAACCCTGTCTAGAATCAGTGATTTTTTTACAAATTTGCCATTATGAGTCCCGGGACCCACTGGGTCCAGAATTAATGCATCCCAGACCCAAACCATGCATCCAACCCAGGACCCATGGTGAAACCTTCTTTTGCACCCTAGAGTAAATCTTGCATGAATTCTGGATTGTAGAAATTCCTGATCATTGCCCATTTTCAGTTTTATTTAAACTTGTGTATATACCGTATTCGGGTGTGTATTACCCGCAGTTTTTTTTCCCTCAAATTACAGGTCCAAGGTCAGGGTGCGGGTAACCAGCCCGAATTATTTTCGCACCATTTTATTTTTACTTTTGTCAGCTGAAAATACGATGCATCTCATGTTATGCTCTATCCTTTTACTATTCCCAACATAAATAACGTTTAATTGAATAATTGTCCACTGAATTTTACTTACACATGAGTAATATAACAATCTCCATTACTAAGCAAGCCCGATTTTGTGAGTATTTGTGTCCTAAAACTTTGATTTCAAACAAAATAAACATGCAAGTTAGTTCAATGCAAACATCGAATTCCGGCATCCAAACGGCGGACCGCAAACCACCGCTAGTTTTTTCCTGCACGCGATCGGTAAATGACGTCATCGGACCCCAGCAACCACACACGTGTCTATTGTTTTATCTTAATGGGGCATATCTCTTCCATAAAAAATGTTTGGAAACGGTAAACAAATTCTCGATAGGAAAACGGTTGTGGAAAACAGTGCTTTCTGTAAGCTCCGTGTCAATAACTAACAACAGAATATTGATGTGTTAACACAAATTAAAGCGTTCAAATTTTCTCGCCAAGCGTCTGCTATTTGGCGCCAAAACATAACCATTCACGAGCTAGTAGAATAGTCGTAGGAGCAATTAAATAAGTTTCACATTGATTGCGGATTAAATTTTATGATGGGGGAATAAACGCAAACTAGAGACATAACTTGACCATATTTTCACACCTTATCGACACGCACCGCAGGGTGGCAATTATATGATAGGGATTAACAATAGTGTCATTATTGAACAGTTATAAATCATCAAACAGTGTAAATCCAAATCAGACGTCTGCGGCATCTGAGGTGTCTGATCTTGGACTGCAGTGTTTGCCGATGTTTCCAAAAAGGGCCGCGGGCATATGTGGGTTAATAAATAAATGACAATGGTGAACAGGTAAAGTTTTTTCAACATTTTAATATAAAATACATGCTTTCTGGTGATACTCGCACGCACGTGCATTTTCCCGCCTTTTGAAGACGATCGCGAGTTCCGTTGTTATTGATTATTGGACTGCACAGGTAGAATCGGTTTACCGTAGAACTACGACGCCTCTGAGGACTGGGTTTTAACAAATATTGTACTTAAACACCGTTTAAAGCAGCGTAATTCATCCCAGAATTTTTATGCGTCCCGGGACCCGCCGACGATATTTTTATGCGTCCTCTGGCGAAATTATGCGTACAGGACGCAGGACGCACGCCTAAAAAAATCACTGCTAGAATATGAGTCTAAACCAATATTTTAATTCTGATTTCTCGGCAAATTCACGCTGATCTCAAAGGACCAAAAGTAAAATATAAACTGCACTATGGTTGATGTACGGGGAGACGTTTTACGGCCGCCACACGGCACAACACCAGCTGCAGTGAAGGCAAATAAAAATCAAAAATGAGTTCCTTTAAGAGCAATGAAAACATTCATAAGAAAGAAGATGGGTCATACTACGTAGTTTTGGCTAATAAAGTCTCATCAGTGACCCTGTAATGATCCGGCAAAGAAAACCAGAGGAAACATACTGCAATTTTGCGAATTTCGAATAGGCAGTCGATACAAAGACTGATATAAATCAAAATGGGGTCCAAATAATTAAAACCCTGTCTAGAATATGAGTCTAAACCAATATTTTAATTCTGATTTCTCGGAAAAGCCTCCATAAAACCAGTGAACACCGGCACTGGGCATTTTTGGCCCCAGGGCTATAATTTGAACAACCTTGGCAGAGGTCCTTTAGATGAAGCTTCATACCAAATATCAAAGACCTGGGCCTTCTGGTTTCAGATAAGAAGATTTTTAAAGGTTTTCCGTATATTAGCCTATGTAAAACCAGTGGGCCCCCGTGTGGGGCCATTTTTGGCCCCAGAGCTATAATTTGAACAATCTTGTAGCGGCCCATTAGATGAAGCTTCATACCAAATATCAAAGACCTGGGCCTCCTGCTTTCAGACAAGAAGATTTTCAAAGGATTTCCCTATATTAGCCACTGTAAAACCAGTGGGACCCGGCGCGGGGGAGCAGTTTTGGCCCCAGGGCTATAATTTGAACAATCTGGGTAGAGGTCCACTAGAAGAAGCTTCATACAAAATATCAAAGACCTGGGTCTTCTGGATTCAGACAAGAAGATTTTTAAAGGTTTTCCCCTACATAAGCCCATGTAAAACCAGTGGGCCCCGGGGTGGGGCCATTTTTGGCCTCAGGGCAATAATATGAACATTCTTGGTAGAGGTCCATTAGATGAAGCTTCATATCAAATATCAAAGACCTGGGCCTTCTGGTTTCAGACAAGAAGATTTGAAAAGGTTTTCCCTATATAAGCCTATCCAAAACCAGTGGGCCCCCGTGTGGGGCCATTTTTGGCCCCAGGGTTGGAATTTGAACAATCTTCATAGCGGTACACTAGATGAAGCTTCATACCAAATATCAAAGACCTGGGCCTGCTGGTTTCAGACGAGAAGATTTTCAAAGGATTTCCCTTTAATATAAGCCTATGGCGCGGGGACATTTTTGGCCCCAGGGCTATTATTTGAACAATCTTGGTAGAGGTCCACTAGATGAAGCTTCATACCAAATATTAAAGACCTGGGCCTTCTGGTTTCAGACAAGAAGATTTTTAAAGGTTTTCCCTATATAAGCCTATGTAAAAACATTACGCCCCGGGGCAGGGCCATTTTTGGCCCCAGGGCAATAATTTGAACAATCTTGGTAGAGGTCCACTAGATGAAGCTTCATACCAAATATCAAAGACCTGGGTCTTGCGGTTTCAGAGAAGAAGATTTTTAAAGATTTTCCTTATATAAGCCTACATAAAACCAAAGGGCCCGAGCAGGGGCATTTTCGGTCCCAGGGCTTTAATTTGAACAATCTTGGTAGTGGTCCACTAAATGAAGCTTCATACCAAATATCAAAGACCTGGGCCTTCTGGTTTCAGACAAGAAGATTTTTAAAGGTTTTCCCTATATAAGTTCTATAAAAGGGTTATCCTTTGGAAGCAAGGAATACACCACAGAAGTGAAAAATATGGAGTGTACGTGTTTTCTGGGCCAGACAAGCTAGTTTCGGTCAATGAGGCCTCATCAGTGACCCTCAGATATTTTCAAAATTCCACAATGGAATCAATGATCCCAAAGGACAAGAAAATAAGCCTATGTAAAACCAGTGGGCTACGGGGCGGGGCCATTTTTGGCCTCAAGGCAATAATTTGAACAATCTTGGTAGAGGTCCACTAGATGAAGCTTCATACCAAATATCAAAGACCTGGGCCTTGCAGTTTCAGAGAAGAAGATTTTTAAATATTTTCCCTATTTTAGCCTATGTAAAACCAAAGGGCCCCGGGGCGGGGGCATTTTCAGCCCCAGGGCTATAATTTGAACAATCTTGGTAGAGGTCCACTAGATGAAGCTTCATACCAAATATCAAAGGCCTGGGCCTTCTGGTTTCAGACAAGAAGATTTTCAAAGGATTTCCCTATATAAGCCTATGTAAAACCAGTGGGCCCTGGCGTGGGGACATTTTTGGCCCCAGGGCTATAATTTGATCAATCTTGGTAGTGGTCCACTAGATGAAGCTTCATACCAAATATCAAAGACCTGGGCCTTGCGGTTTCAGAGAAGAAGATTTTTAAAGATTTTCCCTATATAAGCCTATGTAAAACCAAAGGGCCCCAGGGCGGGGCATTTTCGGCCCCAGGGCTATAATTTGAACAATCTTGGGAGAGATCCACTAGATGAAGTTTCATACCAAATATCAAAGACCTGGGCCTTCTTGTTTCAGACAAGATTTTCAAGGTTTTCCCTATATAAGCCTATGTAAAACCAGTATGCCCCGGGGCGGGGCCATTTTTGGCCCCAGGGCAATAATTTGAACAATCTTGGTAGAGGTCCACAAGATGAAGCTTCATACCAGATATCAATGACCTGGGCCTTCTGGTTTCAGACAAGAAGATTTTTAAAGGTTTTTTCCTTATTTTCCCCTTTTGTTGCCATGGCAACCAGAGTTCTGCATGGAATGGAATTCTTTGAACAACTTTGAGAGAGGACCACCGAAAGATTATTTCTGCCAAGTTTGGTAAAAATCTGTACAGTGGTTTAGGAGGAGATGTCGTTTAAAGGAATTGTGGACAGACATCCGGACGGACGACGACGACGGACGAATGACCAATCACAATAGCTCCCCCGGAGCCTTCAGCTCAGGTGAGCTAAAAAGTAGGGAAAAGAATGAAAAGTAGGGCCCGCTTGAAAGACTGCATTTAGAGAATTTCAAGATGGCCACCATCTTGGATATCCGAATGGAATGATTTAAGCAAATCTGAATCTCAATGTCACCCTGATGCCTCCCATCAAGTTTCAGCTCGATTTGACCTTTGGCTTGGGAGATGTTGTTTCAAGAATTTCAGTGGCCATCTTGGATATCCGGACAGAATGGTTTTAGCAAATCTGAATCTCCATGTCACCTTGATGTCTCCCATCAAGTTTCAGTTCAATTCCACCTTTGGGTTGGGAGATGTCGTTTGAACAATTTCAAGATTGCCTTCTTGGAAATCTGAATGGATCCATATAAGCAAATGTCAACAGGATGCTTCCCACCAGGTATCAGCTTAATCTGACTCCGGTTTTGGAAGAGATGTCGAAAATGTGAAAAGCTAACGACGGACAACAGGCCACGGCATAAGCTGACCAGGTGAGCTAATAACTCATCTGATGCGCCCCTAATTCAAAATTGTCGTAGATTTTTTGGCAGTCCACCTTTCCTACAAGTTTAATCCAATCAAAAATAAAGTTTCTGCCGGCCTTGGTAGCTAAAGTTGGATGCGCGTATGACTGGTGATCAGAATGTGGGTTCAATGCCTGCCAGGATTGGCAACATTCTTTCATGGAGATTGATCATGAAATCTTTTCTACGGTCATTCTCCCCCTTTCCCCGCCCCCACCCCAATTCAAGAAGGGCAGTTGTCAGTTTCTGGCAAAAGAATGTGCACTGTACTGGTTAACCAATTACGTATTAGCTTGCCCAGGAATAGTGTGGATATGTAAACTGACCGGCTCAAAAATGACCTAAATAGTGTTGAAGGGCCGTTAAACTCCAATACGAAGTTGCTATTGCCCGGACAATAAGTCTATTGGAGACTAAAGGGCAAGTTACTCTCACACAATCAGAAATGCCCCAAATTCAAACTTGGCCAATATTTAGTGGCTGCTTGCAAGTTTGAGTATCAAGCTATCACCCGGACAGCATTATTCCCCAGGAGACTAAAGAGCATGTCAAGTAACTCTCATGACACAATCATATCCCTCCCAAATTTGAACTTGCCAATGATTTTATGGCTATTCTCCTTTCCAGTATTGTTAAGGACCTGTCAACAATAAAGTAGACTATTGCCTTGACCAGTTTCTCCATTGTAAGTCTATGGGAGACTAAAGGGCAAGTAACACATAACGAACAATCTGATCTGACCTAAATTGGAAACTTGTCCAAAATTTTATAGCGGTCCATATCTCCTGCAAGTTTGTTTAGGATCTGATCAAAGATCAAGTTGCTATCGCTCGGATATTTTCTCCATTATAAGTCTATGGGAGACTAAAGGGCAAGTAACTCTCACTTGAACAATCAGATCTGCCCCAAATTCAAACTTGTCCATGATTTTATGACTGTCTTCATTTTTTAGGATTGGACAAAAAATAAAGTTGATATCACCCGCACATTTTCCCCCATAATGTCTATGGGAGACAGACATAACTGTTGCACAAACTCTCTGATATGATCCAAATTCGAACTTGTCCAGAAATTTATGGCGGTCTTCATTACCTGCAAGTTTCTTGAGGACAACATTTGCCCTTTGGGAGACTAAAGAGCTAGTAACACTCATATGTACAATCTGATCTGCCCCAAATTCGACCTTGTCCAAGATTTTATGGCTGTCCTTATTATAGCGTTTCCCTCTGCCCTTTTTAGCATGGCGCAGCCAAATGCCCCTTTTCTCCAACGCCATACCCTTTTTTCTAGTGCCATGCCCTTTTTTCTGGCGTCATGCCCTTTTTCAGATAGAATAAATGTTGCCCTACATTTTTGTACAAAAATCACTGAAATTGACCAAAAACTAAAGTTATACCTGTTCAAATACGGGCACTTTTTAGCAATAAATTGCCCATTTGACAGTCAACATTTATGGCTGACTGCTAATCCTCGTTATTGTGTTTAATTAACTCACTTTTAGAAGTCGTAACTGTGTTTTGATAACAAGTTTAAGTGGCACCAATTAAACGATCAAAGTGTAAAAGGTATGTAAATGTGCCTGACAAATGTCATGCCAGAATCTGTGTGTATTAGGGAATGGGAGCTGAGACCCGAACTGTTTGTATCAGTGATCAGCTTCCTTACAAAACTTAAAACTTCTCTTCACCAATGACTTCACTTAATTAGCATAAAAATAACAGGCAGTATAATTTAGCACGGAAGGTTAATTTATCAAGTTCCGAGATGTGCCCTTTAAGCAAGCTTGTGCATGTGAATGTTCCCTTTTTACATGGCTGTGCACATTTAATGTGCCCTTTTAACATATTTTCGCGCATTGAAAGTGCCCTTTTTCCTGAACAGCACCATGCCCTTTTTGGTAAACATTATATTACCTGCAAGTCTGTTAAGGATAGGATAAAAGCAAGAGGGCCATGATGGCCCTTGATCACTCACCTGATCTATAGGGTAACACGTGGGCCCCTGGGAGAGCCATTATTTGCCCGGGGCTACTATTTGAATAATCTTGGTGGTGGCCTTAAAGGTGAGGCTTCATACCAAATATCAAAAACCGGAGCCTTCTGGTTTCCGACAAGAAGATTTTTAAAGGTTTTCCTTATATAAGTCTATATAAACCTTGGGGTCCCCGGGGGTGGGCCATTTTTGGCCCCAGGGCTATAATTTGGATAATCTTGGTAGAAATCCACAAGACGAAGCTTCATACCATATATCAAAAGACCTTGGCCTTCTGCTTTCAGACAAGATTTTCAAAGGTTTTCATTGCCTTGACTATATCCTAGGGCTAGAATTTGAATAACTTTGATAGAGGTCCACTAGATGAAGCTTCACACCAAATATCAAAAACCTGGGCCTTGCGGTTTTAGAGTAGATGATTTTTTTTAATTTCCCTACATAAGTCAATGTAAAACCAAAGGGTCCCAGGGCGGAGGCATTTTTGGCCCAAGGGCTATGATTTGAACAATCTTGGTAGAGGTCCACTAGATGAAGCTACACACCAAATATCAAAGACCTTGGCCATGCGGTTTCAGAGAAGAAGATTTTTAAAGGTTTTCCCTGTATAAGCCAATGTAAAACCAAAGGGCCCGCAGGTGGGGGCATTTTTGCTCTAAGCCTATAATTTGAACAATCTTGATAGAGGTCCACTAAATGAAGCTTCACACCAAATATCAAAGAACTGGGCCTTGCAGTTTCAGAAGATTTTTAAAAATTTTCCCTATATAAATCTATGTAAAACCAAAGGGCACCGGGTCGGGGCCAATGTTGGTCCCCCCGCCCAATTTTGGCCCCAGGGCTGTAATTTGAACAAATTATCTTGGTAGAGGTCCACTAGATGAAGCTTCATACCAAATATCAAAGACCTGGGCCTTGTGGTTTCAGAGAAGATTTTTAAATATTTTCCCTATATAAACCTATGAAACACAAAAGGGCCCAGCGGTAGGGGTATTTTTTGGCCCTAGAGCTATAATTTGAACAATCTTGATAGAGGTTCACTAGGTGAAGCTTCACACCAAATATCAAAGACCTGGGCCTTGCAGTTTTTTAAAGATTTTCCCTATATAAGCCTATGTAAAACCGAAGGCCCCCTGGGCAAGGATTTTGGCCCCAGGGCTATAATTTGAACAACCTTGATAAGAGGTCCACTAGATGAAGCTTCATACCAAATATCAAAGACCTGGCCCATGCGGTTTCAGAGAAGATTTTTAAAATTTTCAGTAAAAAAAAATAATTTAGCTCAAGTGACCTAGATGTGCAACAGACCAGAACCATTTGAACAACTTTGAAAGGGGACCACCTTAAAGGATCATTTATGTGAAGTTTGGTCAAAATCTGATCAGTGGTTTAGGAGATATATTTTGAAGAAAAAGTTTACGCACTGACGCACGGCAAACAAAAAAAAAACATCCCAAAAGCTCACCTCGTCACTATGTGACAGGTGAGCTAAAAATGAAGTTGTTATCGCCCAGACATTTCCCCGATTATAAGTTTATTGGAGACTGAAGGGCAAGATAACTCTCACAAGAACAATCTCTGACCAAAATTCGAACTTGCCCAAGATTGTAAGACTATGGCGGTCTTCATTAAATGTAACCTGCAAGTTTGCTGAAGATTCCATCAAATAAGTTGCTATTGCCCGGACAAGAAACGCTAAGAAGGATGCCAGACAACAAGTCAAAAGTGCTCCTGGTGAGCTAATTATGGTAGGCACCCAGAGTTTAGGGTTTAACAGCCCATTCAACACTATTAAGGTAATATAAAGCTAACTCAATTTACCTACCACACTTCCTGGGCGGGATTACGTCTAAGTGGTTAACCAGCCATAGTGCACATTCTTTCACCTGAAACAACTGCTTTTCTTGAATCAGAGGACGGGAGAGAATGACTTTAAAAGATTTCATGAAATGATGATGCCTAAGCCAGCAAGAATAGAACCCACAACCCAGACACCAGTCAGACATGAATCTGAGCTACCGAGGTCGGCCACTGAAAATTGTTTGTGGTAATAAGATAAAACAAATTTTTGAAATTTATTTTCCAATTGTTTCAATAGGCAGATTCCCCTCCAAAAAAGGATCTACTCTAAAAGGAAAGTCTGCCCCCACCCATTGGGGCTTGAAGAAATAAATTGGGCTGCATGGTGCTTACAGGCAGAGCTGAAACTGACCACACGAGTACTGGTAAACCACTTAGAAGGACTAAGCCTGCCTAGGCAAAGCAGTGGGAGTCTCACCGTGCACTGCATATAAGCCTTTTTGTTTCATTGGGCGGAAGGGCTTGGGATGTCATTTCATCTCAATGTTGGGTAAAAACTCCGCAAAATTGGAAGCAACGTCTCCAAAATAACCTAAAAAGTGTTGACGGGGATGAACCTCAATTCAAACAAACAAACTTGAAGGAAAGTATCGAATTCTTTCATTTAAGAGTAGACCTCTATCGATTTGGGTCAGCGAGACATTTTTTTAAGGAAAATGCCTAATGGTGTATCCATTCCTACTGATATGGGTGTATGTGTTTTACGACCCATCATTAGAAGCTTACGTGGTGTAGTGGTTACGCTACTTGCCTCGTACCAAGGGTCGCAGGATCTATCCTGGGCTTCTCCAGACTTTCGGATGAGTCTTTAAACGGAGGTCCCGTCTCCATATGACCTTACCTGTTGGTGGGACGTAAAACTCAAACACTAACCCACTCACTTTACAACCCACCAACAATTAAGATCATATGAAGACAGGACCTGTATTTTGTGAGGCGAGTAGCTTAGGCACACAGGCTTCTCATTCTGATAAGCAGAATTCTGTTCTTGGACTGAAGTAACCACAATTCCAAAATTCTTTCAAGCGGTTTATTGTCGAGTCTTTTTTAACAATAATTTAGAGAGTTTTCTGTGCCATTCTTCTGTCTCTCTCTTCGGCAATCGACAGCTTGACTCCCTTGCCACGGGGAAGGGATACCCAGGGTTTGTTGCCTTTACCAATCACAAACACATACGTCAATCTGAAAGAAAAGGTTGAAAGATTCAACATGGTATACCATAATGATACTAAGTATTGGAACAGATAGGTTTAAGCAAACAGTGAAGACCCAGATCAGACTGCTGCCAGGAGCAGTCTGATCAGGGTCTACACTGTTTGCCATTCCGTCTGCTCCTAAAGGACTCCTTGCTGGATCGTGAAAGGACTCCTTGCTGGTTGGTTTGTTTTGGAGTTTAACGGCCCAGTCAACACTATATTAGGTCATTTTTGAGCCGGTCAGTTTACCTATCCACACTTTTCCTGGGCAGGCTTATACGTAAGCGGTTAACCAGTACAGTGCACATTCTTTCGCCAGAAACTGACAACTGCCCTTCTTGAATCAGCGGAAGGGAGAGAATGACCGTAGAAAAGATTTCATGATCAATCTCCACGAAAGAATGTTGCCGACCCCGGCGGGAATCGAACCCGCGTCCTCCTGATCACCAGTCAGACGCGCATCCGACTGAGCCACCAAGGCCGGCCGAACTCCTTGCTGGATCGTGAAACAAATTTATCTACATTTTTGGAGTATTATGTTAAGTCCCCAAGATGTCCTACTTTTTTGGATTTTTACAGTATTCATAACTTTGATAGATCCAACACCAGAGGCCAGTTGTTCAAAGCATCGTTAGCTTAACAAGCTCGTTAGTGGTCATATTGTTAACTCTTCCAGCAAGTACAATATCGCCTATTTTGGTATTTTTGCTGAAAAAATGTGAGCAGCTGCTCAAATTTTTTCAGCAAAAATTTCAGCATATTTGCCATATTTAATGATCAAAGTTTTAACGATATGTTAACTAACAACGCCGTTAGTTTTGAACAACTGGCTCCAGCTCTTTTACCATGATTAATTCCGACTTGTCCTCGAGTTCCTAGAGAATTCTTCCCATAGCTCTAGATAGCCATTTACAGCAAAATTCCTATATTAAGACCACCTTTGGGCCTGTTCAAAAGTGGTCTTTAAGACCACTTTTGAACAGTCCCAAAGGTGGTCCCTGACCAACGACATTGTGTGCAGGAAACACCAAGAAATAATAACTGCAACCTTCTAAATAAGCTTTTTAAAAGCAGAATTAGTCTTGACCCATTGAGTACCAGAAAGCCCAAAATGGGTACCCTGGCAAACAGTGCAGGCCCAGATCAGACACCACAGAACATGGCATCTGATCAGGGCCTCCACTGTTTGCTAAAAGTTCAGTCATTTTCCAAATTGATTTTGAAGAAAACCCAACCCGACACCCCTAAATATTGAAATGGACTCCTGGTATATATAAAGAGGAAGATTCCATTTGGTACAAAAAGGGTTAATTTCAGGTGGTCTTAAAAGTGGAATTTCACTGTATTTAGAATAATTGAGCCAGGCTTTTCCTATTTGATCCTGAAAAGGTCTGTTGTGTGTACTCTTAGAATCACCTCACAGAGGCGATTCTAAGAGTATGTACAACATGATACCTAAATTCTATTAAAAGTAGATAGAGATAATGTCCCCATTACGCTTTCTGGTCTGTCGTTATAATTTACATTAGGTGGCTCAAACTTCCCCCTTTTCCTGAAAAGTTTTCATGGTTCTAAACTTGTTCAAACCATTAAAGTTTAACTGCATCAAGACCAAGATGTTCAAAGCCAACAGTTCATAGTATAAGTAATCATTATGTTAAAACTTCAACCGTTCATTGGGCCCCGCCCATTTGGGCTTAGAGAAATAGATTGGAAAGCATGGTGCTTCCACGCAGGGCTGAAACCGACTGCACACGAGCACTGGTATAAACCGCTTCAGTCTCAGCCTGCAAGGCAAAGTTGTGCGAGTCAGACCGTCCCTCTTATCCAGGGCGATGTAAACCCTATTGGTTTGTTTGGGTGGTAGGGCTTGAGATGTCATTTCAGCTCAATGTCTGGTAAAAGTCCCACAATATTGGAAGCAATGTCTCCAAAATGACTGTGCTGATGGGGGTTTTAAACCTTAATTCAATCAAACAAAACCAAAAATGCATTACTCCAACAGAGTATTTGTTTTAATTAAAAATATCTCAGTAGCAGGGGTTTCATTAACTTTTTCCGCATCTGGGTTTCCAGGAAAAGTAGGAGGGTGACTTTCTGTGTTATCTGTATTAACCCCATACAAATCAATCAAAAGTAGCAGGGGAATAATGTCTAAGTAGAAGGGGAAATCACCCGCCTCCCACCTCTTAATGTAACCCCTGCAGTAGCCCTGTTCTTTCTGCAAAAACTACCTCTAGATTAGATACTGTACTCGTTAGAACATTTAACCCTTGTTCTGCTGAATATTCGTTTATGCCACAACCACTACCAATTATCAACCAATCAGATTACTTGATGCAAATTATTGCAACACATTCACAATCTGAATGGCAAACAATGTAGATCCTGATCAGATGGCCATCTGATCTGGATCTTCATTGTTTGGAAAATAAGGCATATCCAGGCTCAGCAGGACAAAGGTTAATGTTTCCACAAACAAGTTTGAAAACTTGGGCCCAAAGAATTTTTCTACAGGGTTCCAATATATTGGTCAGAACAAAATTCTCACATTTCCGCAAATTTTCCCTGTCAGACAAAAAATCAAATTTCCCTAAGATACTGATTTGATGCTTTCAGTCCCCATCAACACTATTTAGGTCATTTTGAAGATGTTGCTTGCATTTTTTTGTCGGACCTTTACCAGACACTGAGATGAAATGACATCTCGAGCACTACCACCCAATGAAACCAAAAGGGGTTATATGCATGAATGGTCCCACTTGCACCAATTTGCCTGGGCAGGCTTAGACCTTCTAAGCAGTTTACCAGCACTTGTGTGGTCAGTTTCAGCTCTGCATGGAAGCATTGCACCATGCAGCCTTATCTATTTGTTCAAGACAAGATGAGCAGGAAGTCGCGCCTCCCCTCCCCACAACCTCTTCCAAAGAAATCAGAGCTGAAAATTTAATAAGCATCATTAGCTTCACTAACTCATCAGTGGCCAAAATGTTTAAATGTCTAGTAAATACAATGTCTTAACTCTTATCCTGCTGTTCAAGACAACCCCTATCTTTGCAAACAGTGTAGATCCAGATTAGATGGCTTCTGATCTGATCAGGAACTACCGGTACACTGTATTACATTCAGTTTATGAATTTGTAGGAATACATTACATCAAGTAATCTGATTGGTTCAAAAGACAGAAATGGGTGTGGCTAAATTTAATATTCAGCAAAGAGTTCTTTTTTTTTTTTGGTTTTACGGCCCTTTCAAGATTATTTCACTCATATCGAGCCGATCATTAATCAGAGGTGGGCGAAAACCGGAGTACCTGGAGAAAAACCACCTGACCTTCCGTTGCAGAACTTGGCGTCTCACATGTGACCCGAGCGAGGCTCGAACCACAGCGGTAAGAGACCTAATGATCTAGTCTGCACTCTTAACCACTAGGCCACGGAGGCCCGTTTCAGCAAAGAGTTAAACATACTTTTGCTGAAAAAAAAATCAGCTATTAAAAAAACCACTCTTTTTTAGTAAAACTATTGGTTTTAACAATATAGTTTTGAACAACTGGACCCAGAAATTTGACAGTTATTACATGTACATGTAACTGGATTTATATTCAGCACAAGTTCATATGGTGAAGGATGAAAAAGCTCTTAACCAGACTGAAAACCCAGAAGATAGTTTTTCTCTTTTGGGGGCTCAAATGATGTGGAGGTAGTCATTGTAGTGCAGCAGCTAATCAGGTGCACCGCAACAGTTAAGGTTAAGTATTTTTTGATAACTGATGGATAGTTTTTGTCAATTCTCCATAAAAGCCTGTGTTGTAGGTATTCATTAGAACCGCCTCGCAGAGGTGGTTCTAATGAGTACCTACAACATAGGTTTATATGGAAAATTAAGGAAAACTATCCTTCATTTACCACAAAATACTTTTATCTGTTGCTATGAACGAGGTGTTTTGAACATTTTTTTTTTTGTGTGTGTGTGCAACCTAATACCGAAATGGTTAATCAGAATAGTGCACATTATTTTGCCAGAACATTACGACTGCCGTTCTTAACATTTACCACTCTCTAGGCTAATTCAGCAGACAAAAAATTGATTTCTTGCAGGTTTTTCAATGTGATATAGAGATTTCTCAGTTAAATCAAAAACGATATTGTCACTGTTTCAAACAGTGACTGATATCAATTTTATGTTTCACTGTTTGGGACTACTTTTCACTCAAATCTACTTCAGTGATCAGCGATGAGTGAAGCTAAATATTGCCGTTTTGAAGCAATGTAAGAAACAGAAAATTTGATTTTTTTCTGTGTAAGATCAAATTTTATTTCACTCATGAACACCAAAACTGGTATTTTCACTCACTCGTGAAAATACTGGTTTTGGTGGTCATTCGATGAAATAAACTATCTTACACTGGAAAAATCAAATAACATCTATATTTTTCATATTTTTCCCTGTTTTCTGGGGAAAATTAGAAAAAGTATATTTCAAATTGTCGCCTGCTGCTTAAATTACCCAGTATGCACACCGATGAATCGGAATAATGCGGAGAATGACCACAAATTATTTCAAGATTAATCTCCATAAAGTGAGCAAGTGTTGAGTTTTAGGTCCCACCAACAGCTAAGGTCATACGGAGACAGGACCTCGGTTTAAAGACTCATCCGAAAGTCTGGAGAAGCCCGGGATCGGTCCTGCGATCCCTGGTTTACAGGGCGAGTAGCGTAATCACTACACCACAGAGGCTTCCTTAATCTCCATGAACAAATGCTGCTGTAGATAAAGTGCTATAGATCCTCAAGGGCCCAGTTGTTCAAAGCATCATTAGCTTAACGAGTTTGTGAGTGGTCAAACTATTAAATGTTCCAGTAAGTACAGTATCTAAGAGGAATTTTTCTTGAAAAATGTTAGCATCTTCAGAAGCTGCTCTCAAATTTTT
This sequence comes from Lucinisca nassula, assembly GCA_963580285.1. NCBI lineage: Eukaryota > Metazoa > Mollusca > Bivalvia > Lucinida > Lucinidae > Lucinisca > Lucinisca nassula. The sequence continues at coordinate 116,700,307 of OY757013.1, read as the reverse complement.
CAGCAAAAACATTAGAATACAGTAAAATTCCTATATTAAGACCACCTCCGGAACTGTTCAAAAGTGGTCTGTAATGCCACTTATGAACATTTTAAAATAGAATTAGTCTTAATTTTAGGTGATCTCAATAGCGTTATTCCACTGTATTTGCTATATTAAATGATCTAAGTTTTAACGATACATTAAGTAATGACATAGTTTTGAACAACTGGCCCCAGATCGTCAGCTGGACACGCATAAGGCTGGCTTTTAAGCAGGAGTATTACTGGGTACCAGCTAAATATTCAAAACCTACCTAGTAGCAAAAGTGTGTCCCATGGCATCTTTAACATGAACAATATCAAATGAACCTGGATGTCTTTCCCTATGCTGAATAACTCCCACTCGACCCAAGTTGTGGCCACCAGTGATCATACACAAGTTGCCTGAAAGGAAACACATGCCTGTACATTTAATGGGCTCCAGGTTTTGAACCTTTAAGAAGCTGTGAAATAATACATTTGAAAATGTCATCTGTTTATAAATGTCGTCTGCTGATTTTTTTTTAACTTTTTAAACATTATTGCATACAGGCAAACAGGAGCAGTCTGATCTGGGTCCACACTGTTTGCAAAAATCCCTTTTAAAATTACCAGATGACAAGACAGATGACAATTGTTGTGATGCATGTATGGTGAAAAAATCTAAAAGCCTGAAATCGAGAAAAATCAACCTCTAAAAGCCCAAAATCCTGCAAAAGCCTGAAAAATATGAGGACTGTGATTGGCACGTTATGGGTTATTTTACATTTCCCGGTACATTTTGTTTTGTTTGGAGTTGAATGGCCCAGTCAACATGGTTTTTGTCATATCAAGGTTATCAGTTTACCAAAACAATTTTCAGCCATTTGCCAGTAGGATGCATTTCTTTCACCAGAAACTTGTCAGTTTCCTATCTTGACTCAGCAGAAGGAAGTGATTGACCATTTACAAGAGTCCAAGAAGGACCTGAATCGCTCACCTGAGTCATGACTGACCTTGGCCAAGATATCATCTAGACAACTATTCTGGTAAATTTTCATAAAGGTTGGAGCAAAACTGTGGCCTCTAAAAGGTGAACAAGGTTTGACCTAGTCATCATCTTTTTGATTCAATATGACCAATATTCAAACTTGACCTCATCGAGACACACATTTGGGTGTTGCTTCATTGAACTGTGGCTTCAAATGAGTGATCAAGGTTTTAAAGAAATGTGGCCTAGTTTGTGACATGACTCATATTCAAACCTGACCAAGAAAAACAAGCCAAAAATTCTGTTTAGTTTCATTTAGATTAAAGCAAAACTGTGGCCTCCAGAAGGAGAATAAGGTTTTCAAGCAATCTGACCTTATTACCTAGTTTTCTATCCAACATGACCTTTATTTGAACTTGATCAAGGTAGCATCAAGTCAAATATTCTGGGAAAAGTTCAATTAAGATTGAAGCAAACTGTTGCCTCCAGAGGGTGAACAAGCTTTTTAAAGCACCTTGACCTTATTAGCTGGTTTTTATCCGACATGACCTACATTCAACCTTGATCAAGATATCACCAGGACAAACATTCTGGTAGTTTCATTAAGACTGAAGGCGATCTATAGCCTCTACCGGATGAACAAGGTTTTAAAGCAATCTGACGTTGTGACCTAATGATCTGACATGACCCATCAAGAAAATGTCCATGATATCATCAAGACTAACATTATTAAGTTTCATGAAGGCTGAAGCAAGGCTGTGGCCTCTAGAGGGTTATCAAGGTTTTAAAGCAACTTAACCTAGTGACCTAGTTTTTGAACAAACATGACCCATAGTCAAACTTGACCCAAGGTATCATCAAGACAAAAGGCCTCCGCCCATAGGGGCTTGAAGAAATATATGGGCTGCATGATGCTTCCATGCAGAGCTGAATCCTGCCCGCACACTAGTACTGGTAAACCGCTTAGAGGATCTAAGCCTGTCCAGGAACCGCGGTGCGAGGCGGACCGTCCATAATAAACCCTATTTGTTTCATTGGGCAACAGGGCTTGAGATGTCATTTCATCTCAATGTCGGGTAAAAGTCCCACAAAATTGGAAGCAACATCTCCAAAAAGACCTTTACAGTGTTGACGGGGACGTTAAACCTCAAATCAAGCAAACAAAAACAAAATCATCAAGAAAAATGTTCTAACAGAGTTTCAGAAAGATTGAAACAAAACTGTGGCATCTTGATATTCTAAGGCAATTTTACCTAGTGACCTACTTTCTGACCAGACATGACCCATATTTGTACTTGACCTAGATATCACCAAGACAAACATTCTTGTGAATTTTCATAAAGATTGAAGCAAAACGGTGGCCTCTAGAGGGTGAAAAAAGTTTTAAGGCAATTTTACCTATTGACCTAGTTTTTGACCCAACATGACCCATATTCGAACTTGACCAAGATATCATCAAGATAAACAGTCTGATAGTGATAAATTTTCATGAAAACTGAAGCAAAACTGTGGCCTCTCAGAGTTCCCACTGCATTTTGAAGATGGGGGTACATTTAGTCTTTTAATTCAGTTTCGTACCCTCAATATATAGTAATAAATATGGGACCTCATCAATTTTGGGGGGTTCAGATCCAATTTGGGGGGTAAAAAAACCCTCTGCAGATGGTAAATGGGAATGCTGCTGAGGCTCTAGAGGGTGAACAAGGTTTTAAGAAATCTGACCCAACCTGACCCATAATAGAACATGACCTAGATATCACCAGACATTCTAGTTTCAAGAAGACTGAAACAGAACTGTGGCTTCTAGAGGATGAACAAGGAAAATGTTGACGACGCATGATGCACATACGAGACAGCGTGATCAAAATAGCTCAACTTGATCACAACTTGAGCACTAGCCCCTGCTCAGATGAGCTAAAATTTCAGGATTTATCTCCACAAAGGAATGTTGCTGACCAGGCAGGTATAGAACCTGTGCCCTCCCGATCATCAGTCAGGAATCTGAGCTATTAGACTAGCTGACAATCATTAAGACGGCAGTGGTTTACCAAATTCATCCTAAATATTCAGACACCTCAACTCCTGACCATACTTGTTCTAAAATTTGAACAAGTACAATTTACTACCCTATGTTGTTTCTCAGAATAGCCGGATGAGTGGCAAACAGTGTAGACCCTGAGACGCTGCATTCTGCGGCCTCTTTTTGCTAAACCTGTCTGTCTGAATACATATGGTGAAGTACATACGGTTGGTTTATAGGTATGGGGTAATTCTGTCGATATCAGCTGCATGAGATTTTGTAAATACATGTACATAACTTCGAGTTGACAAACATTCAACCAAAATGTCTGTTAAGCTTATTTGCATTAGGAACCAATATGTATGACATTTCAAGACCCAAGCATAAATGGTTCGCAAGTCATTAACCCTAGCCAAGGCAGCAAAAGTGGATGGCTAAGGCTAAAGCAAAAGCAATACCATCCCCACCACCACTCATGTACTCCTTATTTGGATGCATTAAGACATCAATGCAAGATATTACTCACTCGCGTCATTACTCACTCGCGTCATTACTCACCAGAGTCAAATTTAATGAAGTCTTTAATCTTTCCAGTGCCTATGTCCACCATGACTGTGTCGTTGACTTTGACCAATGGGTCAGGATACCGGATCGTTCTGCCATCACTAGTAGTTACAAACGGTACACCTTTTGGTCCAACTTGTTGTCTCCTTACTCGGCAAAGCTTGTACTGAAATAGATTAACAAGTTGAGACAGCACAAGAGGAAAAGGGAACTTACCCAATATGAAAAGCATGCATGTGTTGTCAATCCAATATTGAACGCAATCTTCTTGTTAGATTTTTTCCTTTTTGTTTTTGGTTGTTTTCATTTTTATTTTGGGTTTCAACATTTTTTTTCTCTCTTTCGCTCATAGCTACAGATAAAGGGAGCAGAAAGGATAACCGTAATTATGCAAGTATTGGGACAGATGGGCCAAAGCAAACAGGGTAGACCCAGATCAGACGGCTCCTTCAGGAGCGGTCTGATCAGGGGCTACACTGTTTGCCATTCTGTCTGCACCTTTTGGACTTCCTTGGTAGATTGTGAAACAAATTTGTTAAAATTTTAGGAGAATTACAGAAGGGAAGTTTACGGTATTACAAGAAATCTGCTTTAGAAACTATAATAACCCTTGTTTGTTTGTTTGTTTGTTTTAATTGGAGTTTAACGGCCCAGTCAACACTATTTTAGGTCATTTTTTAGCTATCCACACTTTTCCTGGACAGGCTTAAGTGGTTAATCAGTACAGTGCACATTCTTTCGCCAGAAACTGACAACTGCCCTTCTTGTATCAGTGGAAGGGAGAGAATGACCATAGAAAAGATATCATGATCAATCGTCCCAAAAGAATGTTCCCGACCTGGGCAGGATAATTACTCTTGTAATTCCCCCTTATCTATAGGGCTGGCTAATCAGAGCTGAAAAGATAATCGATTATCATTTTTTTTTTTTTGGTTTGGGTTTTACGGCCCTTTCAAGATTATTTCACTCATATCGAGCCGATCGTTAATCAGGTGGGCGAAAACCGGAGTACCCGGAGAAAAACCACCTGACCTTCCGTTGCAGAACTTGGCGTCTCACACGTGGCCTGAGCGAGGCTCGAACCTACGGCGGTGAGAGACCTAATGACTAAGAGTCGGCGCTCTTATCCACTAGGCCACGGAGGCCCGTAAAAATCGATTTTCATTCCTGTCATTGTGATTGATAACTGATTAATAATCACTGAAGATTTGGTCATAATTTTACCTGTCTGGCTTTCTGTCTGAGCATGACTCCTGCCATGTGCTGTACTTTGCCGTATGTATTTGAACAGACGGACCTGAGCAAACAGTGTAGACCCAGATGAGACGCCGCAGAACGCGGCGTCTCATCTGGGTCTGCACTGTTTGCCACTCAAACAGCTATTTTAGGCACAACTTTGGGTAACAAATTGTACTTATCAAATAATCAATTGCAAGCAAATCAGTAATGATAATCATTTTTTGTTGAGTTTATCGATTAAATGATCGATTATCCGATTAATCGTGTCAGTCTTTCTTATAGCTATATGATTAACGCTTCCTGCTAGACTGCACATTCCCATCGGTTACCTCCTAAACTGTTAATCCTTATCCTGCTGAATAAATTAATTTAGCCACACCCATTTCTGACTAATCACTAGTATCCATCCAATCAAATTTTCTTGCAATTCACAAACTGCATGACAAACAGTGTGGATCCTGATCAGATGGCTTCTTGAAGCCAAAGCCATCGGATTTGGATCTACACGGTTTGCAAAGGTAGGGGTTATCATTTTCAGCAGGATAGGGGTTAAAATAATGCTGTTCAAACCAGTTGAGCAGTCTTTCCCACTGACAAGCATCATCCTTGAACCAGCGGAGGAGAGAATGGCGAGAAAATGTTTCATGACCAGTATGGTACGGCATGGGAATCAAACCAGCAGTGAGCAGAATAAGAAGCCAGTCTTTGCGGATGCAGGTCAGCTGTCTGTGTCAGACAGACTGAAACCTTTTGCAGGACAGAATAAATATCTGTAGGACTGAAGAGTATCATTTCACCAGGACATTTGTCAGACAGACTAAAAGTTTTACAGGACGAATTGAAAATTTGCCCATTTTGTCCAGCAGTTCTACATTTTTTGTGAAGACTGGAAACCTTCTGAAATTCTTGCAACAGCAAATCACCAGACGGTGATCAATACACCACAACCTCGTTATAACAGGGTTCATTATAACACGATTTGTATATAACACGGTTACAAGATGGATCCCAAAAATCATGAAAAATGTGTAGATTATAGGTCATTTTTCGATTTAATCTACACATTTTTGTTTGGATATAGCATGGTTGTTTAGTTAACACAGTTTCTGCTTTGGACCCCATTAAACCTCAAATCAAATGAACAAATAGTGTTATAAAGAGGCTGTGGTGTATCAAGTTATCAACACAAACATTTCTGACAAGCAATCTTGCAATGTTTCAAATGTGATTGGCTGCAAACATTAACTACGTGATCTTCCACTCAGAATAATAAATAGGTGTGAAATAATGTTCAATCTGTCTAATTTTCTGTTTTCATTACTACTTTTGATTTGTTGTGTTTAACCCTTTTTGTACCAAATGGAATCTTCCTTCTTATATATATATGGCAGGAGTCGGGGTGACAGGTTCTGTTTTCTTCAAAACTATTTGGAAAATGGCTGAATTTTTTTTGCAAATAGTGTAGGCCCTGATCAGACGCCGCATTTTGTGTCGTCTGATCTGGGACTGCACTGTTTGCCAATTACCCCTCAGGGGTTTCCGGTACAAATGGGTTAAAGGACTTGTGCCATACCTTTGCCTCTTCTGGTTTTATTCTGTGGATTGTGAATCGTCCTTTTACATCATACAGCAATCTGAAGTTCTCGCCTGTCTTGTCAATGGTGATTACATCTGCCAGAGAACAGGACATTGCATATATGGCCTAGCTCTTACTGTATAGATACATATATAAATGTAACATGTTCCTAAACAAGATGGCATAATGTTGAAAAATTTGCCACCTATATAAAAAGAGGCTGTTCTTTCAAGACAGAATTTGAATGACTGGAATATTGCTTACTATGTAAAATACATGTGTAAAATGTAAAAATGCTTGCAGAAAAAAATAGATTAAATGTTAAACCGATCACAATGGCAGAGCCTACAATCAATTAGCTTTTCAGCTCATGATCCATTATTTTGTTTGTTTCGGAGTCTTACTCTTTAATAGCCAATACACTTCAAAGACATACATTAATAACTTGTTCCCACTGTTGGTAATGCTGAAGGCACAGAAAATACAACCAGCGACCGTCAGAAGGTATTGCTTTGTGCACAATTTTGACCACCTATCACATTAGCTAATGCGTGGCTTCGATATGTGCACATGTATACACAAACTTTCAATGACTGCTTTGATATATATGTGTGCTTATCATTTATTAACATTTAAGATGCCGAGAAAAACTACAACTGAAAATGTCGTCTGCTGAAGTTTTTGCAAACGTTTTAAAAATATTTTTGCATACAGGCAAACAGTGTCCTACAGGAGCAGTCTGATCTGGGTCTACATTGTTTGCAAAATATTACTTTTAAGGTAACCTGAAGACAGCAAAGCAGACGACAATAATCGTTTGTTTGTTTGATTTGAGGTTAACATCCCCGTCAACACTGTATAGGTAATTTTGGAGACGTTGCTTCCAATTTTGTGGGACTTTTACCCGACGTCGAGATGAAATGACATCTCAAGCCCTGTTGCCCAATGAAACCAATAGGGTTTGTAAACATGGACGGTCTGACTCGCACCGTTTTACCTGGGCAGGCTTAGATCCTCTAAGCAGTTTACTAGTACTAGTGTGCAGTCGGTTTCAGCTCTGCGTGGAAGCATCATGCAGCCCATCTATTTCTTCAAGCCCCGATGGCCGGGGGCCGTGCAGTAAAAAGAGATTAAATGTAAACCCGATCACAATAGCAGAACCTACAATCAGCTCTGAACCACTATTTTGTTTGTTATTGAGTCTTAAATTGCCAATACACTTCAAAGATATACATTAAAAACTTGTTCCAACTGTTGGTAATGCTGAATGCACAGAAAATACAACCAGCGACCGTCAGAAGGTATTGCTTTGCGCACAATTTTGACCACCCATCACATCAGATAATGCGTGGCTTCGATATGTGCATATGTATACATATAAATTTTCAATGATGGCTTTGATATATGTGTGGTTATCATCTTTTAACTCTTAAGACGCCGAGAAAAACTACATCTGAAAATCTCGAATGCTCATGTTGTCTACTGAATTTTTTGAAAACTTTTTAAAAATATTTTTGCATACAGGCAAACAGTGTGCATACAGGCAAACAGAAATTTTGAAGAATTTTCCAGTCCTGCGATAGCACAGTGGTTGACACGTTCGACATATGATCGAGAAGTTTTGTTTGATTTGAGGTTTAACGTCCTCGTCAACACTGTAAAGGTCATTTTGGAGATGTTGCTTCCAATTTTGTGGGATTTTTATCCGACATTGAAATGAAATGACATCTCAAGCCCTGCCACCCAATGAAACCAATAGGGTTTGTAAGTATGGACAGGCCGACCCGCACCGCATTGCCTGGGCAGGCTCAGATCCTCTAAGCGGTTTACCAGTACTTGTGTGCGGGTTGGTTTCAGCTCTGCGTGGAAGCATCATGCAGCCCATATATTTCTCCAAGCCCCGATGGGCGGGGGCTAGATCGAGAGGTTGTGCGTTCGAATCCGGCCACCGGTAACGAGGTGCGTCCTTGGGCAAGACAGGTAATGACACTGCCCTACTCCACCCAGGTATAAATGGGTAGCAATGGTGTAAAAGCCACTGCAGGGTGGCCACACATTTTAAGCAATCAAATTCCCTGATTTTTCCCTGAATTTTCACTGATTTGATTTGATTTTCCCTGATTAAAATCCTTGATATTATCGCAATGGCCCCTACTTTTAGAAGTCATATACTGATTCAAAGGCTGTCAAGTGACATGTTTATACACAATGCTGTCACAATATTCTTAATTAAATGAAATTTTATCTAAAATATGATTACTTTCACGGTAGTCAAAATCAAAACTGGTAAAATATATGGCCTCCAACCTCCCCATGTAGCCGAACCTTCAACTCCAATTTATTAAAACAGTAGGGCTTTTTTGTTCTTTTTGGTTACATGGTAGACTGTCTTAGGCCATTCTTAAAAACTGTGTAGATGCTCCTGCCATGACCCTTAGTCCCTTCCATAAACTGGACCCTGGGGCAAGAACAGGATAAAGCGAATGCCCTGATCCAGGTATCATACTAACTACATGTGAATTTCCCAGCAGCAAATGATACCAGCAGAAACATGAACCTAATATTATGGACTCTGTTTTTTGTGAACCCCAGTATTAATGTATGTACACAGTACTATAATACAGCCATAATGGTATGGTAAAACACCCTTATTATATCCTTTGTTATAGTCATTGTGTTATTCTTGATACATTCTTAAGAATATGATATTGGTGCATGCATACTTCTACTTGAGCTCTGGGGCAACAATTGCTCAATTCAGTTTTGGCTTCTAACTGCACTGATGTAATTTTTGCATCAAAATTTAATGACAGACATTGAGATTGCAATAAACTGTCCACTTCGGAATGAGAAAAAAAAAAACAACAGAATATATAGCAAACCTCTTTAGGTAAGATTAGATCTGAAGGTATTTTAAGCATATGGCAGAAAGAAACCACCAGTAGCCACATCTGAACAGCTATAAAATTTGAATATTTTGACCCTACAAAGATAAGATTTTTTTTAAATTCCCTGATTTTTCCCTGATTTTCAGCAAAATTTCAAATTCCCTGATTTTTCCCTGCAGGGAATTTTTTTTCACCATTTTCCCTGTTTTCCCTGTTTTCCAGAGTGTGTGGCCACCCTGCACTGCCTCTCTCGTGTGCGCGTGAAAACACCCGGAATGAGTGTTGGAGAGCAATTCAATAAGCTTGAAGCTTTCATCGCAATCTTACCAAAATAAGTCAGTATAAACAAAACCGTCGTTACTTACTACCCCTATGCTGCATCTTAAATAGCTTGACGAGTGGCATACTGTGCAGACCTTGATTAGATCCTACACTTGGGGCAGAAGAATTCCAAAACAGCTTGCCATGATAATTAAGAATTTTGGCAGACAAGTAAAATTTTGTCTTGTTCCTATGAAATTTACAAAATCTAAATGCCCTTGGTCATGCAAACCGAGCGAAATTTTCACAATTTTTCCATTCCTGCACTTTCTGTGGCATCTCATGTGCGTCTGCACATTTTTGCACTGGCCTGCCTGTCAGATTATATGCAGTTAGTAAAACGGTGCATATACCAAGACTTGAAGAGTCATGCTCAGACAGAAAGCCAGAAGGATGAAAATTAGGACCTCTTCAGTGATTAATCATGGCAGGACTGATAATCCATTATCAATCACAATGGCAGAACGATGTTCGATTATCTTTTAAGTTCTGATCTGCAAGCCCTGATTCTAAATTATTTTCATAGCAACAGAAAAGGTTGGTATTTTGTGATAAATGAAGGATAGTTTCTGTCAATTCTCCATAAAAACCGATGTTGTGGATTTGCATAAGAACCGCCTTGATGATGCAGAAATAAGGAAAAATATCCTTCTATTAGCACAAAATACGCACCTAAATATCTGTGGCTATGTGTTTTGTTTGTTTTGGGAGTCTTTAACAGCACATATAATTCGAAGCTATACATTAATTCTTGTTCTAACTTTTGGTAATGCTGAATGCACAGATAAAACACAACTTGTTCCAACTGTTGGTGATGCTGAATGCTCACAAAACACAACCAGCGACCGTCAGAAGGTATTGCTTTGAGCACAGTTTTGACCACCCATCACATCAGATAACGCATGGCTTCGATATGTGCATAACTGCATATACACAGGTTTTCAATGATGGCTTTGCTATATGTGTGCTTATTAATATTATGTATTAAACAATGTTTTATCTCAATAACTTTGACCGTTTTTGACTGATTGTCATGTTTAATCACAGGTCAACCCTTGTGGGCCATATTGTGTCATCTAGACAAACAGAGCTTGTTAAGCTATATCACCTTTATCCTGCTTTTCACAACTACTGTTTGACATTCAGTTTGCGAATTTGAATGAAACTAGAGCTGTCAGTGGAACTGACTAGGGCCCCGGCAGCGCTATCAGAAATTTGTGGACGGACAGACGGACGGACAGAGTGATTACTATAGGGCACCCACACTTTCAGTCCGGGGCCCTAAAAATTACATCAAGTGATTTGATTGGTTCAAGTGTAAATAGTTGTGTCTGAATTAATCTATTTATCGGGATAAGGGTTATTCTTGCACACCAGGTAAGGAAATCCATGGTTTTCTTTAGCTTGGGATAGAATTTTTTTTCTAACACTGGTGTTCTTACCCAAAATCGAATATTCTTTGCGTGTTTGATCCGTGCACTGGTTGAATATGACCTCATATGCGCCGTCTTTAAGGAGGTCACAGCTCATAACTTGACGTCACAATTAAAACATTCCTGTAATGTCATCACAATATGGCGGACGTCGGTAACCCAAGTGACTGCCGAATCAAAAATCCTCGCTTGGAAATGGAAGGTATGTAAGAAAAATAATCCTATATGATGTGAGGGGTGGGTAGAAAAATCCGTCCCTCTGGATCACTGTCCTGCATCACTCAACAAGCCTCGTGATGCCAGACAGTGACCCTCGTGATGGATTTTTCCAGCCACTCCTCACACCCATATAAGAGTCTTATAAACTACACCCTGAACAACGGAGCTGTGTTTGTAAGCTAAACAATACCCATAAATCCAGCAGGATATCTGCCTTCTGTCCTGACTTTGCCGTCAACCTTGATCAGTCTCTGTTTCACAATCTTTTTTACTTCATCTCCTGTCAGAGCATACTTTAGTCTGTTTCTCAAGAATACTATCAAAGGTAGACACTCCCTAGACTTGTGGGGTCCTGTTCCTGGTTTTGGAGCCTGTAAAATGATGTGCGGGAAAAGACTAAACTATCACTGACAATTTTTTTTTTGTATACGCTGTATGTAGGTGGTCCTGTCTTTATTCTGATTTAACCCGTTTTGTACAAAAGACCAAAAAAAACAGGTAGTCGGCAAACAGTGCAGGCCCAAATCAGACGCCGTAGAATGCGGCGTCTGATCAGGGCCTACACTATTTGCAAACAGTTAAGCCATTTTCAGACAAAATTTGAAGAAAATACAACCTGACACCCCTAAATTTTGAAATGGTCTCCTGCTATATATAAGGTTGAAGATTCCATTTGGTACAAAACGGGTTAATATTTCAGGGGCCATAATCAGTTAGCATAGTTCCAGATATGGTGCTTCTTCAATCCGAAAAGTACTGATACTTTTCTTATTTCTGAACGAAAAGGTGTTGTGCGTACTCATTCGAAGGGTTATAGTGAGGTACTCGGCAAGGTGCTTCTAATAAGTACCAACAATATATGTTACCGTGCAGAAGTAAGAATTCTCTAGCTTCTCTTGTTGGGGCGGGATGTGTTTTATGACCCTTTCAAGATTATTTCACTAATATTGTAAATGATTAATCTGAGGTGGACGAAAACCAGAGCACTGGGAGTACCCAGAGAAAAAACACCTGACCATCTGTTGCAGGACTTGGGGTGTCTCACAAGTGAAAAGAGCCAGGCTCAAACCACAGCCATGAGAGACCTAATGATTAAGTGTCCTGGGCCATGGAGGCCCATGTTTTATCCAGATGAAAATATTATGTCTCCCCAATTTCTAGAATTGCTCTGTGTACAAGAACTCCAAAAGTGGACAAGCCAGAGTTACGGTTCTTCAGTTCTGCACATCATATCATGGTCCTTCACATTTGTGCTAAGTTTCATGAAAATATCTCAAACAGTCTTCACACAAAATGTGATAGTCTAGATGGACAGACAAAGGGAAAAACAAGGTCTCCAATACCCAAACAATTTATGTTTATTGCCCAATTAGCTCTATTAATCCAAACATAAGATACCTTATATCTCTTCAAATACACAACTGAAGTAATAAATACGTCCTGAAGTTAGATCCTTTAGAAGCAAGGAATACACCAAATAAACGAAAATAGCAGACTCGGTTTTATTGAATCTGTTCATGACCAGTACTGAAATGTGCAACACCGACCATGCCCTCTAGCACCGGCTTAAACAGAACTCTATTTTCAACATGATACCAAATATAATCTGCACTATGATGAGATGTTTTACGGCCGCCACACGGCACAACACCAGCTACAGTGAAAATAAATACGTTCTGAAGTTAGATCCTTTAGAAGCAAGGAATACAAGATGGCTACAAATGCTTATCTGTTCTTCTGATACTTACAAATACTCCACCCAGCTTGTCTAACATCCATGCCTTTGGAGCTACCAACCGCTTCAGATGCTTCCTGTGGCCACGGTAACCCTGAAGAAAATAAATGGTATATCAGAACTACTTACGACATGCAACTGCAGTAAAATTCCTATATTAACCTTATCTTGCTGAATATTCATTTAAGCCACACCCATTTCTGTCTATCAACCAATCAAATTACTTAATGTAATTTATTGCTACAAATTCATAAACTGAATACCAAACAGTGTAGATCCTGATCAGATGGCTTCTTCAGAAGCCATCTGATCAGGATCTACACTGTTTTCAAAGAAAGGGGTTGTCATAAACAGCAAGCTAAGGGTTAAGACCAACTTTGAGACTGTTCAAAAGTGAATCGACTGTAGCTGTAAAATTTGCAACATGGGAAGATGAAGCAATCCCTTGTTTGGTAACACTACAGGTTCTGGCAAATGTCAGTGGATGAAAAACATCAGCCTTCTGAATCGACTGTAGCTGTCTGTTTTGGGGTAAATTTTGTAGACCCTTAGGTTTTCTTACTATTCAGAATCCTTACTTGAATGAGGAGCGTGACAGCTCAGTGGTTAGTGCACTTGCCTCTGATGCTAGAAGTCCCGGGTTCGATCCCCGGCAGCTATAAAATTTCGGTGTCCAAACACGCTCAATTGGAATCATTTGCAGGGATGAATATCACAAAGTGCACATCCTTCGGATCGTGACGTTACTGGTAGAAGGGTAACGATTAACCGAAAGTGCGGTTCACCGCAGTACGAAGCTGGCGGTTCGGTTCACTGTCTGTTTTTGGTTAATTTCGGTTCGGTTCACCCAAAAAATTAGTTCGAAAGACAAAAGAAAAAAAAAAAAAAAATAGCAGAGAATTTATGTTGAATCTTAATTTTGCTTTATTGATGCATTAGTTATCAATGTAAGCGTCTTCTTTCGCCTTACAACTACCGTATTCCGTTCGGCTAAAAACACTCGCAACAATAGACTGTTCGGCCCCATAAAAATATCTCAATTTTCGTGAAAGAAATATTGTTTTAATGATTTTATCTTCCACAACATGGTTCTATATTAGACCACAACATACGTTTTGGTCGAGATCCTCAGTTTATCATCAATTTCTCCTCTTATCTGGGACGTTCACTGTTCAGTAAAGGTTTATCTTAGCTACAATTAAATTTGCTCATTGTTCTAATATCTTTTAAGCTTTCTTTTTACACATTATAGGCTAGCAGACAGCGGTAACTTGGACAGTAACCGAATCTCAGTTTATTTGCAAAGGATGACACAGCTTTGCAACATGTTACCAATACTATGCAACAAATATAGTAGGCTCATTGATGAGCTTATAGTATGGACAGTTGTGTGTGTCAGTCTGATTAACTAGAGGCCCCTGTTAACCATCTCCTGTGCAGGTTAAAAGATCCCTACCGTAACAACAGGATTATTGTGTAGGCTCTTAGCCTGCAAAACCTGGAGTGTATGTAATGTACACCAGCGGTAATGGTCAAATGTGCCCGACGCAGTATCAGGAGACAGACAGAATGATGATCTATGGCGACTCTAGTATCTAAAATCAAAACAATGACTGAAATTTAATAGCAAGCATTTGCAATGACTATATCATGTTTGATTGTGGGTTGAAGGACAATCAGATATTCAGATGTGCAGTGGATTCATTTCGATTTTGAAAGCAGTACCCAACGTAACCTACCATGTTTGGAAACTAGCAGGAAAAGGGCCACCGGAAGCGGAAATATGATATACGTTAGGTTGCAGTCCGCTAAATCAAATAGTTAGTACTACGAGCTACCGAAAGTTGATTGCATTTCAGGAAACCCAAAGTTCTGTTTGCCTTTCCATCTATCTAGCTGCCGATACTAGTTAATCTACGATGATGACTTTGAGAAGGGGTTGCAGTATACCAAGTACTGAAGGGGGTTAGTCGAAATATAATAAGTATAGCAGGTGAAATGAGTTGGTACAATTGTGCCAAACAATTAGCTCCAGGACTTTCTGCCATATTTCAAATGTAAATCGACAGTGGTGAATTACCTGAAGATTGAGGTGGAGCGTGATAGCTCAGTGGTTAGTGCACTTGCCTCTGATGCTAGAGGTCCCGGGTTCGATCCCCGGCAGCGGCGATCAAATTTCGGTGTCCGAACATGCTCCATTGGCATCATTTGCAGGGATGAATGTCATAAAGTGCACCGTCCTTCGGATCGGGACGTTAACTGGAGGCCCCCTGTGCAGGGAGAACCATCCCTGTGCAGGTTAAAGATCCCTACCGTAATTACATGATTACTGTGTAGGCTTTCATCCTGCAAAACCTGGAGTGTATGTAATATACACCTGCGGTAATGGTCAAATGTGACCGACGCAGTATCAGAAGATAGATAGATAGATTGGGTGTATGCAAATGTGATTTTTGTTGATATTGCCCAACAGAGGATACTTTCCCAGACACCCCTTGATATTTACTGCCCTTCAGAAACCCTAGAGTCACCAGAAAACCAATAATAATGAGTCATTTTGCATTTGACCTCCTCTTTGGAGTATGTTGCTGGCAACAAGACTTGCATCTCTTCTCAATTGCAGTGGACAGGATCTACAGGAAAATCCCGGTTTACCCTTATATAGAACATATTTAACTTCACTACAGCTGGTGTGTGGGAATGTGTGGCGGCGGTAAAACGCCTCCCTGCCCTACATCATAGTTTAGATTATATTTTCTTGTCCTTTGGGATCATTGATTCCATTGTGGAATTTTGAAAATATCTGAGGGTCACTGATGAGGCCTAATTGGCCGAAACTAGCTAGTCTGGCCCAGAAAACA
Organism: Lucinisca nassula; assembly: GCA_963580285.1. Classification (NCBI taxonomy): domain Eukaryota; kingdom Metazoa; phylum Mollusca; class Bivalvia; order Lucinida; family Lucinidae; genus Lucinisca; species Lucinisca nassula. Next base: position 116,684,461 of record OY757013.1, on the reverse strand, counting down.
TGCGCACTCCATATTTTTCACTTTTGTGGTGTATTCCTTGCTTCCAAAGGATAACCCTTTTATAGAACATATTTAACTTCACTATAGCTGGTGTGAGGGAATGTGTGGCGGCGGTAAAACGTCTCCCTGCCCTACATCATAGTGTAGATTATATTTTCTTGTCCTTTGGGATCATTGATTCCATTGTGGAATTTTGAAAATATCTGAGGGTCACTGATAAGGCCTAATTGGCCGAAACTAGCTAGTCTGGCCCAGAAAACATGTACACTGCATATTTTCACTTCTGTGGTGTATTCCTTGCTTCCAAAGGATAGCTTTTTATAGAACATATTATGTAAGGAATATCTTAAAAAAATCTCCTTCTCTGAAATCACAAGGCCCATGTCTTTGATATTTGGTGTGTAGCTTCATATGATCTCGTGGACCTTGGTCAAGATTGTTCAAATTATAGCCTTTGTTGATATTTGGAATGAAGCTTCACCTTTTCAGACCTCTCTCGGCATTATGCACATTATAGCCCTGGGGCCAATAATGGCCCTCCCCAGGGCACACATGCTACTCTATGGATCAGGTGAGCGATCCAGGGCCATCACGACCCTCTTGTTTAGTGTTTCTTTGGGTTTTAGAGAAAAAGATTTTTAGGTCAAGGCCATTTAGCCAGTTACATGGGCTTGAATTCCGGAGTAACATTGTCAGTCTTGGTATATTTTGGTCGTCATTAGATGCCGGAGCCCAGCTTATGTAGCAGGCAAATTCAAAGTACTAACTCTCGACCACACTATGCGATGTGTTTGTTTGATTTTGTTTGATTTGAGGTTTAACGTCCCCGTCAACACTGTATAGGTCATTTTGGAGACATTGCTTCCAATTTTGTGGGACTTTTACCCGACATCTCAAGCCCTGTGGCCATCTATCTAAACATAAGAAAATTATTGACTGAACACAAAAAGGCCTTTTTTTACCTTTGACCTCTACGTATGACCTTGACCTTTAAGGCACCAAACTGGGTCATGCGCGCAGCACATCGACTCATGGTGGTTAACATTTCTGCCGGGTAATTTCAAAATCCATCTAAAATAAGAAAGTTATTGATCAAACACGAAAAAGTCCCTTTTTGTACCTTTGACCACTATGTTTGACCTTGACCTTTGAGGTACCAACCTGAATCATGCGTGTGACACATCGTTTCATGGTAGTTAACATTTCTGCCAAGTAATTTCAAATGCTATCTAAAAATAAGTAAGTTATTGACAAAACACGTCAAAGGCCCCTTTTTTACCTTTGTCGTCTAAGTATGACCTTGACCTTTGAGGAACCAACCTGAGTGATGCACGCAACACATCGTCTCATGGTGGTTAACATTTCTGCAAAGTAATTTCAAAATCTATCTAAAAATAAGAAAGCTATTGACCAAACACGAAAAAAGGCTCATTTTACCTTCGACCTCTAAGTATGACCTTGGCCGTTGAGGTACCGACCTGCGTCATGCGCGACACACATTGGTTAATATTTTTGCCAAGTAATTTCAAAGTCCATCTAAAAATTAGAAAGTTATTGACCGGACACGATTTGCCCATACATACATACATGCCGACAAACTTCCAAGGGAGATAACTCAAAAAGTATAAATGCGAGAGTTATAGTTCTTGCGCTCTGCACCTTGTCTAATATTGATTAATATTTATATGAAGTTTAAAATAATAAATAATAATCAACCTTATTTATAGAGTGTAACACATTTAGTACTAGTAGTAATCTACCATGTGGCCCTCTTTTCCCGGGTAGAAACCAGTACTAAGCAATGTGGATAAAGTTTATTGCTCAAGGAAACAACACGTGGCGTTTGTGAAGATCGAACCGGCTACCATTCGATATCATATCCGATGCTTTACCACTGCACCACAGCGCTCCACTTTTTCGTGAAGATAGTTTGAACGTTTTTCAAGTTCTAGAGCAGACACGATTTTGTGATGGACGGACAGACAGACAGACGCCCGGGGGAACAATTTGTCTCCCCCTAAAATATTTTCGTGGGGGGGGGGAGAGACAAAACTATTCAGCAGGACGAGGGATAAATGATATATTTACAGAATTTTCCTATATATGGATATCAATAATTCGAATTTATGATATCAATAATTAAAATGATTTATGGATATCCATAATTCAATTTTGGTCGGGCCCATCGGAGTCTAACTGTTGGTTTTCTTTTGCTCCAGCATTTCAGTGGTTTCTTGCTGTCGAGTCCTCACCGTTGTCTCACCTCTGTGGTTCTTTGATTTTTTGTGTTCACGGAGATGTTGCACTGATGAGTTAGGAGGCCTTCATGCGGACTGAACAAATTATTTGTCTAAATCGCGACGGAAGTAAGGGCGAGGATTGTGGCCGCGTAAAATCGATTTAAGCTCCCCAGTGGAAATCTTTCCACTGACCGTTCCAAGGCGGTTCTTCTGTGGCGATTTATTTATGTTGTTGTTTGTTACTTATTGTGTATATCACATGTGTCTTTTTATTTTGGATGGCCATATGGCCATTTTGTGGGAAGTAACTGTCCTTATGGCCTTCCTTTGTTTAGGTTTCCATTATGGTCCTGTCGCTTATTGTTTGTGATTCTTACCCTTTGGTGTCTTTGATGGGTGGAGTAAGTTAATTGTATCCATTCCTGATCTTTGTTTTACTTCTACTTTGATATCTATAATTCGACTTTATGATATCAATAATTGGAATTAATGATATCAATAAATAGGACTGAATTATTGATATCTATTTTTACATAAAATGATATCAATAATTAGAATTATGGATATCTATAATTTGAATTATAGACAGGTTTGGGGCTTATTACATCTGAAAGTAATTGATTAAATTACAATTACTTTGCCCTAAAATGTAATTGATTAAATTACAATTACAACATCAAATGCATGTAATTGATTAAATTACAATTACTTTTGCAATGTGATTGATTAAATTACAATTACTTTTGCAATGTATTATCTAGAAGTACTACAGGCATGACACTTTAACTCACGTAAAACAAATACTACTAATAATAATTAATAGATGTTCATTTAAACTACATGTTTAAAATGGAAGCCCAATTTGAAACAAACTTAATTCAAAACTAAATCTATGTAAGCTCTCTTTTAGCTTCTGTCAAGTTCTAACAGTACTTTTGAGTTGATATAGTAAATGCATCCTTTGTGAACAATGCACTAGTTCTCATAACCGAAGCCAAAAATGTTCTATCCGAATAACACTTTATCATCATCAGCTTTTCAAAAGTTGCATCTTTCAGTCTACACAGACAGACAGACTGGGCAAAAAAGGTAGACCCAGATCAGGCTGCACATGGAGGAGCAGTCTTCATGTAGGAGCAGTTTGATCAGTGTCTAGACTTTTTGCCCAACCTGTCTACATAATTTGGGCACAATTAATAAAATGCAATTACTATTTTCAGATGAACTGTGTGAAGTGTTAGGATTTCAGTTAGTAAATCAGTCTCACTGGTCAATATGTGATTAAACAAACCTATAGACACGATTTGAGTTGATATTGTTTTTCACAGTTATATGACAAAGAGTGACTGGCAACAGTTATGTATTTTTTCACACCTGTATGTAGATGGTTACTCAACAGAACAATAGAAATCATAGATGCTCATACATTGTACAGTTTACCTGTGAAAAAAAACCTGTAATATATATAATAGACTTCTGAAAATGAAAAGTTTCTTATAATCGCCTAGAAATTTACAAAAAGATACCTTTTCTAAGGAGAAAAAACAATTAAAAGGCAAACAGTGTGTACCCGATTAGAGTGCTCTTCTAGACAGTCTTATCTGAGTATGCATGTTTGACCAGGCCTGTCTGTCCAATACCTTAGGATCATAATGATCCTAAGGTACTGGACAGACAGACCGTTGATAAAAATACTATGACTGCACAGCTTTACCCCATTCGCTGTTCTATCCATACCTTACATACTTTAAAGGGAGGCAACTTTATGATCAACTTTATTTGCACTTGCACTTTATAAACTTATTTGAAAAACAATCAGCTCATCAATTATCTTTTATGAAAATTTCAGTTTGAAATGTTTAATTTCAGTTTATTAGGAATTACTAATATTATGATGGGTATACATGTGAGCAAAAGTAGGTAAAGAACTGGTGTGATATCCAGAATCCTTATATTTTTTTGCACAAATTCACAATTTATACATCTATTTTAACAGAAATGTAATCACATTGTAATCAGAAAATAATAATGATTACAGACCAATATATGGAAGTAATTGATTAAATTAAATTACTTATAATCAGAAGAATGTCTGATTACAGATTACATCAAATTACTTGAAAATATGTAACCGATTACAGCTGATTACGATTACAGATTATGATTACCCCAAGCCTGATTATAGATATCAATAATTGGGCTGAATTATTGGTATCATTAAATCGAAATATGGATATCCATAATTCGATTTATATTTATAAGTAGAAACTGTACCCCACAACTATACTATCATAAAAAAGTTTACAAATTATGGTATGGCCAGATTTGAACAGAATGTGTGAGTAGGGGAGTAAGGCAAAATGTGGGGCAGGACGTACTCAGAATTTTCCTTTTTAAATGGGCTGGGAATATTTTTATGGTTTAGATTTCATTTTTGAGTGTTTCTTTGGGTTTTAGAGAAAAAGATTTTTTAGGTCACGGCCTTTTAGCCAGTTACATGAGATTCATCACGAAAACATGCCTATATATAATTTTGACCCCCTTGAACCCTACTTTCATATAGTAAAACTGGGGTTTGTAGGGGTATACATTATTTTTCTTATTTCTGCTCAAAAACAGAGATTGTGGGTACTCGTTACAAGGCGAGGCGGCTCTAACGAGTACCCACGATCTATGTTTTTGAGCAGCCTCGATTCTAACGAGTACCCACAATCTATGTGTTTAAGCATAAATAAGAAAAATATAATTTTTTTCATCTGAAAATTTTCAGTTTTCGGTGGTAAAATTTACAATGTATTTGTATAGGCTTGTTTTCATAATGTTAAATTCTGGGGATACATTGTCAGCCTTGGTATATCTTGGTCGCCATTAGATGCCGGGGTCCAGATTGTGTAGCAGACAAAATTCAGAGTGCCATCCCCCGACCCCATTATGCGATGTGATCATAGTTATTGACTGTAAGCCATAAGACCCAAAGGCTATATGAATGTTTGTTTGTTTGATTTGAGGTTTAACGTCCCCGTCAACACTGTATAGTTCATTTTGGAGACGTTGCTTCCAATTTTGTGGGATGTTTACCCGACATTGAGATGAAATGACATCTCAAGCCCTGTCGCCCAATTAAACCAAAAGGATTTATAAGCATGAACGGTCCGACTCAACCCGCTTTGCTTGGACAGGCTTAGATCCTCTAAGCGGTTTACCAGTACTCGTGTGTGGTAGGATTCAGTTCTACGTGGAAATATCATACACCCTATCTATTTCTTAAAGCCCCGAAGGGCGGGGGCAGTTTATGAATGTTTCAGGTTTCAACCTGACAAATGAAACAAACAGCAGAACTCATCAAGAGCTCTACCATGTAGCAAAATGGCCTATCATTTACAAAAATGTACCACAGTCTATTTAAGACACCCTAGTTCTTATTATTTAGCGACCCCCGCCAAATGTGGCGTGGGGAAATAGATTGGGCTACCTCATGTTTCCTCGCAGAGGTGAAACCGACCGCACACGAGTACCGGTAAACAATATTAGAGGGATTAAGCCTGCCGTCCCTGCATATAAACCCATTTGGTTTGTTTTGGCATGCAGGGCTTGAGAAGTCATTTCATCTCAATGTCGAGTAAAAGTCCCCTAAAATTGGGAGCAGTGTCTCAAACACAACCTAAAAAGTGTTGAGAGGGTGTAAAACCTCAACTCATACAAACAAATCTAATTATTGACATCCATCAATCGAATGCCATGAGAGATAGAAATATAATCATACAACTTATTTTATATCTCAATAATTCTTTACATTTTTGATATCTATAAACTGAAATATAGATATCATTAATTATAAATATCTATAATTTGATTTTAGATATCTATATATGCAACAGAATAATGGATAGCAAAAAACAAATTTATAGATATCAAGAAATATATATTACATATCATTGGTTACATTTTATGATATCAAAATATACTGATATTTATAGCTATCAATAATGTTAATTATAGATATTTATAATTTTATTTATAGATATCTATAATTTGAATATATATATCTATAATAAAATATTAGATATCTCGAAATTGTATTAAATAGTAAAACGGCACCCAATATAGATTGTGACTCAGAGATGCGCGTTTTATTACACCTCTGAAAGCAGATTGTAAATTGTTTGACGAACTCATCCATTTTTTTTTTGCTACAGACCGCCCCTCTGAGGTAATGGCCAAGTATGTTCGACTCAGTATAGATATACTGTCAGATAGATAGATAGATAGATAGATAGATAGATAGATAGATAGATAGATAGATAGATAGATAGATAGATAGACAGACAGATAGACAGACAGACAGATAGATAGATAGATAGATAGATAGATAGATAGATAGATAGATAGATAGATAGATAGATAGATAGATAGATAGGCAGGCAGGCAGGCAGACAGACACAGACAGACAGACAGACAGACAGATAGATAGATAGATAGATAGATAGATAGATAGATAGATAGATAGATAGATAGATAGATTTTGTTTGATTTGAGGTTTCACGTCCCCGTCAACACTGTAAAGGTCATTTTGGTGACGTTGCTTCCAATTTTGTGGGACTTTTACCCGACATTGAGATGAAATAACATCTCAAGCCCTGTCGCCCAATGAAACCAATAGGGTTTATTAGCATGGACGGTCCGCCTCGCACCGCGGTTCCTGGACAGGCTTAGATCCTCTAAGCGGTTTACCCGTACTAGTGTGCGGGCCGGAATCAGCTCTGCGTGGAAGCATCGTGCAGCCCATATATTTCTTCAAGCCCCTAAGGGCAGATAGATAGATAGATAGATAGATAGATAGATAGATAGATAGATAGATAGATAGATAGATAGATAGATAGATAGATAGATAGATAGATAGATAGATAGATAGATAGATAGATAGATAGATAGATAGATTGATAGATAGATAGATAAATGACAGGTATAGATAGATAGGTAGATAGATAGATAGATAGATAGATAGATAGATAGATAGATAGATAGATAGATAGATAGATAGATAGATAGATAGATAGATAGATAGATAGATAGACAGTCACATGAAAAATCAAACTCCAGGTATAGTAGTGCAAGGCAATCATCCGCGCTCTCAATGGTGAGGTAAAGAGTTGTATTATCAGTAAATAGACGGACCTGCGATGAAAATCGAGTTAAGGGAATGTCCCCGATCGGCAAAGCTGACCATCTATCTATCTTTCTATCTGTCATTTCATCTCAATGTCGAGTAAAAGTCCCCTAAAATTGGGAGCAGTGTCTCAAACACAACCTAAAAAGTGTTGAGAGGGTGTAAAACCTCAACTCATACAAACAAATCTAATTATTGACATCCATCAATCGAATGCCATGGGAGATAGAAATATAATCATACAACTTATTTTATATCTCAATAATTCTTTACATTTTTGATATCTATAAACTGAAATATAGATATCATTTATTATAAATATCTATAATTTGATTTTAGATATCTATATATGCAACAGAATAATGGATAGCAAAAAACAAATTTATAGATATCAAGAAATATATATTACATATCATTGGTTACATTTTATGATATCAAAATATACTGATATTTATAGCTATCAATAATGTTAATTATAGATATTTATAATTTTATTTATAGATATCTATTATTTGAATATATATCTATAATAAAATATTAGATATCTCGAAATTGTATTAAATAGTCAAACGGCACCCAATATAGATTGTGACTCAGAGATGCGCATTTTATTACACCTCTGAAAGCAGATTGTAAATAGTTTGACGAACTCATCCATTTTTTTTGCTACAGACCGCCCCTCTGAGGTAATGGCCAAGTATGATCGACTCAGTATAGATAGATAGATAGATAGATAGATAGATAGATAGATAGATAGATAGGTAGGTAGGTAGATAGATAGATAGATAGATAGATAGATAGATAGATAGATAGATAGATAGATAGATAGATAGATAGATAGATAGATAGATAGGTAGGTAGGTAGGCAGGCAGGCAGGCAGGCAGACAGACAGACAGACAGACAGACAGACAGATAGATAGATAGATAGATAGATAGATAGATAGATAGATAGATAGATAGATAGATAGATAGATAGGTAGGCAGGCAGGCAGGCAGACAGACAGACACAGACAGACAGACAGATAGATAGATAGATAGATAGATAGATAGATAGATAGATAGATAGATAGATAGATTTTGTTTGATTTGAGGTTTCACGTCCCCGTCAACACTGTAAAGGTCATTTTGGTGACGTTGCTTCCAATTTTGTGGGACTTTTACCCGACATTGAGATGAAATAACATCTCAAGCCCTGTCGCCCAATGAAACCAATGGGGTCTATTAGCATGGACGGTCCGCCTCGCACCGCAGTTCCTGGACAGGCTTAGATCCTCTAAGCGGTTTACCCGTACTAGTGTGCGGGCCGGAATCAGCTCTGCGTGGAAGCATTGTGCAGCCCATATATTTCTTCAAGCCCCTAAGGGCAGATAGATAGATAGATAGATAGATAGATAGATAGATAGATAGATAGATAGATAGATAGATAAATGACAGGTATATATAGATAGATAGATAGATAGATAGATAGATAGATAGATAGATAGATAGATAGATAGATAGATAGATAGATAGATGAAACATCAAACTCCAGGTATAGTAGTGCAAGGCAATCATCCGCGCTCTCAATGGTGAGGTAAAGAGTTGTATTATCAGTAAATAGACGGACCTGCGATGAAAATCGAGTTAAGGGAATGTCCCCGATCGGCAAAGCTGACCATCTATCTATCTATCTATCTATCTATCTATCTATCTATCTATCTATCTATCTATCTATCTATCTATCTATCTATATATATATCTATCTATCTATATATCTATCTATCTATCTATCTATCTATCCTGAGTCGGTCATATCTATCTATCTATCTATCTATCTATCTATCTATCTATCTATCTAACTATTGGGTCGGTCATATATGGCAATTACCTCAGTCGGGTTAAAATCAAAGAGCACACCGGATGAGTCCTTAAAACAATTTACAATCTAGTTAGCAAAGGTATACTAAAAGCCATACATCTGGGTCCCAATCTACACTGTATGGGCATCTACCGCAGACGAGGGAAGACTATTCCACTGAGGAAAAGTTCCGGAAACACAAGCTTTAGGGCATCACGATAGGCCAGGCACCTACGATATTGTGTGTTATTTACTTTCGCTTGGATGTCCTCACATTAGGTTTGACGCATTCAGGGAGGGGAACAGCGACCATATTGTTGACGATCTTATAGAACAAACAAAGACGTGCATCAGCAGGCCTTTGATCTAGGGATCTCAAACCACAAGCTTCAAGCATGTTCGAAACACTAGCGTTGGGATCGAAGTTACAGGTAGTCAAGCCTGCTGCCCGCAACTAAACTTTCTCAGTTTGCTAAATTTTGTCCCTGTGGTGTGGGTCCCAGAAAGCTGCAGCGTATACAAACTGCGGCAGAACCAAGGTGTTATTGGTCGCCGTCCTAGCTCAGACATCTTGGGTTTCACTTCTATTTTACACTCCTCTTGACAAATCCGAGGGTTTTGTTTGCAGAATTGACAAAGTTTCCAGCCCCCGCCCGTTGAAGCCCCCCAGTGGAAATCGTTTCCTTCCAAGGCGGTTCTTCTGTCGCGATTTATTTTTGTTATGGTTTGTCTTTAGGTGTTTGTGTCACGTGTGTTATTTTATTTTGGATAGCCCATTGGCCATTTTGTGAGAAAGTAACTGTCCTACTGGCTTTCGGTGTTGGTGTTTCCATTAGGTCTGTTGTTGCATGTTTGTGTTTCTTTCCCTTTGGTGTCTCTGATGGGAGCTATGGGTTGATTGTATCGATTCCTGATCATTGCCTCTACTTCTATTTTGCCTCTACTTCTATTTTGAAGAAATAAATGGGCTGCATGATGCTTTCACGCAGACCTGAAACCGACAGCACACGAGTACTGGTAAACCATTTAGAGAATCTAAGCCTGCCCTGGTAAATCGGTGCTAGTCGGCCCGTCCATGCTTATAAACCCTATTGGTTTCATTGGGTCGACAGGGCTTGAGATGTCATTTCATCTCAATGGCTGGTGAAAGCCCCACAAAATTGGAAGCAATGTCTCCAAAATGACCTTTACAGTGTTGATGGGGATGTTAAACCTCAATTGAAACAAACAAACAATGATTCCAGGACCTCACCATGAAGTTTATAAGTGGCTGTAATCGGTTTCCTGGATACCACTTGACATTTTGAGGGGTTGAACTCCATGTCCAAGTCGGTCTCCCACACAAACAGTTTGTCCAGATCCCTTTGAAGCATCGAATTGTCATTCCGTCCTCCAAGGTGGGATACAAAGCCGTATCATCTGCAAAGAGTCGCACTTGGGATGTAATGTTGTCAAGCAGGTCATTGATGTGTATCAGGAACAGAATCGGCCCCAGCACAGACCCCTGGGGGATCACGGAAGTGACAGGGACCGAGTCAGACTCCACACCCGCAACGACTTTCTGTGAGCGATCACCAAGGAAGGCACGAATCCAGTTCAATACATTTGAGCAAACTCCATCGTTATGCAGCTCTCAGATTAGTTTTTCATGGTTGATCTTATCGAATGCCTTTGATAAGGTCAGTCTGTTTTCCTTTTGCAGCACTCCTTGCAAGGTTCTCAAACAGCATGATGAGCTAAGTCTCACTCAACATTTTTTCTCGAAAGCCATGCTGATGATCGTACATGAGAAATAGAAGTGAACGCAATGATCATGAATCGATACAATTAACCCACAGCTCCCATCAGAGACACAAAGGGAAAGAAACACAAACATGAAACAATTAGACCCTAATGGAAACATGTTCGTCTTTGACTAGGTATTGCAGGAAAGAGAACAGATTTTTCCTGTCACATGAATCATTGTTGTCAGTAAAGCCTTACACCATCTTACTCATTTTCATGTTCACCTTTTTCTTGCTGTTTCCCGACAGCGCCTCCCAGTAGTAATTAGCAATTAGGCCCCGTCAAGCGATTTTGGTACTTATCGCCTATGCGAGCAGCGTAGGTTTAGGCGAGCCTGCGCATCCGCGCAGTCTCGCCAGAACCTTCGCTGCTCGCTCATACAAGCGGTGAATCAATAGGAACATTCAGACAGAAAGCCATATCCCTGGCCCCTCTGAATGGCTGGGTATGCGCAGTTAAAATTGGTCTTGACGGAATGCTCGAAGAGACAAATTCGCTTGGCGGGGCTCAATTGATTATTGGAAGTATCCAGTAGAAGAAGAAGGCCGAGAAGCCCTTCCAGATAGTCCTAATAGGAACGCTTAAGTTTACGTTTTATTTGCTGTCTGAATAGCTGTAAGTTTTTCTTCTTCACATAATAATAATATAGAGGGTAACACATTTAGCACTAGTACTAATCTTCCTTATGGCCCTCTTTTCCTGGATAGAAACCAGTACTAAGCAATGTGGATAAAGTCTCTTGCTCAAGGAAGCAACACTTGGCGCGTGCGGGGATCGAACCGGCTACCTCTCGATCTCAAATCCGATGCTTTACCACTGCACCACAGGGCTCCACCTGATGCCTTGTATGACCGTATTGAATCACCTGATGCCTTGTATGACCGTATTGACGCCTTGTAAGCGCTAGGGACTAATGTCCTATCCATCTATCTATCTATCTATCTATCTATCTATCTATCTATCTATCTATCTATCCTGAGTCGGTCATATCTTTCTATCTATCTATTTATCTATTGAGTCGGTCATATATGGCAATTACCTCAGTCGGGTTAAAATAAAAGAGTACACCGGATGAGTCCTTAAAACAATTTACAATCTAGTTAGCAGAGGTATACTAAAAGCCATACATCTGGGTCCCAATCTACACAATATGGGCATCTACCGCTGACGAGGGAAGACTATTCCACTGAGGAAAAGTTCTGGAAACACAAGCTTTATGACATCACGATAGGCCAGGCACCTACGATATTGTGTGTTATTTACTTTCGCTTGGATGTCCTCACACTAGGTATGACGCATTCAGGGAGGGGAACAGCGACCATATTGTTGACGATCTTATAGAACAAACAAAGACGTTTATCAGCAGGCCTTTGTTCTAGGGATCTCAAACCACAGGCTTCAAGCATTTCGAAACACTAGCGTTGGGATCGAAGTTACAGGTAGTCAAGCCTGCTGCCCGCCGCTAAACTTTCTCAGTTTGCTAAATTTTGTCCCTGTGATGTGGGTCCCAGAAAAGCTGCAGCGTATACAAACTACGGCAGAACCAAGGTGTTATTGGTCGCCGTCCTAGCTCAGGCATCTTGGGTTTCACTTCTATTTTACATTCCTCTTGACAAATCCGAGGGTTTTGTTTGCAGAATTGACAAAGTTTCCAGCCCCAACCCGTTTAAGCCCCCCAGTGGAATTCGTTTCCGCTGACCCTTCCAAGGCGGTTCTTCTGTCGCGATTTATTTTTGTTATGGATTGTCTTTAAGTGTTTGTGTCACTTTTGTTATTTAATTTTGGATAGCCCATTGGCCATTTTGTGAGAAAGTAACTGTCCTTTTGACTTTCCGCTGTTGGTGTTCCCATTAGGTCTGTTGTTGCATGTTTGTGTTTCTTTCCCTTTGGTGTCTCTGATGGGAGCTATGGGTTGATTGTATCGATTCCTGATCATTGCCTCTACTTCAATTTTGCCTCTACTTCAATTTTGAAGAAATAAATGGGCTGCATGATGCTTTCACGCAGAGCTGAAACCGACCGCACACGAGTACTGGTAAACCATTTAGAGAATCTAAGCCTGCCCTGGTAAATCGTTGCTAGTCGACCCGTCCATGCTTATAAACCCTATTGGTTTCATTGGGTCGACAGGGCTTGAGATGTCATTTCATCTCAATGGCTGGTGAAAGCCCCACAAAATTGGAAGCAATGTCTCGAAAATGACATTTACAGTGTTGATGGGGACGTTAAACCTCAATTGAAACAAACAAACAATGATTCCAGGACCTCACCATGAAGTTTATAAGTGGCTGTAATCGGTTTCCTGGATACCACTTGACATTTTGAGGGGTTGAACTCCATGTCCCAGTCCGTCTCCCACACAGACAGTTTGTCCAGATCCCTTTGAAGCATCGAATTGTCATTCCGTCCTCCAAGGTGGGATACAAAGCCGTATCATCTGCAAAGAGTCGCACTTGGGATGTAATGTTGTCAAGCAGGTCATTGATGTGTATCAGGAACAGAATCGGCCCCAGACCCCTGGGGGATCTCGGAAGTGACAGGGACCGAGTCAGACTCCACACCCGCAACGACTTTCTGTGAGCGATCACCAAGGAAGGCACGAATCCAGTTCAATACATTTGAGCAAACTCCACCGTTATGCAGCTCTCAGATTAGTTTTTCATGGTTGATCTTATCGAATGCCTTTGATAAGGTCAGTCTGTTTTCCTTTTGCAGCACTCCTTGCAAGGTACTCAAACAGCATGATGAGCTAAGTCTCACTCAACATTTTTTCTCGAAAGCCATGCTGATGATCGTACATGAGAAATAGAAGTGAACGCAATGATCATGAATCGATACAATTAACCCACAGCTCCCATCAGAGACACAAAGGGAAAGAAACACAAACATGAAACAATTAGACCATAATGGAAACATGTTCGTCTTTTACTAGATCTTGCAGGAAAGAGAACAGATATTTTCCTGTCACATGAATCATTGTTGTCAGTAAAGCCTTACACCATTTTACTCATTTTCATGTTCACCTTTTTCTTGCTGTTTCCCGACAGCGCCTCCCAGTAGTAATTAGCAATTGGGTCCCGTCAAGCGATTTTGGTACTTATCGCCTATGCGAGCAGCGAAGGTTCAGGCGAGCCTGCGCATCCGCGCAGTCTCGCCAGAACCTTCGCTGCTCGCTCATACAAGTGGTGAATCAAGAGGAACATTCAGACAGAAAGCCATATCCCTGGCCCTCTGAATGGCTGGGCATGCGCAGTTAAAATTGGTCTTGACGGAATGCTCGAAGACACAAATTCGCTTGGCGGGGCTCAATTGATTATTGGAAGTATCCAGTAGAAGAAGAAGGCCGAGAAGCCCTTCCAGATAGTCCTAATAGGAACGCTTAATTTTACCTTTTATTTGAGCCCCGCCAAGCGAATTTGGGTCTTCGAGCATTCCGTCATGACAAATTTTAACTGCGCATGCCCAGCCATTCAGAGGGACCAGGGCTATGGCTTTCTGACTGTTTCCACTTGATTCACTGCTTGTATGAGCGAGCAGCGACGGTTCTGGAGAGACTGCGCGGATGCGCAGGCTCGCCTGAACCTTCGCTGCTCGCATAGGCGATAAGTACCAAAATCGCTTGACGGGGCCCATTTGCTGTCTGAATAGCTGGAAGTTTTTCTTCTTCACATAATAATAATAATATAGAGGGTAACACATTTAGCACTAGTACTAATCTTCCTTATGGCCCTCTTTTCCTGGATAGAAACCAGTACTAAGCAATGTGGATAAAGTCTCTTGCTCAAGGAAACAACACTTGGCGCGTGTGGGGATCGAACCGGCTACCTCTCGATCTCAAATCCGATGCTTTACAACTGCACCACAGCGCTCCACCTGATGCCTTGTATGACCGTATTGAATCACCTGATGCCTTGTATGACCGTATTGACGCCTTGTAAGCGCTAGGGACTAATGTCCTATCTATCTATCTATCTTCATAAACTCAGTCGGTCATACTTGGCCATTACTCAGTTAGGTGGTGTGCTAAATTTAGAATTTAGCCAAAAAAGAAGAGGAAATCATTGAATGAGTTCTTCAAACTATTTACAATCTGCTTTCAGAGGTGTTCCTATACCACAGGTCTTGGTGTGTGAATGCCACCACCAGTAACAATTCTAATTCTGATTGATTCAGGCAGCTCTGCCTAGTTAATCTTTTCTGCGACTACTCTCGGTATTTCCAATACCGCGTCAGTGCATATGCTATAAATAGACGTAAAGGCTTTTGTAAGCTACCAATCGTTACGTTGTAGCCATCAAGCGAAGACATTTACGACAAGAAGGTGAAGGTATGACAGAGTCATGAACAACCAGCTGTCATAATTTCTGGACAGTATTTTTCATCCGTATTTGGGAGCATTTCGTAAAGGCTTCCGATGCCAGTTTTCCCTGTTGTGCCTTCTCGAGGATTGGGGAAGGTCTTAGACTACATTCAACCTGCTGCGGCAATCCAATGCCTTTGACTGCCTCCCCCATGATCTCCTGATCGAAAAATTACACGCTTATCGGTTGGCTTCAGCTCAGACGCAGTCGCCCTCCTGATAAGTTACCTCAGGAATAGGTTTCAGCAGGTGAGACCGGGATCTCATACTAGTACCTAGGAGAAAATCGTGAAGGACGTGCCTAAAAGATCAATCCTAGGGCCACAAGTTTTAATGTTTTTATTAACGATATTTTTATGCCCCCGGAATCCAAGAGATTCGGGGGCATATAGTTTTTGGTCTCTATCTGTCTGTTTGTCCGTTTGTTTGTTTTTCTGTTTGTCCGTTTGGATGTTTGTCCGTTTGTCTGTCTATAAAAACCTTAACATTGGGCATAACTTTTGAGTGGTAATAGTAGAGCTTTCATATTTCACATGTGTATACCTTATCACAAAACCTTTCCAGTGGTACCATAATTTTTGATCTCGTGACCTTGACCCTTGACCTACTTTTTTCAAATGTTTTAGAAATTTTAACATTGGCCATAATTTTCGATTGGTAACAGATAGAGCTTTCATATTTCACATGTGTATTCCTTGTCACATGGCCTTTCTAGTGGTAACATAATTTTTTACCTTTTGACCTTGACCTTGACGTTTAACCTACTTTTTAAAAACTTTAACATTAGCCATAAATTTCGATTGGTAAGTGGTAGGGCTTTCATGATTCACATGTGCACTCCTTGTCACAAGACCTTTCTAGTGGTACCATAATTTTGACCTCATGACCTTGACGTTTGATCTACTTTTTAAAAACTTTAACATAGTCTATAACTTTTGATTGGTAAGTGATAGGACTTTCGTATTTCACATATGCATTCTTTTTCACAAGACCTTTCCAGTGGTACCATAATTTTTGACCTCGTGACCTTGACGTTTGACCTCCTTTTTAAAAACTTTGACATTGGCCATAACTTTCGATTGGTAAGTGTTAGGGCTTTCATATTTCACATGTGCATTCTGTGTCACAAGACCTTTCAAACGATCCCATAATTTTTGACACTGTGACCTTGACCTACTTTTTAAGACTCGAACATTGGCTATACCTTTCGATTGCTTAGTGATACTGCTTTCATATTTAACATGCGCTCTCCGGAGGCATCAGTGTTTAACAAACACATCTTGTTTGTTTTTTTTTTGTTGTTGTTTTTTTTTTTTTTTTTTGTTTTTTTTTTTTTTAAGAATTTTATGAAAGCCAATCCTTCCAAATTCCAAACAATCTGTGTAGGAAAGACTGCACAGGAAAATATTACTTGTTTAAAGATAGATAAAGCGGAAATAAAATGTGAAGACAATGTAAAATATGTTCTATAAAAGGGTTATCCTTTGGAAGCAAGGAATGCACCACAGAACTGGAAAATATGAAGTGTGCATGTTTTCTGGGCCAGACTAGTTAGTTTCGGCCAATTAGGCCTCATCAGTGGCCCTCAAGTATTTTCAAAATTCCACAATGGAATCAATGATCCCAAAGGACAAGAAAATATAAACTACACTATGATGTAGGGCAGGGAGACGTTTGACCGCCGCCACACATTCCCAGACACCAGCTGTAGTGAAGTTAAATATGTTCTTTAAAAGGGTTATCCTTTGGAAGCAAGGAATGCACCACAGAACTGGAAAATATGAAATGTGCATGTAAATATCTATTTTATGTTGAGTTTTGATGAACATATGTCTGATATATGTAAAAAAAGCGTCAAAACAACTGACAGTTTTAAAACGTATTGGAAGGTTTTTAACGAAGCCCGGTAAAATGACTATCTACAACTCTTTTATCATCTCTATAGATTGGCTGCATGATGCTTCCACGCAGAGCTGAAACCTTCCCCACACGAGTACTGGGAAACCGCTAAGAGGATCTAAGCCTCCCCAGGCAATGCGGTGCGAGTCGGTCCGTTCATGCTTATGAACCCTATTGGTTTCATTGAGCGGCAGGGCTTGAGATGTCATTTCATCTCAGTGTCGGGTAAGAGTCCCGCAAAATTGGAAGCAACGTCTCGGAAATGATCTTTACAGTGTTGACGGGGACGTTAAACTGCTTATCAAACAAACAAACAAAATCTCTAATTTTAATTACTGTCCGCTAGCCTGGCATTTAAAGACATTTAGTGCAGTGATATGCCCCTCTTTCTAAGATGCTCATATGTTAGTATATGTTCTAATTATTGTGATATATGTTTCGTAATTAGCTCACCTGGTTCAGGCCAGCTTATGCCATGGCATATAGTCCGTCGTCCGTCAGTCGATAACTTTTCACATTTTCGACATCTCCTCTCGAACAGAAAGTCAGATTAAGCTAGTAGCTGGTGGGAAGCATCCTGGTGACATGGAGACTCAGTTTTGCTAAAATGGTCCTGTTCGGATTACCAAGATGGCCGCCCAAACCAAAGGTCGAATTGAGCTGAAACTTGATGGGAGGCATCGGGATGACATGGAGATTCAGATTTGCTGAAGTCGTTCCATTCGGATATCCAAGATGGTCGCCATGGTGGCCATCTTGAAATTCTTCAAATGGCATCTCCTTCCAAACCAAAGGTCGAATTGTGATTAAACTTGATGGGGGGCATCCGGATGATATTGAGATTCAAATTTGCTAAAAACGTTTCATTCCGATATCCAAGATGGCCGACGGCGGCTATCTTAAAATTCTTCAAATGATACCTCGTCCAGAAACAAAAGTCGAATTAAGCTGAAACTTAATGGGAGGCATTGGGGTGTCGTGGAGATTCAGATTGCTCAAATCGTTCCGTTCCAATATCAAGGTTGCCGCCGTGGCAGAATTTTGATGGGAGAGAGGCATCGGGATGACATGGAGATTCAGATTTGCTAAAAATGTTCATTTCAACATCCAAGATGACGGCCATCTTAAATTGCTTCAAACGGCATCTCCTCCCGAACAAAAGGTCGAATCGAGCTGAAACTTGATGGGGGTGATCAGGGTGACATAAAGATTCGGATTTGCTCAAATCGCTATGTTCGGATATCATAGATGGCCGCCATGGCAGCAATCTTGAAATTCTACAAATGACATCTCATAAACCAAAGCTCGAATTGAGCTGAAATCTGATGGGAGGCATCGGGGTGACATGGAGAGTCATATTTGCATAAACCGTTCCATTAGTATATCCAAGATGGTCGCCATGGCGGCCATCTTGAAATTATTTAAAAAAAAAAACATCTCCACCAGAACCAAAGGTCGAATTGAGCTGAAACTTGGCGGGAGACATCGGGGTGACATGGAGATTCAGATTTGCTCAAATCATTCCGTTTCAATATCCAAGATGGTCGCCGTGGTGTGATACTGCGTCGGTCACATTTGACTATTACCGCAGATGTACATTACATACACTCCAGGTTTGCAGGAGGAAAGCCTACACAGTAATCATGTAATCTCCTCCTAAACAAAAGGTCAACATTACATACACTCCAGGTTTGCAGGAGGAAAGCCTACACAGTAATCATGTAATCTCCTCCTGAACAGAAAGGTCAAATTGACCTGGCTCTTAATGGGAGGCATCGGGGTGATATGAAGTTTCAGATTTGCTAAAATCGTTACGTTCTGGTATCCAAGATGGCCGCCATGGCAGCCATCTTGAAAATATTCAAACGTCATCTCCTCCTCAAGGCAGTGTGATCTGTTAGACAAAATAGCCACCAAGGCGTAATGTTATATATGATCAGCCATCAGAATCAGAATTGTTACTGGTGACACGTCAAATGACATTCATACACCAGGACCTGTGATGGGAAGTTAGTTCCTAGCTCTCACCAAAGAGGTAAACTTAGCTACACAATCCTCAGCATCTTCAGCCGTTGAAATAGTCGTATCGGGAAGAGCATTCAATCTCTAATGGTACGAGGGAAGAATGATTCCTTATAGATGTCAGTTCTTGCAGCAAGTCCCATCCAGGTGAGTGATTCTGGCCCACTTGGGCCTCTAGTTTACTTGTTGCTTTACATAGGTTTGTCGAAGTAAAAGCCCTACAGGCCGGGCTTATGTTATATTGTTACCATTAATCGACAAAAAAAATAAAAATTCTATCTATGTCTATGTCTACATTCTATGTCTGTGTCAAAGGGAACCAACATAACTGTCGGTGTGTTCTAGGTCCGACTAATTCCGAGGGGTCACTACTGTACAGAAGCTTTCGAGTCCGGTGTTTATCACAGCTTTAAATTCTTTACCAGACCGTCACCTATCATTTACTGGTTACCGTTTGCTGCTAGTAGGCCTGTCATTCTGAAAAAAATACCAAAACATGAATTCTCTAGAAGGGAGTGAAAACACGTGTGATGAGGGCGATATGAAAGAAGAGGACTGTTCTTGTTTCACATTGGTTTCATTTGATCCAGATGACGAGTTAATATCTGATGTTCTGGAGAAAACTGACTCTGAGAAGCCCGTCAGAGAGACAGTGCTTTCACGAACACCTGCCGAGGCCCAAAGGAGTAGCACAGGGTCATTATCCTTACTTTTCTTTCATATATCAATCTGTTTCCCTGAATGTTAGATGGTCAGGTATATCTAGCCACGTCTTGGCCATGCTGCGAGCCAAAAATATTAAGCCAGAGATTACTTTTTTGGCAGTGGCTAGCCTACAAGCCTGCCCCTCCGGTACCAGACAACTAGCCAACTGGTCTGCTTGTCGGATAGTTAGTGTTTCCCCCAGCCCTTTTTAGCATGGCGCGGCACCATGCCCCTTTTCTCTAGGACACGCCCTTTTTCCAGGGCCATGCCCTTTTTCAGATAGAGTAAAGGAAGTGGCTAGATGACCAGACCCGGTCTTTTAGTCTCTGAGTCTAGAACGCCGGACCCGGCATTCTAGACTGAGACTAAAAGACCGGGTCCGGTATTCTAGACAAGTCCATTACGGAAGGCTAGAATGCCGGGAATATAATATTTGGCAGTTGTAATCGACCGAAAACAAATACATATGAAGAACCGGACAAACCTTTTCCACCATTTTGGAAGGGGGAGAATACTTTCGTTTTATGTATTGACCTTATTTGCATTATTTGCTGGTTCCTAGTCTGAGAATTATCAGTGTTGGGAAAACAGGTAACCAGACCCCCTGACCTTTCAAGGTCAGGGGGGGTCTGGTTACCTGTTTTTCCAATATTGGCAATGTGCAAGCTGGGAGCCAGCAAATATGTTGAATATCGGCAACTGCAATTGTCTAGATGTAATGGCCAGATATAACGACTATTAATGCGGGACTTATGACTTATGTATTGGTTTTTATTATTGTAATAATAAATATTATTATTATTTATATATGGTGGAAATTGAACGTGATAAATCAGTGTTTGTCGCGGTTGTAAAATATATTACGATGTGTTGCAAACAACCATTAACCTGATTGAGTGGTCAAACGACCTCAAAGAATTCATAACGCTTTAAGATCCTATTGTTTTACTGTACCGAGTGTACAAACAATTAGTAATTTGATTGAGACCGCAAAGACATCTAAAAACACAATCAACAGTAATCTATCGTAGCTTCAAAATGGCGGATAATTCATGACAGGTAAATGTTCCTTTCTAATTTAGTTTAGGCTACCTTGTGGATTATAGTTATCAAATATTCTATTGCCGGCATTCTAGCCTGGCAATGGGGGGGATGGCTAGACGACCGGACCCGGTCTTCTAGCCGCTAGGTCTAGAAGACCGGATCCGGTCGTCTAGCCACTTCCTAGAGTAAATATTGCCCTACATTTTGGTACAAAAATTGACCAAAAAATAACAAAGTTATGCCTGTCTGAATTAGGACTATTTTAGATACTCTTTAGCAATAAATTGTTGCCTATCTGAGTCTGCATTTTGGTTGACTGATAATCCCCTTGTTTATTGTACTTCATTAACTCAGTTTTAGAAGTCATAACTGGGGTCTCCCTATTTGGTGACAAGAAGTGACAAGAGGTGACAAGAAGTGACAAGAGGTGACAAGAAGTGACAAAAGCTATTTTATGGTGACAAGAAACTTTCTAACACAAAATTAAACTATATTATTGCTTAAAATGATAAATTTAATCTTATTCTTGAAATAGAAATTAATTTTGGCCAAATTTAAAGACGTTTGGAAGAAAAAGCAACATGCTTTATTCAAACGTTTAACCGTATTTACCGACAAGAAAGTTCTCTTTTTATACAAAGTCACTTCATTTTATAAGCAAAAAAGTGAATTTTACGTTGGTAACTGTGACTTTCCTTCATGTTTTTTCTCTGCTCATAAACATAGACTGTGGGTACTCATTATAACCGAAGAAGGGGGTTAACTGCATTTACCGACAAGAGATTTCTCAAATAAACTCAGGCGCAAAAACAATGTCGTCGCATTTTATAAATATAAAAGTGGATTTAACCAGGATTCATGTGGTTTTCCTACATTTGGAAGCCCATTTTATATAGAGAAAACTGGGCTTACCCATTATGATTATTGTTACTTTGAATTTGTAACGTCCCCGTCAACATTATTTAGGTCATTTTGGAGACGTTGCTTCCAATTCTGTGGGACTTTTAACCGACATTGAGATGAAATGACATCTCAAGCCCTGCCGCCCAATGAAACTAGAAGGCTTATATGCAACGGACGATCTGACTCTCACCGCTTTTTACCAGCACCCGTCTGTGGTTAGATTCAGCTCTGCGTGGAAGCATCATGCAGCCAAATCAATTTCTCCAAGCCCCGATGGGCGGGGGCGAGCCCATTATGATAAGTCACACGTGCATTCAAGAAGGGCAGTTGTCAGTTTCTGGCAAAAGAATTGCACTGTACTGGTTAACCGCTTACGTATAATCCTGTCCAGGAAAAGTATGGATAAATGAACTGACAGGCTCAAAAATGGCCTATATAGTGTTGACTGGGCCGTTAAACGGCAATACAAACAAACAAGAAGTTGGGATAGAAGTCTTCCTTCCTTCCTTATTCGTGCGTGCGCCACTCATTAAGATAATTGCCGTCACTCAGTATTGAGTTACCTCGGTTGATTAATCACAAGCTCGTGTAATTAGTATTTTGTTCGACACATGTAATATTTTGACTCCGCTTGTAGTATTTTTTTAAGTTAAATCTTATTCTCAAGATTATATTCTGTCTATTTAAAATATTCATAGCTTTGACATGAGAATAAATAAATAAATAAAAAAATAAATAAAACAGTATTTTTTAATTTGTTTCAAATTATATCTTATTCTAATGATTATATTCTGTCTATTTAACTATTTAACACGCACGCACGTTCTCTCTCTCTCTCTCTCATTTTCTAGAAATTTTATATGACAGAGAAATAGAGTAGATTATCACATACATGTATTTTGACTTTATTTCCGACAAGAGGCACTGAAGCGTCATCGAGCAAGTGTGCCAAGAAAAGACTTGGATCAGCCTGCGCATATGCGCAGTCCGGTATGTTTTCTCCACTGAGGATATAATTTTATGTGACGGAGAAATATAGTAGATCGTTTCATACATGTAAAATTTTCTTGTCACCAAATTAACTTGACTTTATTCCCGACCCCGAAAAATCTGAAGAGGTACTGATGAGTCATCGAGCATGTGTGCTTACAAAAGATTTGGATCAGCCTGCGCATATGCGCAGTCCGGTATGCTTTCTCTGCTGAGGGTATAATTTTATGTGACTGAGAAATATAGCAGATCATCTCATACATGTAAAATTTTCTTGTCACCAAATTAACTTGACTTTATTCCCGACCAAAAAAAAAATGTTTAATATATCATATTTTACTTTTAGAAAGGGTCGCAAACGCATTTTAACACTTCTTGTCACCATAAAAAAGCTCTTGTCACTTCTTGTCACCTCTTGTCACTTCTTGTCACCAAATAGGGAGACCGCATAAGTGAGTGACACCAATTAAACAATTGAAGTGTGAAAGTGTGCCTGACCTGTATCATGTCATTGTTTGTGTGTATTAGATAATGGGAGCTGTAACCAAAAGATGTACCTAACTTATCTTGTTTGTAACAGTGATCAGCTTGCTTACAAAACTTAAACTTCTTGTCACCAATAGTGAATGTGACATATTTGTTCACTCAGCATAATAAAACTGGCAGGATAATTTAGCATTGACTACAAAAGGTAAGAGAAGGATCTTTTATTTCAAAGTTGAGAGATGTGCCCTTTTAGCAAGGTTGTGCATGTGAATATGCCCCTTTTACGTGTTTTTAAAGTGCCCTTTTTATCTATTTTTGCGCGTGGAAAGTGCCCTTTTTCCTGACCAGCACCATGCCCTTTTTGGGTGCTGGGGGAAACACTAATAGTGCTAGCTAACACAGCTCACGGAAATGCAGGATTCTGCGTATTTGATGCCAACTTTTTGTCGCTGTATGCATAAATTCATTATCGGCGATTCTTATGTACGCATGTTTTTTATTGCGACACACGTCCAAAATTACAGTAGCGGTAAATTAAAAAGCTCATTTAGGCCGCTTATGCAGTGCCAGTAAAAGATTAAATGCAGCCCCGCTTTTTGTGTTTTGAAAGCGCACATGCCACAAATTGGTAGATGGTCCTATATTGACAGGTATTTTTGCACCAGCCAGTGGGAGAGACGATATTGGAAAGTGGTCGGTTTGGGGCACTGGTTAAAAATGGGTGCATACAATTACCGGAAAGCACATATAAATACCAAAAAGCACTCGGGTACTTGGGGGTATTTTGCGCAGGAACATGTTAAAATGAAATTTAGGCCTATGTATTAGATCTATATTGATAATTTTATCTGAGAAACTTAAATATTTATCCCCAATCCCCTAGGGTAATCGTTATTGTCAGAATGTATTATATCTACATTGATAATTTTATCTGTGAAACTTAAATATTTATCCCCAATCCCCAAGGGTATTGTCAGAATGACATGCAATTATTAAGAATTACATGCTGCTATCTTTATCTATCTTCATATACTGCAGCAACCTTAAACGAGAGTATTATGTGCAGTTTAAAGAACTTGAACCAGACCATTCGGAATACATTGGTTAAATAATGTCGTCTTGACGTTATTTCAACATAGGGCGTCTATTCGGAGGTCACCACCAAGGTTTACCAGGGTTTCTATTGCTAGAGCGGAGGTAGTGTCTCTGGCTAAATACGGTGTATAACAAAACATGCGTCGCCTCGGGAAATGTCGTGTTAATGGCTTTTTCCAAGGCAGCCTCATCATCAGTGCCAAATTACAAGTTTCGACAAGTTTGTGTTGATAAGTTTATTTTTGAGATGATGAAAAAATGCGCAATATGCCTCGGAGTCACCATTGTCATGAAGAAATATGGAACCAAGAAAAATGGGGAAAGCTTGCTTGTCATTGCTTCTGGGTCAAATGACTGACAGCTGTTTGTAACGCTTCACAGTGACACGTACGTCACACAAGTTAAAAGTCTTGTTGACTCCAAGTACAGTCTGTCCGGAGCAGCATATGTATTTTTTTTATTTATTTTCTACATCAGTCAGCTTTTTGTCATTGTGCAAGATTATAAGAGGGGTTTTGCCATCAGTCATGACTAATGCTCTTACGTACATTATGTAGGGATGATTGTTTGTTACCATATTTTCAAGTTGCTGAATGGTCAGCTACATTTTTTGTATTACCTATAGCAGATTCCTTATTTTTTTTTCACGAGTTTTCTTGACCCTATTACCATTGCAATAAAAAAAAATGCAAGTTAGAAGTCCAGAGAGCAACAATAATTGTTCCAGATATGTTATATATTGCATTTCAATACAATTTTCAAATGTTTTCCAGTATATATAAGTTTGGTATTTATATCATTAGATGTGTTTTCTGGTATTTTGCTTGCTTTCCGGTATTTTGGTGCTTTCCGGTAATTATATGCACCGGTTAAAAATGATTGTACCTTTTTAATCTCGCTGTGCTAATCCTCATGTTATTATGGATTACAATTAATTAGTTTATTGACTGATGTAAGCTCACATAATCAAAGGATTAACGTTAGTTGGTAAAATATCACATTTAGTTAAACCAGGGTTACGGCAAAGACAACTTAATTGATGATTTCAAATGTCTGACATGTATTTGCGACTACACTATCATACTTTTTATTGCTCGGTGCTTCGATGTGTGCTAGTGACAAAAAAGTGAAAAATGTCTGTAATTCACCAAAATACGATCGTTTTTAACAATTACAGGAAGTCAGACATAGGATGCTTCCCCAACGTATTTGTTTACACCAATTAAAAGTTATGAGCTAGTATCATGTACATGTAGGTCAGAATTTGAAATCACAAATATCGCTGAATAGAACGTTGCTTTTCTGATTTGGTTTACATTATATCTGCTGTCATCCTAATACAACATGATTTTTAGGTCGGCTGTTTTCAGAGAAAACGACGAGGTCGTCTGCGTCGTCGTGCAAAAACTTGGACATTTTGTAGTATCTCTGTCATTACTGAACATATTTACTTGAAACTCTGACTGGTTGTTCATTATGAAAAGGGGAACTCATACCAATAGGTGAGGTAACCCTCAAAGTTATGCCCCTTTTTCGACTTAGAATTTTTATTTTCTAAAAGAAACTGCAGCTGAGCATTGGCACCCACATGCAGTGTTCTTGTTATGATGTGGCATTGTTTCATCACGAAAACACGCCTATAGAATTTTGACCCCCTTGAACCCCGCTTTTATATAGAAAAAGTGGGGTTTAAGGGGGTAAACCTTATTATACTTATTTCTGCTCCAAAATATAGATTGTGGGTACTCGTTAGAGTAACGAGTACCCACAATCTATATTTTGAACATAGGAGGCGGTTCTAACGAGTACCGGTACCCACAATCTATACTTTGAACAGAAATAAGAAACATATCAATTTTTCATCTTAAAATTTTTTTATTTTTTTTTTTTGCCGATAAAGCTCACAATGTATTTGTACAGGCATGCTTTCGTAATGTGACATGAAGTGTGATAATAAATCGGAGCAACTGCATGTTTTTTTTGTGGGGTGGGGGGCGGGGGCGTGGGTGAGTGGGTTTTAATGGGGTGTAGATTATTTTCCTGATATTTCTACAAAACACCAGATTTTGGGTGCTTCATAGACACATCAGTGAAATAGTTCTAATACCCACAATCTACACGTTTGGAACGAAGTTTATCAGAAAAAGAGAGTTTGGGAGCCATAAAAGTATACAGTTATTCATATGGATGTGATGTGTGATAATAAGAAATTTTTGCCTATGTACTACATGTATGCACGATCAAGATCCGAACTCCAACTTTTTATCTATGAATCCAACTTTTTACAAGGAAGGATTCCTGGAATCCTGTTTTCAAAATCCTAGTGTCAGAGAGCTCTGAGCCAACCCACATAGGAATGGCTAGCCATCCCGTAGTAAATATTGGTATCCAGTTTATTATGTCATAAAAGTATTATTAATTTACACTTTTTCAGTTCAAATGGTTTTTCTTTCTTTCTACTGATACTGCCATCTGTCACATTTGGCCATTACTCGCAGGTGTACATTACATACACTCCAGGTTTTGCAAGATGAAAGCCTACACAGTAATCATGTAATTATGGTAGGGTCATACCTGTGATAATTTTATGATGACCATGATGGATATTTGCTTCTCAGATGAGGGAGATAGGGGTCTCAATGAGGGAGACGTTTTGACATGTTTAAGTATTTTTTCTTATCGTTTTTTTTTTGTGGTTTAGAGGAACTACTTAATTAAAATGATAGGAACATATTTTGTCAAGTTTAATTTCAAAATAGCAAGTTTTAGGTTAATTACAAACAATGCTGTAACCACAAGTCCATTGATGTGATTTCAAGTACCCATTCATGTTGTGGGTATTTGTCTGAATCACCTGATTGATGCAAGTACCCGCAGCATGCTTTAGTGTAGAAAAACTTGGTTAGAAAAATTATCCTTAAATGTTTCCGGTCCTCCTCCTTATCCAGAGCTGGGTTTCACTGCTACTGAACAGACCCATCACGAAAACACGCCTATATAATTTTGACCCCCTCGAACCCCACTTTTATATAGTGAAACTGGGGTTTTCCTCTGGCTTTCTTTGCTGGATCATTACAGGGTCACTGATGAGGCTTTATTAGCCGAAACTACGTAGTATGACCCATCTTCTTTCTTATGAATGTTTTCATTGCTCTTAAAGGAACTCATTTTTGATTTTTATTTGCCTTCACTGCAGCTGGTGTTGTGCCGTGTGGCGGCGGTAAAACTTCTCCCCGTACATCAACCATAGTGCAGTTTATATTTTACTTTTGGTCCTTTGAGATCAGCGTGAATATTCTGAGAAATCAGAAATAAATAATTGGTTTAGACTCATATTCTAGACAGGTTTTTAATTATTTGGACCCCATTTTGATTTATATCAGTCTGTATCGACTGCCTATTCGAAATTCGCAAAATTGCAGTATGTTTCCTCTGGCTTTCTTTGCCAGATCATTACAGGGTCACTGATGAGGCTTTATTAGCCGAAACTACGTAGTATGACCCATCTTCTTTCTTATGAATGTTTTCATTGCTCTTAAAGGAACTCATTTTTGATTTTTATTTACAGGGGTAAACCTTATTTTTCTTATTTCTATTCTGTATTTTAGAGCAGAAATTAGAAAAATATCCCAATTTTGCATCTTAAATTTTTCATTTTCGGCGATAAAGGTTACACTGTGTTGGTATAGGCATGTTTTCGTAATGCAAAGCACAAAGTTCTCTTCAGTGATAAGCATTACCTCTGGCACTATTTACCCTCCTTCATATAGTTCAGAGCTCTCACTAGGATTTTGAAAACAGGATTCCAGGAATCCTTCATTGCAAAAAGTTGGATCCGCATATAAAAAGTTGGAGCTCTGATCTTGATCGCGCATAGGTCAAAATTTTCTTATTGTCAGACAACACATCTATTCATAACACACACACGAATTTTAGTGCTTAATTGCTGAAAAAAATCGAGTTCGAGTGTACATGTATAACTCACGCTGGTTATGGGCCAATTGTCACGGCAGGTAGAAGTTGGTTAGCACAATCTACATGTGCAGAAATTAAATGATTATCTTTCTTGAAAAATTGTCGGTCCTGAAAAGGACCATTGAAATCACTTTTGTCGTGATAATTAGCCATGTAATTAGCTGTGCCGCTCGCTAACAATGTCCAGTGGGGTGAATCTGTCAAACTCATCATCACTATCATCACTGGACAGCCACATTCTTCCATACTCTTCATCTGTGTATGGCTGGGGTATTTCTCTGTATCTTGAATTCTCCTCACTGAAATCAACCTCGTCATCATCATCATTTATATGACAGACTGTTGTCGATTATAGAGTGCATAAAGAGTAATGATATGTCAAGGTAACAGGGCGCCAAGAGCACATAGGGGCTACCCCAGTTCGCAGACTGGGATTAGTTGTTGGTACTGCTCTTTATCCTAGGCTGCCAATGTGCTGACTCCTGTCAATTTGACAGTTATCAGCCAGCCAGTTGGGAGTGAGGTGACTTCTTTTGCGGAGGATGTGAAAAGCAGGTCAATCCCCCTTCTCACATCCCTCGCTCAAGATGCCAAGTAGGCAAAAATCCCATCCAACATAATGATCACAATTTTACTGGGAGATTTATATATATACAACTATTGAGTAGTGTGACACATCTCATAATTCTCACCTTCTCACCTGTCATGCTCAAGATTGAGTCATTCCCAACTCTGTGCAAACCACCCGTGGCGTTGATTACCAAGACATCTTGACAGCTAACAGCACCAGGGCAACTAAAATACATGTACAACTGGGGTCAGCCAATTTTTTGCCGATCTTGGTCACACTATATTTAAGCAGTTTTTGGCTTCATTCACAGTGCAGCAGATATGTGGAGTGAAAACGTGTCTTTAATTACAAGGAGTAATAGTTTGAATGTCATAAAATTATTTTTCTGTCCACCTACATTGGAAACTGACCGGCCACGGTAGCTCAGTCGGATACGTGTCTGACTGGTGATCAGGAGGATGCGGGTTCGATACCTGACGGGGTGGGCAACATTCTTCCGTGGAGATTGATCATGAAATCTTGTCTACAGTCATTCTCTCCCTTCCGCTGATTCAAGAAGGGCAGTTCTCAGTTTCTGGTGAAAGAATGTGCACTGTACTGGTTAAACGCTTACGTATAAGCCTGCCCAGGAAAAGTGTGGATACTAGATAGGTACATGTAACTTAACCAGCTCAAAAGTGACCTAAAATAGTGTTGACTGGGTCGTAAAACTCCAATACAAACAAAACATTGCAAACTCATAGCATAAATCTGAGATTTCCATTTTCCAGACTTCTGTAGAGAGCCAGCCATTGTCACACACTTGGCGGTCTTGTTTACATAAAGTGCCATATTGACATGCAAAAATTAAAGCGACCTAAGAATTGCGCAAAAATAAAGGGATGTAACTACATGTACATGTATGTAAAACTATGTTTTTTGTTCTTCGTCTTTTCTACAGAAGAGTGTTAAATCTTCTGAATTCACGAGATAAGGGCATGCATATTCTTTCTGTCACTTGTTATAGTCAATTATAGTCATTGAATACAGATTTTTAGCTCCCCTGTGCCAAAGGCTGCGGGTGAGCTTATAGGATGGTAGGGTGCCATCTTCCACCATTTTCAACAGACTTCATCTCTGAAACCACTGGGCTAATTTCAATTTAATTTCATATGCAGCCCTCTGACAATGGGGGAACAACAGTTTGCAAATATGGTCCAGGTCACATGACCAAGATGGCCACCACACCCAAATATGGTAAAAAAAACCTTAAAAATCTTCTTCTCCAGAACCACATGACCGCTTGTCTTGAAACTTAGTATGTAGCATCGTGGGACTGAGTAAATGTACATGTACTACCAAGTTTTCAAAAATGATGACCCTGGGTTGTCCTTGACCTATTTTAGGCTGAGGTCAAATTGACTCCTTAGGCTTTTCAGTGGGAAATAGGTAAATCAAGGCATTTTTAACTTGCCTGTGGGAAAGTACAGCAAGTGCTAAAGCAGCCACACTGACATCGGCGTGGGTGTATATGTGTACATCACTCAAAGTTAGTTTTTGGTTGAAGTTTTCTATTGCTCTATATCTCTAAAACCACTTGATTGATTTAATTAGTTCACATTATCAAGATGGCTGCCATGCCCAAATATGGTAAAAACTTTAAAAAATCTTCTTCTCCAGAACCACTTGGCTGATTGTCTTGAAACTTGGCAGCAGTGGGTGACTGAGTCTTACCAAATTTGCAAAAATAACTACCCTAGGTTGACCTTGTCTTATTTTATGCCAAGGTCAACATTGGCTCCATATGCTTTTCAATGGGAAATAGGTAAATCCATACATTTGTCAAAAAGTATGTGAATAGATGAAAAATGAATGTCTGAGTGCTTAAGGTCAAGTTCATTCACTTTTATTGCAGGTCCATTGACATATTAGAATACATTTCTCTAAAACCACTAGGCCAATTACATTTGAATTTTATATGCAGCCTAATGACAGCAAGGGAACAAAATTTTATTCAAATGTTCAAGGTCACATGACCAAGATGGCCACAATGCCCGAATATGGTAAAAACCTTAAAAGATCTTCTCCAGAACCACTGGGCCAATTGTCCTGAAACTTGGTATATGTAGCATTTCGAGACTGAGTACTGCCAAATTTGCAAAAATGGTGACCATAGTTTGACCATGACCTATTTTACATCAAGATCAGATTTGGCTCCTTAGGCTTTTCAGTGGGAAATACACCTGTGGACACAAATCAGTTCAAACTTTGATGAGCTTCATTTCATTTTGGTCTGATGTTTCAGTCAATATTTCCTTACATCCTGTCAGTAAACTGCAAGACAGGAATAAATTCAAAACACAAAGTGTTGTATATTTCATTGTAGACACTGCACTGTCCAATCAGAATACACCTCTAA
Organism: Lucinisca nassula; assembly: GCA_963580285.1. NCBI lineage: Eukaryota > Metazoa > Mollusca > Bivalvia > Lucinida > Lucinidae > Lucinisca > Lucinisca nassula. The sequence continues at coordinate 116,652,983 of OY757013.1, read as the reverse complement.
TGTCAATCGGATCTATACCGGTAAATGGAAAAAGTGCTTGCCACCACAAGACCAATCAATGTATATTGCTTGATCCAGTTTTAGACTACTTTGATGAATGACATTTGCTTGTCAAACTGACTTGATGCAAAGAGATTCATTGAAAGGTACTTCATCGGAGTTTGAACGCTTTTGTGTCCACAGGTGTAGGTACGTGTATATCAATGGATTTTTCGAAGAATAATTTGGCATGAGAATAAAGTGCCTTGGTTAATTTTTGGTCTGTTGATTTTTTACTCGTCTCTCCATTTGCTTGTCAAACTGACTTGATGCAAAGAGATTCATTGAAAGGTACTTCATCGGAGTTTGAACGCTTTTGTGACCACAGGTGTAGGTACGTGTATATCAATGGATTTTTCGAAGAATAATTTGGCATGAGAATAAAGTGCCTTGGTTAATTTTTGGTCTGTTGATTTTTTACTCGTCTCTCCGTAACTTAATTGGGTAACTTCATTTTGAATTTGGTATTTCAAAATTTGTTTTTAAACTTTATTGGGTATTTACCAAAACCAATTGAGTATTTTGTGTCCTTGATTTTGTTGGATTTTGTGTCTTTGTTTTTGTTAATGATGATTAGTGTGTTCAAATTTTATCTAGTGTCCCATCCACAAGGGACTGTTCTTGGTTCATTGTTGTTTCCCTGTAAATCAGTGGCATTGAATTCACAATGACATTGGCTTAGAAAGAAGACTGTTTGGTGAAACCGTTTACGTGTTTCCCGACAAAAATTATGCTGCTCTATTAGGAAAACTTATTTATCATACATTCAAATTTCATACTCTTCAAAAACATGGATCTTCTGGCAAAATGTTTGGGGCATATAACAAAACAAATGTACTTTCTTGTCTATGTTCAAAGAGAGACAACCCAACGATTGTGAAGTATGGCGTTCAGTTTAGGTCGTAATTGATATCTGATTAATCGTGCCAGCCTTACTTATTATAAGACACCACAAAGTGACAACTGAACAGTCTGATCTCAGCTAGCAACATCTTAATTCTATTGCGGTAACATACAAATTTACATGCGAATGAACTGGTGGATGGCAAAAAGAAAAAACAAATCTTCAAAGGAAGCATTGGATCAGCCTGTGCATCGAGCCAACATGGCCATATTCTTTGCTTGCTGCTATTTGAATATCCCAGTGGCCGTAGAAGGCTCATGCAAACAGCAAGTGCTCTGATGAGACTGCGCAGGATTTGCTGGTCTTCGCCTATCACACAACCCATGTTCTGTGTTCCCTAAAATTATTTTCTGTTGCCTTCATGTTGCATACAGCATGTGTGTGTGTGTGTGTGTGAATTCGGGTTTAACGTCGCTTTCAACAATTTTTCAATCATATCACAACGGTGTCTGGTTGCGACAGGGAGCTCAGTGCTCACATTTATAGTGCTGCCTCACTGAAGTATCATGTCCCAGACACATTACATGATACCACACCCAGTCACATTACCCTGACACTGGATCGACCAGTCCTAGCTCTACCCCATAAATCTGAGTGCCAAACGAGGAGCAGCTAGTACCATTTTTAACGACTTTGGTATGTCGTGGCCCGGGGTCGAACCCCAGACCTCCCGTTCCCCGGAGCCGACACTGTACCAACTGAGCTATCGGGGCCGGTGCATACAGCATGTAACTTTCAATGAAGTATTGTCATGAAAGGCGGGGAATTTCCACGGATTGCAGCAAAATTCCGTGCTCAGAAAAAACGCAATAAACACATGCGATAAGCCAAAGACTCAGACCAGCTAGCGCATCTGTGAAGGCTTATTAGCTCACCTGAGCATGAAGTGCTCATGGTGAGCTATTGTAATTGGTCAATGTCCGTCGTGCGTCGTTGACAATTTGCTTTAAATGGGAAGTCCTCCTAAACCCTTGGGCCAATTTGATTAAAACTTCACAGGAATGTTCCCTGGGTGGCTCCCTACCAAAATAGCTAAAATAGTTCCGCTCCGTTTAACAAGATGGCCACCAGAGCTAAAAATAGAATAAAACTTTAAACGCCATCTTCTGTTCACTCAGGCTAATACGGTTCCGCTCCGGTGAGCAAAATGGACATCAGAGCTATAAAAAGAAAAACATGGTCAATTTGCTTCAAACTCGAACTCTCCTAAACCCTTAGGCCAATTTGATTCAAAGGTCATAGAAACGTTGCTTTGATGACCCTTTACCAAAATAGCTAAAACAATTCACCTCCGATGAACAATGGCCACCAGAGCTAGAAATTGAAAAACATTGTGAATTTGCTTCAAATGCGAACTCCTCCTAAACCCTGGGCCAATTTGATTCAAACTTCATAGGAATGTTGGCTTGGTGACTCCCTACCAAAATGGATAAAATCGTTTCGCTCTGATGAACAGGATGGCCACCAGAGCTAAAATAGAAAAAAATCTTCAAACGACAACTCCGCCTGTACCCTTGGCCCAATTTCATTCAAACTTCACAGGAATGTTGGCAAGGTGACTCCCTACCAAAATAGCTAAAATCATTCCGCTCTGATGAACAAGATGGCCACCAGAGCTAGAAACAGAAAAAATCTTCAAACGACAACTCCTCCTGTACCCTTAGCCCAATTTCATTCAAACTTCATAGGAATGTTGCTTCGGTAACCCTCAACCAAAATAGCTAAAACGATCCAGCTCAGATGAACAAAATGGCTGCCAGAGCTTAAATAGAGAAACATCGTAAATTTGCTTCAAATGCGAACTCCTCCTACAGCCTTGGGCCAATATGCTTCAAATTTCACAGGAATCTTGCCTAGGTGACTCCATACTAAAAAAGCTAACATCGTTCTGCTCTGGCAAACAAGATGTCCACCAGAGCTAACAATAGAAAAAATCTTGAAAGGACAACTCTTCCTCTACCCTTGGGCCAACTCCTAATCCCTTGGGCCAATTAGATTCAAACTTCACAGGAATGTTACCTTTGTGACTCAATACCAAAATAGCTAAAATCGTTTTGCTCTGACAAACAAGTGGCTGCCAGAGCTAAAAAGAGAAAAAATATTCAAATGACAACTCCTCTTGTACCCTTGGTCCAATTTCATACAAACTTCATAGGAATAGGAATATAGATGCCCCTCTTCCAAAATAGCTTAAACGATCCCGCTCCGGTGAACAAAATGGTCACCAGAGCTAAATATAGAAAAACATTGTAAATTTGCTTCAGAAGTGAACTCCTGCTAAACCCTTTGGCCAATTTGATTCAAACTTCGCAGGAATGTTGCCTAGGTGACTTCCTCCCAAAATAGCTAAAATCGTTCAGCTCTGACCAACAAGATGGCCACTATAGCCAAAAATAGAATGTACTTGAGACGGTGACACTCAGGTTAGTGAATTAGGGCTCTGGGCCCTCTTGTCAAATTTATTGGTTGTTGCATAAATATTATCTTTCCTGTTAGCCCAGTTATGGGAATTTTTTTCTCCACAAAGTAAAGGTAAATTCATTTCAGTGCAGCAGTTGGTCTAATTTTAACAGTGAATCTCCGCGATTTTTCTCTCACCTCCCCTAACCGGCCGCTGAAGATAAATCTGAGGGTGTCTGAGGTCAAAAATGTCCCAAAGTTGATGTTAGCAAAACATGCTTGAAACAGTGAAAGTCGCCAGTGTGAAGCCCCTTAATTGTTGTCTTGACAGCTGTGTGAAAATTAAGATTTGGTCAAAAATGCATGTAAAATCACACTTTTTGCCAATTTTGAGATGCCCCTTCATTTCCGTGGTTTTTGTTTGATTTGAGGTTTAATGTCCCCGTCAACACTGTAAAGGCTACAGTAAAACCTGCCTTAGTGGCCACCTCTATTAAGCTAGCAACCTGTCTTAAGCAAGCGGGTCTTCAGTTTCCAAAAAAGGCAATTGTGTTTAATTTCACCTGTATTAAGCATGCACCTGCCTTAAGCAAGCACATTTTGGTTATCCCTTAAGTGCTTGCTTCATACAGGTTGGACTGTATTTTTGGAGACGTTGCTTCCAATTTTGTGGGACTTTTACCCGACATTGAGATGAAATTACCTCTCAAGCCCTGTCCCCCAATGAAACCAATAGGGTTTATAAGCATGGATGATCTGACTCGCACTGCTTTACCTTGGCGGGCTTAGATCATCTAAGCGGTTTTACCAGCATCTTGCACCAATTTATTTCTTCAAGCCCCAATGGGTGGGGGCCTTCATTTCAATGGTAACAATGATTTAGCTGAGAAATGCTGCATTTAGAAGGCTACTGCCCAGTGAAAATTCATGCAGCGTTTGGTGTAAAACAGACTATTTGTTATGAAATAATGGCTATTTGAAGTTGCTGTCAGGCTCAACACTGAGAATAAGCAAAATTCACAAAGCCTCCATGTAATAGGTTAATGCAGGACATAGAAACTTGCAACTCAGTTCAGTCATGCATTGAACTTGAGAATAAAGGAAAAAGGATTCTGATCCTGCTCCTTGTTGCAGAATTATGTCCCATTGAATGACTTAACCCTTCTCTTGCTGAATATTCATTTTAGCCACACCCATCTCTGACTTTGAACCAATCAGATTACTTGATGTAATTTATTCCTACAAATTCATAAACTGAATGTCAAACAGTGTAGATCCTGATCAGATGGCTTCTTCAGAAGCCATCTGATCTGGATCTACACTGTTTGCAAAGATAGGGGTTGTCGTGAACAGCAAGATAAGGATTACACATTTTGGCCATATGTTATTTGGAGATTGTTGCAGTTTCTAGTTTACTTAGCATGTGTGCCTGTCTACTGCATATATCAAACAGATTCCCAAGCTAGCGAGATTTATGGCATGGGCAGTCATCACATTTAGTGATTGTCTACATGTACATTTTTTTTTTTTTTGTCTACAGGTATATTCACAACACACTATCAGATGACCAGATTTTAATGAAGATAAGTCCTGGCGATGCTCAGATGCCAGCAAATCCTTCTCATGTCACGCTAACTATCGAGAGACGAAATCCAGAAACAAAATCAAAAGAAATAAAAAGGTTTGTAAGAGGTATTGCCAGGGCTGGAAAATTCCACTCGTGATGAATAAAAAATCTGGAGAATGTGGTACACCTGTGGACACAAAACCATTCAAACTTTGATAGGCTTCATTTCATTTTGGTTTGAAACTTCATTCAATGTATCCTAACATCAAGTCAGTCAACTGCCAGACAGAAATAAATTCAAAACACAAAATGGTGTACATTTCAAAGCAGCCTTCACACTGTCCAATCAAAATACATCTCAAAAATGTCAATCAGAAAGCGTTTGCCAAAATGAGACCAATCAATTGTTTGATCAAGTTTTAGAATTCTTTAATGAATGACATTTGCTTGTCAAACTGACTTGATGCTAAGAGATTCATAGGAGTTTGACCAGTTTTGTGTCCACAGTAGAAAGTGTCATACAAAGTCATGTATATGACATTTACCAAAATGAACAGTCAAACTTCAAAGGCTCGAACACCTTTGGGACCTCGAAAATCTGTTCGATAACAGCGATAGCTCGAGCCATTGAGGGTTACTGCCAGGAGGCAAGATACTTTTGGACAACTTTCTTTAATGAAAATGTATGCTGGGTGTAGTCGTTAGAATCGCCTCATCGAGGCGATTCTAATGAATACACATAGCATACATTTGCAAGATAAAAGACGGAAATCTCCTGAATTATCCCCTTCTTTTGCTTAAGTAGAGGGCTCAAGTACGGGTTCCACTCAGCCATGGTAAACGAGCCATCAGTGTTCGAGCCATCGAAGTTCTACTGTACATGCCGTTGGTCATGTGGGACAAGTGAATTTTTGAAGAATTTTCCAGCCCTGATTGTGTTTATTTTAGCAGTTGTTCAGACTGTGTTTACAAGAGCATGCACTGAGCATCTCACACTCATGATTATTCATATGAAATTTGTGAGTTTTATGCAAATTTTATAAATTTTGTTTTTGTTTGTTTGCATTGAGGTTTAATGTCCCTGTCAACACTTTATAGGTCATTTTGGAGATGTTGCTTCCAATTTTTACAATTTTTGACTTTTACCCGACAATAAGATGAAATGACATCTTAAGCCCTGTAACCCAATGAAACCAATAGGGTTTATAAGTATGGACGGTCCGACTCGCACCGCTTTGCCTGGACAGGCTTAGATACTCTAAGCGGTTTACCTGTACTCGTGTGCGGTCGGTTTCAGCTCTGCGTGGAAGCATCATGCAGCCCATGGATTTCTTCAAGCCCCGATGAGCGGGGGGCCGGGGTTGTATATAAATTTCATATGAAATGACAGAAGTATGTGTTTGGTGATCATTTGGCCATTTTCTCTTGTATTTTCTCCATAGAAAATTGATAGCATTCTCTGTAGAATCCAGTACATTAACGCAGACAACATGATAACATTTCACAATGTCACTGCATGTTACAAGAGACATTGCTGCATGATACTACATAAAGATCATATGAACAGATAAGATGGGTATTTTGTCATAATCGAATGTTAGTTTTCCTTAATTCTTCACTTAACCCTATGTTGTGGATATTCATTAGAACAGCCTCAGCAAAGCAGTTCTAATGAATACCCACAACATAGCTTTTTATGAAGAAATGACAAAAACTACCCTTCAGTTACCCCCAAAAAAATATCTTCCTCACCTTATCCTAAGAAAGGTAATATGAAATGGTGTTAGTCCACTAAATTATTGGGGTGTTTGGGTGAGGCAAAGGTTTTTCTTACATGCTTTTCAGTGAAATATAGAGATTTCTAAGTGAAATCGAAATCGATATTGTCACTGTTTGAAACAGTGACAATACGATTTTTATTTTCACTGTGAATTCGATGTTTCTTCGAAAAATTTCACATTATTTCTTTGGATGTTAGATGTCAGTTAACTAAACGTTATAAATAGGGTCGGAAACTTCATCACACACGTTTTCACGTCATTTAGACGTTGATGAGGTCACTTTTAGCCCCTACGCAACATAAATAAAGCACCCGACGCCAGACGAGCGTAGCAACTGCGGAAATTATTTAAATGCAAATTTCAAACAAAACCATTTGAAAAAGTAACATTCTAAGCTGTTTTCCAGGTGCAAACTTCCAGTTAGCCCCAATATTATACCCAGTTAACACGCTGAACACCTATAAATCAACGGGAAATTGCCCTGGAAAAAGTTTAATCTCAGTGATGAAGGCTGTTGCTTTGAAAATGCATTACAAATTACAGTTTAAAGCATGAAAGAAACAAAAAAATTGATTTTTTTAGTGTAAGATCAATTTTTATTTCACTCATGAACACCAAAAGGAGTGAAAATACAACTTTTGGTGTTCATGAACTTTTGGTGTTCATTTGGTTAACCCTTTACCACTCAGACCCGTGTTTCGCCGTATCTATCCATTACCACACCGACCCGTATATTTACGTATCTATCCATTACCACTCCGATCCGTATTTGCCCGTATATCGGCCATTTGAACAAATACGTGTATTCCCGTGTCTCAAAATCAATCGCGTCATTTTTACCTTTTTCCTAAATATAAAAACGCCGGATGTTTATTAATGTTACCGTATTGTGCTTAAAAATTGGGACAGAAAAAAATAATTACTTTTTTAGCTGTCCCAATATTTAGGTAGACAAAAAATAATTATTTTTTTAGGTGTCCCAAAACTTTGGTTTGGGGTCGAAGGGGTAGTCGCAATGCGTCACAATACAGCCAGAAGTATTGGCGCACATCGACAAAGAAAACATCTAACTAATCTGTTCATAATTGATAAATTATCTTACTGTGTTTTTACAATACCCGGTAATAAATGAATAATGACATCTAGATTGTCATGTTCACTTCTTTAATTATCCATAATCTCCTTATTTAATCCGTCTACATTAATCAGGTAAGTATACTGATTTGCTTGCAAACACGAATTATTGATTGCCCAGGTGGACAGTTACACTTTCGTGATCAGCTAATTACGGCTGACTAATCTGACAGTCGGTACCTTTTGAAGAGGTTCCGAAATAGAGTTCAAAGGATGTTGAAGACGAAGGGGTCTGGGGAACAAAAATGCATTTATGATTAATGCTTTAATTAGCGAATAAAATCATTACTTAAACAATTAAAATGGGTAGCCAATAAATCAAGCGTTTACACATTCCTGAAAAAAAATGAGATAGCCACTCATATTTTGTCCTTGTGGTAAGTTTGGTCTTTTGCCAACAATATTTGCGAAAAAAACAAATATGTTTCTATACAAAGTTTTTGTGTAATTTACAACCAAACACACCAGGGGTTTCTTCTACTGAATCACGATGACCTTGCCTAACCGTAATGGAAAATTATTGGGTTGAGTTACTGAATGACGCAATATTTGTGTGTCGGTCGCGCATGATTTGCATGATTTAGGTAGAGACAATTAGCGCTGTATAATCAGTTAGATTCAAGGGATTTATGGTTCAAGATAATTAGTTAATTGGGGATTATGATACCCTAGGAATGTTTATACAGCGGATGCCACCCGGAGCGTGCCGAGCATTGAGCCGCAATAAATTACGTAACAGTACCCAAAAGTGTACCCAGGTGGTCATCGGAAGGGCAATAAAACCCACAGATGGGTAGAAGGCCTTTCATTGGTCAATAGTTTCAGCCCCTTTAATGAATATTAATTTCTAAAAAAAAAAAAAAAAATATGCGACGTCTGATCAGGGTCTCACCGCCGACACGTTAACAGACAAACAGATGCAATTATTAAGCGGCACCTGATCAGGGTCTTCAGGTTTTTGGACCGTATAATGCTACGGCACCCGGATCAGACCCTCCACAATTATTGCCGCGACGTCTGATTCAGTTCCAACCGCCGACGGTTCATTTTATTTTATTTTCCGCGACCGAATAGGTTTGGAGAATATAGCGACCGTCCAAATGTCCGTCCGTCCGTAGACACAACAGACAAATGCAAACAATGCAGACTCAGATCAGACGCCGTACTATTATTGAACGGCGTCTGATGATGGTCAGCATGTTTGTAGAAGGCATCTGAGACGGCGCAGACCCAGACAAGACGCTGCGCAACGGTTATGCGGCGTCTGATCAGGGTCTTATCGGCGACGGTGGTGTTTTTATCCCTAGTCTAAACAGGTTCGGATCCTGGCGTCCGTTCATTCGCCCGTTCGTAGACACAAAATTATGAGTGACAAGACGCTGCGCAACGGTTATGCGGCGTCTGATCAGGGTCTTATCGGCGACGGTGTTGTTTTTTATCCCTAGTCTGAACAGGTTCGGAGCCTGGCGTCCGTTCAAACGTCCGTCCGTAGACGCAATAGACATATGAAAACAATGCAGATCCGGATCAGATGTACAATTATTAAACGGCGTCTGATGATGGTCTACATGTATGTAGACGGTATCTGAGACGGCGCAGACCCGGACAAGACGTTGCGCAACGACGCGGCGTCTGATCAGGGTCTTATCGCCAACGGTGGTGTTTTTTTTTAACCCTAGTCTGAACAGGTTCGGGGGATATAGCGATCAGCGTGGCGTCATTCACCCAACCGTCTGTATAACAAGAGACAGAACACAAAGGTGCAAACAGTGCAGATTTGAATCAGACGCCATACAATTATTATACGGCGTCTGGATAGGGTCTACAAGTTTGTAGACGGAATATACAACGGCACAGACCCAGACCAGACGCTGTACAATGATCATGCGGCGTCTGATCATGGTCTGACCGCCGCCGGTGCGTTTTATTTTTATCCCCTGACCAAATAGGTTCGGGGATATAACTATCAGCCTGGCGTCCGTCCGTCCGTCCGCAAACAAAATTATGAGTCTGGCATCCGTTCACATGTCCGTCCGTTCGTCCGTAGACACAACAGACAGATGCAAGCAATGCAGATAAGAATCAGACCTGTACAATTATTAAACGGCGTCTGATGAGGGTCTACAGGTTTGTAGACGGCATATGGGTCGGCGCAGACCCGGACAAGACGCTACACAACAATAATGCGGCGTCTGATCAGGGACTAATTGCCGACGGTGGTGTTTTTATCCCTAGTCTGAACATGTTCGGGGGATATAGCGATCAGCCTGGCGTCATCCACTCAACCGTCTGTATAACAATAGACAGAACACAAAGGTGCAAACAGTGCAGATTTGAATCAGACGCCATACAATGATTATAAGGCGTCTGGATAGGGTCTACAGGTTTGAAGATGGCATATGCGACGACACAGACCATGCGACGTCTGATCATGGTCTGACCGCCGCCGGTGCGTTTTATTTTTTATCCCCTGACCAAATAGGTTCGGGGATATAACAATCAGCCTGGCGTCCGTCCGTCCGCAAACAAAATTGAGTCTGGCGTCCGTTCACATGTCCGTCCGTCCGTAGACACAACAGACAGATGCAAGCAATGCAGATTCGAATCAGACTTTAACAATTATTAAACGGCGTCTGATGAGGGTCTACAGGTTTGTAGACGGCATATGGGTCGGCGCAGACCCGGACAAGACGCTGCACAAAGGTAATGCGGCGTCTGATCAGGGACTCATTGCCGACGGTGGTGTTTTTTATCCCTAGTCTGAACATGTTCGGGGGATATAGCGATCAGCCTGGCATCATCCACCCGTCTGTGTGTATAACTATAGACGGAACACAAAGGTGCAAACAGCGCAGTTCGGGATCAGAGCCCAGAAAATTATTATAAGGCATCCGATCAGGGTCTACAGGATTGTAGACGGCACAGACCAAGACCAGTAGCTATCAACCTGACGTCATCCACCCGTTAGTCTGTATGACAATAGACAGAACACAAAGGTACAAACAGTGCAGATCGGTATCAGAGCCCAGACAAATATTATAAGGCGTCTGATCAGGGTCTACAGGGTTGTAGACAGCACATGCGATGGACAGACCCAGACCAGACGCTGTACAATGACCATGCGCATCAGATGTCATTGCACCGCAGTGTTGGGTAAAAGTCCCACCAAATTGGAAGCAATATCTCCAAAATGTCCTAAATAGTGTTGATGGGGATGTTATACCTCTAATCAAACAAACAAATCTTATTTATAAAAAAAAAAAAAAAAAATACAGAGACGGCTCTTTGGGGTGAGCTGGCTATGGGCTGGTTGATACATTTATTAAAAAAAAAAAAAAAAGGTAAAGTTGGGGATGGGGGTTCAAAAAAGGATAGATAGGCTGTAATAGTTATTTTAATATTATGCAAAAGTACTGATTTTTTCATAAACAAAACACACCCATGTGTCATAGCACATTCTTTAATTTCTCCAAAATGGCTACTTTTCCATTGAAAACTTTTATATTTTTCTTATTTATACTCAGAACATAGGTCGTGGGTGCCGATTGAGGCAGTTCTAACGAGTACCCACAACCTTGGTCTTGGTGCAGAAATAAGTAAAATAATGTATACCGGGTTCAGATAGATGTTCATTTCACAGACTTATGAACATGATCTTATTTCTGCATAAAAAGTATGTTATGGAAACTTGTTGGAAGACCCTCAGTGACATGCCCTAATGATTACCTACAAATACGTTTTTTTCGCGGAAATAAGAAAAATAATACGTGGATACCCCCTCTTTTCTGGGGCTATGGTGGTTAAAAATACTTTCTCTGACCAACCCAAAACAGAAATTTTTGCTAACGAAAATATTTTGCTTACTTTGACACTTCATATTTTCAAAACACAAAGAGAAACTATAATAAATTTAGTACCATTGGAAAGAAAATTTAATTTCCTAGAAACTTTACATTTACATAAATATTGTCAAATGTACAGAAAATACTAAAATAATCATTTTTGTAACATAAGGGTGAAAATCACACAAAAATGCCAATATCTCTGTTCAGATAAGACTGTCAGGCCTATCAGCCAGATATGGACTATTGGTTATTGATTTACCTATATCAGTGTTCTGTTAAGATGCTGTATTGGATAATTTTCTGAGTGGTAAAGGGTTAAATAAAAATTGATCTTACACTGAAAAAATCAAAAATCCTCTATCGTGTATCTTGTATCACCGGGGCATCCAACTGATATTGGCGTAAAGTTTGGCAAGGCCTTGCAGCAGGTTAAAACACATCAGAATCTTCTCCTCTGGAACCAGTGGGTTGATTTTCATGAAACTTGGTACATGTATGTAGCATTGGCGACTTTAGCCCATTACAGTTTCTTCAAATGATTACCCCTGGATGGCCTTAACCTATTTTATGCCAATGTCAACTTTGGTTGCTAGACATTTACATGGGATAAAGTAAAAAACATGTATTTTTCAGAAAGTATTGCAGCCTGTGATCTGAAAATCGGTAGAAGCAGTTTTCTAGTTGAGTGGATAAAATTACTCACCTATTGAAGGACAAGGTCATTCTCTGACCTTGGCCTAAGGTCATGTAGATATGAAAATTGAAACTTATTTTTCACCACTGCTCCATTTGTAACCAAATTTCACATTAAAGCTTTTAGGAACAAACAAACAAAAATTTATTAATATGAATGAGTATGGTCGCATGACCAATATGGCCGTCATACCAATATGAGTTAAAACCCTTCAGAAATCTACTTATCCAATGGGCCCATTATCATATTGCATGTCCAAGATGGCTACCTCGAAGAAGAAGCCATCTGATCAGGATCTCATTGTTTGTCATTCAGATTGTGAAGTTTTTGCAATAATGTACATCAAGTGACCTGATTGGTTGATAATCTGTGGTGGGTGTGTCTATGCATTCATTATAACTAGGGCTGGCTAATTGACGCTGAAAAGATAATCGATTATCAGTCCTGTCATTTCGATCAATAATCAATTAGTAATCGCTGAGGTTTTTTGTCACAATTTTACCTGTCTTGCTTTCTGTCTGAGCATGACTCTTACCATCTGTTGCACTTTACCATATGTATATTTGAACAGATAGGCCTGAGCAAACAGTGAAGACCCAGATGAGACGCCGCAGAGTGCGGCGTCTCATCAGGGTCTGCACCATTTGCCACTCATCCAGCTATTTTAGGCATAACTTTGGGTAGTAAATTGTACCTATCAAGTAAACGATTAAATGCAAATCAGAAATGATAATCATTTTTGATGAATTTATCGCTCGATTAATCGATTATACGATTAATCGTGTCAGCTTTAATTATAACAGTAACATGCTGATCTGCATGATTGGTTCCTAGCTGAATTGTGAGTCTGGAGGTTTCTGCTCCTGATCGTATGAATACAGTGTTCAACTCTGGCTGTCAATTCCAGATCAGTTTCATTATCATCATCATCAACAACGGATTTTTGATTAACATGCAGGTACAGGGACAATGTCCACATAAGTGGGCCCCCTTCCAGGTAGCTGGCTTGCTGCACGCATGGCAAATCTTACACCAGATCTCCAGGCTTGTCTATCATGAGGATCGATAGCAGAGAGCTTCCATTCTCTGCAATCTCTTTTTGTTAGCTGCTTCCAGGTCATCTTGGGCCTTCCTGGCCCCCGCTTTCCACCTACCTGTATGTCACAGGCAGTCTTGACTGCACCGTTGGAGCGTTCCACATGTCCATACCAGCGAAGCCTTCTCTCTTTCAGGATGAGGTTTCTTTCCATAAAAACAGATAAGATGGACATTTTGTGATAATCGAAAGATAATTTTCGTCATTTCTGCTTAAAAAAACCTATGTTGTTGGTATTCATTGGAACTGCCTCAGCCTCACCAAGGCAGCCTTAATGAAAATCCACAGCTTTTGTTTATATGAAGAAAATAGCAAAATTAAACTTCAGTATTTATACCAGATACCCACCTTATCTCAGTGGCTCAGTCGGATGCGCGTCTGACTGGTGATCAGGAGGACGCGGGTTCGACTCCCGCCGGGGTCGGCAACATTCTTTCGTGGAGTTTGATCATGAAATCTTTTCTACGTTCATTCTCTCCCTTCCGCTGATTCAAGAAGGGCAGTTTTCAGTTTCCTGCCCAGGAAAGTGTTGATAGGTAAACTGACAGGCTCAAAAATGACCTAAATAGTGTTGACTGGGCCGTAAAACTCCAAAACAAAAACAAACCCACCTTATCTCCTACGATACATAATAACAATAACAAGCTGATGCGGGCCTTTGTGGCCTAGTGGATAGGAGCCTTGACTCTTAAATTCTTAATCATTAGGTCTCCCATCACATGACTGTGAGACACCAAGTTCTGCAACGAAAGGTCAGGTGTTTTTTCTCCTGGTGCTCTGGTTTTCATCCACCTGATTAACAGTTGGCTCGGTATAATTGAAATAAACTTGAAAGGGCCGTAAAACCAAAAAAAAATAAAATAAATAAAATAACAAGCTTATCTGCATGGTAGATTCCATGCTCAACGGCGAGTTAGGTGGTTTCAACTCCTGATTTTATGAATACGGTGTTCAACTCCGGCTAACAATTCCAAATGCGCGTCTGACTGGTGATCAGGCGAAAGAATGTGCACTGTACTGGTTAACTGCTTATGTATAAGCCTGCCCAGGAAAGTGTTGATAGGTAAACTAACCGGCTCAAAAATGACCTTAATAGTGTTGACTGGGCCGTAAAACTCCAAAACAAACAAACAAACAAACAAACTAACAATTCCAAACCAAATACCGTAAAATCCCACTATTAAGACCACCTAAAATTAAGCTTTTTGAAGCTTATTTAGTAGGTTGCAGTTATTCTTTCTTTGTCTGGTCTGCATACAGTGTCCTATGGTCAGAGACCACCTTTGGGACTTGAAGACCACTTTTGAACAGTCCAAAAGTTGGTCTTAATATAGGAATTTTAAGGTACATGTCATAATACAGACAAGACTGGTATTTTGTGATAATTGAAGGATAATTTTAGTCGTTTCTACTTTAAGGTCATTTATCACGAAAATTTACATGCTTTTAGTATTATGTATACTGAAGAAAACATAAAGTTGACCATGTTACTGAAAACTGCCTGATAAAATTCCTGATTGTTCCAAAGGCATGCACATATCTTTTGGATGGGGCCATCACAGAGCCAGCCGCCCTCGGTAGCTCAGTCGGATGTGCATCTGACTGATGATCAGGAGGATGGGGGTTCGATACCTGCCAAGGTCAGCAACATTCTTTAGTGGAGATTGGAAATCTTTTCTACGGTCATTCTCTCTCCTTCCGCTGATTCAAGAAGGGCAGTAGAAGCCTCGGTGGTGTAGTGGTTACGCTACTCGCCTTGTATACCAGGGATTGCAGGATCGATCTCGGGCTTCTCCAGACTTTCGGATGAGTCTTTAAACCGAGGTCCCGTCTCCATATGACCTTAGCTGTTGGTGGGACGTAAAACTCAAAACTCACTCACTCAAGAAGGGCAGTTGTCAGTTGTGCACTGTGCTGGTTAACTGCTTACGTATAAGCCTGCCCAGGAAAAGTGTGGATAGGTAAACTGACCGGCTCAGAAATGACCTAAAACAAACAAACAAACCATCATGGAGCCAAAGTCCATTCCTTCTTTGTCGATCCAAAGACGACAAAGTTCTGCAAAGTCAGGGGTTTCATTAAGAGAAATAGCAATATCAACCTGCTACTTTTGATTAATTTGTATGGGGTAAGTACAAATCATCAGAACCGGCCCCGATAGCTCAGTTGGTAGAGTGTCCGCTCCGGGGAATGGGAGGTCACGGGTTCGATCCCGGGCCGCGACATACCAAAGTCGTTAAAAATGGTACTAGCTGCTCCTCGCTTGGCACCTAGATTTATGGGGTAGAGCTAGGACTGGTCGACCCAGTGTCAGGATAATGTGACTGAGTGTGGTATCATGTAATGTGTCTGGGACATGATACTTCAGTGAGGCAGCACTATAAAAGTGAGCATTGAGCTCCCTGTCGCAACCAGACACCGACGTGATATGACTGAAAAATTGTTGAAAGCGACGTTAAACCCGAATTCACACACACACACAAATCATCAGAAGCCATCTGATCTGGATCTACAGTGTTTGCAAAGGTAGAGTGTGTCATGGACAGCAGGATGAGGGTTAACCCTTATCCTGCTGTTCACAGGTCAACCCCTACATCTGCAAACAATGTAGATCCAGATCAGATGGCTTCTGGAGAAGCCATCTGATCAGGATCTACACTGTTTGACATTCAGTTTGGGATTTTGCAGCAATAAATTACATAATGACATCTGATTGGTTCATAGTCAGAAATGGGAGTGACTTATTTAATTTATGCAGCAGGTTAAGGGTTAATGATGATGTATATACAGGCATTTTTGGCACAGTAAAGTCCAATCATGGACCAGCCCACATCTTGCAACAAAGCATTCAAGCAGAGTTGAAAAAAATCCTCACCTTCTGTGAGATTTGAACTCTGTCCGCTGTGGGTTAGAGTACAATGCTCTGACCACTGAGCCAAAGAGTTGACTCAAGAGATTGATTATAAACCCGTTAGTTTGCACAATCTACATGTATATAGTAGATAATTGCTTCAAGTGTTTAAACCATAACATCCCATTCATGACAATTGTCATCTGCTTTGCCGTCTGCCGGTTACCTTAAAAGTCATTTTTTTGCAAACAGTGTGGACCCGGATCAGACTGCTCCTGTAGGAGCAGTCTGATCTGGGCCCACACTGTTTGCCTGTGTCCAAAAATATTATTAAACAGTTTGCAAGAATATTCAGCAGACGACATAAGCAGACGACAGCTTCAGGTGTTTTGTTTTTTTTTTTTTTAGCAGCTTAAGGGTGTAATACACGAAAAACAATCTGCACAAACATATCATCAGTGAAAAAGAAAACTATAATTATATCAGTAATTACACTTACAATGGGATTGTGAAGGAAGATGAATGACTAACGAAAGTCTATCTCCATGGTAGATAACTGAAAGTAAGAGTTGCGGGCCTTAACACTTAACAAGTTTTCTTATGATGCAGGTCAAGTTTAAGTACTCACCACATCCTCTTTATAACACAGTTTTGAATATAACATTTAAAGATGGATAAAAAAATGTAGAGATTGTATAGAAACATCACCATAATTGGTCATTTTTTGGTTGATTGTTTTTCAGTCGACCCAAAGATACTAAATGACAGAATCTGACTGACTGATTTGGGAAACCAAGGTTATGGTTATTAATAGAAAATTGTCACACTATTTTTATCGATGTTACATGTAGGTCATAGTGTTGCATGTTGCTGGACACCTTTGGCAAACACTATACCCAGATCAGAAGCTGCAAAATGCTCAGCCAGCTGCTCAAGGTCTACACTGTTTGCTTCAAATATCGGTATGGAAGGTATAAGTCTCAGCTGTCAATTTAATGATATATTCTTCATTATAATTTCTTTTTTATAATCGAAAGGGTTTTGATGATTGTTTTGATTTCATTTAGTACAGTCCTGGTATTTCATTGTGGAAGTGTCTCAAAATTAACCCTTATCTTGCTGTTCACGACAATGCCTATCTTTGCAAACAGTGTTTATCCAGATCAGGATCTACACTGTGTGGCATTTAGTTTATGAATTTGTAGCAATAAATTACATCAAGTAATTTGATTGGTTGACAGACAGAAATGGATGTGGCTTAAATGAATATTCAGCATGATAAGGGTAAAAATTCAGTGTTTGAAAAGATGACGATATGTTTATGTATGTTTGAAATAGATGTCAGTATTCCCTCTCTACAAAGAACGTTCAATCTAGTGTTTCATATTTTCCCTTTCGATTCCAATGTATGTTACTGCGTTAAAACCTGTGCAACAACAAAGGTTTTCCCTTACAATCCTAAAGCCTTGTACAGATACTTATGCAAACAGTGTAGCTGCTGATGTGATGGCTCTGAGCCATCTTATCGGGATATATGTAGGGCTGACTATCGAGGCCAATTTTGACTATCATGATAGTATTGCTATCGTGGAAACTACTATCACGATACTATCACTATCGCAGCATACTATCACGATACTATCGTGATACTATCGGGTACTGTTATAAATGAGTCATAGATGTTAATATCACTCACATAAAAATGGCTGAGAATGACAGAACAAATTATGAAAATTGCAATGGCCTAAAATTGTATGTTTATTGTGTTTCAATATCAGCATTCATTCCCTCGGGGCTATTCCAAAAAACAAACATCATGGGGAGACGGCTCCTTATATATCCCCAACACCTACAGAAGGACCCACCGCCTTAAAAAAAGCTTGCTGCTTCCAGTATATAAGCCGGTCAGTGATGGTTATCATAGCTGTAATACCTATACACATACACCTTTGCAGTGTTTGTGATTTTCTGCTTGTGGAAACTGACATGCTGATCGAGTGATCGTTCTTAAATTGTTTGATGTTTGTCGCCTGTACTAAATAAATCTGTGGATTCAGTTAATTAGGTAACCCGATTAATCATTGCATAGTATTACCTAATCACAGCACGACATTTTAGCACCTCTTTAAGGGCGACATGAATCTAACAAACTGCATTAAAACTTGATTTACATATTTTCTATTTGAAGTTACCATCAAAAGCTAGACTATCAAAATAGAAGTAAAGCAGTGATCAAGTTGGTGTTTTCATTTAGCAATATGCAGTGTTTTTGTTACCTGCGAGTCCTGCTTCAGATACTCATTAGCTATCGTGTTTGTCGGATGCAAAAATGGTCACATATACAACAAGTTAAACTGCATTACATCGTCGTTTATTATACATTTACCTATGTGAATGAGTCAGCACACAGCAAAAACAAACATTTCTTTATACAAAAGATCAGCTTGTGCATCTTGCAAATGTCTTTAAAACTGAACAGGGAAATGCGGTTCGTCCCAGAAGCCATACTACGGAAGGCTAATACAAACAGCAAACATTTATATATGACTGCGCAGGCTGATCTGAGTCTTCACACGTCACACAGGTTTCATTGTCATGTTTTCAAAAGTTGCATGCAACAACTGTGTGAGCAAAATTAATAATCATTGGCGTTTGGATATTGAAAAACGCGGGAAAATTTCTGACTACCTCAACAGCACGTGCAAAAATGACGGCGGGAAATTCATCGCCGCGAGAAATTCAACACACAGCAAAAAACATGATACACATGTGCGACCAGCGAATACTCAGATCATCATATGCTAAGGTTTATCAGTCTGTCCTGATTACAGCTGCATGGATATCCCAAGCAAAAACACTTGTGTCATTACACAACAGTACAGGTATATTTTCAAAGTCTATCCAAGAAAAAAAACTATCAAAACTATCGATAGTTGAATGAGCTATCGGCGATAGTTATCGATAGTCCAAAGTACTATCGATGCATTGCTATCGAGACAGTGGCTATCGCGATGCATCGAACTATCGATGCATCGTTACACCCCTAGATATATGTATTGCTGTAACCTTCATCTAGAATCCCTATTAAGTAGAATGGATATGCCCAATGTCAGTGATGGAATAGTGCACTCCAGAAACTCAAGGGTGAGAGGGGTTTGAGGGTAAATAAATCAAAGCACTGGCAGCACTGATTGGTGGATTGACACTGAGTGCAGGCAGGAAAAATTGTCATGAAAGGGGACTCGGACTGTTTCGGTATACCTTAAGTACTTATACATAATGGAAACAATGAAGACCCTGATCAGATGCCACAAAATTCAGACGCTAAATTCTGCATTGTCTGATCTGGGTCTACACTGTCAGCCAAACTCAACACATGATTTCATTCCAGATTTTACAGATGACTCTAACATGTACATGTACGCAACACTCCTCAAAGTGGAACAAATAACACGGCTACTTTTGGGTCAACTGTCAATTGACACAAAGTTACTAAGCAGAAGAGCTCTTCAGTGCTAAAGTCCACATGACTATTACTGACTAGTCTTGTCAGAATAACTTTTTTATTGAAAATAGCCACAGTGAGGTCAGAATGTTGCATAAGAGGGTTATCTTGAAAGCATAGGTTTTACTTGGCAAATAGTGTAGACCCAGACCAGATGCCAAAGTATGCAGCATCTGATCAAAATATACACCACTATTTACTAAAAAAAATCAAAGCACTGAGAGTCCTGGTTGGTCGATTGTCTCTGAGTGTAGGTTGGGTAAATAGTCCTGAACTGAGAATCGAACTGTTCGTTTAACCTTTCAATTCCATTAATATAAGCAAGCACAGTAGCCCTGATCAGACAGTTTAGTTATGTGGCGTCTGATAAGGTAAACACTGTTTGCCAATGCCCAAGTGCATGAGCACAGTCCAGAATTTACTTTATGCGCAACCCTCTGACATCTTAGGTAGGCGACTATCAAGCTATAAACTAGATTTTGTTCAGGGTCGACAGCAGTCAGATGGTCAGTGATAGTCACGGGGACAATAGCAAGCTTTATAACGTTGACTGTGGGTACTTGTTAAAACGCTTCATTTAATATAAGAAAAGTATTCAGTACAATTTTTGTCTGAAAAAATTATTTTCGGTATACACGTATAGAAGACTTTAAACTCCGTTCAGAAAATCAAAATCATCGATTTCATTTTAGCCCATACATCACTATGGGAAAGTTTTAGACCTCACCCTCCGCCGATTTCTCCAGCAAGTCGTATGCCTCTGCGACAGTCAGGAAAGGCTGTGATTATTTGGAGAAAATTGCAAAACAAAGAAATGAGACCACAGACTAAGTCCATTTGATGATGATTGTCAGGTAAAATAATACATATTCAAATACATGTGATGCACTTTATAAATAGATATGCAATTACTACATACCTTACATTCGAATGGCCAGATAGAAGCTCACTAGGCACGGGGAGCCACTAGCGCGATGTGCTGTCAACAGTGGTCAAAATGAATTATACCGATGTCAGATGGGGTGTCACAGCTAATGATTTCCATGAAATGATCGTGCAAATAAAATATAGACGCCCTTGTAATTTACAAGAGCAGTGACCACTTCTATATATGGTTTAAAAGGGTGTGTCGAACCTGTCAGAATGTCTTAGTCTGTGAACGAAAATTTAGATTTTGCAATTTTCTCCAAATAATCACAGCCTTTCCTGGCTGTCGCTGAGGCATACGACCTGTTGGAGAAATCGGCGGAGGATGAGGTCTACAACTTTCCCATAGTGATGTATGGGCTAAAATGAGTATTAAAAGGAGGAAACGAAAAAATTGATGATTCAGATTTTCTGAACGGAGTTTAGGCACTTTCACTTCCTGGCAAAGGCAGTCCGATTTTCGCGCATGAGCAGTTTGTGTAGGGCAAAAAGTCTCAAGTGTAAAGTGAAAATCCACTGATTTTTTGCAAATATTGCTTAAAAAATGAGTCAAAATGCCAAAACAATTATCGCCGTAACAACAACAAATTAAAAATACTGTGGAAAGGATTTTCCATATTTACATGTACGGGTGTACCGTCAAAATCGAGCAAATTTGATACGTCTTTGTATTGGCATAAAATAGCCAACTGTTGAGTTCGGTTATGACCTAACCTCTTTGATAATGTAAATTGCTGGGTTTGTAAACTGTGAGTCCGGATCACGCCATAAATTGAGACGCAAAAAGTGATTGCTTGCAAAAACCAGAGTGTGCATTCTACGCCTTGATTTAATTCCCGTTTGTGAATGTAGCCGTCATATCTTGCCTCGTCTATACTTCTTGTAAAGGATGAACTTAAGTGTACAGGTTAAGGTGTGACAGACAAAATTATCTGTTTGGTAAGATGTCCCAGCCAGCACCAAACTGCAGGCCAACGTCAGACCGACAGCGATACGATGTTGCCACCTCATATCTCTGTCCGACCGACGCTGGACCGACATTCTATGCAGGCTGGGGTAGTACAAGATGGGATGCTCCCAGCCAGCACAAAACAGCGGGCAAACGTCGGACCGGCAGTGGTTGTATCGCTGTTGGCCCGACGCTCGCCCAACATTCTTTGCTGGATGAGCTATGACGTGGTAATTTCAGGAAGAAATTCAATGGATGAGGTTCTGGGATGGTGGTTTTGTTCTGTTTGAATTGAGGTTTTACGTGCCCATCAACACTTTTTAGGGCATTTTGGAGACGTTGCTTGCAATTTTGTGGGACTTTTACCCGACACTGAGATGAAATGACATCTCAATACCTGCCACCCAAACAAACTAAAAGGGTTACTATGTAGGGACGGGCCGACTCACACAACTTTGCCTGGGCAGGCTTAGATCCCTAAGCGGTTTGCTAGTACTCATGTGCGGCCAGTTTCAGCTCTGCGTGGAAGCATCATGCAGCCCAATCTATTTCTTCAAGCCCCGATGGGCGGGGCAAGCTGGGACGGTTAGTTTGATAAGATTAATTAAGAAATGTGCACTGGACCCTCTGTCGTTGTGTTGAGGCACCTATAATCTGTCTGATCGAGAATTTTCATGTCCCGATATTGGCACACGATTGATCTTCTTTACCAGTCTTTCATATTTGTACTTCTTCGAAGTTGGCAACAGAATACATTTCGCTGTATTTCCTGCTTGTGCAGTGTGGGTACAACATGATTTGATAGCATTGTTTATTTTTGTATTTTTGATTTGATGTTTAACGTCCCCGTCAACACTACGGGGTCATTATATATACACGTATATAGGTCATTTTGGAGACGTTGCTTCCAATTTTGTCTTCGATATTGAGACAGGCCCTGTCGCCCAATGAAACCAAAATAAGCATGGACGGTCCGACTCGCACGCTTTACCTGGGCAGGCTTAGATCCTCTAAGCGGTTTACCAGTACTCGTGTGCGGCCGCATTCAGCTCTGCGTGGAAGCAACATGCAACCCATTTATTTCTTCAAGCCCTAATGGGCAGGGGCCGTTGATAGCACTGTATGTCAATTGCAAATTTTAAAAATCGGATAGAATTTGACAGATTGCAGTTTTTATAAACAGATGAGGACACGACCAGCATGACTAGGGTCACTGGTTTTAACAATTGTTTAGTGCTTTCTGCCCTACGTAATTTGCGCATGCGTGAGAGCACTGCAGTATGGGATCGCTTTTCCTTAGCAACCGAAGGCGTCGTAAAGTCATCTATATTCAACCAGCACAACAGATCCATCTTTTTGAATTTACAATATTTCATTGATAATGTTTAACCTCATATGCAACACAATATGTGCTGGAAAAGTTATTACATGTATAGCATTTTATCCAGCTGCAAACAGTGTAGATCCATGGATGGCTTCTGATCAGAACCTACAATGTTTGTCATAGTTCAACTCTTTCTTTTCTGCTCGCTGTGTCTGACCACTGCATCCCAGCTGCTGAACAACAGTGATCGAAAACAGAGCTCCTTCAGCGATATGTTAAAAAAATTCATTCTACATGTTGATGCAGGCCCGCACATAGGGTGGGGAGGGGTACAAATGCACCCACCCCACCCATTTTTAGCTCACCTGTCACGTAGTGACAAGGTGAGCTTTTGTAATCACATTTTGTCCGTCGTCCGTTGTGTGTGCGTCCTTAAACAATTTCAAATAAGTATATCTCTAATACCCGACAGCCAATCTTGATCAAATTTCATGTGAAGCATCATCAGGTAGGGGTAAAGGCTGCATAAGGTTTTTGAGCTGATCAGATCAATTCTGGTTGCCATGGCAACATATAGCTCCCATAGACTTATAATGGGAAAAATTTTAAAAATCTTCTTCTCTGAAACCGCAGGGCCCAGAGCTTAGATATTTAGCATGTAGCAATGAAGTGGTCACCTACATAATTCCTGCCAATCATGCCCCTGGGGTCCAAACGGGCCGCGCCCCGGGGCCCCTTAGCTCCCATAGACTCATAATGGAAAAAAGCTTCAAAAATCTTCTTCTCTGAAACCACAGGGCCCAGAGCTTAGATATTTAGCATGTAGCAACGGCAAGTGGTCACCTACATAAATCCTGCCAATCATGCCCCTGGGGTCCAAATGGGCCATGCCCCGGGGCCCCTTAGCTCCCATAGACTCATAATGGGAAAAGCTTAAAAAATCTTCTTCTCTGAAACCACAGGGCCCAGAGCTTAGATATTTAGCATGTAGCAATGGCAAGTGGTAACCTACATAAATCCTGCCAATCATGTCCCTTGGGTCCAAATGGGCCATGCCCCGCGGCCCCTTAGCTTCCATAGACTTATAATGGAAAAAAGCTTCAAAAATCTTCTTCTCTGAAACCACAGGGCCCAGAACTTTGATATTTAGCATGTAGCAACGGCAAGTGGTCACCTACATAAATCCTGCCAATCGTGCCCCTTGAGTCCAAATTGGCCACGCCCTGGGGCCCATTAGCTCCCATAGACTCATAATGGAAAAAGGCTTCAAAAATCTTCTCAGAAACCACAGGGCCCAGAGCTTAGATATTTAGCATGTAGCAATGGCAAGTGGTCACCTACATAATTCTAGCCAATCATGCCCCTGGGGTCCAAATGGGCCATGCCCTGTGACCCCCTTAGCTCCCATTGACTCATAATGGAGAATATCTTCAAAAATCTTCTTCTCTGAAACTGTGAAGCACTGAGCTTAGATATTTAGTATCTAGGAACATAAAATAGTCACCTACATAAATCCGGCTAACCATACCCCTGGGATTCAAATGGGCCACACCCAGGGGCCCCTTAGCTCCTTTAGACTTATAATTGAAAAAAGCTTCAAAAATCTTTTTTCTCTGAAGCCATAAGGCCCAGAGCTTAGATATTTAGTGTAGCAATGTCAAGTGGTCTCCTACACTAATGATTTTCTGGTAAACAGGTGAGCGATATACGGCCATTGGGCCCTCTTGTTTGGAAAATTCTCAAACTCTGGCAGTTTTTCACCCTCTGCAAAATACCTGAAGTTCGCACCCCTCCCCACTTTTTCAGAGTCTGCGTACGGCCTGAATCATGTTCAAAACATATATATAGGCGAACAGTGCTGACCCTGATCAGAAGGAATGTACTGTCCTATGTGGGTCTACACTGTATGTCTAATAAAGATACCACCGTTAAAAGCCTGGGCTGCTCCTTTTGCTCTAAAACAAATTTAAGTTCTTAGCAGAAGTGCAAAAAATTGTACAATTGACCCTATCTGACAGTTTTACTAATGGAATGTTCCGAAAGTTGTCACATGATAACATGGCCTAGATTAAGATATGGTATTGTTATTGTTTTCCTTTCATTACGTGAGCAATCTGGCATTCTTATACTGTTTCATTTAAAGCCACTATTTAACTAAACAGTGTAGTCCCTGTGCAACCGGCTGAGCAGACTCCACATTCCGCAGCGTCTGAGCTGGGTATTCAGTGTTTGCCAAACCCAGCACATGATTCCTGTCCGGTCTCTATAAATAGCTGTGACCTGCATGAAACATCAATTGAAATAGCGAGACTTTTTCTATTAATAACCGTAATATTGGTTTTCCCAAAACAGTGATGGTCACGTGGACAACAGCATGATTTCGGGGTTTGCCATTTAGTGAATTAGTAAAAATGGAATTTTAGGGTGAAATGAAACAGTTTAACCCATTGTATGCTACTGGACTCTTTCATTGCTATACGAGGGTAGGCTGAAAAGCTCTGAGCCTGACCAGGAAGCAGGCATCGAACAGCCATGAAATTTTGTATTCATTAAATCCAAACCTTTATTACTTGATTTGACTCAAATGAGTTCAAGTTTACCTGCAATAACGTAGAAATTCTAGACTTTGAAAATTGATACTATCACTTTTTTATACGCCCGTTTTGAAAAAACGGGACGTATTATGTTATGGGGTCCGCGTCTGTCCGTCCGTCCGTCCGTCCGTCCGTAAACTTTTCGTTTCCGGATAACTCCTCCTACAGTTTTCATCCGATCAAGTTGAAACTTGGTAGGTAGTAAGACCATGATGTGTAGATGTGCGTAAAGTTTCGAGAATTAACGTTCGCCAAATATTAACAGAGTTATGCCCCTTTGAAAATTTTGTAAACATTTTCGTTTCCGGATAACTCCTCCTACAGTTTTCATCCGATCAAGCTGAAACTTGGTAGGTAGTAAGACCATGATGTGTAGATGTGCGTAAAGTTTCGAGAATTAACGTTCGCCAAATATTAACAGAGTTATGTCCCTTTGAAATTTTTGTAAACATTTTCGTTTCCGGATAACTCCTCCTACAGTTTTCATCCGATCAAGTTGAAACTTGGTAGGTAGTAAGACCATGATGTGTAGATGTGCGTAAAGTTTCGAGAATTAACATCCGCCAAATATTAACAGAGTTATGCCCCTTTGAAAATTTTGTAAACATTTTCGTTTCCGGATAACTCCTCCTACAGTTTTCATCCGATCAAGCTGAAACTTGGTAGGTAGTAAGACCATGATGTGTAGATGTGCGTAAAGTTTCGAGAATTAACGTTCGCCAAATATTAACAGAGTTATGTCCCTTTGAAATTTTTGTAAACATTTTCGTTTCCGGATAACTCCTCCTACAGTTTTCATCCGATCAAGCTGAAACTTGGTAGGTGGTAAGACCATGATGTGTAGATGTGCGTAAAGTTTCGAGAATTAACATCCGCCAAATATTAACAGAGTTATGCCCCTTTGAAATTTTTGTAAACATTTTCGTTTCCGGATAACTCCTCCTACAGTTTTCATCCGATCAAGCTGAAACTTGGTAGGTAGTAAGACCATGATGTGTAGATGTGCGTAAAGTTTCGAGAATTAACGTTCGCCAAATATTAACAGAGTTATGTCCCTTTGAAATTTTTGTAAACATTTTCGTTTCCATATAACTCCTCCTACAGTTTTCATCCGATCAAGCTGAAACTTGGTAGGTAGTAAGACCATGATGTGTAGATGTGCGTAAAGTTTCGAGAATTAACATCCGCCAAATATTAACAGAGTTATGCCCCTTTGAAATTTTTGTAAACATTTTCGTTTCCGGATAACTCCTCCTACAGTTTTCATCCGATCAAGCTGAAACTTGGGAGGTAGTAAGACCATGATGTGTAGATGTGGGTAAAGTTTCGAGAATTAACATCCTTCAAATATTAAAAGAGTTATGCCCCTTTGAAATTTTTGTAAGTATTTTCATTTCCGGATTACTCCTAGAGTTTTCATCAGATCAAGCTGAAACTTGGTAGGTAGATAAACCTTGATGTATAGATGTTCGTAAAGTTTCGAGTATTAACGTCCGCCAAATATTAACAGTTATATCCCTTTGAAATTTTTGTAAACATTTTCGTTTCCGGACATTTTGATAAAAAACGTCGCATTATGTTATTGACTTCGTGTCCGTTAGGACCGCTTCCGTCAGCCTTTCCGCCCATCCGCCCAAAATCTTCTTCTTTTCAGGATAACGCCTCTGTCAGTTTTTTGGCAAGATCTCTTCACAATGCTAGAACTAAAGCAAATAATGAGACAGGCAGACAGTAAGAGGTTTGCTGAACTACTTAATAGAATGAGAGAAGGTGATCAAACAGATAGTGATATAGCTGTTCTTAAAAAACACATGATCTCCCCCATTGAAAAAGACTACCCACACCAGCTAACACATTTATTCACAACAAATGCTAGTGTGAATGCTTTCAACAATGAAGTTTTGCTAAGAGCTAAAACACCTATTACCAGAATTAAGGCAAAAGATACAGTTATTGGTTCTGCACCATTTTCTATGAAAAAGAAAATCCTTGAAAACTTCCAAAATAGCAAACAAGTTAAGCAATTGTTGAATGTGGTTGAGGTCACAGAGGACATTTGTTATGATCTTACAGTAAACCTAGACACTTCTGATGGACTCATCAATGGAGCCTCATGCATTGCCAAAAAAGTTCAAATTACAATTTGTGGCTTGGAAATATTTGCTTCAGGAATAATTTGGGTAAAATTCTGTGATCCTCATATAGGTACAGCTCTGCGCAATCAGAGTAGGAAATTGTATAAAAAAGGAATCCCTAAAGAATGGACACCTATTGAACCTATCGTTAAACAGTATCCTGCTGGTTTTAAAGGTGAAGCTCAGATACAAAGATATCAATTCCCTTTACGGCCAGCACATGCAAAAACAATTCACCGGTCACAAGGTGATACTCTAGAAGAAGCAGTCATAGATCTGACAATGAGAAACAAAGTTGACCATATACACTATGTTGCTGTTAGCAGATTAAAAAGCCTTGATGGATTGTATCTGAGGAATCTTGAAGAGAATAAGATCTCAGTTTCAAAACAAGTCAAAGAAGAAATGGCTCGACTTCGATCGTCCACCCTTTTATATTCTTTAAAGTTTCTAGATGATATACAAGATAAATTTAAACTTGTTTTTCTAAATGCTCGTTCCATGAAAAGACATATTGATGACATCAGAGATGATCCAAACATAAAATCTGCTGATATTGCATGTTTTTGTGAAACACGATTCTCTATCAGTGACTCGCTAGAACAGACGAACTTACAGTCCTTTAATCAGTACAGACAGGATGGTACAAATTCTAATCCAAACCAGAGATCTCCGTATGGGATAGTGGCTTATTCAAAAAGTTCCTTTGTTGGTACTCCTCAGAATGAAAATGTTACAAATAAACTAGAAATATCAGTCATTTCAGTGCATGATAGAAAAGATACATTAATTATTGCACTATACAAATCACCTGCTACCCCTGTTCGAGTATTATGTGAAAAACTGTCAAACCTTCACCAGAAGTACCTTCAAAACAAGACAGTTATTATTCTTGGAGATTTCAACATCAATTGGAACATTGATAATTGTGATAAAACAATTCTTCATAACCTTCTGGTAAAAACCTTCAAATACAAGCAGGTTATTTCACAACCAACAAACGACCATGGCTCAATAATAGACTTGATATTTACTAACATTCAAAATGTGGATTCTGGTGTGTGTGAAACATACTACTCAGATCATAACATAATCTGGATAGCTTGGTAAACATTTTGCAGCACCTGCTGCTTGGAGTAAGGCCTTCAATAGGCAAGATAGAATCATGGTATTCGCTCTAAAGTGTCTATTTAACAGCCACCTTAATACTTAATAACACTCACCCTTAAATATTTGGGAGTCATACTGACTCAAATGACTGGAAGTTGTCAAACCATTGTGGCACAAGGATCCATACCAGAAATTGGTGTTTCATTATGTGAGTTTTAACATAGATCCAGATTAGGAGTAACAAGGAAATGTGCATAAAGAATAATTTTACATTTCTTTAAAAAAAAACAGTTGTGTGTACTTGTTAGAATAACCTTCATGAGGTGATTTAAAGAAGTACCAAAAATATTCATTTTTGAAGAGTATTAAGGAAATGTTGTTGCTTAATTGCCCTTGTTACTTCCCTTATGTGTTATAATATTGATAGTATGTTTACTACTGCAATGACCAGTCTTAACCTTTATCCTGCTGTAGGCGACAAGCCCTATCTTTGCAAACATTGTAGATCCAGATCAGATGGCTTCTGAAGAAGTCATCTGATCAGGATCTACACTGACATTCAGTAAATGAACATGTAGAAATAAACTGCATCGAGTAATCTGATTGGTTCAAAGTCAGATTTGGGTGTGGCTTAATTGAATATTCAGCAGGTTAAAGGCTAAGCAAATGCTATAAGTGCTCTTTTTTATGTGTTCTAAATTGCTAATCAGATTAATTCTAGTTCTAAGCTGTTTGCTGTGGATGCAGCAATACAGGGAAAAGGAAGAAAGCTCTGTTTGTGATGCCCTAGCTCTGGATTCGCACTGTGCATGCTCTTCTTGCATTTTGCTGTCACCCATTGAAACTTGAAAAATAGTTCCACCATGAATAAGCAATGAATACTGTTTTCAGATTTCAGTCTACCAAATACGAATTTGCCACGGGCGTATAATGCCCCGCTTGCGGAGCTCTTGTTGAGAAAATGGACAAAATCTGGCATCCTGGTGTCAACAAGTACCTCCATGAAAAGGGGTTAGCTCCTAAGGACTTTCATGCCGATATGGTTGCTGCATTAGGGGATGATGCTCCTTCGTATGCAACCGTGAAAAGGTGGACAGCAAATTTTAAGATGGGCAAGGACAGCCTGGAAGATGAATACCAATGTGGACGACCCACAACGGCAACAACTGAGGAAACCATCAGCCAAGTGCACAGGGCTGTGATGGATGACAGGCGTTTAACTGTGAATCAGTTAGCTAACACTGTCGGCATCTCCCGTGAACGAGAAGAGAACATTCTACACAGTGAATTATGAATGTTGAAGGTTTCCGGCAGATGGGTGCCACGGTTTTGACGCCTGACCAAAAGTTGACCAGACTGAACCTGTCACAAGCCAACTTGGCTATTTTTGAAGCAGACCAAGATGGTTTTCTTGACCGTTTTGTCACTCAGGATGAGTGTTGGGTTCATCACTTTGAGCCAGAGACCAAAAGACAATCCATGCAATGGAAGCACCCTGGCTCACCCCCTCCAAAGAAGGCAAAGGTCGTCTCCTCTTCAGGGAAGGTGATGGCATCAGTGTTCTGGGATGCCAAGGGTATAATATTCATAGATTACCTTCAAAAGGGCAGAACAATTAATGGGGGGAGTATAATGCAGATCTGCTAAAACAATTGCAAAAAGCAATTAAGGCTAAACGACCCGGAAAATTGACAAAAGGGGTCTTGTTCTATCAGGACAATGCACCTGCTCATAAATCGGTTGTCGCAATGGCTGCTGTGCATGACTGTGGCTTCACACTTGTCGATCACCCTCCGTATTCACCTGTTCTAGCTCCATCAGATTATTTCCTGTTTCCAAACATGAAAAAGCACTTGGCTGGGCAGCATTAACGGTCAGACGAGGAGGTGATAGCTGCTGTGGAGGAGTTTTTCAGGAACCAAGATGAGACCTTCTATACAACTGGGATCCAAGGACTCCAGCATCGCTGGAGGAAGTGTGTGGACAGGAAGGGAGACTATGTTGAAAACTAAGGCACTTTCAGCATGGACAAACCATTGTATCTTGGTCAGGCTCAACTTTTCAGCCTACCCTCGTATGTTGGACAAATCATTTGTCATATATGGGTTGTCAGGCCTATTTTTATGCCCCCGGAATCGAGATTCGGGGAGGGGGGGGGATGGGGGCATATAGTTTTTGGTCTGTCTGTCTGTTTACAAAAACCTTAACATTGGACATAACTTTTGAATGGTAATAGATACAGCTTTCATATTTCACATGTGTATATCTTATCACAAGACCTTTACAGTGGTACCATAATTTTTTATCTTGTGACCTTGACCTTTGACCTACTTTTTTCAAAATTTTAACAGTGGCAACATTGGGCATAACTTGTAAATAGTGCAGGCCGTTATGCGATGTCTGATCTTGGCCTGCACTGTTTGCTTAGGTACCCCTTTAGGGGTTTCCCGCATACAATGGATTAAATCACAGTCCACAACTATTTCTTTAACCTACACTGAATGACAGTCAACCCACCAGTACTCTCAGTGCTTTGATTCTATATAATCTCTACATGTATACTGGGTACATTTTTAGCTCGCCTTACGAAAGTAAGGGGGAGCTATTGCTATACCCCCGGCGTCTGGTGTCAGCGTCGTCGGCGCCCGCATCATGTCAAAAATTTACCTGCAAGCTCTTATTTGTGATGTTTCACAAATTTATTTTCAAATAAAATAATAGGTAAAAATCAGTATTTTACATAATGTTTTTACTCCATTTCCCAGGTTTTTTGGTTTAAATTGGACTTTTTGAGAAGTTAATATTTTCCTCTGTATTACCTCCCTTATTTCCCTGTGCTTAAAGTTTACCTGCAAGCTTTGTGGTGCAGTGGATAAGGCTTTCAACTCTGGATCAAGAGGTTGTGAGTTTGAATCCTGTTGGAGGAATGTTTTTTTTTTTTTTTTCTTTTTTTTTTCTTTTCAAAAACATAGCGGGTCTGGGGCTCAAGGTAAAGATCACTATGGCTATTTTTAGAAAAAAAACATTGTCATCGCTCTAGCGCCTTCATTTATTGATGGATTTTAAAATAACTGCACACAAATGTTGGGTATAATAATATTTCAAGTGACTTTGACTTTCAGGGTCCGTGGATCAAGGTCAAGGTCATTACTTTCAGGGTCAGGGGGTCAAGGTCACTGTGGCTATTTTTAGAAAAACATTGCCATTGCTCTTATGCCTTAATTTATTGATGGATTTTAATATAGCTTCACACAAATGTTGGGTATGATGATATCTTGATCAAGTTCGACTTTCAGGTTCCGGGGCTGAAGGTCAAGGTCACTGTGGCTATTTTTAGAAAAACTTTGTGATTGCTCTAGTGGCTACATTTATGAATGGATTTAAATACATCTTCACACAAATGTTGGGTATGATGATATCTCAAGCGAGTTCGACTTTCAGGGTCTGGGGCTGAAGTCAAGGTCACTGTGGCTATTTTTAGAAAAACTTTGTCATCGCTCTTGCGCCTTCATTTATTGATGGATTTTAATATAGCGTCACACAAATGTTGGGTATGATGATATCTCGATCAAGTTAGACTTTCAGGTTCCGGGGCTGAAGGTCAAGGTCACTGTGGCTATTTTTAGAAAAACTTTGTGATTGCTCTAGTGGCTACATTTAGGGATGGATTTCAATACAACTTCACACAAATGTTGGGTATGATGATATCTCAAGCAAGTTCGACTTTCAGGGTCCAGGGCTGAAGGTCAAGGTCACTGTGGCTATTTTTAGAAAAACTTTGTCATCTCTCTTGCGCCTTCATTTATTGATGGATTTTAATATATCTTCACACAAATGTTTGGTATGATGATATCTTGAGTGACTTTGACTTTTAGGTTCCGGGGCTGAAGGTCAAGGTCACTGTGGCTATTTTAGAAAAACTTTATGAATGCTCTAGTGCCTAGATTTATGGATGGATTTTAATATAACTTCATACAAATGTTAGGTATGATGATATCTCGAGCAAGTTTGACTTTCAGGGTCCAGGGCTGAAGGTCAAGGTCACTGGCTATTTTTAGAAAAATATTGTAATTGCTCTTGCGCCTTCATTTATTGATGGATTTTAATATAACTTCACACAAATGTTTGGTATGATGATATCTCGAGTGACTTTGACTTTCAGGGTCAGGGGCTGAAGGTCAAGCTCACTGTGGCTATTTTTTTTAGAAAAACTTGATCATTGCTCTAGTGTCCACACTATTGATGGATTTCAAGATAACTTCATACAATTGTTGGGTATGATAATATATTGAGTCAGTCATATTTCAGGGTCTGAGGCTCAATGTCAAGGTCACTGTTGCTATTTTTAGAAAGAAAAACTTTGTCATCACTCTGAAGTACCTAAATTTATTGATGGATGTAATGTAATTTTACACAAATGCTAGGCTAAGCTTTTTATAATTTGTGTTGCGCGAGGGGATTTGTATTGTCTGTGATTCCTTGTTATTACTTGGAAGTTTGTAGAATTTTTTTTTTTATCAACTATAGATTTCTTTTTCTTTTTTTTCTTTTTTTTTTAACAGTGGAAAGGCTTGAAAACAGGATTAGGGTTACTTTTTGGTTCTCTTTCATTTGCTGCAGTCTGTTGGGCTGTTTTACAGAAGAAATTTATTTTGATAACATGCCCTCATCCATCTTAGGCCCCCAAAGGCGAGCTATGTTGTCTTCTGACAACTCTTGTTTTAATATTATGTGTGTCTACTAGAAGCGATGATTGAAACAAATAATTATGGTTCATCAGTCATTTGGGGACAGATCTTTTCCTCATACCCTAGGGCTGCTACAAGGAGAGCTTAGCTAAGTTACATTATGTACATATATCTGGAAAAGTGCTGATAGTTTTTTTAGGGCATTGAACTATTCTTTTTAATTCTTAAGATGAAAAAAGTGCATCTATTTCTGCCAGCTGCTAAATCTTCTTGCAAAATTTTCATACATATTTTTGCAAACAGGCAAACAGTGTGGACCCTGATCAGACTGCTTCTACTTGCAATATTGAATTTCAAAGCGACTGACAGACAACAAAGCAGATGACAGTTGCTGTGATTGGCAGCTTCAGGTTAAATTACATTTTGTACTAGTAAGGGATTCTGGGTTATGTTGACTTCTGTATGATTACTGGTTCATTAGCCCATTCTTATCTAAAAGACTAACATTTTGTACACTTTTGCTGCAGCATTGTAATTCGGGCACTGCTGTCAAATGTTCCTTTTTATGTAAAGATCAAAGACATGAACTGAAATATTTTTCACCATCACAAGGTCCACCCAACTAGATCAAGAGCCCACCCACTTGTCAGTGATGACCATTGATTGGCCAATATATTGTGTCATGATGTTAAAAGTTCAAATTTGCATCATGTGCTGTACCATTTTTAGATCACCGAAGCAGAGTTGTCATACATGACCGTCAAACATGATTGACTTGTCTCCACAGTACTTTGTGACAATCCTTGTACATTCTTGCCATCAAAGCCATTTAGAGCAGGATCTGACAATTAGGAAATCAGTTTTTTTTTTAGTTGAATGAAACGAATATTGCAGCTAAATCAAAATGGGTTGTAATTGTCAAACACTGCAGGCCCAGATCAGATGCCACACAGTGCCATGTCTGATCAGGGTCCACACTATTTGCAAAAGTTCAGCTATTATCCTAATAAACTGTGAAGAAACCACAATCTGACACCCCTAAATTTTGAAATGGACTTGTCTATATATAAGGTGGAAGATTCCATTCAGTACAAAATAGGTTTAACCACAACAACAAAGTAACTGAGACAAACAAAAATGCTGACAACGTTTGGGGGACCTTGACCTCATTTTTGCCATAACTGCCTCAGTAAGTTTGAGTGTTGCGTTTCGGGCCATTTCTCGAACAACAAGGCTTATAGGCTAGTATAACTTCATAAGAGCATCAACCATAATGCCATCAGCCATTACTGACTTTGACCTACTTCCATCT
The DNA here is from genome assembly GCA_963580285.1 of Lucinisca nassula. Lineage (NCBI taxonomy): Eukaryota > Metazoa > Mollusca > Bivalvia > Lucinida > Lucinidae > Lucinisca > Lucinisca nassula. The sequence goes on along the minus strand of OY757013.1, from coordinate 116,618,128 downwards.
TGTACCATAATGATCCTAAGTATTGGGAAGGAGCAGTCTGATCAAGGTCTGCACTGTTTGCCATTCCATCTGCACATTTTGGACTCCTTACTGGGAGTTAGAAGTATGACCCTGTGTAGATCTTGATCAGACTGCTCTTGAAGGAACATTCTGATCTGAGTAGGACTTACTTATGAATTTGTTTTGTTTGTTTGATTTGAGGTTTAACGTCTCCATCAACACTGTATAGGTAATTTTGGAGGCATTGCTTTCAATTTTGTGGGACTTTTACCCAACATTGAGATGAAATGACATCTCAAGCCCTTTCGCCCAATGAAACCAAAAGGCTTTTTAAGCATGGGTAGTCCGACTCGCACCACTTTGCCTGGGCAGCAGTTTACCAGTGCGGCCGGTTTCAGCCCTGCCTGGAAGCATCAAGCAGCCCATCTATATCTTCAAGCCCTGATCTGCGGGGGCTGAATGTGATGAATTTAGTACCGGTAATCAGCAAGTAGACTGATTTATCATCAAACCACTGCTGACTGGTTTTGAATGCTTGACTTTGTAAAAAATTTAGAGCCATCCGTGGCCTAGTGGTTGAGTGTGCTGTGAGTTTGAGCCCTGCTTGGGTTCCATTTTCATTGGAAGGGCCGATGCTTTTTTTCGGGGTTCTCCAGTTTTTGCCAACCTCTAAAATAATCTTGAAAAGAATGGTGCAGAAAATAGGTCGAATATGGTACTCTTAACCCTTATCTTGCTGAATATTCATTGAAGCCACACCAATTTCTGTCTATCAACCAATCAAATTACTTGATGTAATTTATTGCTACAAATTCATAAATTTAATGCCAAACAGTGTAGAACCTGATCAGATGGCTTCGTCAGAAGCCTGACGAAGCCATCTGATCTATATCTTCACTGTTTCCAAAGATAGGGGTTGTCGTGAAGGGCAGGATAAGGGTTAAATTATTACCCCTTATCCTACTGTTCACAACAATCCCTACCTTTCCAAACAGCGTAAATCCAGATCAGAATGATGGTTTCTGAAGGATCAGGATCTACACTGTTTGCCATTCAATTTGCAAATCTGAATGATAAATTAAGCCTAGAAATTTGATTGGTTGAAATGTAAATGGGTATGACTAAATTATTTTATGCAGGGGGATATTAACTCATTTCAGACTGGACACCCCTAAACGGGTACCATGGCAAACAGTGCAGGCCCAGATCAGACGCCGCAGAATGCGGGGTCTGATCAGGGCCTCCACTGTTTGCTCAAAGTTAAGCCATTTTCCAAATAAATTTTGAAGAAAAAACAACCTGACACCCCTAAATTTTGGAATGAACTCATGTTATATATAAGGAGGAAGATTCCATTTGGTACAAAAAGGGTAATTTTACTGTACCTGTATCCTTTCCTATTACAGATTTCAATGTAATTTTGCGGACTGTGATAGAACCTATAGTACACATGGAAACCTGAAGACGCACCAGAAGACACACAAAGGTATGGTAAAAGCCTCCAATAGTGGTCACCTCTGTTTAAAAACCACCTCCCTCAAGCAGCTGCTGCCACCCCTCCATTTCATGCATAAAAGGCGATATATCTCAGACACAATCCAGATCCCCACCCCAAAACCATATATATTCTTGTACCTTATGATAAGACGCATTCAGTGATACCAACCTAGGGGTCTCCCAGGGTGCACCGGGGCCATGCCCCACCCCTCCATTTCATGCATAAAAGGCAATATATCTCAGACACAATCCAGATCCCCACCCCAAAACCATATATATTCTTGTTTCTTATGATAAGACACATTGAGTGACACCAAGCTTGGGGTCCCCTGGGATGTGCCTGGGTCATTCCCCACCCCCTCCACCCCATCAAAGGCCCAATATCTCAGAAACTGTTCAGATCCACACCCCTAAACCATATATATTCTTGTACCTTATGATAAGACGCATTCAGTGATACCAACCTAGGGGTCTCCCAGGGTGCACCGGGGCCATGCCCCACCCCTCCATTTCATGCATAAAAGGCAATATATCTCAGAAACCATCCAGATCCCCACCCCAAAACCATATATATTCTTGTTTCTTATGATAAGACACATTGAGTGACACCAACCTGGGGTCCCCTGGGATGTGCCTGAGCCATGCCCAACCCCCTCCACCCCATCAAAGGCCCAATATCTCAGAAACTGTTCAGATCCCCACCCCTAAACCATACATATTCTGATAAGACGCATTCAGTGATTTCAACCTAGGGGTCACCCGGGGTGCGCAGGGGCCACGCCCCACCCCTCCACTTCATAAAAGGCGATATCTCAAAAACCTTTCAGATCCCCGCCCCTAAGCCATATAATATTGTTGTTTCTTATGATAAGATGCATTCAGTGACACCAACCTGGGGGTCCCCTTGGATCACCCCCTCCACTTCATAAAAGGCCCAATATCTCAGAAACCGCTTAGATCCCCATCCCATAACCATATATATTCTTGTTCCTTATGATAAGAGGCATTCAGTGATACCAAACCTTAAGGGTCACCCAGGGTGAGCCGGGGCCATGCCTCACACCTTCACTTCATAAAAGGCGATATATCTCAGAAACCATTCAGATCCCCACCCGAAAACCATATATACTATTGTCGCGCCTGCTATTAGCATGGCGCGATATAGGCGCCTGGTTTTCCGTCCGATCGTTCGTCCGTCCATTCGTCAAGGCGTCAACATTTGCGACCACCCTAGCGTTCACCCTAATGGTCAAGTTTACCACAGGCGCGACATAGCCTTCGGCGGAATTCTTGTTGTTTCTTATGACAAGACGCATTCAGTGACACCAACCTGGGTGTCCCCTGGGATGTGGCCGCGATATATGTCAGAAATCATTCAGAGCCCCACCACAAACCGTATACCGGTATGTTCTTGTTCCTTATGATAAGACGCATTCAGTGACACCAACTTGGGTGTCCCCTGGGATGTGCCAGGGCCATGCCCCACCCCCTCCACTTTGTAAAAGGCTCAATATCTCAGAAACCATTTAGATCCCCATCCCTAAACCATACATACTCTTGTTCCTTTGGATAAGACACATTTAGTTATAGCAACCTAGGGGTCTCCTAGGGTGCACTGGGGACATGGGCCAACTTCATAAAATGCCATATATCTCAGAAACTGTTCAGATCCCCACCCCTAAGGCATGGCTTTTGTATATTTGTGTTCCTTTTGATAAGACTCATTCAGTCACATCAACCTTGGGTGTATTTGTGCTAGGGCAATGTGTCGATGCCATGGCCCACCCCTCCACTTCATAAAAGGCCATATATTTGAGACACCATTAAGCTCCCCACCTCATAATCATATATATTCTTGTTCCTTGTAATTAGACACTTTCAGTCACACCAACTTGGCAGTCCACAGGGGCCATTCCTCTCCTCTTCACTTCATAAGAAGGCCTCATATCTCAGAAACAGTTCAGATCCCCACTCCTAAACAGTATATTTTCTTGATCCTAATGATTAGACACATTCAAGGACAACAATCTTGGATTTCCTGGTGTCTGCCAAAACCCCTCCACAGCTTAAAAGGCCTTATATCTCTGGAACTGTCTACATCCCCACCCCTAAACCATATATGTTCTTGTTCCTTATGATAAGATGCATTCAGTGATACCAACCTGGGCTTTATTGGATCCATGTCCCACCCCTCCACTTCATAAAAGGCCTAATATTTCAGATACAGAGTCCACATGGAATGGGGGTTCATTTGTGAGACTTTATAATCAATAAATTGAAACCATACATGGCTGCCAGTGCCCACCTGAACTCTGGTGAGCATAGTGGCCCATGGGCCTCTTGTTTAGTTATCTCCCCTGACAGTATAATCTTGTGATGGCCATAACTGCAATACTTTTGTGATATATTGCTGGTTTATTTCTGGTGCACTTTCTATTGGTGAACAATCTTCTGAAGGCCATGTTGGTTTTTGGTCGGGGGATTTGCCATCTCTTCCGATGGCTATTTTTATTCTATTTTTGACAGAAAATTCTGTCAGCAAATAGTGCGGGTCCTGATCAGACGCCGCACTCTACGGCGTCTGATCTGGGCCTGTACTGTTTGGCAATGTACCCCTTTAGGGGTTTCCCGCATACAATGGGCTAATGTGTTACATGTCTACATTTATATCCCCACAGGAGAGTACACATTCATCTGTAATGAGCCTGGATGTGGTAAACAGTTTCTGACCTCCTACAGTCTACGTATTCACGTTCGGGTGCACACAAAGGAGAAGCCTTACGAGTGTGCAGTCTCAGGCTGCGAGAAAACTTTCAACACTGTCTACAGGTAATATCCCTACATAAAGATCATCTTTGGCCATTTTTGAACAGTCCCGAAGGTGGTCACTACAGTGCAGTCCCTTTAAAATGCTATGTTTGGGATGCATACAAAGGACTGTGTTATACAGTAGGTACACTGTGGTATAAAGGGATATTTTTATATAGAAATTAAAGTAAAATGACAATTTGGGAGGTAACATTTGGCTGTGTTAAAACCAAAACCGTGTTATAATTAGTAGAGTACTCAAGGGACTAAAGTGTAACTAAAAGACACTGGATGTAGAAAACTCAGAAAGAACAACTAAAAACTTTTGAAAATGTTTTTAAAAGAAAATAAAAATCTCAAGTTTTGCTGCTCTTAAAATTTTAATTTCACTTCACTGCTACCTTTCTTTCTATGGTTATTCTCTCCTTTCCGCTGATTCAAGAAGAACAGTTGTCAGTTTCTGGCGAAAGAATTTGTACCGTACTGGTTATCTGCTGTAAACTGTTCACGGGTGATGCAAAGTTCTAGAGCAGACAACAAATCTATATTGCACGACCCGCAGAAAAGCGACCGACTGAACTCGATTGATTTTCTAAGAGTGCCCTAAAATCACCGTGTCATTCTGTCAGTCTGTCTGTCTGTCCGTAACCCGTTTGTGAAAATTGGTGATAGTGACTTAACCAATTGGAATATTTAAATAATTTTTGGCATACTGATAAATATCAATGAGATGTAACCAATGAACTTGTCAAATATTACATTCCATTTAGTATAGCCTCGCTGAGGCAAAAGATGTGAAAATTTTCGAACTGCTTCTCCTCGGAAACCGTTGGGCCGATTGAAGTCAAATTTCATATGGAGCTTCTACGGGATGGGTAAAACCAAAATTTGCTCATGGGGTCCAGGTCAGATGACCAAAATGGCCGCCAAGCCATATATGGTAAAAACCCTTCAAAAATAGTCTTCTCCAGAACCACTGGGCAGATTTCCATGAAACTTGATAAATAGCACCTGGGACGTAGGCCCATCATAAAGTGCTAAAATGGTGACCCTGGGTTGACCTTGACATTCTTTGTGCCTAGGTCAAACTTTGACACATATGCTTTTGTATTGGAAAAGTAAGAATGCATTTTATCCTGCAAAATTCAGAATACAGTACTAAAGTATAAGATATGTTTTTGCTCCTTACGATAAGGCGCATTTATTTGGGGAACTTTTAGGCAAGGTCACATGACCAAAATGGCCACCATACCCATATATGGTAACACTCATAAAGCTAAAAGCATCCGGCGGGTGGTGCACTTCAGCTGAAGCACTGGTTTTTTATCTTATTTTGACATTTTGCATATGGAAAAGCTAGCTACTCACATTTTTTTTCAGCAAAATGCCAAAAGTTTAGATATTGTACTTGCTAGAAAAGTTAACAATTTGACCACTAACAAGCTCATTAAGCTAACGATGCTTTGAACAACTGGGCCCTAGTCCTGCTGTATAAATTCCACTTACAGTAGAACTTCGATGGCTCAAACAACGATGGCTCGTTTACCATGGATGCCTCGATCCCATTCTTGAGCCCATAGCGAAATCCTCTACATAAGAAATAGTGGGGGATAATTAAGGAGATTTTAGTCTTTTATCTTGCAAATGCATGCTATGTGTACTCATTAGAATCGCCTCGATGAGGCGATTCTAATGAGTACACACAGCATACATTTTTATTATAGAACACCGGAAAGATGTCTAAAAATATCTCGTTATGCCTCCTGACAGTAACCGCAGTGGCTCGAACTACCCCTGTCTCGAACAGATTTTCGAGGTCCCAAAGGTGTTCGAGCCATTGAAGTTCGACTGTAATTTGTGTTTTATGTATATTTCCACAGGCTGAGAGCCCATCAGCGTTTACATACAGGGAATACATTCAACTGCAATGAAGATGGATGTACCAAGTATTTCACAACGTTGAGTGATTTACGCAAACATATTAGGACACACACTGGTGAAAAGCCTTTTAAGTAAGTTAAAGCCTTTGTTAACCCTTAAGACACCAATCACGGCAATTGTCGTCTGCTTTGTCATCTGCTGGTTACTTTAAAAGTCATTTTTGCAAACATTGGGGACCCAGATCTGATCTGGGTCCACACTGTTTGCCTGTATGAAAAAATTATTTTTAAAAAGTTTGCAAGAAGATTCAGCAGACGACATAGCAGACAACATTTTCAGATGCATTATGCAAACGCCTATACAAATGCATTGCCACCTTTATCGCCGAAAAAATGAATATTTTATGATGAAAAATTGTGATATTTTTCTTATTTCTGCTCAAAATATAGATTGTGGGCGGTTCTAACGAGTACCCACAACTATATTTTAGAGCAGAAATAAGAAAAATAAGGTACACCCCCGGAAACCCCAGTTTTACTATATAAAAGTGGGGTTCAAGGGGGTCAAAATTATATAGGCGTGTTTTCGTGATGAGTTTTTCTCGGCAGCTTAAGGGTTAATTGTAGTTTTCCTGTATGATATCCCCAATAATGATAATAGATAATGGACTGAAGTTCTATTATGCTCTTTCATGTCAGCAGAGAAGCCTCTGTGGTCATCATCATCATCATTGTCAACGGATTATTGATTAACATGCAGGTACAGGGGCAACATCCACATAAGTGGGCCCCCTCCCAGGTAGCTGGCTTGCTGCACGCATGGCAGATCTTACACCAGATCTCCAGGTTTGTCTATCATTAGGATGGATAGCAGAGAGCTTCCATTCTCTGCAATCTCTTTCTGTTAGCTGCTTCCATGTCATCTTGGGCCTTCCTGGCCCCCGCTTTCCACCTACCTGTATGTCACAGGCAGTCTTGACTGCACCGTTGGAGCGTTCCACATGTCCATACCAGCGAAGCCTTCTCTCTTTCAGGATGAGGTCCAGGTCCTCAATGCCAAGACGCTCAAGTAACTCACTGGAACTGATGGTGACAGTGTCCTGTGGCTTGACATTGCAGATCTGTCTGATCATTGCCCTGTCATTTTGCTGTAGATGTGCTGTAGTGGATAAGCTACTCGCCTCACAAGCCAAGGGTCATAGGATCGATTCCGGGCTTCTCTAGACTTTTGGATGAGTTTAAACTGAGGTCCCTTGTCTGTATGACCTTCATTTTTGGTTGGCCGTAAAACTCAACACACACACACTGTCTTGTCAATTTCAGGCAAAATAATGTACCCACTTACAGTAGAACTTTGATGGCTCGAACACCGATGGCATGTTTACCACGGCTGAGTCGAACCCATTCTTCAGCCCCTAGGGAAATGCTCCACATAAGGAATAGTATGTGACAGTTAAGGAGATTTTCATCTTTTGTCTTGCAAATGTATGCTGTGTGTACTCATTAGAATCGCCTCGATGAGGCCATTGTTATGAGTACACACAACAAACATTTTCATTAAAGAACACCGGAAAGATGTCCCCAAAATTATCTTGGTATGCCTCCTGGCTGTAGCCCTCAGTGGCTCGAACTACCCCTGTCTCGAACAGATTTTCATGGTCCCAAAGGTGTTCGAGCCATCGAAGTTCGACTATACATATAAGCCTGCCCAGGAAGTGTGGTTAGGTAAACTGACAAGCTCAATATGTCATAAATATTGTTGATTGGGTTGTAAAACGAATCTGTCAATCTGTTATGCTTTGAACTCCTGAGGAAAACTATGCATAGAAAGGTATGTGCTAGGATATTGAAATCAATGTAGGAAATAAACATGGAAAACCACTGGTCCCTGTCATTGCCAAATTACGTCCTTTTTAGACTTACTCATTATACTACCATAGTGAACATTATGAACTACATCTAAACTGAGCTCAACAAAATGTAGCAATTCTTTGCATGGCATCAACTTAAAATTGAGAAAAAAATCCCAGTTAACATTACAACCCCTACCTTTGCAAACAGTGCAAAGAGGATTGATCCATAACAGGTGGTGAGAGGATCTGCACTGTTCCTCCTTTAATTTGTGAATTTGCTGGACAAGCTGCATCAAGTATTTTCATAGGCTGATAGTCATAAATGGGTGGCAAAATTAATTTATTCAGCAGGACAAGGGTTAAGCATAAACACATGTTATGTTTGTTTCTTGGAATCATCTGCACCAGGCTATTTTGACATATGGGCCCCGTCAAGCGATTTTGGTACTTATCGCCTATGCGAGCAGCAATGGTTCAGGCGAGCCTGCCCATCCGCGCAGTCTCGCCAGAACCTTCGCTGCTCGCTCATACAAGCAGTGAATCAAGAGGAACCTTCAGACAGAAAGCCATATCCCTGGGCCCTCTGAATGGCTGGGCATGCGCAGTTAAAATTTGTCATGACGGAATGCTCGAAGACACAAATTCGCTTGGCGGGGCTCATATATCCACAACATTGATTGTGAAAGAGACATGAGAGAGTATATCTCAGACACATTAAGGGGAAGGGATATACTTTCAAGTGTGGCAACACCTGCAAAAGTATTTTCATCTCCTATGTCAATAAAGGTCAACTCTTAAAGGAAAGTATTTGCTTCCGAGGAGCAAATTCTTCCCTTTAAGAGTAGACACCTTTTTCAGTGGGACAGAGTTTTTGTTTGTTTGTTTTGGAGTTTAACGGCCCAGTTGACACTATTTTAGATCATTTTTGCTCCGGTCAGTTTACCTATCCACACTTTTCCTGGGCAGGCTTATACGTAAGCAGTTAACCAGTACAGTGCACATTCTTTCGCCAGAAACTGACAACTGCCCTTCTTGAATCAGCGGAAGGGAGAGAATGGCCGTAGAAAAGATTTCAGGATCAATCTCCATGAAAGAATGTTGCCGACCCCGGCAGGGAAAGAGTTTATAGAAAAGCAAACAGGATGTCCCAAAAGTTGTCTCCCTTTAAAAAAATGGTGGAAAAATCTTCCAGGTGTATCCATGGATACACCTTCAGGACAGATAACTCTCTCAAATATACTTTACTCCCCCTTATTAAAGGTGCCTACTCTTAAAGGAAAGTATTTGCTCCTGAGAAGAAATTCTTTCCTTTAACCCTTATCTTGCTGTTCACGACAACCCCTATCTTTGGAAACAGTGTAGATCCAGATCAGATGGCTTCTGAAGAAGCCATCTGATCAGGATCTACACTGTTTGACATTCAAATTATGAATTTGTAGGAATAAATTACATCAAGTAATCTGATTGGTTCAAAGTCAGAAATGGGTGTGGCTAATCTTAATATTCAGCAAGAGAAGGGTTAAGAGTAGACCCCTTTTTCAGAAGGACTCAGTTAATGAGAGAGCAAACAGAAAATCTCAAAAGTTGTCCCCCCTGGAAACAAAATGATGTAAAATATACCAAATGTACCCAGTTCCCTTAAATTACCCATTTGCCTCATAAACCAGGGATTGTGGGTTCAACTCTGGGCTCTCCAGTGTTTCAAATGTGCTTAGGGCTTAGTTGTAGTATCTAAATCAAGAGCATGCAAATACCTTGTATATCTTGTGAGGTTTCTTTCTTCTTCAGGTGTGAAACATCAGGCTGTGGAAAGGCCTTTGCTGCCAGTCATCACCTTAAAACACATAAAAGAACACATACAGGTATAGTTTCTCAACAAGAGGTAGACAAAATGGTTTTGTTTGTTTGATTTGAGGTTTAACGTCCCCGTCAACACTGTAAAGGTCATTTTGGAGACATTGCTTCCAATTTTGTGGGACTTTTACCCAACATTGAGATGAAATGATATCTCAAGCCCTGTCGCCCAATGAAACTAATAGGGTTTATTAGCATGGACGCTCTGCCCTTAGACAAAATGGCAGACAATGACTACGATGATAATATATAATATGTTTTACAACTGTGCAACTAGCAATTTAGCAAAATGATATCTGTTGTGAGTTCATTATATCAAAACGCAATGAAATGCGGAAAAACAATGTGCATCACAAGTGCCATGTTTGTCAAAGTACAAAGAACTTGTAATCCATATTAAGAGGTAAATTTTTTCTTTGCAAAGAAAGTGGGGGCAGAGTTTAGCATTTGTGAAAAAATGTATACCACTACAATCCCACCTTCCTCAGATTCGCTCTGCATAATCAAAGGTGTTATTAATATTACATCAGTTTCTGAAAGTTTTGGCGAATTAACTGAGAAGGACTAGCTACGCACTCATTCAACCCACATTGTCAGTCATCACGAAAACACGCCTATATAATTTTGACCCCCTCAAACCCCATTTTTGGACATGTTTTTAAAAAAAGTCCGTCCTTTAAAATAGCGATGTCTGGGCGGGCGGTCGGGCGTCCTGCGGGCGGGCGTCGTCCCAGGTTTACCTTTTGGTTAACCTTTTTTTCAAAGTGATATTTTTCATCTATTCTGTAGCAGATTGTTTTAATATTAGGACTGATGCATAAGTGGAGGTATCGCTTTCATGTATTATCCATAATCGGCGCAGAGGACTAAAATCTTGGCGGAAATTGTCATTTTTCAAACCTGTGTTTTTCAGGTTTACCTTTTGGTTAACCTTTTTTCAAATGCCAGTGTAGTGGATAGAGTGCTGGACTACGAATCCTATTGTTGACTATGAATCTGAGGGGCGTGAGTTCAAACCCCGGTGGAGACATTTTTTTTTTTTTTGTTCTTTTTTTTTCTTTCTTTCTTTTTTCATTTTGGACGGGTTTTTCAAGGAAAATTCCGTCCTTTAGAATAGCGATGTCCGTGCGGGCGGCCGGGCGTCCCGGTTTACCTTTTGGTTAACCTTTTTTTCAAAAACCCGTCCATAATGCCTTTTGGCATTTTTCTTGTTATAAAGTAAAACTGGGGTTTCTGGGGGTATACCTTATTTTTAGCTCGTCTGTTTTTTTAAAAAAAACTTTCGAGCTATTGTCATCACTCCGGCGTCTGCGTTGTCGTCTGGCGTCGTTCAAAAAAAACTTAACCTTGGCTATAACTTAAAAAGTATTAGACCTAGCCTTAGTCGGGGATTTGAAATTCGTAGCACGCGTATTTAAGGAGTTTAATGCACCTTACTTTCTCACACTTAACTCTGATACGAATTTATTTAGAGGTCTCTCAGCATCTTGAAAATGGAGTTAGAAAAACAAAACAGTGGGGAAAAGGACATAAAAAGGGGAGATAAATGTTCCTACCATCTTTTCTCATTTAAGCATCCAAACAATTCAATACGACATCATCTCTGAAACTACAAGGCCAATTGGAACCAAATTATATGTGAAGCCGCCATGGGGTGGAAGAACAAACATATATTCTGAATATCTGGGTCACATGACCAAAATGTCCGCCATGCCCATATATGGTAAAAACCTTTGAAAATCGCCTTCTCAGGAACCAATCGGCCGATGACCTTGAAACTAGGTATAAAATATAAGGGACCCGGGCCCTATCGATTTTGTTCAAATGATGACATTTCGTTGACCTTGACCTTTCTTACGTCAAGGTCACATGCGGTCACTTAGGATTTTGTATGAAAAAGACGGGATTTTCTGGGTCTGTTGCAGCTTATTACATCATAGTTGATATTTGCAATCAGCTTAATAATCCTGGGGCCATAAGATTAAAAAGTTTTTAATTTTTCTAAAACTACTGGGCTAACTGATACCAAATTACATATACTGCATCCGTGTGGTCGAGAAATCCAAGTTTGTTAGAGGGATCTGTGTGATCGTCACACCAATAAACAGCCAAAAGTGATTTTAAATTCTGCATCTCAAGAAATACAAAACCTTCGTATGCAGCACTTTGGACTCTAGACCTAAGATGGTTCAAAGCTGACTATAATGTATGCGACGGCAACAAAAGAAAACAATGGTTGATTTCAAAATAATTTGGCATCAATGGTCCTGGAATTGGCCTCTACTAAACCATTATGCTCTGTTAAAATAAATGGCCAGCACGGGTGTGTGTGTGTGTGTGGGGGGGGGGTTATTTTATGTCCACTTGAGCTCTGGTGAGCGTAGTTTCCCGTCGGCCGCTTGTTTACATTTTTGTGTTCAGGAAAAGGCGCGTAAACTTGATGGCAAGCGTAAACCATATCTAATTGGCGTTGTCATGATACAGCAGCCACAGTGTTCTGCATACTGATTGCGCATGTTTGGTTATATTTTGTTGCTTAGTTTCATAAACAATTAATTGGTGACCAGTGGTAGTTTTGTATGAAGTTACCATGACAGCAATACCTCTGAAAGACGACAATGTTCAGTGAAGATAACAGCGCGGCCCTATTTCAGTTTTGTTTTTTCAAAGGGTTGGCAGATTTTTTTTCAGTATTTCATAATTGAAGGAAAGTCGTGTTTAATGAGTTTACGCCTCTGTACAATCAAGCCTCCTTTTGACTGAAGGTGTGCGAAATTTTACTGCGAACAAAACATCTTATTCTCCAGCTGCGTATTTGATATACTCCAGCTTATGTGCTGATTGAATGACTCTGGTTTTGGTCGATCTTTTGGCAAACATGCGCAAATTGAGGTCATCAAGTTACATGAAGATGCAGCAAAGTTCAGTCGAGGGTCGGTGTTGAATCCGATGCTCCCACCCTCATGACAAAGGTAAAGAGAAGAAGCTTGATTTATGTAGGAATCGACACATTTATTATACCAAACATCGTCCCTGTTCACTGTTCAATATATCTGACATATTAGGTTTCAACCTCAAGTAAATTAACACGCCCGCCTAGTTCCTTTCATATGTACGAACGCATTTCCGCCAGAACGCCCGAAGGTAAGTGTCTGGTGCTCTGTCTCTGCTAAGGTTAACCGGAGCCTAACTGTTTGGTTTCCTTTGCTGCAGAATTCTAGCTATTTCATGCTGTCGAGTCCTCATCGTTGTTTCATCTCTTTAGTCGTTTGAGTTTTTATTCTCTGAGATGTTGCGCGGATGAGCTAGAACTCCATTATGTAGAGCGTACAATTTATCGGTTTTAACCACGACCATCAAGGGCGAGTAGTGTGACCACATAAAATCTATTAAAGTGTCCAACCCCACTTCGGCCCACGTAAAACTTCTTACTGACCCCGTCGTCGATCCTTTTTGTGTTTTATTAATTTCATAGTTAGTCCTTAAGATGTTTGTATTGCTAATGCATTTTTTATTTTGGATAGCCGTTCGGTCATGTGGGGAGATAACTGTCATTCTGGCTTTCCATCCATGACGTTTTCAATTTGGTGTTTTGAATGGGAGGTGCGAGATATTTTGTATAGATTCCTGATCATTGCATACACTCTGTTTTTCAAACGTGATAACTCATGATGGCTTGTCATAGAAGGCCTTTTTGGCCAATCTATATGGGACAATAGGGGTGGTTGGGTGAGGCAAAGGTGACGTGTATCTTGCGTCAATAGGGCGTACAGCTGATAGTGGCTTATAGCTGGACAAGACCTGCTGTGCTTCCAGCAGTTAAGGGTAGAGGGGGAAAACTGAAATTTTAACTGTTTCTGCTTTTCCATTTTCCCATTTCTCCTTTACCCCTTACTTTCATCTGCTCAACTATCTCTTCTGTCGCTTTTCTCCCTTTCTCTGGAGAGAGGACAAAAATGATCAACAAGGGATGACGTGCCTTTAAACCTAAAACAATATATGGGACAAAAATCAGAAAAAGGAAGTAGAAATTGAGGAGACGAAGAACAGATTAATCAGTGCGTGACAAGAGACACAGGATGATTAAGAGCTAATGCTGAATAGAGGGACAAGGCTATCGTAGGCAGGTTGCCCAACAAAATGGTAGAAAGTAAGTGCAGGTGACATCTTAAGATGCATGTTTACAGGTTGATTCCCGGACATTTGCCCCCCCCCCCCCGGACATTTGCCCCCCAATGACTTAATCTAAAAATGGACATTTGCCCCCCCCCCCCCCAGTTGAAAATGGGACCCGGACATTTGCCCCCCAGAGCTTATTTTTGGTATGGACATCTGCCCCCGCGTGCTTATTTTTCAGGTGGACAGTTGCCTCCCACTGCTTATTTCAGAAAGGGACGTTTGCCCCCCAGATAGACCAGGGCTAACACAAAGGAGGAAAACAATGTATTTATTGGTTTATTATCATCAGAAATACAAAATGTTAAGCAATAAATTACTCCATCTATATAAATATGAATTCCATAATAACCTGCTGTTATGGACAACCCATACGTTAGAAAGCAGTATGGATCCCGATCAGATGCCATCTGATGGGGATCTCTATTGTTTTTCAATCAATTTGTTAACAAAAATATACCAAGAATGTGATGGTTAATAGTCAACAATTGGAGATGCTTAATTTATTCAGCAGGATAAGGGTTAATCAAGTCAGCTACAGAACCATATATTGAGTTTGTGCCTCACTGAGGGTCCAGTGTCAGACGCCTATACTCAAGTGGTTTTTACAATGGATACACTGATGGTTAATTCTTGAAGAAATTGAAATGATCTTGTATGGGCTGTAAAACTTAAACCAAAACATAATCATGTAAATTATGTAGCTATATACAAGTATGTGTAATGAATGTCATTGTCTAGCCAGGTTGGGGGGGGGGGGGGGGCAAATGTCCCTTTCTGAAATAAGCAGTGGGGGCCAATAATTATTGTCCTCCTGTAAAAAAAAGCACTGGGGGCAGATGTCCATACCAAAAATAAGCTCGGGGGGGGGGGCAAATGTCCGGGTCGCATTTTCCACTGGGGGGCAAATGTCCATTTTTAGATTAAGTCAAGGGGGGGGGGGGGGTGGGCAAACGTGCTGTGGGGCTAACGTCCGGAGACCTTACAGGTTATGTCACAAGTCTGGGGAAAGGGAAGATAGAAGAATGTTAAAGGGATGACTTTACGTTTTATTAAACCTCGGGTACAATTTTGTTTAGTCGTGCGACTTAACAGAAAATAAGGTACCCAGTAAGATTTCAAACGGCCAGTCACACTTACGTGTTTAAAATATAATAATGTCGATGTTACTTGGGGAGCCTTCAGCACAAACCGGAAATTTTGGATAATGATTCTTGAAATATACAATATATTCATTAAATGTTGATTGTTTCAAGTCACCAGTTTAGAGAATCACTTGCCAGTTCATCCGCTGACAAATATGCTTGGTGATGTATATTCCCCTCACTAAATATAAACCGGAAGGAAATGGCCATCAGTAACTTTTCAAAAATATATCTATCGGTCCCTGTTATGATACATCTATGACCAGCCAGTAAAATAATTTAGTTTATGTTGGTTTTGATATAAATTTTATCACGATCTGTGACACAACAGGAAAAAGTGGTAAAATGGTCCATAGGTATCGGAGTCCCTTGTTCAAGCCCGGATTGAAACAGAGTCATCGAGTTTCACATGCACGTGCAAAAATAACCGTCCTTCATACTGACGAAAAATAATTTGTTTCAAAAAGTACTAGAAATTATTTAGCGCGAAAAAAGTGTAAAATTTACCAAATTTTTGGGGTCAAATTTCAATGGTCAAAATTTATGGTAACACCGGATGTAATTACGTCATATCTTGAATTGTGGTGTCTTCGAGTATTGACAAATATTTTGGCTGGTGCAATAAATCAACATTCATATGTAAGCGCAAGCTACACATAACTTAAGTCAATCCAACTATACCATCCGCAGGGGGGTGGGTGTAAACTCATAGAATTTTCAACCCCTTTTCCCCACCAGATTTGCTAAATAATAACATGTCATATAGGTTAGGCTCCCATCTCAATGAAACGGCACAAATAAAGCGTGAGAATTTTGGGTGCATTAAATTTTTCGAAATCTGGTCTCAAATCCCGGACTACCTCATGAAACTTCATACACACACTCATCATCACAAGAGCTACATTTTGACCAAGGACCATAACAACATTATTGATTTTGGCTGAATTATCTCCCCTTTTCCAATTTTTTTCTGAAACACATTTTTATGCCCCCGGAATCTAAGATTCTGGGGGGCATATAGTTTTTGGTCTGTCCGTCTGTTTGTCCGTTTGTCTGTTTGTCCGTTTGTCCGTTTCTCCGTCTGCAAAAACTTTAACATTGGGCATAACTTTTGAATGGTAAGTGATAGAGCTTTCATATTTCACATGTGCATTCCTTGTCACAAGACCTTTCAAGAGGTACCATAAATTTTGACCTCGTGACCTTGGACCTTGACATTTGACCTACTTTTGGCCTCATTTTTAAAAACTTTAACATTGGCCATAACTTTTGATTGGTAAGTGATAGAGCTTTCATATTTCACATGTGCATTCCTTGTCACAAGACCTTTCTATTGGTACTATAATTTTTGACCTCATGACCTTGACCTTGGCATATGACCTACTTTTTTAAAAACTTTAACATTGGCCATAACTTTTGATTGGTAAGTGATAGAGCTTTCATATTTCACATGTGCATTCCTTGTCACAAGACCTTTCTATTGGTACTATAATTTTTGACCTCATGACCTTGACCTTGGCATTTGACCTACTTTTTAAAAACTTTAACATTGGCCGTAACGTTTGATTGGTAAATGGTAGAGCTTTCATATTTCACGTGCATTCCTTGTCACAAGACCTTTCTAATGGTACCATAATTTTTGACCTCATGACCTTGACCTTGATGTTTGACCTACTTTTTAAAAACTTTAACATTGGCCATAACTTTTGATTGGTAAATGGTAGGGCTTTCATATTTCACATGTGCATTCCTTGTCACAAGACCTTTCTAGTGGTACCATAATTTTTGACCTTGTGACTTTGACCTTCATGTTTGACCTACTTTTTAAAAACTTTAACATTGGCCATAACTTTTGATTGGTAAATGGTAGGGCTTTCATATTTCACATGTGCATTCCTTGTCACAAGACCTTTCTAGTGGTACCATAATTTTTGACCTTGTGACTTTGACCTTGATGTTTGACCTACTTTTTAAAAACTTTAATATAGTCCATAACTTTTGATTGGTAAGTGATAGAGCTTTCATATTTCACATGTGTATTCTTTCTCACAAGACCTTTCCAGTGGTACCATAATTTTTTACCTCGTGACCTTGTGGCCTCAACCATGACATACTTTAGTGATGGGGCTTTCATATTGCACAGGCGCTGTCCGGGGGCATCGGTGTTTCACAAACACATCTTGTTTGCTCTCATTTTAATACTATTCACAACAGAGCCTTCAAACTTCACATGAATGTTCCTTGGGACAAGACCTTTTCAGTGATACCACACTTTTTGATCTGTGACCTTGACCTTTGAACTTTGACCTATTTTTCGAAAATTTAACCGAAAACCTTAACCTTGACCATATTTCCAAAAGTATTTGGCCTACCTTCATGAAACTTCATACACATACTCACCATCACAAGAGCTACATTCCCTACAAGTTTTATAACTCCATCTTGCAATTTGATTGCTCTTGTTTGACTTAGAACTTTGGTTTTCTAAAAGAAACTGCAGACGAGCGTTGGCACCCGCATGCGGTGCTCTTGTTCTTATTTCTGCTCTCAAATATAGATTGTGGGTACTCGTTAGAACCGCCTCTATGAGGCGGTTGTAACGAGTGCCCACAATTTATATTTTGAGAAGAAATAAGAAAAATATCACAATTTTTCATCATATAATTTTCATTTTTTCGGCCATAAAGGTGGCAATGTATTTGTATAGGCGTGTTTGCATAATGCATCTCTAAAACCTGTTCAGAAGCACATGATGGAAAGTTCAACATTGTGCAACAAACCTTTTGGCGCGTCTTTGACTTTTGCTGCAAACAGCATCAAAAGTGTGATGGGGAGAAACTGCTAAACTGCTGGTTGTATACTTGCTTATGGCCTTGGTGGCTTGGTCATATGCATGTCCAGCTTGATCTGTTCACGCTTTGTTCCCCACCAGGTCAGATGCATTTTTATATGCTCGTTTTGAAAAACGGTTGTATTATGTTATGCCCCCGGCCTCTGTCCGGGCCAACAAATCAGTACTTAGATGGACGGTTTACATGTATTTCTATGGGATTTATTCCGTTAGACACTTAAAATTTGGGTTTACGTGGCTAAAATTGGTTTGTATGGCTACAAAGTAGTCCCATAAGAATCGAAATTACTTATAATAGCCACATAAGTACCAATTTGCAAGAACATATGTCCGTCTTTAAACTTTTCATTTCCGGATAACTCCTCCTACAGTTTACATCCGATCAAGCTTCATACATAGTTAGACCATGATGTGGGGCAGCGCATATTGTTTCGAGGTTACGGTCTACCAAATATTGATAGAATTATGCACCTTAGAAATTTTTTTTCATTTGCAGACAACTCCTCCTACAGTTTACATCCGATGAAGCTGAAACCTGAAACTTCATACATAGTTAGACCATGATGTACGGCAGCGCATATTGTTTCTAGGTTAAGGTCCACCAAGTAATAATAGAGTTATGCCCCTCTGAAATGTTTTGGAAACTTTTCGGATGACTTCTACATTTTGCATCTGATTTAGCTGAAACTTCATATATAATTAGACCATGCCGTGGGGCAGCGCAAATTGTTTCGAGGTTATGGTCAACCAAATAATAATAGAGTTATGCCCCTTTGAAAAATTCTGTAAACATTTTGTTTCCGGATAACTCCTCCTACATTTTTGATCCGATTATGTTGAAATTTTACAAACAGTAAGACCATGATATGGAACACTGCATATTATTTTGAGATTTTAAGCCTTCCAAATATTACCAGAGTTATAACCCTTTAACAGATTTTTCTAAACATTCCTTTTCCGGATGACTCCTCATACATTTTACATCAGATGAAGCTGAAACTTTACATACAGTAAGACAATGATGTGGAACAGTGCATATTATTTTTAGGTTACAGTCCGCCAGATATTACCAGAGTTATTCCCCTTTCACATATAGTCAAACCTGTCTTGAGAGACCACCGCTGCTTCTGATCTGGGCCTACACTGTTTACCAGGGTACCCATTTTGGGGTTTTCGGTCTGAAATAGGTTAAGGCAGGGAGGATAAATCATGATTTTTTTAGCTCACCTGAGCCTTTAGGCTCATAGGTGAGCTTATAGTATAGCCATGGTCCGTCCGTCGTCCGTCCGTCCATCCACCATTTTCAAAGATCTTTTTCTCCTATACTGCAGGGCCAATCAAAGCCAAATTTCATATGGAGCCTCAGTGGGATGGGGGTTAGAAAGTTTGTTCTCGGGGTCTGGATCACATGACCAAGATGGCCGCCATGCCCATATATGGTAAAAAGCCTTCAAAAATCTTCTTCTCCAGAACCATAAGGCCAGTGGCCTTGAAACTTGGCATGTAGCATATGGTACTCGGGCCCATCATGGTTTGTACAAATGGTGACCCCGGGTTGACCTTGACTTATTTTACAGCAATGTCAAATTTGCCGAAGTAGGCTTTTGCATGGGGCAAAGTGAAAATAATGGATTTATAGGAAAACCATTGAAGACAGTGTCACCAAAATTTGTAGATCAGGTAAAGTAACTGAATACATGAAGATCTATGGGTCAGAAAGGTCAAGGTCATTCATTGGCCTTAGACCAAGGTCATTCAGGATCCATATTTCAAACATTTTTTTCTCCAAAACTGCTGAGCCAATTTAAGTGAAATTTAATATGGAGCCTTTGTGAGTTGAACAAATGAAAAAATGCCAATACGGTCTAGATCACATGACCAAGATGGCCGTCACGCCTATATATATGGTAAAAAGCCTTAAAAATTCTTCTTCTCCAGAACCGTAAGGCCAATGGCCTTGAAACTTGGCATGTAGCATATGGTACTCAGGCCCATCATAGTTTGTACAAATGGTGACCCCGAGTTGACCTTGACCTATTTTACAGCAATGTCAAATTTGCCGACTTAGGCTTTTGCATGGGAAAAAGTGAAAATAATGGATTTTTAGGAAACCATTGAAGACAGTGTCACCAAAATTAGTAGATAAGGTAAAGTAGCTGAATACATGAAGATCTATGTGTAAGAAAGGTCAAGGTCATTAATTGACCTTAGACCAAGGTCACACATATTCCATATTTCAAACATTTTTTCTCAGAAACTACTGAGCCAATTGAAGTGAAATTCAATATGGAGCCTTTGGGAGTTGAACAAATAAAAAGCTGCCAACATGGTCTAGATCACATGACCAAGATGGCCACCACGCCCATATATGGTAAAGAAACTTCGAAATTCTTCTTCTCAAGAACCGTAAGGCCAATGGCCTTGAAACTTGGCATGTAGCATATGGTACTCGGGCCTATCATAATTTGTTCAAATGGTGACCCTGGGTTGATCTTGACCTATTTAACAGTAATGTCAAATTTGCTGACTTAGGCTTTTGCATAGGAAAAAGTGAAAATAATGGATATTTAGGGAAACCATTGAAGACAGTGTCAAAAACATTAAAATGTACACCAGGACCAGGTGTCAGGTGAGCGTTTACAGGACCACTGGTCCTCTGGTTTTAATCACACTATGCAATTTTTGAGATCGTTATTGAAATATACGCATTTATCTACAGAAAAGTGTTGCTTCTCAAACGTTATTTTAAGATGAATTAAAAAAAAACTGAATATTAATTTTAAAGTATGATAATGAGAAAACTATGAATTCAAAAGATTTTGGAAAATATGGTATTTCAAAATGAAACAGTTAAAAAGTAAATTACACGAATATGTTCAAGTCGCGGTGGTAGTTTGCCTAGATGCCGATACAAGTCACAGTGATAGTTTGCCGAGCCGCCGATACAAGTCACAATGATAGTTGGCCGAGACAACTGAATTCATTCGGTATTTTTTTCACGCCTATTTAAACGCTAATGCGCCCCCGCCCATAGGGGCTTGAAGAAATATATGGGCTGCATGATGCTTCCACACAGAGCTGAATCCGGCCCGCACACTAGTACTGGTAAACCGCTTAGAGGATCTAAGCCTGTCCAGGAACCGGGTGCGAGGTGGACCGTCCATGCTAATAAACTCTATTGGTTTCATTGGGCGACAGGGCTTGAGATGTCATTTCATCTCAATGTCGGGTAAAAGTCCCACAGAATTGGAAGCAACTGTTCCAAATGACCTCTACAGTGTTGACGGGGACGTTAAACAACAAATCAAACAAACAAAATTTAAACGCTAAGTCACGTCACCCTTTATGACCAAACAATCCAATTAGCATAAATTAGTGCATGTATTGATTATAATTTGCAAACAATTTTAATCTCTGCACTTGTCATAATCAGTGTCATAATTTTGGTTTCCAACATGAAGAGAGATAATTATTGATCCTGGTGCACCGGTTGATCTTCCATTGTCAAAGTAAACTTATTTGGTTGCACTCGACAGGTACATTTTATTTGGACGCAGACAGGCGGAAAAAAAAGCATGACTTTTAGTTTTCCGCCTGTCCGCATCGAAATAAGTGAGTTTATTCAAGGAAGGGGGTTATTATTGGCATAGCTTGATCTGCCGCGCAGTTGCACGTCTCTTGAATGTTTCCAGACTGTTAGCATCGCACTCGACGCTTCGCGTCTCGTGTGGGGCGTTGATCCAGACGTGATGCAACGCGGTGGATCAGGTTGATGTAGGGTACATGCAATGTGTATGTATTAAAGTCGGTAATCTGCTGGTGG
This sequence comes from Lucinisca nassula, assembly GCA_963580285.1. Taxonomy (NCBI): domain Eukaryota; kingdom Metazoa; phylum Mollusca; class Bivalvia; order Lucinida; family Lucinidae; genus Lucinisca; species Lucinisca nassula. The sequence goes on along the minus strand of OY757013.1, from coordinate 116,596,241 downwards.
AGTGGGTGTGCTGGTTGGCTAGATACATTCCGTGACGATGCACTGGCAGCGTCCTTTTCTAATGGGGGAATAACAACATTTTTGTCAAAAGGACATAAATAAAATCCATTTTAAATGTCATATGAGAATAAGGTCTTGCACTCGTGTTCATGTATTATTGAGAGTAATGAGCTCGTTGGGGAGGGGGACAGGATGCTAGGTGAAACCTCGCTTTTTGTCTTTCTTCCTCAACCTATTTAGTGGGCTCGGTGGTACATGGGCACTCATGTATGATCTTCAATAATTTAGAGCTGATTGCGTGATGTTTCAGCATTGTGTGCCTTTTGACAAAATAGACATGAACAAGACTTAACCCTTATCTTGCTGTTCACGACAACCCCTGTCTTTGGAAACAGTGTAGATCCAGATCAGATGGCTTCTGAAGAAGCCATCTGATCAGGATCTACACTGTTTGACATTCAATTTATACCGTCATGATATGACTGAAAAATTGTTGAAAGCGACGTTAAACCCGAATTCACACACACACACACACACATTCAATTTATGAATTTGTAGAAATAAATTATATCAAGTAATTTGATTGGTTGATAGACAGAAATGGGTGTGGCTTAAATGAATATTCAGCAAGATAAGGGTTAAAGCTCTATGAAATCAACATGAATTTCCACATTTATTGAATTCAACAAGAAATTCCACATTTACTAGCCTTAACATATATGTATATATTGTATGATATCATTTTTATCATATTTATTCATCATCACCAACATGCTCATTCTTTCATTAACCCTTCTCTTGCTGAATATTCAGTTTAGCCACACCCATCTCTGACTTTGAACCAATCAGATTACTTGATGTAATTTATTTTTACAAAGTCATAAACTGAATGTCAAACAGTGTAGATCCTGATCAGATGAAGCCATCTGATCTGGATCTACACTGTTTCCAAAGATAAGGGTTGTCATGAACAGCAAGATATGAGATAAGTTTCATTGACGTCTTGCTGGGGACTTTGGAATGGTATTGCTGTGAGATAGTCCATGTGCAGACCACGATTGTGGAAATGGTTATACTGTTACCAAATGGGTAACAGCCTAGAGCAGTGGCGTGTCTGCATTTCAATAGCAGTACTTATATATGCTACCGAAAGACCGCTTTTAGAGTTAGTGTTCATCTTTTTTTCTTTGAAATTCTCAAGCTTGGTAGCGTTTTTCCAAATGGTATGCAATTTAATCTCGGTCTCACTTAAAGATTCATTATATAATGCATATATTTTCTATGCATAGTCCTATTACTCCTAATGCAATCTGGCAACATTGAGACCAATCCAGATCCAAATGTTTCCTACAGTGGTTCAATTACAATATTACACAGTAATATTAGAAGACTAAGAATTAAACTGAACTTTATAAAGGAAAGTTTCCTAGACTTTAACATTCTGGCGTTCACACTATCACATTTAGACGTGGGTGTAACAACCAAGAACATTCTACTCAAACAGTTCGATTTGCCTTATAGAAAAGATCGTACAAATCATGGAGGCGGTGTTATGATCTATGTTTCAAATGACTTGCTCGATACAAGGAAACCAGAACTCGAATATATTGTGATGAATCCATATGGATAGAAATAAAAACGAGGAATGAAACACTTCTACTGGGTACCTTCTATAGTCCTCGCACATCTGATGCAACATTATTTTAGGGATTTAACCATAATATTAAGACAGCTATGGACCTTTGTTGCAAAGTCATTATCTTGGGTGATCTGAATGAAGACATTAAATCCAAGTTTCAACAACCTAGAAGATATTATTATGCTTGATTCACTAAAAAATGTCATATTTAAACCAACCAGACTGAACGTTCTTCTTGACCCAATTATCATTAGCAAGGATTTATATTACTCCAATGCTGGTATTATCCCAGTACCTGACTATATTAGTGACCATTCAGCGACCTATATTACATTACCTTTTCAATATGAACCCCAAAGTCCATTTAAACGTACAGTCTGGATGTATAAACAGGCTGATTTCAATGCTTTAAATATGAAAATAAGGGAGTTTGAGTGGTCTTGCTTCAGAGATTTTGTTTGTTTGTTCGATTTGAGGTTTAACGTCCCACTCAACACTGTAAAGGTCATTTTGGAGACGTTACCGTGTACTTCCAATTTTGTGGGACTTTTACCCGACATTGAGACGAAATGACATCTCCAGCCCTGTCGCCTCAGAGATGGTTCTGTTCACGAAACGACACACCTCTTCAGTGATATATTCCTGGATATGTATTCCCTCTAAAGTTGTTACATTGAGGCCAGATGATAAACCTTGGTACAACTCGGAAATTAGAACAACATCTTGAAAGAGAGATAGAATGAAAAATAAACCATCACGCTCAGGTAAAACATCAGATTGGAAAAAATACAAAAAGTTGAGAAATAAGGTAAATAATCAGAAAAAGTATGCCAAGGAAACCTTTTATAACAATTTAGAATTATCAATATTAGATTATCAAACAAAAAACAAACGAAAATTTTGGAAAATTATCAGACATTGTTTGAAAAATAATGATGCTTTGTCAACTATTCCACCTCTCTGTTTACCCTCCCTTCAGGCCAAACTAAGATCCATTTTACAGATGAGGAAAAAGCTGTCTATCTAAATGATTATTTTGCCTCTATCTCAACTGTTGACGACCGAAATACAATTGTACCCAAGAAGAAATCGAGCTGCTTATAGAAACCTTAAACCCATATAAGGCAAATGGCCTGGATGGAATAAGCAACAGAATGTTGAAAGCTGTATGTAAAACTGTTTCAAAACCCTTAGCTATCATAATAAACTGTTCGTTTCCTGAAGGAGAACTTCCAGAACCTTGGAAATCCTCTGGCTTAATACCAGTTCCAAAGAAAGGGGATAAAAGATCTCCTTCAAATTATCGCCCTATAGCATTACTAAGTAATATCATAAGATACAAGAATGAATAGCCTTCAAAAACTTGTATAACTATTTACATGAAAATGATTTTTATGCTCCCCGAAGGGGGAGCCTTATAGTTGCTGCTTTGTCCGTCCGTCCAACCGTCCGTCTGTCAGGGCAAACATGTCAGGTTTAGGGGCTAGTGTCCAGATGGATAACAATAGAAAATGATTGGAAAAGAATAGACTTATTCCATAAATAAAAGGTTTAGGAGGTTAGCCCCTAAACCAAACAAAAGAAAATAACAAAAGAAATAGCCCTTAAACCTGACAAGTTAGAAGTCCATCCGTCACACTGTATATCTCTAAAAGTATTAAAGGTATTTAAGTGAAACTTGATATACTGATAGAGGGACCGGCCCCGATAGCTAAGTTGGTAGAGTGTCCGCTCCGGGGAACGGGAGGTCACGGGTTCGATCCCGGGCCGCGACATACCAAAGTCGTTAAAAATGGTACTAGCTGCTCCTCGCTTGGCACTCAGATTTACGGGGTAGAGCTAGGACTGGTCGACCCAGTGTCAGGATAATGTGACTGGGTGTGGTATCATGTAATGTGTCTGAGACATGATACTTCAGTGAGGCAGCACTATAAAAGTGAGCATTGAGCTCCCTGTCGCAACCAGACACCGTCGTGATATGACTGAAAAATTGTTGAAAGCGACGTTAAACCCGAATTCACACACATACTGATAGAGGGCGATGAGGGGAATCAGAGAATACTAGAACCATAACCCTGTCACCAGTATTTATGGAGTTACTTCACTTCTTAACAATTTCATTGAAAAGCTTGTCCGGAGCATATCTCTGAAAGTATAGAAGGGATTTAAGTGAAACTTCATACATTGATAGATGGCCATGCAGTGTTCTAGAACTGTAACTCTATCACAAGTAATTACAGAGTTATTTCCCTTTTTAGTTTTTGCTATATTATGCTTGTCAGGAGCATATCTCTACAAGTTTTAAAGGTAATTTAGTGAAACTTGATACACTGATAGGGGGCTATAAGAGAAATAGCAGAATGCAAGAAGCATAACCCTGCCAACAGTATTTACAAAGTTACTTCCCTTTCTTAATTAGGGCCCCACACAGTATTTTGGCTGCCCTATAGTAATCTTGTCAGTCAGTTTCAAATCTAAACCAAAACATTTAACCGGTTATAACTTTAAAAGTATTATCCCCACTCCCATGAAACTTCACACTCATACTAACAATCACAAGCCTACATTCTGACAAACCATATTGCTTTTGTCCGTGTGTTTGGCCTTAACCAAAAAACTTAACCTCGGTCATAACTTCTAAAGTATTTGCCCTACTCTCATGAAACTGCTTACACTTAGTATCACAAGACCTACATTCTGACAAAGGGTCATAACTATATTACTTTTCGGTGTGTGTTTGTCAGGCCATAACCAAACAACTTAAACTCTGTCAAAATTTTAAAAGTATTTGTCCTACTCTCATGAAATATCTCCTGTTGTTTCATAACCTTGTGCAATAGGGCTTTCATATTTCACATATATATTCCTTGTGACATTCTTCATTGAAAATCACTTACTAGGGAACACAAAACTGAGTTTCTTTGTCTTATGGTTTAAGATTTACATGCCCTTTCACGGAAGCGGCCTTACATTTCTCCTTATTTTTGCAGTCTTTGTTGAAAATCACTAACTAGGGAATTCTTAGATTTTTGGTTAAACCCATTTGGTACCGGAAACCCCAAAAGGGGTAAGTGGCAAACAGTGCAGGCCCAGATCAGACGCCACGGAAGGCGTGTTTGTCACACCTTAACCAAAAACATTAGCCTTGGTCATAACTTCAAAAGAATTGGCCCTACTCTTATGAAACTTCACACACATACTTACCATCACAAGACCTACATTCTGACAAAGGAGAATAACTCGTGTGTTTGTCACACCTAAACAAAAAACCTTAACCTCGGTGATAACTTCAAAAGTATTTTGTCTACTCTCATGAAACATCACACACATAATTACCATTACAAGACCTACATCCTGACAAATTGCTTTTGGGTGTGTGTTTGTCAGGCCATACCCAAACAATTTAAACTCCGGTCAAAATTTTAAAAGTATTTGTCCTACTGTCATGAAACTTCACACACATACTTACATCACAAAAACCTACATTCTGACAAAGGGCCATAACTATATTGCTTATTTTCACTGAATTATCTCCCCTTTTTCAAAAAAATATCTCCTGTTATTTCATAACCATGGGTAATAGGGCTTTCATGTTTCACATGTGTATTCCTTGTGACATTTTCCATTGAAAATCACTTACTAGGGAACACAAAACTGAGTTTCTTAGCCTTATGGTTTAAGATTTACAGGCCCTTGCAGGGAAGGGGCCTTACATTTCTCCTTTCTTTTTTGTTGCATTCTTTGTTGAAAATCACAACCTAGTTTCTTTATTTTTACTCCAAACATCGGCTGAGGGTACTCATTAGAAACTCCTCATTCAGACAGTTCTAAAGAGTACCCATAACCTTTGTCTTGAAACAAATCTTATCAAACTTCAAAGTGTATAGGATCATTTCACTAAAATAACCCTCCTACTACTGCACATCTTCAGGGAGCATCCCTCGGTTTCACCGATGCTCTTGTCTATATAAGTATCACTCAGGATTTCTCCCTCAGCACTCCGCAGTCTTTCATCTAGTAGACATATATCACAATATTTGCCAATGTTTTGATAATCACCAGTTTTCATGTATGGTGTTCTGTGACGTTTCCAAGGCATTTGACCGGGTGTGGCATAAAGGCCTGATTTTTAAACTTAGACAATATGGCATTAGGGGCGAATTTCTTAACTGGCAGACAGATCATCTCCAGGGTAGACAACAGAAAGTAATAATCAAAGGTTGTACTTCAGACTTTAAAAGTGTCACATCCGGTGTCCCACAAGGCTCTGTGTTAGGCCCTGTTAGGCCCTTTGCAATTTTGAGTGTATGTCAATGACATTGCTGATTCTCTCCTAAGCCTAACTCGACTTTTTGCTGATGACAGTTCCCTGTTCTACTCTGGGTCATCTTTTGATGATATCCAAGGCATAATAAACCATGACTTAAGAGTTCTTAAAGAATGGGCAAAACGATGGCTTGTTACGTTCAACCCCATTAAGACAGAAGCAGTTCTCTTTACCCTAAGAAATCCTGACTTTATGCCACTTCTTGAATTTGACGGTACAAATATAAAGTTTGTAGAACATCAATAGCACCTGGGCATAACTTTTTCTCATAATGGCCAATGGACTGAGCACATACGGAACATTCATTTTTCGCAGCAAAACTTATGGGCATCATGCGTAAGTTGAAATTTTCGTTCGTCGAAGTGCACTAAACCAGTTCTATCTGTCTTATCTATTACCTTTACTGGAGTATGGATCGGTCGTCTGAGATGGCTGCACTTTGCAAAACTCTGATATTCTTGACAAGGTTCAAAATGAGGCAGCCCGAATAGTAACAGGTTTAACAAGGTCAGTCTCTTTAGACAGATTATACAGAGAATGTGGATGGCTTCGATTATCTGTAAGAAGACAACAGCAAAAATTAAGCTTTATGTTCAAAGTCAGCCATGGTCTAGTTCCGATGTATATCACTGACTTAATACCACCCTTGGTGATCGACTTTTCAAACTACCCTTTTAGAAACATGAACGATTACTCAGTTCCATATGCACGCACTGAAATTTTCAAAAAGTCTTGTATCCCATCAGCAGTATATTGCTGGAACACTGCTGATGACAGTCTTAAAAATTTAATACCTTTTCGTCTTTTAAGTATCATTTAAAACGCTGAAACGAAAACTATTATACAGTACCTAAATATTATTTTTCTGGTGAAAGGCGTTTGGCAGTTCTGCATGCAAGAATTATTGCAGTAATCTGAATGCTGACCTGTATAACAACTTCTTACGCCCAGATCCTACTTGTAGCTGTTAAGTTGAAATTGAGAAGGCAGAACACTTTTTCTTTCGTTGTAACAAATATAATAACCAACGCTTGGCTTTATTTAACTCTCTACGAACTTTTCGGCCTCTTAGTGTTGAACTATTGATGCTTGGAAACCCCAACATTAACACTGAAGACAACAATCTCATATTTGCATCTGTCCAACGTTTTATCAAAAGTTCTGACCGGTTTATGTAAATAGCATCAATTGGTACGAATCTGTTAATTCCAAATATAAGTGTACCAACCCCCAGCAAGCGTCCCTGTCATGTTTTCTCATCCTTTCCAATGTTCATCATTATCATCCATCTACTATCGTTTCTGTGTTATGCTCATATGTCTTGTTAATGACGTGATAGCTATTATTTGCTAAATGCTCTGTTTGTGTGTTGTAGGGGAAGGGCCGTAACTAATGTTGAGATAACTTGTGGCTCGACCCCTTGCTTGCAAATATAAGCAATAAATATGTTATATCTAGGGACATTTTACAATTTGGACAAGTTTTAAGCGGTCATTGGTCTTGTTAGGCAGGTGGACGCTCAGGACAGGTAATTTAACATTGCAAATCGCTTGGGAGGATTGCATGACAGTCGTTTAAGACAGGAAATCGCTTAAGACAGGTGGTCGCCCCCACAGGTTCAACTGTACTTTTATGCCCCCGCCATTCGTTGCCCCTGTACGTCAGTGCGTCTGAAACTTAAACGCAGTCAATAACTCCTTATTTCTTGATGGATTTTAAAATTACTCAGCAGAAGTGTTAACCATCATGAGACGAGGTGTCACATGCAAAACCCAGGTCCGTACCTCCAAGGTCAAGGTCATACTTAGAGGTCAAAAAAGGGTCCGAAACTTAAACACAGTCAATAATTTTCTTATTTCTGGAAGGATTTTGACATTCCTTGGTAGAAATGTTAACCATCATGAGACGATGTGTCACATGCAAAACCAAGGTCCGTACCTCCAAGGTCAAGGTCATACTTAGAGGTCAAAGGTCAAAAAAAGGGTCCGAAACTTAAACGCAGCCAATAACTTCCTTATTTCTTGATCAATTTTAAAATTACGCAGCAGAAATGTTAATCATCATGAGACAACGTGTCACGTGCAAAACCCAGGTCCGTACATGAGTGTTCAAGTATTATTGAATTTATTGAACAAGTTGAGAAAAAGGGATCAAATGCAAGGCCGTGCTGAGCATTTTATCCCATTTCCTCAACAATTTTAATAAATTTAATAATACATGAGCTCCAAAGCAAGATTCTATTTATTATATGACATTCAAAACACATTTTATTCCCTATTTGTTTACAAAAATGTCAGTATTCTTGCCATTAGCAAAGCCATGTTGTTAAGGACAATGTATGTGTAATGTTGCGGGCATATTTAACTAATTTGCATATTTAATCCACTAGGGATTATGGATTTCATGATAAATCTCCACGAAAGAATACTGTCAACCCCGGCAGGTTTTGAACCTGGGTCCTCCTGATCACCAGTCAGACGCCCATCCGACTGAGCTACCGAGGCCGGCATGTGTTGAAGGAGAAGTCAAACGTTAAATCAAACAAAACCCAAGATGAAGGGGTGTAATTAGGACAAGTTAGGAATAACTTTTCTTGATCCTCTTCAGATACCTATGTTGTGGGTACTTGTTAGAATCACCTCACTGAGGCAAACAAGTACAGGGCAGTCCGTTTGTAACGCTATGTTTGGGATGCATAGTACTGGACAGTGTTATAAGTGAACCACATTATAAAGGGATATTTTTATATAGAAATTATTGTAAAATGACAATTTGGGAGGCAAGACCTGGCCGTGTTATAACCAAAACAGTGTTATAATGAGTAGAGTACTAAAGGGACTGCTCTGTACCCATAAAACAGGTTTTTATGATGAAATAAAAAAAATATATCCATATACCGTACTGATTCAAAGTATTGGGACAGGCATACCTAAGCGTACGTTGCAGACCCAGATCAGACTGCTCCTGAAGGCGCAGTCTGATAAGGGTCTACACAGTTTGCCATTCTGACTGCACTTTTTGGATTCCTTGCTGGATCATAAAGCAAATTTGTTAAAATTTTAGGAGAATTACAGCAAGCTCCCAAGGTGTCTGAATTTTTACGATTTTTGCGGTACTGTATGTTTGCTACAGTATAAGAATCTATCATGTGGATAGAAAAAATCCAACCTTAGGTCATTGTCTGGCATCAAAAGGCTTGCCGAGTGATGTGCGACTCTGATCCAGTGGGATGGATTTTTCTCTATCTACCCCTCACACTCATGTTAGATTCTTTTTCTTGCATACCTTTCATATCTGCATGCGGATTTTTATGGTAATAAAGCAGTCACTTTGATTGCTGGCATCCACTATATTGTGATGACATAACCTCAGTGGTAATGACATTACTGTGACATCATTATGCTCAGTGTCTGTAGCCATAGCAGCATATGTGATGTCCTATACAACCAGTGAACATCAAATATTTGAGGATTCTCAGTTTTCATTGTATCCCTGGGAAGGATAAGAACCTCTATTTCTGGGTAAAACTCAAAATATCCATATCTGGTGTGCAAAAATCTAGTTTCTTTATTTTGCAGGGGAAAAGCCATACCAATGTTACCAGTGTGATAATAAAGGTTTTACAACGTCTCATAGTCTGAAGAACCACCTCAATAGACATGAATTGAAAAATGTAAGTATACAGATACCAGGGCCAAGTTGTTTATCATCTCAACCCTCACCATGCTGAACCCTGGATATATCCTCTTTTGTAAACAGTATAAATCCAGATCAGCTGGCTTCTTGGAAGCCAGCTGATCAGGATCTATAATGTTTATACTGTTATAATTGAGAAAACGACGTCTCCAACTTTTCTCAGCCATTTCTGATCTGAGCTTTATCAAACTTGGTGATAAGCAGGAGAGGCATACAGTTTAAGTTTAGTTCAAATTTGGGCCTCACAGGACCAAGGACTTTTGAGTTACCTGCCCTTAAGCATAAATAAAACAAAAAATGGTGTCTCCTCTTTTTCTCAGCTGTTTTTGATCTGATCTTTTTGAAACTTTCAATAAACAAGGACAAGCATAATATCTCAGATCAGTACGGATTTGGCTGGAATCTGACAGCCTTTTCCACAGTTACCTTCCCTTGAGCCCCAAAACATTGACCATAGGCTTACAATGGAAAAACAACCTCTTAAACTATTCTCAGCCATTTCTGGTCGAATCTTCATTATGCTTGCAGGTAACCAGGAGAGGCATACAGTCTACCTTGAGTTCTAAGTTTGGTCTCACAGGACCAATGGGTTTGGAGTTTACTGCCCTTGAGTATAAATATTTGATAAAAATAGTGTCTCCACTTTTTATATGCCCTTTTGAAAAAAGGTTGTATTATGTTATGCCCCTCGGACCCTGCCCATAGGGGCTTGAAGAAATATAAGGGCTGCATGATGCTTCCACGCAGAGCTGAATCCAGCCCGCACACTAGTACTGGTAAACTGCTTAGAGGATCTAAGCCTGTCCAGGAACCGCAGTGCGAGGCGGACCTTCCATGCTAATAAACCCTATTGGTTTCATTGGGCGACAGGGCTTGAGATGTCATTTCATCTCATTCCCACAAAATTGGAAGCAACGTCTCCAAAATGACCTTTACGGTATTGATGGGGGCATTAAACCTCAAATCAAATAAAAAAAGATTATGTTATGCCCCTCAGTGTCCATCCATCTGTCTGTTCATCTGTAAACTTTCGTTCCAAGATAGCTGCTCCTACATGTAACATCTGATCAAGCTGAAACTTTCATATGAGCCCCGCCAAGCGAATTTGTGTCTTCGAGCATTCTGTCATGACAAATTTTAACTGCGCATGCCCAGCCATTCAGAGGGGCCAGGGATATGGCTTTCTGTCTGAAGGTTCCTCTTGATTCACTGCATGTATGAGCCAGCAGTGAAGGTTCTGGCGAGACTGCGCGGATGCGCAGGCTCGCCTGAACCTTCGCTGCTCGCATAGGCGATAAGTACCAAAATCGCTTGACGGGGCCCATATGATGTGATGCACCATGCCGAGAGTTGTTGAGTATTACTGTGCTTGACCAAGATTTCATGTGCTTAAAGCTCCCTTTCTTTAACACCAAAGTCTCTAGGTTAATGAAATTTAATTTCACAGACCTACCATGAGGCACCCTGTCCAATGCTGTGGCACCTTACAGACTTTGACCTACCTTTTATGCATGGCTGAACAATGTTTAGTCTGCCAGTGTGTGTTTTGCTCCATTTCTTCTTGAACACCACCTGCAGTCCTGTTCTAGCAATTTTGCAAAATGTTTATAGCACTTTATGTTCAAAATATTTGGACACTTTCTATGATTATCCTAAAAATAGAACATTTTGATTGAATAACCAGGGGCCAGTTGGTCAAAATTAACGATGTCGTTACTTTACGTATCATTAAAACTTTGAAAATTTAATATGGCAAATATGCTTATTTTTTTTTTTTCAGCAAAAATACCACTGTATTACATGTACTTACCAGGGGCCAGTTGTTCAAAGCATCGTTAGCTTAACGAGCTCGTTAGTGGTCATATTGTTAACTCTTCTAGCAAGTACAATATCAAAAATTTTGGTATTTTTGCTGAAAAAATGTGAGCAGCTTTTGCATCAGCGGATGCACATTTTTTGCAGCAAAAATTTCAGCATATTTGCCATATTTAATGATCAAAGTGTTAAAGATACGTTAACTAACGACGTCATTAGTTTTGAACAACTGGCCCCAGAACATTAAACAATTTGACCACTTCAAGCTCGTTAAGCTAACAATGCTTTGAACAACTGGGCCTAGATGATTAGAGATTTGATGGCTGGGTAATGGCTTCTCAGGAGATGGAAATAGTTTTGAAAATGTTGTTGCCCCTGAAAGTATAGCTATTCACCTTAAGGGACTTAGTCAAAACTTTTGCCCTGCTGAATAAACTAAGTTAGCCTTACCCACATATGACTTTTTACCATTTAGATTACTTGCTGTAATTTATTCTTACAAGTTCACAAATTACTTGTCAAACAGAATAGATTCTGATCAGATGACTTCTTCTGACGCTATCTGATCTGGATCTGCACTGTTCGCAAATGTAGGCGTTGTTGTGTCCAAGGGTTAAAAGGATAATTTCATCACATGAACAAGTTCATGAAATGAATGCCCCCCTAAACCACACTTTATATAGAGAAAACTAGGGTTTATGGGGGTGTATATTATTTTTAGCTCGCCTGTACGAAGTACATGGAGAGCTATTGTTGTCACCTCATTTGTACGCGTTTGCTTGTGCGTTCCCGTCACACTGTGTTAATGTTTTTCAAATGCTTATATCTCAACAGTCACTTATCACAGAGCACTCATATTTGTAACTTAAGTACCTGGGATGGTCTTCTGATGTTCAAAGACAACAGACCCCTGGGTTCATGCCCCAGGTTGGGGCTAGGGATCAAAATCTAGAACACCTCTGTAAAACTGTGTTAAAGTATTTGAAATGCTTATTTCTCAACAGACACTTATCACAAAGCATTCATATTTTACAACTTGGATACCTGGGTGTGTCTTCTGAGATTGCAGGACAACACCCCCGGGTTCATGCCGGGAGGGGGGGATGGGGTGGGGCTAGGGGTCAAAATATAGGGCACCTTTGTAATTGGTTGTATACGTTTCCATTATGCTAACAAGTAATAGACACAATTTGTTATATATCAGCCAACCATGTGACATTGGTTCAAGTGTAAAAGGGTGAAGGTCATGGTGACCTACATTTCACGGTCAAGTGATTTTGCCTTACATATTGAACACTATTTGTTGGAGAAATGTCATACCTGGGATATTAGTGCCATGTGACCCGATAATGGACCACCATATATATCTAGGTCAGTGTGACCTATATTTCATGGTTAAGTGATTTTGCCTATTATCTTGAATACTGTTAGAAGGAGAAATGTCATACCTGGATTATTAGGTCCATGTACCTGATATTTGACCACCAAATATATCTAGGTCAGTGTGACCTATATTTCATGGTTCAGTGATTTTGCCTATCATCTTGAATACTTTTTCATTGGAGAAATATCATACCTTGATTTTTAGTTCGATGTGACCCCATGAATGACCTCAAAATATATCTAGGTCAGTGTGACCTATATTTCATGGTTCAGTGATTTGGCCTATTATCTTGAATACTATTCAGTGGAGAAATGTCATATCTGGATTATTAGTTCCATGTGACCTGATGGTTTACCTCAAAGTATATCTAGGTCAGTGTGACCTATATTTCATGGTTCAGTAATTTTGCCTGATATCTTGAATACTATTTTGATTATGAAATGCTGTACCTGGGATATTACCTCAATGCAACCAGACGATTGACCTCAAAATATATATTTCATGGTTCAGTGACTTTGACTTATATCTTGTTGGAGAAACTTCACATCGGGATAATCAATTCCATGTGACCAGATGATTGACATAGAAATATATCTAGGTCACTATGACCTATTTTCATGGTTCAATGATTTTGCATTTTAATTCAGACACTTTTTGATTCTGAAATGTAATATTTGGAATATATACTGAACAAAAAAAGAAACTTTACTCTTACTTTGTTACGTCATAATCTGATATTATTTATCTAAAGAAAATAAATTTTATATCTATTTAATCAGGATTCAATTCTTGAAAGACGTGTAAACGAAAATCAGACCAAATGTGTTGTGTTTGACAAGTGACACAATTAATGACTGAGGGGTCAAAATCCATAATTACACATCACGCTGTATGAGAAATTTAACGTTCATCTCACTCTTTCTGCTGTCTGCTCTTCCAAAATGTTAATACCAAGTTAACCCTCCATTCGCTTGAATGCATGCTTGTATCCGCCGTCACATGGAATTCACATAGCGCTGCACAAGAGCATTAGGCAAGTTGTTCCATTCCCTGTTAATCTGTTGGTGTCCGTTGTGAATTCGGCGTGACAGTTCATCCCACAAATGTTCAATGGGGGAAAGATCGGGTGACATTGCCGGCCATGGTAAACAGGCCATGTTATTTTGATTAAGAAAGTCAGTGACGGCACAAGCTAAGTGGGGCCTGGCATTGTCTTGTTGAAAGATTAAATTTGGACCATTTTGACGCAGGAATGGAATGACTTCAGGAACGAGCACTTCATTAATGTAGCGTTGTGCATTTAAGTTGCCATCGAGGACCAACAGACGGGTCTGCCGACCACCGCAGATGCCTCCCCACACCATTACAGATCCTCCACCAAAACGGTCTCTCTGAATTACACAACAATCCGCGTACCTTTCACCTGTGCGCTGGTAAACACGAATTCATCCATCCGCATGAGATAAATTGAATCGGGATTCATCGCTAAATAAAACATTGTTCCAGTCCATGCGACACCATCTTAAATGGCGTCGAGTCCATTGCAGCCTATCATCTCGATGACGTCTACGAAGAATTGGTCCCTTATACGGACGTCGTGATCGGATCTTACGTCAGTTACTTGGAAGACGATTCCTAATTGTTTAGCCTGATACATGGAATCATCTAGCAGTTATGGTTGCAGGCTGGAACCGATTGCGTAGATGCGTTAATGTTATCATTCTGTCCTGTCTTGGCGTCGTTGCCTTAGGTCGCCCTGACCTGGGTGCATCTACAGTGTCACCAGTCTGATTATTAAGTCGCCAAAGATTATGGATAGTAGCCCTAGAGCAACCAAACAACCTCGCAACGCGAGTTACGGCAGTCCCTGCGGCTATCATGCTGACAGCCCTATCACGCTCATTTTGTCATAGACCTGGCATTTTCTGAATATTCCACTGTAACAATTTTAGTTAATTTTCCATACAGTGACACAATAGACTGCCGAATAATGAGTTTACATGTTTAGAATATTGACATGTATACCTACCAAACGAGAAAAAGCAGTAGCACGTTTTACCAATGCTTTACATACACGCCTAGTCGATTTCGAAAAACTTGTTGTAAGGTTGTCTTGTAACATGGGCGGCCTTTATATAAGAAATTTGTCTGTTTTAAGAAGGGCATTTTTTCATCGAAAAAGTGTAAAGTTTCTTTTTTTGTTCAATATATGTTCCATGTGACCTGATGATTGACCTCAAAATATATGTAGTCGAGTGTGATGTATATTTCATGGTTCAATGGTTTTACCTTATATGATGAAGGCGCAAAACAGGCGAGCCATGCTATCATGCGACAGCTCTTGTTCTTATTTCTGCTCAAGACATAGGTGTGGGTACTCGTCAGAACCCATCTCTATGAGGTGGTTCTAACGAGCACCCATAACCTACGTTTTCAGTATAAATAAGAATTATATCAGATTTTTATCAGAAACGTAGCATGAGATGTGAAAAATGTACTCTGTCACACGTGTTATTATAATGATGAGCCAAAAATGGAGCCAAAAAAGCAGTTTGGCTGAACAGCCTCACTGTCAGTATTCAACATGGGTATGGAGTCTTCTGAGTCTTCACAAGTGATTCCTGTCAAAATATATGGGTCCCGCCAAGCGATTCAGGTACTTATCGCCTATGCTAGCAGCGAAGGTTCAGGCGAGCCTGCCCATCTGCGCAGTCTCGCCAGAACCTTCGCTGCTTGCTCATACAAGCAGTGAATCAAGAGGAGCCTTCAGACAGAAAGCCATATCCCTGGCCCCTCTGAATGGCTGGGCATGCGCAGTTAAAATTTGTCATGACGGAATGCTCGAAGATACAAATTCGCTTGGCGGGGCTCATATGTAAAGTTTCCTTTATTCTTCATTTCAGACACTGGACTCTGTGACCAACATAGAAGTCGGAGTAAGTTTTATAATTTCTCTGCCATTCACCTTATTTGCATTATCTGCTGGTTCCTAGTCTGAAAGTTATCAGTGTTGGAAAAACAGGTAACCAGACCCCCCTGACCTTGAAAGGTCAGGGGGTTTGGTTACCTGTTTTTCCAATATTGACAATGTGCAAGCTTGGAGCCAGCAAATAATGCAAATATGGTGAATTTTCAAGGTGGGTGTGGGGAACATATATTACCACCAATGTCTGTATGTATTTTCAGCCATCCGTTTGTTTGTCTGAATTGAGGTTTAACATCCCAATCAACACTGTGTAGTTCATTTTGGAGTTGTTGCTTCCAAGCTTGTGGGACTTTTACCCAACATGGAGATGAAATGACATCTCAAGACCTGTCGTCCAATGAAACCAATAGGGTTTATTTGCAAGAACGGTCCAACTTGCACCACTTACTTGGGCAGGTAGACCCTCTGAGTGGTTTATCAGTACTCATATGCGGTTGGTTTCAGCTCTGCCTGGGAGCACCATGCAGCCTAATTTATTTCTCCAAGCCCCGCTGGGTGGCTACCCACCTGCCGTCTGTACATACAAAAATGTATTGGATTAATATTTGACAGACAGGTATATAATCATACAGTATTTGTCAAATTTGATTCAGGATCTCTTTTTTTTCACATGGTTGTGTGTTCAGCCATCATAGGGTCTATTTTTCATGTCTGGTCCATAACTTTGTCATTCCTTGATGGATTTTGAAATTACTATGCAGAAATGTTAACCATCATGAGACAATGTGTCGCCCGCAAAACCAAAATCCGCATTGATTGTTTTGGGTTTAAGGACACCTCAACCTTGTGGGTCTTTTTGTGTCGTCTCCCAGAGAAAGGAAGAAAAGAAACAGAAAAGATGAAAGTGATGAATAGAGCAGGCGAAAAAGTGAATGGAAGTGTAGAGACAGTAGAAATATTAGCATTTCCCATCTACCATTACTTGACTCAAGGACAGCAGGCCTTGTCCAACTGTAAGCCAATATCAGTTAGCTGCCTCAGTGACGCAATATACATGTCACCTTGCCTCAGCCTTCCAACCCCATGTCTATGGTAAAGGTCAAACTTAGAGGTGAGAGGTAAAAATGTTATATTCACATTATGTCTGCACATAACAGTCATTTCTGTGTCCCATGTCATGTAGCTGGGACATCCTATGGACACAATAGTAGTCTGTATATGGGCCCCGTCAAGCGATTTTGGTACTTATCGCCTATGCGAGCAGCAAAGGTTCAGGCGAGCCTGCGCATCCGTGCAGTCTCGCCAGAACCTTCGCTGCTCGCTCATACAAGCAGTGAATCAAGAGGAACCTTCAGACAGAAAGCCATATCCCTGGCCCCTCTGTATGGCTGGGCATGTGCAGTTAAAATTTGTCATGAATGCTCGAAGACACAAATTCGCTTGGTGGGGCTCATTTATTAGGCTTTAAATGTTTTAAGCAGCAGAAGACTTGAGGATCAAGAGACATTGTTTTTGCCATGGTTGTCTGTTTATCTGGCTTCTGTCACAGTTATGTCTTTTCTATAAATTGAAAACTGTTCAAGATACCTGGACAACATGTGTACAACAAGAGTGAGTGAGTGAGTTTTAGTTTTATGTCCCACCAACAGCTAAGGTCATACGGAGACGGGACCTCGGTTTAAAGACTCATCCGAAAGTCTGGAGAAGCCCGGGATCGATCCTGCGATCCCTGGTTTACAAGGCGAGTAGCGTAACCACTGCACCACGGAGGCTTCTATGTGTACAACAAGAACCATAACTTTTAGCTATATTGTTTTGAGTGCTGCCTGTTTAACTCTTATCGTTCTGTTAATGCCAACCCCTGCCTTTGCAAACATTGTAGGTGCAGATCAGATGGCTTCTGATCAAAATATACACTGTCATTCAGTTTGTGAATTTGAAATGAATAAATAACATAAAGTAATTTGATTGGTTGAAATGTAAATGGCTGTGGCTAAACTAATTTATGCAGCAGGATAAGGGATAAATAGACATGAAGGCAATGATCAGGAATCAATACAATTAGCCCACACCTCCCATCAGAGACACCAAAGGGAAAGAAACAAAACATGAAACTAGACCCTAATGGAAACATTAATAGAGGAAAGCTAAAAGGACAGTTACTGTGCCACAAAATGGCCAATTGGCTATCCAAAATAAAAAGATATAAGTGACGAAGACGAACTTTATTGAAAATAAACAGCGGCAGAAGAACCACCTTGGAATGGTCATTGAAAAATATTTCACTGGGTGCTAGTGGGTGTGTGTGCGGTGGGGGGGGGGGGGGGCATAGACTTAAATTGATTTTACCTGGCTGCAATCCTCGCCCTTATTTCTGTCGCGATTTAGACAAATAATTCGTTCAGTCCGCATGAAGGCTTCCTAACTCATCAGTGCAACATCTCCACCAAAACCAAACAACCACAGAGATTAAACAGTGGTGAGGACTTGACAGCCAGAAATAACTGAGATGCTTGAGCAAAAGAAAACGAACAGTTAAACTCCACTTGGCTGATTACTTCATCCTGTGAACTTCTTTACCTCTCTCTAAGGCTGACACGATTAATCGTATAATTGATTAATCGATAAATTCCACAAACATGATTATCATTTCTGATTTGCTTTTAATCGATTACTTGATAGGTACAATTTACTACCCAAGGTTATGCCTAAAATAGCTGGATGAGTGGCAAACAGTGCAGACCCTGATGAGACGCCGCATTTTGCGGCGTCTCATCTGGGTCTACACTGTTTGCTCAGGACTGTCTGTTCAAATATACATATGGTAAAGTGCAACATATGGTAAGAGTCATGCTCAGACAGAAAGTCAGACAGGTAAAATTATGACAAAAACCTCAGCGATTACTAATCGATTATCGATCGCCATGACAACTGATAATCTATTATCTTTTCAGCTCCGATTTGCCAGCCCCACCTCTCTCATATCTCATTTCATGTTTACACCTTTCAGGATAGCAGACTTCAAGAACAGATTTTAGCCTCTATCATGGCAGAATGTGATACCTCTAATTCTCAAGAAAACAACACTGTTACAGGTAATTGCCATAAGAACCTCAGCCATCTGTAGTTATTGGTCGGAAACACTTTGTGCCTATACACATACAGTGAAATTCCGCTATTAAGACCACCTAAAATGAAGACTAATTCTGCTTTACAAAGCTTATTTTGAAGGGTGGACTTAATCTTTCTATGTGTTTGCAGTGCAATGTGTCCTCTGGTCTGGCACCACCTTTGGAACTGTTCAAAAGTGGTCTTAAAGACCACTTTTAAACAGACCCAAAAGTGGTTTTAATGTAGGAATTTTACTGTTTATCATGGGCGCCAATGTGAACCTTCTGACTTCCGTTAGTAACTTGTTGCAGGTACAGTAAAACCTGTCTTAGTGGCCACCTCTATTAAGCAAGCAACCTGTCTTAAGCAAGCAGGCTTTCAGTTCCAGAAAAAGGAAAAAAGTATTAAAATTCACCTGTGTTAAGCAAGCACCTGTCTTAAGCAAGCACATTTTGATTATCCCATAGGTGCTTGCTTAATACTGGTTGGACTGTACTTGTTGAGAGTGCCTCAGTAAGGTGATTCTAACAAGTATCCAAAATATATGTTTTCATGGTGGGATAAGGAAGATTATTCTAAATTATAATGCTCTTGCATATGTAACGAACGTCTGATTGGATAGCGTCAAAAATTTGCAACAGTATATTCTGTAATATACTGTCGGAAACCCAATGTTATATTTTGTAGCTTTTCATTGGATGTCATTTGGTTTTAGGAGCTCACAGCGCTTGCCGTTTTGTGCAAAATACAAACTTCAATACCTAGAATACCTTTGGGACCGAGAAAATTTGTTCAAAATAGGAGTAGTACGAATTACTGAGGTTCTATCATTGTTTCTGGTCATGAAGCATAATGTGGATCTATTTAATATCTTAGCGATCTTCAATAACATAAAGGTATGTTGTGTGTACTAATTAGAATCGCCTCAATGAGGCGATTCTAATGTGTACACACAACATACCTTTTAATGTACACCTGGCAGATTTTTTCCGCCATTTTTCAAAGGGAGACAAGTTTCGGAACTTTCTGTTCACTTTTCTGTCCCAATGAAAAAGGGGACTACTCTACATTGTGTACACACAACGTACATTTTACCAAACAAATCAGGTAAACCTTCGTAAAACTCCAAAACATATGGGTGTCTGGAGGTATTTGAAGAATTCACTAAGGACTCCAGAACAAGTTCGAATTAGCCATGGTAAACGAACTATCTGTGTGCAAGTTTTCCAAGTTCCACTGTCGTACAGTTTATAACAAAACAACCAAATAAGTGCATTAGAATGGAGATAACTGTATTGCAAAATTGTCATTTGTGGGGGTAAATTGTGTGTTTTATGGTCAAAACTTTAGTTTTGCAGCGACCCATCAGCAGAGTTGAAGACGGAATTTGCAAGCAATAATGGGCCAATTAACCTTCCTTATCTTATATGACAATTTTGAACACAGTTATCCCCTAAATTATCTTAATTACATATTATCTGGGGATATGAGATATCTACAGCTGTTTTCGGCCCCAATAGCTCAGTTGGTTGAGTGTCCGCTCTGGGGAACGGGAGGTTACGGGTTCAATCCCGGGCCGCGACATACCAAAGTCGTTAAAAATGGTACTAGCTGCTCCTCGCTTGGCACTCAGATTTACGGGGTAGAGCTAGGACTGGTCGACCCAGTGTCAGGTTAATGTGACTGGGTGTGGTATCATGTAATGTGTCTGGGACATGATATTTCAGTGAGGCAGCACTCTAAAATTGAGCATTGAGCTCCCTGTCGCAACCAGACACCGTCGTAATATGACTGAAAAATTGTTGAAAGCGACGTTAAAACCCGAATTCACACATCTACAGCTGTTTTTCCGAAGCTCTGGTCACCAAATAAGGTGCATATTTTGTGATAATTGAAGAATACTTTTCCTTATTCCTTCATATTAAACTATATTGTGGGTACTCAATAGAACTGCCTCAATGAGGCGGTTCTGATAAATACCCACAACATAGGTTTTTATGAAAAATTGACAAAAACTATCCTTCAATTATCACAAAATACTTAACTCATAGACATACATCTTGTGTGCCAACAAGGAACTGACTTCGGTTAGAAGCATATGTTGTGGGTACTTGTTATACCCCCGGCATACGAAGTATGTCAGGGGGTATATAGTTTTCGTCTTTCCGTCCGTTCGTTGGTTCGTTCGTATGTTCGTTTGTTCGTTCGTACGTTCGTTCGGTCGTTCGTCAACCTTTACGTCAAAGTTTTGCGTTAAACCTTTTTGATTGCTCATATCTCTGTAACCACAGGTTGGATTCTCTTCATATTTGGTACAGGATATCTCTATAGCATTACCTTTCATATGGAATATCTAAGCACCTGGGTCAAGCCCCTGGGTGGGTTGTCTGTCTGTCTGTCTGTCTGTTCATCTACTTTTACGTCAAAGTTTTGTGTTAAACCTTTTTCATTGCTGATATCTCTGTAACCACATATTAGATTCTCTTCATGTTTGTTACAGGATATCTCTATAGCATTACCTTTCATATGGAATATCTAAGCCCCTGGGTCAAGCCCCTGGGTGGGCTGTCTGTCTGTCTGTTCATCTAATTTTACGTCAAAGTTTTGTGTTAAACCTTTTTCATTGCTGATATCTCTGTAACCTCATGTTAGATTCTCTTCATGTTTGGTAAAGGATATCTCTATAGCATTACCTTTCATATGGAATATCTAAGCCTCTGGGTCAAGCCCCTGGTAGGGCTGTCTGTCTGTCTGTTCATCTACTTTTACGTCAAAGTTTTGTGTTAAACCTTTTTCATGGCTGATATCCCTGTAACCACATGTTAGATTCTCTTCATTTTTGATAAATGATTTCATGATGCATGTCCCTTCGCCCACCCATGGTGACCTTGACCTCAAGGTCACGGACTTAGAAATTTTTGCATTTGGTTAAAGTTTTATGTCAAAGTTTATAGATGCCTGTACTATTTGATGCCCTCACTCCCTTGGTCCATTTAGAAATTTTATGTTTGGTTTAGCTTTTACAAGCACATTTATAGATTCTTATAGCTTCTTGACTTCATTCATATCACATACAAGCTCGAAAGATATATCAGAGGGTGACGCTGGCCGGGGGTATACGTGACCCACTGGTCACTTTCTCTAGTTAGAAAAGGTACCCACAACATGCCATTTTATGGAAAATTGAGAAAAAAAAACTATTTCAAAATTATCTCATAACTCCTGTTTATCTGGAGGCAGCTGTTGGTCCGAAATATTGTTCACCGTAGACTTATATCGGTTGCTAAACGTAAAGCTGATGACAAGAACTGTTGCACCTTTAGAACATTATAGCTCCTGATTTGGAGGAGTAACGGGGATTATTAAGCAATACTTTCCTTATTATAACATAATAGAATTATCTGTTGTGGGTACTTGTAAGTTTGTTTGTTTGATTTGAGGTTTAACGTCCCCGTCAACACTGTGAAGGTCATTTTGGAGTCATGTTGGACTTTTACCCGACATTGAGATGAAATAACATCTCAAGCCCTGTTGCCCAATGAAACCAATAGGGTTTATTAGCATGGACGGTCCGCCTCGCACTGCGGTTCCTGGACAGGCTTAGATCCTCTAAGCGGTTTACCAGTACTAGTGTGCGGGCCCGATTCTGCTCTGGGTGGAAGCATCGTGCAGCCCATATATTTCTTCAAGCCCCTATGGGCGGGGGCGGAAACATATGTTGTGGGTACTCATTAGAACTGACTTTTCAAAATTGTCAGTTGGGGAGGTAAATTTTGTTTCGCAAGGTTGAAGATGTTCAAGAATTAGCCCAATTACTCCTTCTTATCTGCAGCTATGAGATAGCTGCAGCTGTTTGTCGGAAACTTTGTCCACCATAGACACATTTTAACTTGTGCAAGATATCTGCAGCTGTTTGTCTGAAACCTTGTTCACCTTGAACAAACATCATATGTGCCAATAGTGAAGCTTCTTGCACACTAGACAAGGAAATCCGCGATATTACCCTGGGGTAGAAATTTATGTTCTGACCCTGGTGTTCCGACCCCAAATTGAATATAATCGCGTGTTTGATAAATGCACTGGTTGATTACGACCTTGTGTACGCCGTCGTTAAGGTTGATGTCATGCACGATCCGTGACGTCACTTTACATTCCTGCAGTGTCAACACAATATGGCGGGCGTTGGTAACTGAAGTGACTGCAGCATTGAAATTCCACGCTAAGAAATGGAAGGTATGCAAGAAAAAGAATCCAATATGGATGTGAGGGGTGGATAGAAAAATCCGTCTCTGGGGATCACTGTCCGGCATCACTCGGCAAGCCTCGTGATGCCGGACAGTGTCCCTGGGGACGGATTTTTCAATCCACCCCTCACGCCCATATAAGATTCTTATATTCTGACATAAGGTGACTCTGATGAGAACACACAACATACCTTTCAAGTTAAACTTAGAAAAATTGTCCTAAATACAGTAGAACTTCGATGGCTCAAACAGCGATGGCTCGTTTACCATGGATGTGTCGAACCCATTCTTGAGCCCCTAGTGAAATCCTCTACATAAGAAATAGTGGGGGATAATTTAGGAGATTTTAGTCTTTTTATCTTGCAAATGTATGATGTGTGTACTCATTAGAATCGCCTCGATGAGGCGATTCTAATGAGTTAACACAGTATACATTTTCATTATAGAACACTGAAAAGATGTCTAAAAGTATCTCGTTATGCCTCCATACAGTACCCCCTCAGTGGCTCGAACTACCCCTGTCTCGAACAGATTTTCGTGCTCCCAAAGGTGTTCAAGCCATTGAAGTTCGACTGTATGTGGATATCTGGAGCAATAGGAATTAGTTTTAGCAACTCAAAGTTGACTTTGAATTAGCCATGGTAAATGGGCTCCCGGTGTTTGAGTCAATGAAGATTCATTGTACTGGAAAGGGAAATGGGAAGTCGAGAAAATTGCATCCTTTATTAAAAAACAGAATACAGTAGAAATTCGATGGCTCGAACACCGATGACTCGTTTACCATGGATGTGTCGAACCCATTCTTGAGCCCCTAGCGAAATCCTCTACATAAGAAATAGTGGGGGATAATTAAGGAGATTTTAGTCTTTTATCTTGCACATGTATGCTGTGTGTACTCATTAGAATCGCCTCGATGAGGCGATTCTAATGAGTACACACAGCATACGTATTCATTATAGAACACCGAAAAGATGTCAAAAAGTATCTCGTTATGCCTCCTGACAATAACCTCAGTGGCTCTAACTACCCCGGTCTCGAACAGATTTTCGAGGTCCCAAAGGTGTTCGAGCCATTGAAGTTCGACTGTACATGTATTGTCAAGTAAATGTATTGTTCTTAACACTTATTTTGCTGAACGGGAGGACCCCTACCTTTGAATACAATGCAGATCCAGATCAGACCATCTGATCAGGATCAACACTGTCTTACCATAAAAAGTAATTTGATTGGTTGATAATTGAATTGGGTGTGGCTAAATTTATTTAGTAGTAGAAGGGTTAACATGATTTATTTTGTAATTAACAGTGTATCCAGTGACGGAAGGAACAGCCATAGATACCTCAACACCTGTTATTGCGACGATGACATCACAGCACATTCAAGATCCAACACAAAATCAGGCCGCAATCCAGCCACCCATAACTATGTCGACAACCAATTTGAATGAGATTCCTACCAACATAACTAATGGTGGCGAAGTAACTGTACAACACTACCTCCTTACTAATATCATAACAAATTCATCAACTGGGAAACAGACAAGCCAGTTGATCACTCAGCCAATCATTTTACCACAGGCAGATGTTGGATCCAGTCAAAATGTGGTACTGGTTCCCAATGTAAATATTCCAGTAGAAGTTGTTCCTTTTGATTCTCAAGTTGGTCTGGTCACTGGTAGTACTCCTGTAGAAATTAAACCTGGCAATGCAGGTGATAAGTCTGATATGTCAGCAGGGGTACCAGTGGAGATAGCAGTTTCTGGCAGTAGTATAGAAATAGCTCCAGGTAATGAAGGTGATCCAACAGTTGGGGTACCAGTTTCTGTTGCCGCTAGCAACACTTCAGTAATTACTTCTGGTCCCAGCATGGTGTCAGAAGTTATGAATCTTGTGAGTGGAAATGCAGGGGTTTCAACAAGCTTAACTACAGAGAACTCGTCTTACATTGGTACAGATCTTGGAGGTGACTATATAACCTTCCCATTGGTGCAGAATCAGTCATTAACTGACGAGATTCAGAATAATAATCTAGTAGACACGAGTACTTTGTCCAAGAGACAGCCCAGCCAAATAACGATAGATGCAAACACTCTTCAAGATATGCGATTGTTGGATAGTATTCAAGATGGCAAAATGAATGTAATGTCATTGACTGACTTGCTCACGCCTATTGATATGAGTAATTTCAATGATGCCGGTAGTGTTGATAAGGATCAGAGTGACCTGGAAATTAATGACCAGACTGTGGATGTAAGGGATTTCTTATCCGAAGCTGTGTCAAAAGAACTTTCTGACGCACTGGAAGAAAGTGGTGCAAATTTACCTAGAGTGGAGAATGAATGAATAGGGTAAATGAATCATCACCAGGAAAGGCTTTTTACTGCTACAATTATGAGCCATATCAAGAGAAAAGCTGTTTTTGTCTTATTCGAATATTTCAGCAAAAAATTAGTCTATATACCATCATCTTTAATGACAAAAGCTTTAACAATACGATAACTAACTATGTCATTAGTTTTGAACAGCTTTTGTTTGGCTTGAGGTTTAACACTGTAAAGGTCATTTTGGAGACGTTGCTTCCAATTTTGTGGGACTTTTACCCGACATTGAGATGAAATGACATCTCAAGCCCTGTCGCCCAATGAAACCAATAGGGTTTATTAGCATGGACGGTCCGCCTCGCACCGCAGTTCCTGGACCGCCTCTAAGCGTTTTACCAGTACTATTGGTTGATCCTGATCAGATGGTCTGATCTGGATGTGCATTGTATTCAAAGGTAGGGGTTGTCGTGTTCAGCAAAATAACTTTCGCCTCTAAGCGGTTTACTAGTACTAGTGTGCGGGCCGGATTCAGCTCTGCTTGGTGGGCGTTGGGCTAAGGTAGTTGTTAAAAATTGAGAAAAGGTGAAATGCTGGTTGTAGCAAGTTTGTCAGTTGCAAGATTCTTATATGCTGCACTTCCAGGGGCAGATAACTCTTTCAGAGAAGCAGATAACTCTTTCAGAGAAGCAGATGAATAATACTTTTACTTTCTTATCAGTAGGGGTGGTAGCTCAGTGGTTAGTGCGCTTGCCTCTGATGCTAGAGACCCCTGTTCGATAGTGGTGATATAATATGGTGTCCAAACATTGGCATCATTTACAGGGATAAATGCCCCAAAGTGCACCGTCCTTTGGAATCGGTAGGTTAAGTGGCGGCCCCTTGTGATGGGAGATCATCCTCTGTGCAGGTTTGAGATCCCTACCTAAATTACATGATTATTGTTTAGGCTTTCATTCTGCAAACCTGGGGCCAGTTGTTCAAAGCATCGTTAGCTTAACGAGCTCGTTAGTGGTCATATTGTTAACTCTTCTAGCAAGTACAATATCGAAAATTTTGGTATTTTTGCTGAAAAAATGTGAGCAGCTTTTGCATCTGCAAAAGCTGCTCACATTTTTTCAGCAAAAATTTCAGCATATTTGCCATATTTAATGATCAAAGTTTTAACGATCGTTAACTAATGACATCGTTAGTTTTGAACAACTGGGCCCTGGAATATATACAATGTACACCTGCGAGTAATGGTCAAATATGACTGATTGCAGTAACAGAAGGTAGATAGGTAGATGGGGATCAATTTTTAAAGGAAAGAATTTGCAAAAAAATAGATCCTTTTCAGAAGGACACTTTTTACAGGAAAGTAAACCAAATTTTACTGGAGTTAGCCTCCTTTTCAAAAGGGGTGATTAGTAAAACAGATTATTATGGCTTCTTTCAAAGATGTAGACATAAATCTTCATAATACAGTAGAACTTCGATGGCTCGAACACCGATGGCTCGTTTACCATGGATGTGTCGAACCCATTCTTGAGCCCCAAGCGAAATCCTCTACATAAGAAATAATGGGGGTTAACTAAGGAGATTTTAGTCTTTTATCTTGCAAATGTATGCTGTGTGGACTCATTAGAATTGCCTCGATGAGGCGATTCTAATGAGTACACACAGCATACATTTGTATTATAGAACACCGAAAAGATGTCTAAAAATATCTTGTTATGCCTCCTGACAGTAACCTCAGTGGCTATAACTACCCCTGTCTCGAACAGATTTTCGAGGTCCCAAAGGTGTTCGAGCCATTGAAGTTCGACTGTATAAAGTTTAAGAAATAGAACAGCTCAAGAAGTGAATTCTTAAGTAGTAAATCACTGTTTGGAGGTCAGATGTAAAGTGGATCAAATCACAAGCTTGTAGCACGAGTTCTTTGTCTACTTACAAGTGACCAACAAACTGGTTTACTGTAAAACACATTTGGCATTTTATTTTGGCACTATTGGCGGTCAAGAAAAATCCCTCCAAAATTAAAAACCGCCAATAAAGATAAAAAAGAATAACAAACGGTCAGAAATTTATTTCCAATTCACATCACAAGTATGATACAGGACAATACGTTTTATCAAGTCTTTCTGTTTGCTTAGCTTGGTAACTATTTGGCCATTTAGCATGCTCAACAAAAATGAATAAAAGCAAATACATTGTACTCTTGCCAGTAATTGTCAAAAATCGTATAATTGATATTGATTGACAGCTTTGCCTGTGAACAAACAGAGTAATTAAATAACAATAGAAATGAATTTGTTTTCACACACACCAAGAAAATTGCAGTGTGGAAGATAGTGTATTACTTGAAGATCGTCATGTAAATCTCTCATGTATATAAGACAGACAGGCTACATCAGAAATCACTGATTTTTTTTTCATCATATTTTGGAAATTGAAAATCTGCCAAATATTAACCCACCAAAAGGTCCACTAATAAAAAACGCCAAAATTTGCTACCGTCAACTATACACAGACTAGAACCAATCTGTTTCCATTCTAACACACTAAATATCAACAATAATTTTGTTGTTCCCAACTTTTCACCTTTATAAGAAGAACACTTGCCAAATTTTATTGACAAATGCATGCATTTAAGTGCTTTTGCCCCATGAAAATGACATTTCACGTCACACTCTTCCGTCCAGTGGTTTGTTGCAGAACAAATCATGGTTGCTTTCTAATTTCTATTGGTTACTGGCATATACCATGTATAGGCATACTGCATTAGATATTCATTTTAACATGATTTTGGAGATAACATAGTTTCAACATTAATGCAAAAAAAGGTATGGATTATATAGAAAAAATACCATAATTGGCTATATAGTCTATGCATTTTTGTTTGTATGTAACATGGTTGTTTAACTAACCCAGTTTCTGCTTTGGACCCCAACAGCATTTTTATAAAGAACTGGTGTATAGCGAAACCTTTCACATTATGGTTTATATATGTATTAGGAATTGTAGAGCACAGAACTATTTATCTAAGGAGAATGCATACACCCTACCTCATTTTGTGCCATTTTATCCAAAAAGAGACAACTTTGGGACTTCCTGTTGTATTTCTGTTAACTAAGACCCTCCAAAAAGGGGGAAATAATTTGCTCCTGATGAATATTGGTCTACCCTTAAAGGAAAGAATTTGCTCCTGATCAGGGCTCGAGAAAATGTCGGTTTTCCGGTTCCGGCCGAATTTGGCTTCCATAAACCGATTTTGACTTAAAAAGAAGATTTAAAAATCGGTCCATAATTCTATAACATTTTAATAAAATCAATTTGAAAATTTTCCCTGAATCATTTTGTTGTAAAAACAAACTGACCGTTTGCCACTGATAATCCAAGCATGTATGCAAAAAAGCCCTAGAGCACAAAGTGTTAGACCGGTTCATTATCTAACTAGGTGAAAATCGGACAAGTCCACATCGGGTTCTTTGATCTTATGCAGCGAAATTTGACCCGTGTGTCAAAATTATTAAACTGTGAACACCGGCCTCAGGCGTTATCGGCAAGCTGGCAAGGTGAGAAATTTAGGTCAATCAATGCAGGACATACGCTAGTTTGTTTACACAAGTCATTAATTTATGGCTTACTACAGAATCGGTATTTCAATATAAAATTGTTGTTTTTTTTTCACAGGGCGCAATTTTCAATACACACCTGTCATGTCTGAACATTGCGTGTTAAATGCCTTTTTTCACCCATTCTAAACGATATTTTTATTTAAGAAACCAATTACATAAACCACATGTGTATTACCCCCTTGAATGAATTAAAATGAAACCAAATGACGTGATTTTCCGATCACATGGCTTCAATGTAGACAAGGCGATTTGTTTCAGGCTTGTGTAATCTTGAAATATGTATTTATATTCTTTAAAACTCGGTTTGGCCATGTAAGATTTTCAATGACTCGTTCGGCCATGTTTTGGTTCAAGAGTATAAGAAAGGTTTTTGCGATTTTTAACCCGTTCAAAACAATTTTTTTTTTTTCAGAAATACACTCTATTAAAATCAATGACATAAAACAGGTGTGTGTGTTACGTCCTTGACTGCATAAATGTGTATTGTGTAAACGGAAACCGTATGACGTCATTTTCCTACCATGTGGCTGCAATATCGGTCACCATTTGTAAACAAAGCAATTTGGGAAAAATAAAATGCGTGAAATAAGAGAAATATTTTAAAGGTTTTAAAAAGGGAAAAAATATAGTGACCATCGAACTGGTCTTTGACTGCCCAAGGTCGGTTGTTTCCCTTTAGCGGTCTTCAGGTTCTGAGTGACCCTGATATTTGGAAAATGAAAGTAGATGAAATCGGCGTAGAAAATGAAAGTAGATGAAATCTGAACGATGTGAGCAATAATTGCTGTAATATTCGAGATCCTGGTGCTCATATCTGTTGACAAGTGTAAAAGTATGTCATTCGTTATGCTAATAACACATTTTGAAAATTGCAAATCGCCAAGGACGTTTAGGGAAATTACCGAAACCGATCGACAATTTCCCTAATTTTTGGCGAAATTTGGCTTGACCGATTTGGATTCTTCAGTTTCTCGAGCCCTGCTCCTGATGAATATTGGTCTACTCTTAAAGGAAAGAATTTGCTCCTGATGAATATGTTCTACTCTTGGTCTACTCTTAAAGGAAAGAATTTGCTCCTGATGAATATGTTCTACTCTTGGTCTACTCTTAAAGGAAAGAATTTGCTCCTGATGAATATTGGTCTACTCTTAAAGGAAAGAATTTGCTCCTGATGAATATTGCTTTACTCTGGCTCCTGATGAATATTGATCTGCTCTTTAAGGAAATAATTTCCTCCTGATGAATATTGGTCTACTCTTAAAGGAAAGAATTTGCTTGTGATGAATATGGTCTACTCTTGGTCTACTCTTAAAGGGAAGAATTTGCTCCTGATAAGTATGCTCTACTCTTAAAGGAAATAATTTGCTATTGTTCTACTATCAAAGGAATGAATTTGCTCCTGATGAATATTTGTCTACTCTTTAAGGAAAGAATTTGCTCCTGATGAATATTGGTCCACTCTTATTGGAAAGAATTTGCTCCCCAAGAGCAATTCTTTTCTCTGTTTGTTTGATATGAAACTTAACATCCCCGTCAACACTGTAAAGGTTCATTTTGGAGAAACTGTTGGACTTTAACCCGACATTGAGATGAAATTACATCTCAAGCCCTGCCACCCAATGAAACCAATAGGGTTTATAAGCATGGATGGGCGGACTCACACCACTTTGCCTGGGCAGGCTTAGGTCCTCTAAGATGTTTTCCAGTACTCATGTGTGAGTCGGTTTCAGCTCTGCGTGGAAGCACCAGCCCCGATAGCTCATTTGGTAGAGTGTCCGCTCCGGGGAACGGGAGGTCGCGACATACCAAAGTCGTTAAAAATGGTACTAGTTGCTCCTCAGATTTACGGGGACTTACGCTTAGCACTCAGATTTACGGGGTAGAACTAGGACTGGTCGACCCAGTGTCAGAATAATGTGACTGGGTGTGGTGTCACATAATGTGTCTGGGACATGATACTTCAGTGAGGCAGCACTATAAAAGTGAGCATTGAGCTCCCTGTCACAACAAGACACCGTCGTGATATGACTGAAAAATTGTTGAAAGCGACGTTAAATTAAACCCGAATTCACACACATCTGCGTGGAAGCATCATGCAGCCCATCTATTTCTTCGAGCCCCGATGGGCGGGGGCCAAAATCTTTTCTCTAAGAATAGACTCATGAACAAGCCTGTTCATAGGGGTGGGGGGTGGGGAGAAGAAGCTGCCTCTCCTGAAGGTGTATCAATTCCTGTTTAGGGAAATAGATACATTGTTGAGGGTACAGGGGTATGCCAAAATAGAAATATTTATTTTTGTTATCAGGTGCTAATCTTACAGAAAAATGTTACACTCACTGGGAGAAGATCATTTCTTACAACAGTACCCCCACAGCACCCACCCCACTCCACTTTTGAAAGAGTTGAACTTAAGTTATGTTCTTTTCAAACAAGAATAAACTCATAAAAATGGATGCAAGATCTCGAAGTTGTATCGTTTTACCATAAGAAGTCATATGGGCCCCATCAAGCGATTTTGGCACTTATCGCCTGTGCGAGCAGCGAAGGTTCAGGCGAGACTGCGCAGATGCGCAGGCTCGCCTGAAGGTGTATCGTTTTACCATAAGAAGTCATATGGGCCCCATCAAGCGATTTTGGCACTTATCGCCTGTGCGAGCAGCGAAGGTTCAGGCGAGACTGCGCAGATGCGCAGGCTCGCCTGAAGGTGTATCGTTTTACCATAAGAAGTCATATGGGCCCCATCAAGCGATTTTGGCACTTACCGCCTATGCGAGCAGCGAAGGTTCAGGCGAGCCTGCGCATCCGCACAGTCTCGCCAGAACCTTCGCTGCTCGCTCATACAAGTAGTGAATCAAGCTGAACCTTCAGACAGAAAGCCATATCCCTGGCCCCTCTGAATGGCTGGGCATGCGCAGTTAAAATTTGTAATGACAGAATGCTCGAAGACACAAATTCGCTTGGCGGGGCTCATATATTGCAAACATGTATTATACTTAACTTAGTCAAGACCTAATCATGTGATAGAAGATAACAATCTCATAGCTTTAGAAAGGCAATTTTTTCACCCCAAAAGTGCCGATTTTTTTCTTATTTCTGAATAAAAACATATGTTGTGGGTATTTATTAGAAGGGCCTCGCTGAGGCGCTTCTAATGAATACCCACAACATATATTTTCATGCAGAAATAAGGAAAGTAATGTGGATACCCTCTTATCTGGGGCTATGAGCTATATGAAGGAATATCAAATGTGTAAATGTTAGTGCTTTTGATGTTACATTTTGTTATGTGTGTTAACTGTTAAAAGATGTTTTACACTGCAACATCATTATAACATTGTTCACTATAACAATGTTCACTATAACAATATTCACTATAACACTGTACAAAGATGGATCCCAAAAAGGTATAGGTTGTATGGAAAAATGACCATGAAATCCCAAAAAGGTGTAGATTGTATGAATGGTCATTTTTCCATGTAATCTTTACATTTTTCTTTCAATATAACATGTTTGTTCAACTAAAACAATTTCTGCTGTGGACCCCAACAATAGTGTTATAAAAAGTTTGTGGTGTGTTTTATACCTCAATACATGTAATGTCTTGATAATCTAAACAAAATTTTAATGCACTTTCGTATGTAACTCGACGTCTGATTGGATAACGTCAAAAATTTGCTACAGTATATTCTGCGATATTCTGTTGAAAACCCGACATCATCACTTAAAGTCGTTTTTCATTGGCTGGTATTTGGTTTGACGCAGCTCACTGCACATGTCGCCTGGTGCGAAATAGTACAATTTTTAACTTAACAACCGAATAAGTGCATTAGAATGGGGATAACTGTGTTCAGAATTGTGATTTGGGGAGGTAAATCGTCGGTTTTACGGATGCAAATTAAGTTTTATGGCTCCGCTGACGCGTCGCCGTAAAACGAAATTTCAGACCGTAAAACCTCTGATCTACCTCCCCAAATGACAATTTTGAATACAGTTACCCCCTAATTAATCAGTCCTATGGACTTTGAAATATCAAAGTGCTGTTGTAATTACAACAGTGGCTTACCGTAATGATCCTAAATATTGGGACAGATAGGCCTGAGCAAACAGTGGAGACCAGGATCCGACGGCTCCTGATTAAGCACTACATTGTTTGCCATTCTGTCTGCATCTGTTGGACTCCTCGCTGAATCATGAAACAAATTTGTTAAAATTTTAGGTGAATTACAGCAAGTCCTCAGGGTGTCCAAATTTTTTGGATTTTTACGGTAATAGACTGGTTAGAAGGATAATATGGTGTAAATGGATTTTATTTGCTACCCTGTTTACTGTTAATGATTGTTTTTATTGTGTTTCATTGTATTTGATTGCATTTGATTATAAGCTGTTTTGATCCTTGACGGGGAGCATGGGGTCATAGTCCCCGCCTAAGAGCGATATTTGTCCGAGATTTGTCCAAACCGTCAGGCTTGGACAAATATCGATCTCAGGCGGGGAATATGAGCCCATGTGCCCTGTCAAGAACCAAAATAACGTACTTGTTATACTGCAAAGCGTTTTCAAAGCATGTTGTACATCATAGCACTGTTCTCCAAACAATTCTTTTGTAGTGGACGTCATAAGAAGTACATGTTTACATATATGACGTCCTCAATCATATCATTTTGCACACTTAATGTTGATGGAAAAAAATGTATATGGCTTGTTAAATTGGGAGTTAAAAAACAGAAAACAATGAAATAAGATACCGAAAGAAATAAAAACAGTTTTCATTTATTTATTTACTGGCTGGAAATTATTCTTTTCAACTATGTAGCAGATCCAAGATGGCGGACATCGCAATGCAGCGAAAGCAAGCGTGAGAGGGTAATATATATTTTGCTCACAGGGAAAATGGAAAATAATTATCCTTGCACTGTCCAATCAGAACAGCCCCCGCCCATCGGGGCTTGAAGAAATAGATGGGCTGCATGATGCTGTCACGCAGAGCTGAAACCGGCCGCAACGAGTACTGGTGAACCGGTTAGGGGATCTAAGCCTGCCCAGGCAAAGCACGACCGTCCATGCTTATATACCCTATTAGTTTCATTTGGCGACATGGTTTGAGATGTCATTTCATCTCAATGTCGGGTAAAAGTCCAACAAAATTGGAAGCAACGTCTCCAAAATTACCTTTACAGTGTTGACAGGGACATTAAACCTCAAATCAATCAATCAGTCAATCTGTCAAATCAAAAGCCTGGAAATTTCTTTGCAGTATAACAATTGATTGCGTTTTGTTGTGTTACTGTGATATGTATGTGAATTAGCCATAATATATATACATGTAGGATATATAATATTTAACATGTAAGTATGTGCTACAAATGAATGTGAAAAGTGCTGTGGTTTGCCTAGGTAAGAAGATCTCAGTGAAAACCCACCCCCTTCTGGGCGTATGACATTCAAGCAATGTTACATCAGCTTCCATACAACATCATGCACGATGCTTCCACGCAGAGCTAAATCCAACCCGCACAGGAGTACTGGCAAACAGAGGATCTAAACCTGCCCAGGCAAAGCGGTGCGAGTCGGACCGTCCATGCTTATAAACCCTATTGGTTTCAATTGGCGACAGGGCTTCAGATGTCATTTCATCTCAACGTCGGGTAAAAGTCCCACAAAATTGGAAGCAAAGTCTCCAAAATGACCTTTACGGTGTTGACGGGGATGTTAAACCTCAAATCAAACAAACAAACAACATCATGCTGTTGCATTAATGTTGATACAACCTGTCTGCTGGAAATTGAAATTAGGATAGAGAAAACTTAACTGTTGGTTGTCTACACAAGCATGGTTTGCTTCATTGTTTCAACTGGTTTTACAGTACTTAACCCATTTAGTACTGGAAACTCCAAAACGGGGAGTTGGCAAAAAGTGCAGACCCAGATCAGACGCTGCAAAATGCGATCAGAAGGAGCAGTCTTCTACACAGTTGTCATTCTGTCTGCACCATTTGGAATCCTTGCTGGACCGAGAAACAAATTCATTAAAATTTTAGGAGAATTTCATCAAGTCCTTAAGATGTCCAAAAATTTAGGTTTTTGCAGTACATCTACCAACAACATTTCCATGGTCTCAAGGGTGAGTGATTGAAGTTTTTTTGTATGGAGGGCTGGAGCCGAGCGATGGTCTCCCTGTTCACCGGCAACGGGGAATAGGGGTACCACCGAACAGCTACAGTGTAGTGCCAGCATGGATTCGTTCCCTGGGACCCCACCAGCTGACGACCCCCGACACGGGGAAACTGGAAAACAACAATGTTGTATGTAGAATTTTTATATTGAGACCACCTTTGGAACTGTCCAGAGTCTTAGTAGGGTGGTCTTAATAACATATATGAAAATATAGGAAAGCCTTTTTTGGGACCGGCAATCATGGTCTTAATATTGAGTGGTCTAAGTAGCAGAATTTTACTCATTTTTCATATTAACTTAAAGATGCCAAGAAAAACTGCATCTGAAAATGTTGTCTGTGTATTTTGATAATTTTATTAATTGACACAATTAAAAAATTTGATTTTAAAATGATTTCCAAGCTCCTATGAACCTTTGTGTATTGTCTGTGTATTTTGGTAATGTTATTAATTGACACAATTAAAATGATTTCCAAGTTCCTATGAACCTTAGTGTGTTTACTGCAGAATACGTGTATAACTAGAGACAGGTATATACCTTAAATTAACTTATTTCTTTATGATTTACCTCCATTCTGGTGCTTAAACTGGTTTCAAAATCTTTTTTTTTTTCAGAGAAAATAAGGCTTGACCTGCTCCGGTTGCTCGTGTTTTCACCTACCATTGATTTACAACTGAAATACAGTAGAACTTCGATGGCTCGAACACCGATGGCTCGTTTACCATGGATGTGTCGAACCCATTCTTGAGCCCCTAGCGAAATCCTCTACATAAGAAATAGTGGGGGATAACTGAGGAGATTTTAATCTTTAAGCTTGCAAATGTATGCTGTGTGTACTCATTAGAATCGCCTCGATGAGGCGGTCCTAATGAGTTCACACAGCATACATTTCCATTATAGAACACCGAAAAAATGTCTAAAAGTATCTGATAATCTCGTGATGCCTCCTGACAGTAACCCCAGTGGCTCGAACTACCCTTGTCTCGAACAGATTTTCGAGGTCCCAAAGGTGTTTCGAGCCATTGAAGTTCGACTGTAGTCTTGAAAGTGCCATGATACCCAAATCAGTAACAAAAATTAGGCTTGGCATTTCAGGTGAATTGTCCGCAAGGTTTAATAGCAACAGATAAGGTAGGTATAACTGAAGGATACTTTTTGCATTACGCAAACACGCCTATACAAATACATTGCCACCGTTATTGCCGAAAAAATGAAAATTTTAAGATGAAAAATTGTGATATTTTTCTTATTTCTGCTCAAAATATAGATTGTAGGCAGTCGTTAGAACCGCCTCATCGAGGCAGTTCTAACGAGTACCCACAGTCTATATTTTAGAGCAGAAATAAGAAAAATAAGGTATACCCCCAGAAACCCCAGTTTTACTATATAAAAGTGGGGTTCAAGGGGGTCAAAATTATATACCGTAGGTGTGTTTTTAGTGATGTCAATTCTCCACAAAACCCTATCTTGTGGGTACCCATTCGAATCGCCTTGCCGAGGAGGTTCGAATGAGTACCCACAACATAGGTTTATATGGAGAAATAAGGAAAACTATTCTTCAATTATCACAAAATACGAACCTTATCTGATACTATGCAAAATGATTTATAGGAAAGCTAATGCTTGATTTTCTCCGAAAAGAATAAATACTGTATTTACCATATGTATCCAGACAGATTGGCCTGAGCAAACGGTGTAAACCCAGATGAGGTGCCGCTTCTTGCACACCAGACAAGGAAATCCGTGATTTTACACTGGGATAGAAATTTATGTTCTGACCCTGGTGTTCCGACCCCAAATCGAATATAATCACGTGTTTGATACATGCACTGGTTGATTACAACCTCATGTGCGGCTGCGTCATGCGTGACGTCACTAAGCATTACTGTTGTGCCATCACAAAATGGCGGACGTCGGTAACTGAAGTGACAGCAGCATTAAAAATTCGCAATAGAAATGGAAGGTATGCCAGAAAAAGATTCCAATGTGGGTGTGAGGAGTGGATTGAAAAATCCGTCCCTCGGGATCACTGTCCGGCATCACTCGGCAAGCCTCGTGATGCCAGACAGTGTCCCTCGGGATGGATTTTTCAACCCACCCCTCACACCCATATAAGATTCTTATAATATCATCTGGGTCTACACAGTTTGCTACACATCTAGCATAGACACAAAATCAAATTGAAAACTGTACTTCTTTAAACACAACTTCAAGTATCAAACTGTACTTGTTTAATATTTTAGAACAAATCTGGTAGTGAGTTGAGGTGTGCTGATATTTAGGATAAGGTAGTGTGTCATCTTAACCCTTAAGAAGCTGAGAAAAACTACATCTGAAAATGCCATCTGCTTATGTCGCCTGCTGAGTTTTTTTTAGAACTTTTTAAAAATATTTTTGCATACATGCAGTGTAGTCCCTGATCAGACTGCTCCTTAGAGCAGACTGATCTGGGTCCACACTGTTTGCAAAAAATGACTTATAAAATAACTGGCAGATGACAAA
This sequence comes from Lucinisca nassula, assembly GCA_963580285.1. Classification (NCBI taxonomy): domain Eukaryota; kingdom Metazoa; phylum Mollusca; class Bivalvia; order Lucinida; family Lucinidae; genus Lucinisca; species Lucinisca nassula. Next base: position 116,558,487 of record OY757013.1, on the reverse strand, counting down.
TTTAGCAGACGACAATTGCAGTGATTGGCATTTTATGGGTTAATGTTTTGCTTGGCACTTCAAGGGTTAAAAGATATAGTTCTAATGAAATTGTATAGTTGATTACTTTGTGGTAGATGCAAGAGTTAATTTATTCAAGATTTGTGAAATCATGCCAATTCCAATAGGCTTGTAGGCTGGACATTTCATGTCAATTGTCTGCTACCTGATTTATAGGAAAGGTACTGTAAAGCTTTATTTTTTTGAAAAGAAAAAAAAATAGAATGTCTGCATGTTCTTGACACTTCAAGGGTTAAAAATATAGTGTCCATTAACCCAGAAAATGCCAATCATGACCATTGTTGTCTGCTTTGTCATCTGCCGGTTACCTTAAGTTATTTTTGCAAACAGTGTGGTCCCAGATCAGAAGCTAGGAGCAGTCTTATCAGGATCCACACTGTTTGCCTGTATGCAAAAATATTTTTAAAAAGTTCGCAAAAAGATTCAGCAGACAACATAACATAAGCTGATGAAATTTAAGATGTAGTTTTTCTCGGTGTCTTAAGGGTTAATAGACTTCTATACAATGAAATTGTGTTGTTGATTGTGGTAGTTGCAAGAGTTAATTTATTCAAGATTTGTGAAATCATGCCAATTCTATTTGCAGTTGCAGTGCTAAAAGTTGTTAATTATTAACATAATTCATTAAAGTTACAGATTTGACAGCAGTTGTTTTGTTTTTTTCAAATCATCTATTTTTTACATTACTTCACAACCTCTTTATATTGTCGGGGACCAAAGCAGAGACCTGGTGACTGGGTGGTAAATGACCATGTTGTAGCTAAATAGCAAAACTACTTAAATCCAAATCATTTGGCGTCCCACAAGGAACTGTATTATATTGCATTGTAAAGTTTTAGCATTTTACGTCCGCTACGGTCAGGCGCGTTAGCATTACCCCACAACAGGATGTAAAGTTTAAGTGCTTCTGGGCTGCAAATCGCGGTAGAGTTCAGGGGTGTGTCAATCGTGCTGATCTACCAGTGCCGTTTCCCTAATTATCCTAAGTAAATTGGAAGTGCTGTAATTTTGAATTTTGAACGCCATGTCGAAAGTGGGCATAAAACAACAGAGAAATCAGTGCCAATTTCGGCTGCAAAACGCGATTTCTCTGTCTTGACTGAGAGCAAACCAGGTCATGTTGCTCTCTCTTAGGGCCGCGCGATTGGCTTTCAGTCTGCAACAAATTTACAATCTGAATGGCAAACAATGTAGATCCTGATCAGATGGCTTCGTCAGAAGCCATCTGGTCTGGATCTACATCGTTTCAAAGATAAGGCTTATCCGGGATTAGCAGGAGAAGGGTTAAGGCAAAAAGAATGCTTGGTTTCCTGAGGAGAAATCTTCATCATTGTCCTCAGGATGTAAAACAGGCAGCATATAAAGGACTCGTTCGCTCAATCGTGGAATAGTTGTATCTGGGACCCAAGTGGAGTGGTCCTGAATGAAGAAATTGAAAAAGTTCAATATAGAGCTGCTAGATTTGTAACTTTGAAACTGGGAGCCGGACTTGAATGCTAGGAATGCTGTAGTTCCTGAGAATTCTTTGACAGAAAATTTAACACTATCCTTTATGGAGAAAGAAAAAGTATAATAACAAATGTTTGTTTATTTGATTTGAGGTTTAACGTCCCCGTCAACACTGTAAAGGTCATTTTGGAGACGTTTCCAATTTTGTAGGACTTCTACCTGACACTGAGATGAAATGACATCTCAAGCCCTGCCACCCAATGAAACCAATAGGGTTTATAAGCATGGACAGTCCGACTTGCAGTACTTGTGTGTGGGTTGGTTTCAGCTCTGCATGAAAACATCATGCATCCCATCTATTTCTTCAAGCCTCGATGGGCGGTGGCCGATAATAACAAATGAACAAATAAGCATAGAACTTCATTGTCTCTTACACAATAGAACTACACCACCACCTCGTTATAACACGGTTCATTATAACACGGTTTTGGATATAGCACGGTTTCAAAAATGTATAGATTATATAGAAAAATGACCATAAATGGTCATTTTTCTATATAATCTGTACATTTTTGTTTGGATATAACATGGTTGTTTTAAGTAACACGGTTTCTGCTTTGGACCCCATCAATAGTGTTATAAAGAGGTTGTGGTGTAGTTATGATGGTGTATCAGGTTTCCTTTTACACCTTCAGCTTCAAATTAATGGTTCCCCCGAGAAATCTTTGACATTTGTAAAATCTTTCCTTATCTTGGCTTCTGAGATAATGACAGAAGAAAGAACTTAAATTCATATAATCATACTATAGTCCATCAGTATAACTTATCACCCTTTATATGCATACTAAATATTAACAACCTATCTTTAATGGCAGTAGACTTTTTTTCAAACATAGTTTATAGTATTTTGAACCCTGAAAAGACAAAAAAAGAGGAAAATAAGATGTTTTAAAGATAGAAAGCTGAATCAGAATGTCTTTCCCACAATACACCACTCCATACCCATCATGCCTACAAAATTTCAGAATTCTAGGCCTAACAGTTCCCGAGAAATGTTTGACAGGGAAAAAGTTTAGCAGACATACACAAACACACACCAACGGAAAAGACAAAAACTGTATACCCCCATGGCATACTATACTATGTATGGGAGGGGTATAATTAAACTGGGATACTCAAGGAAAGGGGAAGAGACAGCAGGCTCATACTTTTCTACAAAGGTCAAAAGGGTGCTGCTAGCATCCAAAAGATGACTTGTTCCCCCAGGTAGGCACTGTAGAAATCCTCATTCATTGACGTTTTAGACCCATACCTACTGCAAGAACTGATATTTATAAAGAAACATCAAGTTGCTGATCAGACTGCAGATATACAAAGGCTGGCAAACACCTACATTATTGACTAATGCGGTCCAACAGGTTTTTACATGATGCGGCACTTCATTTCATATGTTGCTCTGAACAGGAAAATGAAATACTTATATGCCATCGCCACAATGCGGCATCTGATGTGGATCTACACTGCTTAAAGAACATTCATTTTCATTTAATTTGCTAGTGAGTGAATGAGGGGGTTTGAGTTATACATCCCACCAACAGCTAAGGTCATATGGAGACGGGACCTCGGTTTAAAGACACATCTGAAAGTCTGGAGAAGCCCGTGATAGAACCAATGACCCCTGGTTTATGAGGTGAATAGCTTATCCACTACACCACGGAGGCTTCTAAATTTGCTACAAACAAAAACACACCTGACACCCCTATAATCGAAAATGGACTGCTCAAAACTTACTAGGTGGAAGATTCCATTGTTATATATGGGTTAACTCTTATCTTGCTATTCACAACAACCCCTATCTTTGCAAACAGTGCAGATCCTGATCAGATGAAGAAGCCATCTGATCAGGATATCCACTGTTTGACATTCAGTTTATGAATTTGTAGGAATAAATTTCATCAAGTAATCTGATTGGTTCAAAGACAGGAATGGGCATGGCTAAACTGAATATTCAGCAAGAGAAGGGTTAATTCCCTCCAGGCTGGAGTATCAGTGTTCTTTGAACACATTTCTAGATTTTTTGAGCAATGCCAGTTCATGTTCAATTGAGTTTGGACTTTCCTTTAACCCTTTTCTTGCTGAATATTCATTTTAGCCACACCTATCTCTGACTTTGAACCGATCAGATTACTTGATGTAATTTATTCCTGCAACTTCATAAACTGAATGTCAAACAGTGTAGATCCTGATCAGATGGCTTCTGCAGAAGGCATCTGATCTGGATCTACACTGTTTGCAAAGATAGGGGCTGTCTTGAACAACAAGATAAGGGTTAACCCTTATCCTGCTATTCAGGACAAGTCCTACATTTGCAAACAGTGTAGATCCCGATCAGATGGCTTCTAAAGAAGACATCTGATCAGGATCTACACTATATACAGTTTGTGAATTTGAATGAAAACATCATATCACATACCAGTAATCTGATTGGCTGATAGTCAGAAATGGGCTTGGCTCATTAAATAATTCAGCAGGATAAGGGTGTTGAGTGCCAGTAGATCCCTTTTCAGACACCATGAGCAATGTGAATTGCAGTTGGTGAAAAACTACTACCGGTATAAAAATCCTGAAAATTTGGATGCCTTGAGGACTTGTTGTGATTCTAAAATTTTAGCAAATTTGTTTCATGATCCAGCAAGGAGTCCAAAAGATACAGATGGAATGGCAAACAGTGCAGTCACCCTGATCAGACTACTGTCTGATCTGGGTCTGCACAAATTGCTCAGGCCTATCAGTCCCAATTCTTAGGATCATTACAGTAGGGATACACAGTGTCTGATTAATATACAATGTCATGTACTATAGTTCTTCGGCCATCTAGGCCAGTTTGTGTCTTAACCCTTATCTTGCTGAATATTCATTTAAGCCACACCCATTTCTGTCTATCAACCAATCAAATTACTTGATGTAATTTATTGCTACAAATTCATAAACTCAATGCCAAACAGTGTAGATCCTGATCAGATGGCTTCTTCAGAAGCCATCTGATCTGGATCTACACTGTTTGCAAAGATAGGGGCTGTCGTGAACAGCAAGATAAGGGTTAAGTGGCTGCATACCCTGTAGACAGGGGCTCGGCAAAATCAGGAAGCTATCAACCAATCAAATAATTTAATGTATTTGTTCAATTCACAAATTGCATGGCAAACAGTGTAGATCCTGATCAGATGGCTTCTTCAGAAGCCATCTGATCTGGATCAACACTGTTTGCAAAGGTAGGTGCATGTTGTTGTGAACAGTGGGATAAGGGTTAACTGTTAACCCTTATCTTGTTGTTCACGACAACCCCTATCTTTGCAAACAGTGCAGATCCAGATCAGATGGCTTCTGAAGAAGCCATCTGATCAGGATCTACACTGTTTAGTTTATACTAATTTATTTTAGTTCGATTGCGATGGAAGCTTTAAGCTTATTTAATCGCTTTCGAACACTCATTCCCGATGTTTTTCACGCGTGAGAGAAAGAGGCTGTGACTATTACACCACTGCTACCCATTTACACCTGGGTGGAGTGGGGCAGTGTCATTATGTGTCTTGTCCAAGGACACACCTTGATACCGGTGTCGGATTTACGCACAACCTCTCGATCATGCGTCGAACGCTTTAACCACTGCGCTATCGAGGCTGACTGTTTGGCATTGAGTTTATGAATTTGTAGCAATAAATTATATCAAGTAATTTGATTGGTTGATAGACAGAAATGGGTGTGGCTTAAATGAATATTCAGCAAGATAAGGGTTAAGATGCCAAGAAAAGCTGCATCAGAAAATGTTTGTTTGTCAGCTGCTGCATCTTCTTGCAATTTTTTAAAGAATATTTTTTTCATGCAGGCAAACAGTGAGGACCCTGATCAGATTTCAGCTGTAGGAGCAATCCGATCAGGGTCCACACTGTTTGCAACAGTGACCTTTAAAGTAACCAGCAAACAACAAAGCTGGCGACAATAGTTCTGATTGGTATCCTAACCCTTATCTTGCTGTTCATGACAACCCCTATCTTTGGAAACAGTGTAGATCTGAAGAAGCCATCTGATCAGGATCTGCACTGTTTGGCATTCAGTTTATGAATTTGTAGCAATAAATTACATCAAGTAATTTGATTGGTTGATATAACGAAATGGGTGTGGCTTAGATGAATATTCAGCAAGATAAGGGTTAAGATGCCAAGAAAACCTGCATCAGAAAATGTTGTCTGTTTGTCAGCTGCTGCGTCTTGCAATTTTTTTAAAGAATATTTTTTTCATGCAGGCAAACAGTGAGGACCCTGATCAGATTTCAGCTGTAGGGGCAATCCGTTTAGGGTCCACACTGTTTGCAACAATGACTTTTAAAGCAACCAGCAAACAACAAAGCAGGCAACAATAGTTGTGATTGGTATTCTTGCTGAATATTCATTTAAGCCACACCCATTTCTGTCTATCAACCAATCAAATTACTTGATGTAATATATTGCTACAAATTCATAAACTGAATGCCAAACAGTGTAGATCCTGATCAGATGGCTTCTTCAGAAGCCATCTGATCTGGATCTACATTGTTTCCAAATATAGGGGTTGTCTTGAACAGCAAGATAAGGGTTAGGGGTCAACCAGTACAATGTACAACTGACAACTGCCCTTCATGAATCAGTGTACCAATATGTGAGATTGACAGTAGAAAGTATACCTTTATCTCCACAAATGATGCTCATGACCTACAAAGAGGGCTGTCGTGTTGTAAAGCATGAAATAATCATCATCATCATCTCCACAAAGAAATGTTGTGGGACCAGGCTGGGATCAAAGTCAAACCTACTGGTCACCATTCAAAGGAGCATGTGACTGAGTCACTGAAACCTGCTCATCTGTCACTGGCTAGCCCAGAGGATATACGATCGTAAAAGGCAAAAGTGCAGGCTAATCTGTCTCCACTGGTTTCACAGGTTTTCATGTAGGTTTTGTTGTCCACCCCTCCCCCCCCCACCCAACACACACACACACCACACCACCCAGGACTCAATTTTTTTACATATTGTCCTACTTTATCCATAGCCACACCCATGATTTTTAAACTTGACGTAATTTATTGCTACACATTTACAAACTGGCAGTCAAACAGTGCAGTTTACAGCCTCTCTCATTGGGGCTTTAAGAAATAGATGGGCCGACCACACAGGAGTACTGGTAAACCGCTTTTAGAGGATCTAAGCTAGCCCAGGCAAAGTGGTGCCAGTCGAACTATCCATGCTTATAAACCCTATTGGTTTAATTGGACGACAAAGCTCAAGATATCATTTCATCTCCGTGTGTGGTAAAACTCCCACAAAAATGGAAGCAATGTCTCCAAAATGACCTTTTCAGTGTTGATGGCGACGTTAAACCTCAAATCAAATCAAACTGTAGACACTGAACAGATTGCTTGTCATCCAATGTATCTACACTGTTTGCAAAAGGTAGTACTTATCCTGGTTCAGCAGGACAATGGTTTAACCCTTTTTGTACCAAATGGAATCTTCCACCTTATATACAGTAGAACTTCGATGGCTCGAACATCGATGGCTCGTTTACCATGGATGACTCGAACCCGCTCTCGAGCCCCTAGCGAAATCCTCTACATAAGAAATAGTGGGGGATAATTAAGGAGAATTTAGTCTTTTATCTTGCAAATGTATGCTGTGTGTACTCATTAGAATCGCCTCAATGAGGCGATTCTAATGAGTACACACAGCATACATTTTCATTATAGAACACCGAAAAGATGTTTAAAAGTATCACGTTTTGCCTCCTGGCAGTAATCCTCAGTGGCTCGAACTGCCCGTCTCGAACAGATTTTCGAGGTCCCAAAGGTGTTCGAGCCATTGAAGTTTGACTGTATACGGTAGCAGGAGTCTGTTTCAAAATTTAGAGGTGTTAGGTGGTGTTTTCTTTGAAAAACAATTTGGAAATTGGTTGAAAATTTTGCAAACAGTGAAGGCCCTGATCAGATGCCGCATTCTGTGGCATCTGGTCTGGGCCTACAGTTTGCCATGGTACCCGTTTTAGGGTTTCTGGTGCGAAATGGGTTAAGTTCTATCTGGCCACAAACGTTTTATCAATTTTCTTCGAAACAAAAAACAATTCTGCAGTTATATCTCCAAATAGGCAAATGTATCAGTCAACTCATTGAAAGGTTTGACAAAATTTCCAGGATACCCTGACCATTTTGATTTGAGGTGCTCGCAGCCCTTTGCCTGGGTAGGCTTAGATCCTCTAAGCAGTTTACCAGTACTCGTGTGCTGTCGGTTTCAGCTCTGCGTGGAAGCATCATGCAGCCCATCTATTTCTTCAAGCCCCAATGATCATTTTGTGAAATTGTCATTTGTGAAAAATCACTAAGATATCCAATTTTCACCTCATTATTAAAGAATATGGCTTAGAGAAACAGAAAATTGCAGAATTTGACTCTTTCAGCATCAATGTTGTCACGGAGTCGAAATGATGAAACGACACCAAGCATTACAAACTCTTGCATAAGTACCTGATTCAATATTCAGAAATGTGCTAACCTTTTAGGGGTAAGATTTAATGTCATACTTGCCCTTCTTGGGATGCAAACAATATTAAGGGTGTTGTTTTTTGGATTTGAGATGTGATTACATGAGCTTCGGATCCTGGGCATTATACTCCCTTGGCAAGCAATCAGCTGTAACAGCATTAGGATAACACACCCATACGACATAGTGCATTTTTCACATCTGCAAACTGGCTACTTTTCTGATGAAAATCTGTGATATTTTTCTTATTAACCCTTCTCTTGCTGAATATTCATTTAAGCCACACCCATTTCTGTCTATCAACCAATCAAATTACTTGATGTAATTTATTGCTACAAATTCATAAACTGAATGCAAAACAGTGTAGATCCTGATCAGATGGCTTCTTCAGAAGCCATCTGATCTGGATCTACACTGTTTCCATAGATAGGGATTGTCGTGAACAGCAAGATAAGGGTTAATACTGCAAACATAGGTTGTGGGTACTCGTTAGAACCGCCTCATTGAGGTGGTTCTAACAAGTACCCACAAGCTATATCTTGGAGCAGAAATAAGAAAAATATTGTATACCCTCATAAACCCCAGTTTTCTGTATATAAAGTGGGGTTTAGGGGGGTGTTTATTTCACGGACTTCTTCACTGATGGGCAAGGCCTAAAAGATTAGGTTCCTGGATGGACAGATGGTCATAATTCGTGGAATGTAACCTCTTAACAAATGCTTCATATCAGGGTCTAACTAAAAATCACCTTTCAGCTTGATGGGATATTGACCTTATTTGCATTATTTGCTGGTTCCTAGTCTAAGGATTATCAGTGTTGGGAAAACAGGTAACCAGACCCCCCTGACCTTTCAAGGTCAGGGAGTCTGGTTTCAATAAGTTTCAGCTTTATCAGACCTTTATTGAGGAGTTAGCTGAAAATGAAACATTTACAGAAGTTTTCAAAGGAGTATTTAATAATTGGCAAACTGAATACATGTACTTGAAACAATACACACTACTTCACATTTATCAAGTTTCAGCTAGGTGGGATGTATGTGTGTGTGGATTCGGGTTTAACGTCGCTTTCAACAATTTTTCAGTCATATCACGACGGTGTCTGGTTGCGACAGGGAGCTCAATGCTCACTTTTATAGTGCTGCCTCACTGAAGTATCATGTCTCAGACACATTACATGATACCACACCCAGTCACATTATCCCGACACTGGGTCGACCAGTCCTAGCTCTACCCTGTAAATCTGAGTGCCAAGCGAGGAGCAGCTAGTACCATTCTTAACGACTTTGGTATGTCGCGGCCCGGGATCGAACCCGTGACCTCCCGTTCCCCGGAGCGGACACTCTACCAACTGAGCTATCGGGGCCGGTAAAGGTGGGATGTAAATTGTAGGAGTATTAAGCCTGAAAGGAGAAGTTTACATCCATTTTCAAATGGGCATAACTCTGTTAATATTAGGTGGATGGCAACTAGAATTAAAATGCACTGCTCAACATCATCGTGTTACTATATCAAGTTTCAGTTTGATCATATCTGAATTATAGGACAGCCTACAGAAGTTTCGAAGGGGCACAACTCTTAAAAATATTTGGTTGACAGCAACCTCAAAACAATATGCGCTGCTCAACATGGTCAAACTATATACTGTAAAATTCCTGTATTAAGACCACCTTTGCTACTGTTCAAAAGTGGTCTTTAAGACCACTTTTGAACAGTACCAAAGGTGGTCTCTGACGGTCTGATCAGAGGACACTGTGTGCATAAAACAGGGCGAAAGAATAACTGCAGCCTTCTAAATAAGCTTTTCGGCCCCCGCCAATAGGGGCTTGAAGAAATATATGGGCTGCATGATGCTTCCACGCAGAGCTGAAACCGACCGCACACGAGTACTGGTACATTGTAAACCGCTTCTTGATCAGAGGCATTAGCCTGAAGCAAAATGTTTTGCAGAAATTTTCAAGGGGCATAACTCGATTAGATCTTGGTGTACTGTAGTTATCTTACCTGCAAAGACATCAAGTGTTGCCAAACTGAGCAAATGCCTGTTGGACACCTCAATGTTGAAGAAAAACGCATCATCTCATGAGAAAAGATGCTTACCTAATGCAAAAGTGACCAGCAAAGGATCTGGCGAACCTGAACGTAAGCACAGTCTGGCAAGATCTTTGCTGCTCACAGAGATAACCTTGAGATAGCTCAATATAAGAAGTCACCATAGCAACAGATAAGGTAAGTATTTTGTGATAATTGAAAGACAGTTTTTGTCAATTCTCCATGAAAACCTATGCTGTGGGTATTCATTAGAACTGCCTCTCTGAGTCAGTTCTAATGATGATGAGTATCCACAACACAGGTTTATATGGAGAAACTAGAGCGGTCAGTGAAACTGACTAGGGCCCCGGCAACGCTATCAGAAATTTGTGGACGGACAGACAGACAGACAGACAGAGTGATTACTATAGGGCACCCACACTTTCAGTGCGGGGGCCCTAATAAGGAAAACTAGAGCTGTCAGTGAAACTGACTAGGGCCCCGGCAGCGCTATCAGAGGAGTAGTAAAAAAATTTGTGGACGGACAGACAGACAGACGGACGGTGTGGACGGACGGACAGACAGACGGACGGATGGACAGAGTGATTACTATAGGGCACCCACACTTTCAGTGCGGGGCCCTAACTAGAGCTGTCAGTGAAACTGACTAGGGCCCCGGCAGCGCTATCAGGAGTAGTAAAAAAATTTGTGGACGGACAGACGGACAGACAGACAGACAGACGGACAGACAGAGGGATTACTATAGGGCACCCACACTTTCAGTGCGGGGCCCTAATTATCCTTCAACTATCACAAAATATGAAGCGTATCTGTTGCTATGGTTCTGAAGTCACGCTTTTACTCCTATCCATTTGCTGCACATGCATATCTGAAGAAGATAAACCGGAAAAAACTTATGGGGTCTGGTTCAATTTATTTTATAAAGGAGTTCAATAATACAATTAACACCGATATGTTCATTAAATTTATTTACACATTTGACTGTCTGACGTAATGTTATAAAGCTTTCTTCACAAGTGAAATAGAATACGAATTACATTATAATCTACTACACTCTACCTTGACACTACTGTACACTTATGTACCAATACTTATGTACCAATAATTTGGAACTCTAGTTTACAGGGAAAACCATGCCATTTCTCCATGAAAACAAGTTTTTAAAATTGAAATCCTAATACTGATTGATTCTAATCAGAACCATCATGACATGCCAATATGATTTTGACCCCCTTAAACCCCACTTTTATATTGTAAAACTGGGGTTTACATGGGAATATAAAAAAATATTATATTCCTGATTTCTGCTCAAAAACAGATTGTTGGTACTTTTTAGAACTGCCTCGCTGAGGCAGTTCTAAACGAGTGCCCACAATCTATGTTTTGAGCAGAATTAGGAGAAATATCCGACTTTTTTATTCGGAAATTTTCATTTTTGTGGTAAAATTTTCAATATATTTGAATAGGCGGGTTTTTTCGTAATGCAACATGTTTTACAGGAGAAACATACACAAGTTTTACCTCTAAATTAGAGCTCTACAACACTAATATAGTTCAGGGTCACAAGCATCTAGCCAAACTGATCAAAAAGTGTAACGCTCTCACATCACACAGATTAACTGAAAGAGAAATTGCACTGCTCAACAGCTTTCTTGCGTAAGAGAAAATGGGAATGTTGGGAAAAAATGAAATTTTTAACTTTGTTAGAAGACAATTTTAATGAGAAAAATCAAGACAACCATTCTTACACCAACCACTCTTTCAGCCCTGTAGCTGAAAAAAGGACATCTGTGCAGTGTAATCCTGATGAAATGAGTAGCAAATCATAACGAAAACACACCTATTCAAATACATTGTATACTTTACCTCCAAAAAATCGAAAAAATTTAGATGAAAAATTGTGATATTTTTCTTATTTCTGCTCAAAATATAGATTGTGGATACTCATTAGAACCGCCTCATCGAGGCGGTTCTGACGAGTACCCACAATCTATATTTTAGAACAGAAATAAGAAAAATACGGTTCACCCCTGTAAACCCCAGTTTTACTATATAAAAGTGGGGCTCAAGGGGGTCAGAATTATATAGGCGTGTTTTCGTGATGTAGTGTAGACCTTGATGAGACACTGTGCTCTGCAGTGTCTAATCTGGGTCTACAGTTTGCCCATGCCTAATGTTCCAGATACAAACAGTATTATTTGATCAAAACTAGAAAGATGGATGTCCATTTCAGAAAAAGGGGTGAAAAGGTTATGAATAAATGCTCAAAGATATACAGTAAAATACCTATATTTGAACCACCTTTGGGACTGTTCAAAAGTGAACAGTCCCAAATGTTGTCTCTTACTAGTTAGCACTTGATGTGTAAAACAAAGAATGACAGAATTTTTTAAATGTCTTTAAAACGAAAAATTAGTCATTATTTTATGTGGTCTTATCAGAATTTCACTGTACCGGTCAGAACTCAAGTCTACCATTGTCATGGGAAACAAGATATTACAGACTAGAATTTTTGTTCATGCATTCATATATCTAGCCCCAAGATTATAAACATTTCATGTTAAACCCACTTGAGCATCAAATTTTTCCAGCTCATGAAATTTAAAATGCAGGCATTACAAATTTCATATTCAGTGGGGATCAGCATGAAAAGTCTTATAACCCCAGCATCCAATATGTATCAGCAAATTTGCATTCAGAAACAGCTCCTGAATTTCCCAAATAAGTTTACCCAACAAATGGACCTGCAAAGCCACAGACTGCACATCTGCTCTTGAAGGCAAAATTTTGCAGAGTAATGAGGCATATATTACCGGTAATTCATTCCAAAATATTCTCCACAAAGGTTGTTATGTTCCAATACACTAACATATTATAACTAACATAACCTGGCCCTGACCTTCTGTAGCAAAGTTTGGCATCTCACTTGTACCCTAAGCAAACTCGGAAGCAGTGCGAGAGACTTTAAACTTATCCTGCTGACCATGACAACCCATAAATTTGCAATCAAGTGTATATTGAGATCAGGTGGCTTCTGATCATGATCTACACTGTTTGTCATGGAGTTTGTGAATTGAATGCAGACTTTATATTAAGTAATTTGATTGGTTTAGTCTGAAATAGGTATTTGTTTGTTTGATTTGAAGTTTAACATCCCCAACAACACAGAATAAGTCATTTTTTTTTTTTAGACATTGCTTCCAATTTTGTGGGACTTTTACCAAACTTTCAGATGAAATGACATCTCAAGCCCTGCTGCCCAATGAAACCAATAAGGTTTGCATGGACGGTCCGACTCGCACCACATTTCCTGGGCAGGCTTAGACCCTCTTAGCGGTCTACCAATATTCGTGTGCGGTCGGTTTCAGCTGGGAGTGGAAGGATCATACAGACCAATCTATTTCTCCAAGCCCCGAAGGGCCACGGCCCAGAAATGGGTGTGGCTGAATTAATATATTCAGCAGCATAAGTTTTGATGACTAACTAAGAGTCTGGGCTCTAAGGTCTTAGTTGGGAAGATACCACGATACATGTCTCAGAAATCGAAAACAACCACTACACATGTATCTCTTCTCTGTCTATACATTTGCATGTATTGTAAGAGTCCAGTATGACACTATTACACGTAAGGCTATGAAGCTACTAAACCCAAACCTCTTTGTAACACTTGTTGTCAGTCCAAATCAGAAACAGTGTTAGTTAAGGGGAATGGGAACACCTGGCATTTTTTTTCCGCCATTTTTCAAAGGGAGACAACTTTCGGGACTTCCTGTTTGCACCCGTCCCACTGAAAAAGGGGTCTACTCTTAAAGGAAAGGAGTTGCGCAAATTCTTTCCTTTAAGAGTTGACCCCTATTGACATGGGACACAAAAATACTTTTGCAGGAGTTGCCTCCCATTATGGTGTACCCATTCCCCTTACAACCATATTATATCCAAACAAATATATTGATTATATAGAAAAATTACCATAAATGGTCATTTTTCAATAAAATCTATACATTATTTTGATCCATCTTAAAGCTGTGTTGTATCCAAAACCATCAAAAGCTGTCATAACAAACAGTGTTATAATAAAGAGGTTTAGGTGTATGTTCAAGGAGTAATTAAATGAGCTAGGGCACAGCAAAACTTACAAGACCCTCCATTCCCACCAAGACTCAGATCCACGTCTTTTTTTTTTTTAATGGCCCTTTCCTGTTTATTCACTTATATCATCAATCAGAGGTAAGCAAAAACCAGAGTACCCGTAGAACCACCTGACCTTCAGTTGCAGACCTTGGTGTCACACATGTGACCCGAGCGAGGCTTCAACCGCAGCGGTGAGAGACCTAATGATTAAAGATTCAGCACTCGTACCCACTAGGCCATGGAGGCTGTAGATCCACAGTCTGATCACATTCTTCACTGTTTGCATGAATGTTCTATATCCTCTGAATTATTCAAAGGGAGATAAGCAAGGGCTCTGGCTAAACTGCTCCTGGCTAAACTGTGTGGAGCAAAGACTTTGATGTCTGCACATCTTTTTGAAGATTTTGTGAAATACCAGCTCAAATGTTAACCCTTATCTTGCTTTTCACGAACCCCTATCTTTGCAAACAGTGTAGATCCAGATCAGATGGCTTCTGAAGCCATCTGATCAGGATCTACACTGTTTGACATTTAGTTTATGAATTTTTAGGAATAAATTACATCAAGTAATCTGATTGGTTCAAAGTCCGAAATGGGTGTGGCTAAATTGAATATTCAGCAGGATAAGGGTTACAGTATAATTCTAATTACTACATACCAAGCCTTTGATCTCGAATTATAATGCTGCAACTGTTTTGATAGCATATACTACATGCTAAAAATAAAGCCCTCCTAAACCGACAAGAACAGTTAAGAAATTATATGACACTTTCAAATGAATTCACCTACTCTAAAATTTTGTATGTCCGCTAGCGTCTTGAAATGTGAGATAATAGATACAAGAGCTATTGTGCTATCTAAGGCGCAAACAAATAGGTGCTGATCAGACTGTGCTGATGCACAGACTGATCTGCGCCTGTTATTACGATAACACACCTTTGCGACATAATGCATTTTTTCAAATCTCCGAAATTGTTACTTTTCTGATGCAAATCCGTGATATTTTTTCTCATTTATACTGCGAACATAGGTTGTGGATGCTTGTTAGAACTGCCGAGGCAGTTTCAACAAGTACCCACAACCTATTTCTTGGAGCAGAAATAAGAAAAATAATGTATACCCCCGTAAACCCCCATTTTCTCTATATAAAGTAGGGTTTAGAGGGGTGTTCATTTCACAGACTTGTTCACATGATGTGATGTTCGCAATTGGCATAAAAAGTTTTCTAACAACATGGCTCATTTGACACTTGCAAATAAATTCATTTTTCGGTCACCTATTACACAAATGTTAAAGTCAGGGTAAAGAGTTAAAAAGAAAAAAGAAATTATTTCAAAAGGAAAGTACATCTTCTAAACTCTAAACACTCATGTTTGTATGATGCAGTCGGGTAGGGTTGATGCAATAGTTCACTAAGGCAGTGAACCATGAAATGTAGGTCTTGAGAAATGAACTTGACCATTAGGGTGAATATTAGGGTGGTTGACAGCTTGACAAACAGATGGACTGCCAAATGAACAGAAAATTGGACTCCCAATATTGTGCCATGCTAATAGCAGACATGACTAAATATGTTAAATGCTGTATATTAGCAGTCTTACTTAAACTTACTGACAATTTATTTCAGATAAGGGGAATGGATAAACCTGGCAGTTTTCCACCATTTTTCAAAGGGAGACAACTTTTAGGACTTCCTGTTTGCTTTTCTATAAACTCTGTCCCATGGAAAAAAGGGGTCCACTCTTAAAGGAAACAATTTGCTCATCCTTTCCTTTAAGAGTTTTTAAGAGTTGACCCCTATTGTCAGGGGGGGACAAAAATATTTTCAGTTGCCTCCCCTGAAGGTGTATCCATTCCCCTTAAAATAGCAAATTTATGTATCATATTTGTAACATGTTGACCGACATTCAGATCAGACTCCATTTTTTACTTCATAGTTTTAACCTTTATCCCACTGAATAATTAATTTAGCCACACCCATGTCAGACTTTGAACCAACCAATTCACAAACTGAAAATCAAACAGTGTAGGTTCCTGATCAGATGGCTTCTGAAAAAGATGGCTTATTCAGAAGCAATCTGATCTGAATCTACACTGTTTGCTAAAGTAAGGGTTATCTTGATCAGCGAGATAAGGGTTTAACTCACTAGAGCTGGCTGAGCACGAATTTTTATAAACTGCTAAGAAATCATGGCATTATAAAATTTATAAACTGGACAATTGTAGGAGAATTGTTTCTTTTGTTGTTGTTTCTTTTGTTTGTTTTTTTTGGTTTTACGGCCTTGTCAAAGTTATTTCACATCAAGCCCATCTTTAATCAGGTGGGCAAAAACTGGAGTACCCGGAGAAAGACCACCTGAAATTCTGTTACAGATTTTGGGGAGTCTCACATCGCCCGAGCGAGGCTCAAACCATTTAACATTTATGAGCATTGCAAATTTCATGTCCAACCAAGCTCAGCGTCATAAAAGCCTTGCTCTTTGCCCTCAGCTTTCTCCTGTCCTAGGTCCCTTTCAAATAAACTGCTTGGACTTTAGTGTGACTCAGCAGAAATGCTACCCATCTAAAACTAGGCTGTTTAAGCAATTTTCAGAAAATTCTGGGTAGATTCTCAGTTTGTCAGTCAACCTAAAGCTACTTAGTTTGGTAGCTTTCCGTTGTTGATGTCCACATGTCTATCACTGGTTTGTGGGAAATCCGGGTACAAATATTTAAAGAAACTAGCCATGCTATTCTTTCAGATTTGAGATCAGAGTAATCAGTATTACATATTATCTACAGAATCTGGACTGGAATCATGTGTTGGGTTTGGCAAACAGTGTAGACTCAGATCAGATGCCACAGAACACAGCATCTGATCAGTATCTATACTGTTTGCTTATACTACAGGAATTTAACATTTATCCTGCTGTTCATGACAGCTCCTGCCTATGCAAACAGTGTAGATCCAGATCAGTGTAGAAGCCATCTGATCAGGATCTACACTGCCTGACATTCAGTTTGTGACTTTATAGGAATAAATTACAAGTAATCTTATCAAAATACAAAGCCATAAATGGGTGTGCCTAAATAAATTATTCAGGGGAATAAGAGTTAATTAAGGGTTAAATCCAATTCCCCAATCAGGACCATTTTTTCCTGCCCAAACAGCGACAATCCAACCACCAGTACTGTCAGTCCAGGGCCTCATTGTTCAAAGCATCATTTGTTTAACTGACTTGTTAGTGATGGAGTCATAGGAACAGATAAGGTGGGTGTTTTGCTAATTTCTCTATATAAACCTACGGTATGTTGTTCTAATGAATAACCACAATATAGGTATTTATGGACAATTGACAAAAACTATCCTTCAATTTCCACAAAAATGCCCTACTTGTCTGTTGCTATGGGAGTCATTTAATGTTCTAGAAAGTGCAGTAGCCAATACACGGATGTTTTTGCCGAACAAAAATGTGAGCAGATTTTGCAATGCAAAAGCTATTCACACTTTTTAGCCAAAAATGTTAAATGTACAAGTTTGCTGCAATGAATGATGAAATTCTAACGTTATGTTAATAAACACCTCCAATAGTTTTGAACATCTACACCCAGTTGGTCAAAACTAACAATGTTTATAGTTTTTTTTTTTTTTTTTTTTTTGGGGGGGGGGGGGGGGGGTTTACTGCCCTTTCAAGATTATTTCACTCATATCAAGCCGCTCGTTAATCAGAGGTGGGCGAAAACCGGAGTACCCGGAGAAAAACCACCTGACCTTCCGTTGCAGAACTTGGCATCTCACATGTGACCCGAGCGAGGCTCGAACCACAGCGGTGAGAGACCTAATGATCAAGAGTCGGCGCTCTTAACCACTAGGCCACGGAGGCCCCAATGTTTATAGTTAACGTATCATTAAAACTTTGATCATTTAAAATGGCAGGTCAACAAATATTTTTGCTGAAACAATGCGAGTAGAAAATGCTACTCGCATTTTTCCAGCAATAATTTAGTAGTTGCGATTAAGATTGACTAGGCGGAGCTATTCAGGTGTTGCCACTAGATGTCAAATTCCCCCAAGTCCATCAGAAGATTCGGTAGGGAGCCCTTCGCATGCTTTCTGCAAGCAGGCCAAATAGATACATACACCACAGCTTTACTTGCGTCTAAGTTGAATTTACACAATGGAATGACTTGGTTTACCATTTTGTTAATAGAACATTCCGAAGGCAGGCGCCAATGATAGATCTGCCTGGTCCATCTTATCTGCGACACCTATACCAGACTATTAGATTTCGATTTTGTTCTTGCTATACAGCTAACAATTTGACCACTACCAAGCTCATAAGCTAACTATGCTTTGAACAACTGGGTCCACGTATCTTGAGATAAATGTCTGACAGATCTGGAAATAGTGGATTAACTCACGCCTTACTCTAATGATCCTAAGTTTTGGAACTTGAAGGAGCAGTCTGATCAGGGTCCACACTGTTTGCCATTCCGTCTCCACATTTTAGACTCCTTGCTGGATCAGTTAACAAATTTGATAAAATTTTTGAAAAATTACTGCAAATCCTCAAGGAGTCCCAATTTTTAGGATTTTTACAGTATTTTCGAGGTAACATAGTGTGTTTGTAATAAGCAGCACCTATTTGTGAAATAAACTGTTCATTACACAATGAAAATCCCATACAGTGAATGAACAAGCTTCACAAAAGTAATGTACTAGTATTAAGTCAGTCAGAAGTGTACAAAAATAAAGTTAACATGAAATCTGAGATACAACAGAATTATTACAGTAACAATGCAAAACATTAAATATTAACATAATTATAGGCAGTCAGAAAAATGCAGTTTCTGTATATGTTCAACAAATCATCAAATGACAAGACAAGTGGGAAATGATGACTGAAATGATGTAGGATGCTTACGATGATGTGAAAATGACTTGGAAATATGATCAGACTTTAACAACACCTTGAAAAACACAGAATGACAAAACACATTTGGAAAAACAGGCACTGGTAGTCAGCAAAACTTACGACTAGAAGAATACAGAATTCACATTTTCTTGTTAGAATCAAAAGCATTTTCAAGGCATTCCAGATCTGAAAAAGTCAGATAGCACAGTATGCAGACTGATCTGTGTTCTTTCCTAATCATATGTACCAGCCCATCTTGCTGAATACCAGCTCCTGCATAATGATTATGACAATGTCTAACTGGTGCCATGACCAGAATCTTTAACTGTTTAACAGATATCACACATATATGCTACTTTACAAGCTATGTACATAATGACATACACATGAACTATGCCAAGCACAGTTTAAGCATGTAAGTATATGACTGGCAATGTCTATGTACACCTAACTACAGTTATAATGAGGGCTGTGAGCACTGGAACAAAACGTCTGACAAAATTTGGGCAACATGCTGGTCCAAAAATTGGGACATCACCAATGATAAGAGTCTACTCTGTTGATGAACGAACATTTTACGATTTGCCGGTACCTTCGCTAAATGCAACAGAACCATAGCAGCCCTCCGTAACATGTCCAAACTTGTGCCCATCATTTCTGGGCTATCACGTAGCATTTGGATACTGTGCATATTGACCACCTGAACTGCTTTTTGTTCTGCTGTTTCAATGAAGTCTATTAGAAGTGATATACTAGGATATTGCAAGGCTATACCCCGTGCTGCACTGCTACCACCTTGTACCAACTCTGAAAGTAGCACTACAGCAAACTCTAAAGTCACCTGTTCACTTCTGTTTGCAAGTAATTTTGTCAATACACTAAATAATTGCACAATTCTTTCATAGGGTGGTGTTGCTAAGAGCATGTCCACATTTCTCTGGTGAATGAACAGTTTGCACATAGCCTCTAGAACAAGTCTCAGTGGGGACAGGACGGACGTTGGAGCTACAGTGGGAAGGGGGTCTGTGGCACATGAGGAAGGGCACACAACCCAATGTAACAGCCCTTCCAACACTGGTAAACATATTTCATCAGAAAAGATGTCCAATTTTAACTGAGCACATATATTTGCGAAGATCACAAGAGTGTTTTCTCTAAGAACATTCAAGAAATCCCACCACCACTCATCCACACCCTGAGTAATGTCTACCATATCTTCATCAACGTCATCGCGATCAAATTTCCGCCGAATGCGAGATCGAGGTAGGTGTTTATGATGCAGCAGTAGCAGCTTTCCAAGAATGTACACAAGTCCTGCATGTTTAGACAATTCAGTATCATTCCCTGGTATACATGACAAACTGCGAAAAATGTTTGAAATACAAATGCACCTTTTCCCAATTTCATTACGGGCCTCAGTGATAAGGCACAGTGGTGGCTCATTTCGTTGATATGCTTCATCCTCAACACCACATCTTTCCCCTTCTGTATTAATCCCAAAAGAATTTTTACAAGTCTGAACAAGTTCGTCTTCACTTAAGAGTTCATACTTCACAGCCAATTTCATTCTTGGCTCATCACTGAACAGGCTTTTCTCTTCCTTTATTTCTTCTTTAATTTTTTCTGACACTGAGTCAACCGAGTCTGAGGCTTCCAGTTCATCATCTCTTGGCTCAGTTTTAATGTTAGTTATCATACCATTACAAGTATGATCTTTCTCACAAGTAGCTACTTTTGCGTCTTGGTCATTCACAGACTTTCCATCTGAATTTTTACCATCTGTTTCTATGTGTGCAGTTTCACTGTTGTCTACACTGTCACTGTTTGTGGAATGACCATTATCAACGTTACTCAACTCTGATGAATTGTCCTGTTCCGACTTAACAGACTCCTCTTTACTGTCAGAATCTGTGTTTTCATTACCTTCCACTGACTTCACCTCATTGGTGTCTTTTAACTTCATTGGCTTCCTAAAGAATCTCTTACGATAATTTTCATGCTCCTTTACATCTTCTAAATGAGTTTTGATGTGCTCAGTGATATCACCCTTTCCTGTATCCCACCAATGACTTTCTGTATCAAACCCAGAATACAGATCCCAAAATTTTTCTTCTGTTATTTCATTCTTATCTGCAATTTCATCAAACTTTACTTCCTTACCTTGCCTTGATACAAGCGTGTAATTTTTTCTTGTTTTAAAGTATTGTTCACCAGACATCCCTTTCTCCTCCTCCTCTTCCTCAGCCTCTTCCACTTCCATTTTTTCCTCATTTTTATTATTACATTCTTCTAATTTATTGGTTTCAGTATCTGAATCTTTGATTTTATCATCTTCACTATTTATTTCAAATGAAGTTTCTTGCTCTTGTTTCAGTGAATCATTTATCTTTTCTATAGCTGCTGTGAATGTGCTTAGTTCATCTTTCAATTCTTGATGCCCGTAGCTAATCTCCGTATCTTCAAACAGGTGAAATATCTCTATCAGATTGCGTCGGAAGTGATCCAGTAGCGCTTCAACAAGGCCTGGGAGATGACTCAAACCAAAGTAAGCAACTGTAGAGTCATCAAACAGGAGAACATTCAAAGTATCTAGAGCCCATGTGCTCTCCGCTAACAGTCCAGATTTTAGAGCCATCATTATCCGCCAAGCCTCTATTTGACCTGAAACAATATTGAAACCAAAATAAACTTAACATTGAAACCCTAAGTCTCATTAATCCCAACCTTTGTTCTGCTAAATAAAATATCAGTTTTGCCACACCCGTTTTTGCCTATAAACCACTCAAATTTATTGATGTTTATTCCCAACTGAATAACAAACAGTGAGGATCCAGATCAGATGCTTCTCTGACCAGGATTTACACTGTTTGCAGGTTCAGCAGGACAGCAATTAACAGAGGAACTTCTTCAGCCAGTACCTGTAATTTTCCAAAGATTTGAACAATTGTAACATAGCCCTTGATAATGACAAGTAATGAGAGTGAGTGTTTGAGTTTTACATCTCACCAACAGCTAAGGTCATATGCAGATGATACCTCGGTTTAAAATCTCATCCGAAAGTCTAGAGAGGCCCGGGATCAATCCTGCGACCCCTGGTTTAGAAGGCGAGTAGCATAACCACAACACCCTGGAGGCTTCTGACAAGTAAAGATGATAATTTTGGAATAATTTTTATTTCTCTATTTAAACATACGCCGTAAGTATTCAATATGGTGATTCTGACAAGTACTCACAAAGAATGTGTCTTAAAAGAAATGCAGTGATGATCCTAGTATTGGAACTGATAGTCCTGAGCAAACTGTGCAGACCCAGATCAGACTGCTCATGAAGGAGCAGTCTGATCAGGGTCTACACTGTTTGCCATACTGTCTGCACCTTTAGGACTCATTGCTGGATCATGAAACAAATTTGTTAAAATTTTAGGAAAATTACAGCAAGTCTTCAAGTCCGAATTTTTCAGGATTTTTGGTACATTAAATATTCCCTTGTAAATCCTCTTTCTCATCATCTGGAACTGTTAGTATAATTATCCAGTAATGTGACAAAACATGTAGGAGTTAAATAGCAAATGACACACTGCCCTGATCAGACTGCTCATTAGTTTGTCTACAAACATCGCTATTTTTTTTTTCAATTATGATCTAAATAGTGTTGACGAGCATGTAAGACCTTAATTCAAATAAACAAACATGTGTTTGTTGACCTCATGGTAACATATCTGCATGGCCTAATAATATATCAGCCACTTGAAATGGGTGTGTCCCAGGGAGCCAACATATCAGCATTGACAGGTTCAGGTCCAACAACAAAACTGACTTTCATTGTAAGCCTTTGAGGACACAAACTATGAAACATGTATAGAAATGATGACAATGTGTATGAAGATGAGGTTTCTGCACTTAACAAACAGGTGAAGATTACCATGCCTTTTTGTTTTTTGCACCATGTTAACCCTTTTTGTACCAAATGGAATCTTTCTCCTTATATATGGCAGGAGGCCATTTCAAATTTAGGGGTGACAGGTTGTGTTTTCTTCAAAAGTGATTTGGAAATTGGCTGAATTTTCTGCAAAAAGTGTATGTCCTGATCAGACGCCACATACTGCGGCGTCTGATCTGGGCTTGCACTGTTAGCCCATTACCTATTTTGGGGTATCTGGTACAAAATAGGTTAACAGGTTATTTTTATTAGCAGCTTATCTGTGATCTTTTTGTGAACATTATCCGCAGTCTGAATTCTATATTTCAAAACATGCAAAACTTTAATATGGGATATGCCTTTTATACAGAATGCCTTTCTCTTCAAAAGATGGGCTATTCTTCGAGTAGAGAATATGGTCATTTTGTAATTTTGTCACCTACATAGCAAAGTTTTAGATACCAGAAAAGTCATTTACTATAAATGTAAAGTTTCACTTCGGAAAATGGCGACACATTCATTCACCTAAAACTATTTATAACAATTTCTAAAATTTTACAATGTAATAAATAACCTATTACATGTACCGTATATGGTACTCGCGTCCTTACTCTCCTCTGAGGCAACAGAACAAACAGTTTAGCTGATGTCTAACTCGGCAGTAAGGTCTGTACCAGACTGCCTTTAACCCATTTTGTACTGGAAACCCCAACACAGGTAAACTGGCAATCAGTGCAGGCCCAGTTCTGACACCATGAAATGTGGCGTCTGATCAGGACCTACACTGCCGGTCTGCAAAAAGTTAGGCCATTTTCCAAATAAATTTTTTTAAGCAAAGCACAATCTGACACCACTATATTTTGAAATGAACGTGTGGTATGTATATGGTGAAAGATTCCATTCAGTATGAAATGGGTTAAGTCAAATATCTTACTGCTGTTCTTTTTAAAAAGTTAAAACTTGCCAAACTCCAGATAAGTAAGTGCACCAGCAATGAAGGTATGAAGGTTATAAAGCGATAATTTGCCGATGTTGTGGGTATTTGTTAGAATCACCTTGATAAGCTGATTTTAACAAGTACCCAAAACTTACGTTTTTATTGACAAACAGATACAAAACCCCAAAAATTTCCCCCAGTACTCCACCCACCTGGAGCTATCAACAAATCAAGTGACATGCATAAGAACAAAAATGTGACTGAAGTTTCATGCGTTTTATGAATACAAGTAGAACAGAACAAACTAGAGCTGTCAGAGGATCTGACTATAGCCCCGCTATAGCGCTATCAGAGGAGTAAGACACATTGACTCTAAAAGCTTTTAACCTATCAGGGGAGCTTTCTTAGTTCCAGAGAAAACTTTAATATTTTTTTTTTCTTTGCTGGGGAGATAACCCCAAGAGTAATTTTGTTGGCCATTATTTACTTACATCCACCTAATGTTCATGTTTATACAAAGTTTCAGCTTTCTAGCTTTCTTAGTACCTGAGAAAACTGTATCGAAAATATTTTTCATGGTTTGATGGTTAGAAAAGTGAAATGATTTTTTTACTTGCAGAAAATATCCTATCAGGGGAGATAACTCCAAGAGTTATGGGCCTTTGGCCATTATTTTGGTAAGGGCCATACATCCACCCACTTTTCATGTTCATACAAAGTTTCAGTATTCTAGCTTTCTTAGTTCCTGAGAAAACTGTCACCAAACCTTTTCATTTATTAAAAAAAACTATACTATCAGGGGAGATAACTCCAAAAGTAATGGGCCCTCGGCCATTATTTTGGTTAGCTCCCTATATCCACCCATTGTCCACATTTATGCAAAGTTTGAGGTTTCTAGCTTCTTTAGTTCCTGAGAAAACTGTGACCAAACATTTTCATTTAAAAAAAACCTATATTTTCATTTATTTAAAAAACCTATCAGGAGAGATAACTCCAACAGTTATGGGCCCTTGGCCATTATTTTGGTAAGCTCCCTATATCCACCCATTGTCCACATTTATGCAAAGTTTGAGCTTTCTAGCTTCTTTCGTTCCTGAGAAAACTGTGACCAAACATTTTCATTTAAAAAAACCTATCAGGGGAGATAACTCCAAGAGTTATGGGCCCTTGGTCATAATTTCGGTAAGGTCCGTGGAGGCACCCATTGTCCACGTGTATACAAAGTTTTAGTTTTCTAGCTCTCTTAGTTTCGGGGAAAACTGTGACGAAAAAATAACGGAATAACGGAATTACGGAATTACAGAATTACAGAATTACGGAATTACAGAATTACGGAATGACAGGGCAAATCCAATATAGCCCCACTTTTCAAGCGGGGCTATAACTAATAGCAAAATGTGAGCTTTTTTTTTCTTGGAATAACCAATGTTTCATGCTGACTGATTTGTTCACTTAGAGCGAACAATAAGCTGAAATCTAGAATGTCAAATAAGTCTCCTCTTTAAGGGGAATGAATACACCTTCAGGGGAGGCAACTCCTGCAAAAGTATTTTGTCTCCCATGTAAACAGGGGTTAACTCTTAAAGGAAAGAATTTGCTCCTGAGGAGCAAATTCTTTCCTTTAAGAGTAGACCCCTTTTTCAGTTGGACAGGTCTTATGGAAATGTGAACAAGAAGTCCCAAAAGTTGTCTCCCTTTGAAAAATGGCAGAAAAATCTGCCAGGTGTTCCCATTCCCCTTAATTCTGGCCTATTAGTAAGCTATGGCTTTTTTTTTTTACTTAACTCTCACCACGATAAATCTGGATATATCCTTTTAATTTTTTTTTTAAACAGTATAGATCCGGATCAGCCAGCTTCTTGGGAACCAGCTGATCAGATCTTTACTATTTACAATTCAGGTTTTTGAATCCATCATAAAAATTGAAATCTTGCAACAGAAATGGCCTAAAATCAGGCTATAATTTGTTTGTTTGATTTGTCCAATTTTGTGGGACTTTTACCCGACATTACAAGCCCTGCCGCCCAATGAAACCAATAGGGTTTATGAGCATGAGCAGTCCGACACTCGCACTGTTGTGCCTGGGCAGGCTTAGATCCTCGTGTGTGGGACGGTTTCAGCTCTGCATGGAGTGAGTGAGTGAGTGAGTTTGAGTTTTACGTCCCACCAACAGCTAGGGTCATACGGAGACGGGACCTCGGTTTAAAGACTCATCCGAAGTCTGGAGAAGCCCGGGATCGATCCTGCGATCCCTGGTTTACAAGGCGAGTAGCGTAACCACTGCACCACGAAGGCTTCTACAGCTCTGCATGGAAGCATCATGCAGCCCATCTATTTCTTCAAGCCCCGATGGGCGGGGGCCAAAATCAGGCTATAAGGGTTAAAGGGGAGATTTACAGTACTGCTCCATCAAAATGTTTTGAATTCTGCCAGATTTTGAAAATTTCGATTTTTTTTTTTTTTTTTCCTTATCTGGCACAGCCTAGAGTTCCATAGCAGAAGCTCATGAAGAATCAATATTGTGACATATGGTAAGAATGCATGCCTTATGTATAAGAAACAGAAAAGAGTTGGTGATCAACATACAGAAGCCCTTTCAGGCAGTCAATATGCATTTTTATGTCTTGCAAGCATGAACCATTTCTTGAAAGTCATTGGCAAACATGCTTTGAACATGATGTCAAGAACATCTCCGAAACTACTCCGAATATTGTGGCACTACAGCTTACAGTCAGCCAACTAACATGTACACCTTGTTTTGAACATCAGGTGTTATCCCAAAAGGTGCTCCTTGAATGGCAAACGGTATTGTACTGTTATTAATCAAGTACTTTTGTACTGGCCCAGTTACAGGTCCGAAGCCTGCTGTATTGGACCGAGGTCAAAGGCCAAGGCCAATACAGCTGACCGAGGTCTTTTGACCTGGTGTTAATACGGATGACCTCCTATCAATACAGGACAGTCAATTAATAAAAATCTATATCAGACTTCTGCATATCACGGCTTGAGCTAGATATACCAGCATTCCCATTTACCCTCTGCAGAAGGTTTTTACCCCCAAAATTGGACCTGAACCCCCAAAATTAATGAGGTCCCATATATATTACTTTACATTGAGGGTACAAAAATGAATTAGAAGACCAAATGTAACCCCATCTTCAAATTCAGTGGGAACTCTGTATACTCTGTTTGCACAAGAACATACACTTTGTTTCAATACTTAAGGGATAATACCGTAAGACAGAACTACAGAATGAATATAGGAAATATTTTTTTCCAGCGTGCATCCTACAAGTAATTTTCAACACACAGAGTATGAATATATCTGTAATGCTAACTTCACTTCAAAACATGAATTTACTCCGAAAGAGCAGAGTGTTTTCATCATAACAAAGATTAAAGTGAAGAAATTGATAGTGATGCAGAACGTGAGGTGGTCATGTGATTTTTTCACCTGTGAAACCAGTAGCATAGCGTGCCTTACGACCCGACGGATACTTTATACCTAGGCCTAGAGAAACACACAAAAAACAAATAATGCAAAAATATGAAAACATACTGTATTTAACCAAATATTCGGACACCTTAACTCCTTCTAAAATTTGATCAAGTACAATTAACCCTTTTTGTACCAAATGGAATCTTCCTCCTTACATATAACAGGAGTCCATTTCAAAATTTAAGGTTGGCAGGTTGTGCTTTCTTCAAAATTTATTTGGAAAATGGCTGAACCTTTTGCAAACAGTGTAGGCCCTGGTCAGATGCCACATTCTGCGGCATCTGATCTGGGCCTGCACTGTTTGCCAATTACCCGTTTTGGGGTTTCCAGTACAAAATGGGTTAAATACCCAAGGTTGTGCCTAAAAATAGCTTGAGTGGCCAGACACCTCGAAGCAATCCAGCAAGGAGTCCAGAAAGTCGAGACGGAATGGCAAACAGTGTAGACCCTGATCAGACTGGGTCTGCCCTGTTTGTGGCAAACAGTGTAGACCCTGATCAGACTGTTCCTTCAGGAGCAGTTGGATCTTGGTCTGCACTGTTTGCTTAGCCTTAGGCCTGTCTGTCCAAATACTTAAGATCATTACGGCATATTATATGAAAACATGAAAACAATGAAAGCATGAAACGATTTCAACACAGAAAAAAACACATGTACAAATCTAGTTTCTGTTTGAAAATTATGAATTTGAAGCCTATTAACACATAAATAACAGGGTCAGAAATAAGCAAGAAACTAAATTATTCTGTACCAAATTTAAATTTTCTTTTTTTTTCTGGCCTTAATTTTCTCATCTTCTGTGCAAATTTATTGCTTTTGTTCTTATAAAGTCTTGTTCACACCCACATTTTCAAATTCGCCAAGTTCACCCTTTACCCCATTATGCCAAACGTCCCATAAAATAGGTCCTTGGCAAACAGTGAAGCCCTGAATCAGACACTGCAGACTGCATAATCTGATCAGGGTCTACACTGTTTGCTGAAAATACTGAAATTTTCATAATTTAAGGCTTACAGCAAATTTAACAATAACAAACACCTAGACTTAGAAATGAACTCATCCCAAGCTGAAAGCTGGAAGGTTCTATTTGTTATTTATAGGTTAAAAATATTTTTTTCTGTTTACTGTTTCAAACCCTGCTATGACAAGCAATTAACCCATTTTAGATTGGACTCCTCAAAAAGGGATACTGGCAAATAGTGCAAGCCAAGATCAACTAAGAATCTTAATGGTTGCGAGGGGTGTATAGAAAAATCCGTCCTGAAGGTCACTGTCCAGCATCACAAGGCTTGCTGAGTAATGCTGTACAATGATCGTGAGGGACAGATTTTTCTATCCACCCTCACATCCATGTAGAATCCTTTTTCTTGCATTTCTTCCAAGGATTTTTAATGCTGCAGTCACTTCGATTGCCTACATCTGCCATACTGTGATGACACTACAGTGATGTTAAGTGACGTCACATAATGTGCTGTGATGTCAACCCTAACGATGGCACATATGAGGTCATATTCAACCAGTGCATTTATCACAGACGCGAGAATATTCAATTTTTACCCTGTCCCTGGGTAAAAACACCAGGGTTAGAACAGAATTTCTATCCCAAGCTAAAACTATAGATTTCCTTATGTGGTGTGCAAGAAAATGCAAACATGGCCTTCATTATTTCCAACAAGTTCAGCAATTTTCTGAATATCTGGTACAAATAACTCGGGGACAAAATGGGTTAAAAATAAGAGCAGTTAAGAACTAACCGTCTCTGATAGCAACTAACTACACGGTCTCCATTTATTGTACCTTAAAGTGTACTTGCAGGCCAAAATGGGGCAAGACCACACTCATCTGAGGCTTTAATACAAGACAAGACAGTCAGACAGAGTCAGACAGATACAGTAAAATTCCTATATTAAGACCACCTTTGGGACTGTTCAAAATTGGTCTTTAAGACCACTTTTGAACAGTCCCAAAGGTGGTCCCAGACCAGAGGACATTTTGTGCAGAAAACACGAAGAAAGAATAATTGTACCCATCTAAATAAGCTTTTTAAAGCAGAATTTGTCTGAATTTAAGGTGGCCTTAATAGCGGAATTTAACTGTATATACAAACAATTTTAACCCATTTCAGACAGGAAACCCTCAAAATGGTGTGCATGCAAACAGTGCAGGCCCTGATCAGAAGCCGCAGAATGTGGCGGCTAATCAGATCCTGCACTGTTCGCAAAACGCTTAATTGTTAACTAATTGGATTTCTGAAACTGACCAAACCCAACTCCCCTTAATTTCGAAAAGGACTCTTGCTATACAAAGTGTGGAAGATTCCATCGAGTTGAAACTGGGTTAAACAGAGAAATATTTCATAAAATGCTTCTTTATATAGGATTTGATTTTCAAAGTGGTTTAACAGAATCGTTTTCCTGTCTCATCTTAAAAGAAACACTAGGACAAAAACCACAATGCTGCAAGTACACAAAAGGCGTCAATAAATTTACGAGCAATTATGACATGGATGAAAAAGAATTTCGATGAGCAAAAAGAATCCGTCGCCGAATGAGACGTATCAAGATAGAAAGGGTATTTAAGCATTTTCACGTGGCAGAGTCAATTCAGTCTGCATACCCTCTTGGATATTATACAGCATTTTCTAGCCCCAAAAAAACTTCGGCACTCCACACTTCTCAGTTCTGTGGTGTATTCCTTGATTCCAAAAGCTAAGACTTTTATAGAACAAATTTTCAGTCTATATAAAGAAACTTTTGGGTCAGTCACAGGGTATCCTAATATTGAACAGTGAAGACTCTGATCAGATTGCACCAATGTGCAGGCTGATCAGTCTTCAGTCTGCACATGCTCATAGACCCCTATTTGCTGGGCACTGCCCAAAGGATTCGCACTTTGGTCTGAACACTTGGTTAGGGCAATAGCAACAGATAAGCTAAGTATTTTGTGATAATTGAAGGATAGTTTTCCTAATTTCTCCATATAAACCTATGTTGTGGGTATTCATTAGAACCGCCTCCCCGAGGCAGTTCTAATGAATACCCACAACATAGGTTTTTATGGAGAATTGGCAAACTATCCTTCAGTTATCACAAAATACCAACCTTATCTGTTGCTATGGTAAAGGCTGTTAAATATATTTTTCATCGAACATTGTTAATAACCACAGAACATTGTACATGAGCCTTGAAGCTTTTTCCTCATCAAAAATTTGAAGATGTTCATTACATCTATAAAACAAAGGACACAGTCTACAAGGAACACTATGATGTAGTTTCTTTCAGATGAAAGGAGGAAAAGATTGGTAAAGCAGACAAACACCAAAACAGGTAGTAAATGCCAAATAAACTAAAATGTGCATTTATGGTTAGTTTTTCCATGTCAACCGTATGCTTATACACCTAAGCCACTTTATAACACTGTTTATTACATAACATGGTATTGGATATTTGTATTGTTATATGTTAAAACATGGATGCCACAAATGTATAGATTATACAGAAAAATGACCATAAATGGTCATATATCTATATAATCTACACATTTTTTGTCCTATATATAATCTACATATTAACCTTTATCCTGCTTTTCACAACAACCTCTACCTTTGCAAACAGTGTAGATCCAGATCAGATGGCTTCTCAGGATCTACACTATTTATCATTCAGTATGCGAATTTGAATAGACACAACATCAATTAAATTGGTTTAAATGTAAATGGGTGTGGCTAAATTAATTTATGCAGCAGGATAAGGATTAACAACACAGATTCAGCTTTGAACACCAACGGTAGTTATATAGTGGTTGTGGTGTACTGCAGTCATGTCACTAAATTTAGTAAATGGCAAACAATGCTTGAAAGTGCAGATAGCACAGCATACTTTATCTGTGTTTTAAAATTTAATATGCTTCTTGTGTAACTACCGTATGTGCAGCAATTCTACACACCAGGCACTTTGAGACTCAAATATTAACCCTTATCTTGCTGAATATTCATTAAAGCCACACCCATTTGTTTATCAACCAATCAAATTACTTGATGTAATTTATTGCTACAAATTCATAAACGGAATGCCAAACAGTGTAGATCCTGATCAGATGGCTTCTACAGAAGCCATCTGATCTGGATCTACACTGTTTGCAAAGATAGGGGTTGTCGTGAACAGCAAGATAAGGGTTAAAATGTGGAATATCCGTTATATTGTTTTGTTTTTTTTGGTTTTGTTTTTGTTCTTCGTTTTGTTTCCTTTTTTTTCCATTTCTTACCCACAAGATAAACAGCTTGTTCTCATTTTAGCCGTGTAGGAAAATTCTGTCTCGCCCTTTGGCTTAGGAAAATTCTGTCTTGCCCATTGGCTGAGATAGCTTACCCTAATAATCCTAAGTATTGGAACAGACAGGCCTAAGCAAACAGTGAAGACCCGGATCAGACAACTCCTGAAGGAGTAGTCTGATCAGGGTCTACACTATTTGCCAGTCAGTCTGCACCATTTTTTGGACTCCTTGCTGGATCATGAAACAAATTTGTTAAATTTTAGGAAAATTACAGCAAGTCCTCAAGACACTACCAGCTTGAGCTTTAGATAGTGTCAGAATTTTTGTCTTTAACCAGTGATTTCACGTGCTGTCATGAAAAACGCTGAATGACATTCGGAAAAGGTTGTGAAGATATGCACAATCACTTCACTATAACTCACTCACTTAACTATAAGGAACACAAATGATTTCACTTTTTTGTGCAGTGGGTAGGAGAATTAAACATCAGTCTCCAATGCAGGGATATTCAGACCCTTGTATCAGCAAATAATGTCAGGAACTCTGCAATTAAACATTGTTTCCAACAAAATATGTTGACCCTCGGGCTCTGATTTCTGTCTGTATTGGAGTCTGATGATTGACTCTGAGTATCCTCTCATTCTTGAGGTTCATTTAGATTTCTTAAAACTTAAGACACCGAGTAAAAACTACATCTGAAAATATCGTCTGCTTATGTCGTCTGCTGAATCTTCTTGCAAACTGTTTAGAAATGTTTTTTTCATACAGGCAAACAGTGTGGACCCAGATCAGACTGCTCGTACAGGGGCAGTCTGATCTGGGTCCACACTGTTTGCAAAAAAAATTACTTTTAAGGTAACCGGCAGACGGCAAAGCAGACGACAATTGTCCTGCTTGGCATTTTATGGATTAAAACTTCACTATGCTGAAAGAAGCCTCCGTGGTGCAGTGGTTACGCTACTCGCCTTGCAAACCAGGGATCGCAGGATCGATCCCGGGCTTCTCCAGACTTTCGAATGAGTCTTTAAACCGAGGTCCCGTCTCCGTATGACCTTAGCTGTTGGTGGGACGTAAAACTAAAACTCACTCACTCACTCACACCAAATATCAAAGACCTCACTCACTATGCTGAAACATGCTGTGTCTGAAGGACTTTGCAAGCCAGCTCCATGCAGCACACTAATTTTATTAAGAATAACAATTTATTTCTCAGTTATTATTTTTCAGTCACGATGCAAACATATAAACCACTTTATAACATATATTTAATTATAGAACAGCTTTGCTATGGCATGATGAGCCCTTATGCCCGTGTTTCTGAAATACCCTATACCCGGGACATAGCTCCAGAGAGTTCAGATAAGGTGGGTATTTAATCCTTATCCTGCTGAATAAATCAATCTAGCCACACCCATGTCTGACTATCAACCAATCATACTACTTCATATTGTACACTTGTTCAAATCACAAACTGCATGACAACCAGTGTAGATCCTGATCAGATGGATCTACACTGTTTGCAAAGGTAGGAGCTTTCATTTTCAGCAGAATATGGGTTAAAGGATAATAGTATTATCCTTTAACCCATAAATAGGCATGGCGGTTAAAATGAATACCCAAATCAAAGACTTTTTTTATGGAGAATAAACAATAATTATCCTTAAAAATCGCAAATATCCACCTTTTCTCTTTCTATGCAGAGTTAATTGGATAATGAGGGGACAAATTTTCATATTTATAAACACGTAGATACTTGGATGTCCATTTTCGTATTTATAAACGCATGTTGTAGCTGTTAGATCTCCATTTTCGTATTTATAAACGAATGTTGTGGCTACTTGTTAGATGTCCATAAAAGAATGTTTCCGCACCAGGGGCACCCTTAACGCTAGTCGGACGCATATTTGACTGGGCCCAGCCAAATTTGCTTTAGATATGAGCAAGTGTTATAAAGTGGTTTCTGTACATCTTAAAACTACGCAAAACATAGCAAAACAAACAGTGACAATTACCTATGTCAGTCTTTGTTAACCGCTTTCTCTTATTGAGCAATGGCTGTGTTGCCTCAACGGTATCAAGTGGGAAATGCATATCCTTCCTGCCAGAAAAGTAAGGTCCATGCATTCCAGGTCCCCCTTTCTGTAAACAAACATTCAAATGATCGTGTGAATCTGTATAATCATTGTCACTAGATGCAAATTGCTGGTTTTACAGACCCAAATCATACAGTGCAAATGAGCCGGGGCACAGCGTTTCCTACAATTTACATGTGCATCCAGTGAAGAGTCAGATCATCCTGCGCAGCCATGTAGTCTGACAAGAGACTTCTCTTGCTGCATGAAGGAGCATTGAGCCCTTAGGTATCCTTAGAGTGCACAATAAAGACTGACCAGACTGCACGGATGTGCAGGCTGATCTGAGTCCACGCTCGAGGCACGATAATAGTAGGAAATGCTATGCCGTGGCTCAAATGATATTTTTGAAGATACAGAAGACCCTCGTTATAAACGACAGTATTCGTTCTTAAAATGTTTACTGTTCTAAGGAATATGATGCTTTTAAGAATTCCAATACAAACATATCCAACAATGCTTGTATCACCACAATCGGTGATAATTTAACCCCTGTCCTGCTGAATATTTTAATCTGCCACACTCACTACCAATTATCAACCAATCAGATTACTTGCTGCAAATTATTGCAACAAATTCACAATCTGAATGGCAAACAATGTAGATCCTGATCAGATGGCTTCATCAGAAGCCATCTGATCTGGATCTTCATTGTTTGGAAAATAAAGCATATCCAGGCTTAGCAGGACAAGGGTTAAGAAAATAAGCTTTTACAGCATTAAAGGCAGACAGGTAGACTCAAAGGCTTGCTGTTTTCTCATTTACTACAAGAAACTTTTGTTGTGAATATTTGTTAGAATCGCCTCTGTGAGGCGATTCTAACAAATACCCACAATATACTTTTATTTGGAGTATTTCATATAATATTCTTGATTTCTCTTAGAATCGGTCTCATCCGGATCTAAGGATATATTGCATTTAAGGGGAATGGGAACACCTTCAGGGGAGGCAACTCCTGAAAAAGAAATTTTTGTCTCCCATGTCAATAGGGGTCAACTCCTTTTTCAGTGGGACAGAGTTTAGAGAAAAAGAAAACAGGAAGTCCCAAAAGTTGTCTCCCTTTTAAATTTGAAAAATGGCAGAAAAATCTGCCAGGTATTCCCATTCCCCCTAATTGTCGTTAACAAGCATTGTCATTATATCATATATCAGAATAAAGAGGGTTGACTGTACATCTACAACTAAACCTCATTAAAACATTGTTCATTAATTCAACTCTCCATCATTATATACATTTCGAGCGATTTGATTGGTTGAAATAAAAGTTTTATACTTCAATAACTTCCATAAGCAAGAATCTCACACAGGGACAGGTTGTAATATAACATTTTAGAACCTGTGTGTTACTTCACTGTACATGAAGTGACATCATAAGCATTTGATTAAAAGTTTGGAAATTACTGAAAACGGAAATGTTAGAAAACAAATAAATGGAATTTAAAGACGTTTTTTCACTTGGGTTTCTTTCAAAGATGGCAGCTTCTAATTGGATGATCATTCCACCGTGGCCACTGGTTAGTTCATTCTTATGCTTTCGAAAGCACTCCTAAAATGATTCCATTTTGGTGGCTTTTTTTACGTTTCAAATAACATGACAAAGTTGGAATTATCTTTTTGTGGCTTTAATCAATGTGTAAACTCTGGTGAATCACTCACAAACTAAGCATTAAGCATGAAAACAGCTAAAAGATGGATCAAAAAACTGTTAAGAAGTCGCTTTTCTATGGTCACTTTTGCAATTTTTTTTTTTTTTTTTCATTTTTATGACCCTTGCAGGATTATTCTATTCATAATGAGCTGATCATTAATAAGAGATGGATGAAAACTGTAGAACCCTGAGAAAAAAACACCTGACCTCTCATTGCAGTGACTGTTGGTGCTTTGCATGTCAACAATAGTATAAGATGTTATAGTGTCGTTTGCTTGAATTGAGGTTTTACGTCCCCATCAACACTATTTCATCATTTTGGGGACATTGCTTCCAATTTCATGGGACTTTTACCTCACACTGAGATGAAATGACATCTCAAGCCCTTTCTCCCAGACAAACCAAAAGGTTATATCTGGCAAACAGCGCAGACCCAGATCAGACGCCTGGGGCTGCACGGTTGCCAATTACCCGTTTGGGGTTTCCAGTACAAAATGGGTTAACTCACCTGTCTGCTCACAGGGGACATAGGAAACCCCCGGTTATTCTGAGGGGACATCCGCTGTCTCTGCATGCTTGGTGTTACACTCGGGCTCATCCCGGGAGCAGGCCCATAAGGTGGTACACTCTGGTATCGCTGCTGCATCGGTGACCACTGACTAGCATCTCGACGATCTGCAAAGACAGAATTATTGTTTGATTAGGTTTAACATCCCTGCCAACAGTATTTAGGTCATTTTTGAGATGTTGCTTCCAATTTTGTGAGACTTTTACCCGACATTGAGATGAAATGACATCTCAGTCCCTGCCACCCAATGAAACCTATAGGGTTTATGTGCATGGATGGGCCAACTTGCACCACTTTGCCAGGGCAGGCTTAAGACCTTCTAAGTGATTTACCAGTGCTTGTGTGCAGTCAGTTTCAGCTCTGCTTGGAAGCACTATGCAGCCCAATCTATTTCTCCAAGCCCTGACGGACAGGGACAGTGAAGACAGATTTATGTTCATCACTTTCAACATCTCCCACCACCAAGATGCCTAACAAATGGATCAACTTCACTTAGTGCAGTTTAATAATCCTGAACACACGAAAAAATTTTAATCCACTTGCCTTCATTTCAAACTGTACTTGATAATAATTTTTGCCCAAATTATGCCAAAAATTTTTAGTCTCCCTCATGTGAACTGAGAATTTACCTACATCTTCTTTACATTTGTTAAGAATCTCCCTCATCACAATGGCAAATCTCCCTCATCACAATGGCAAATCTCCCTCATCACAATGGCAAATCTCCCTCATACAGTTCAAAAAGTTATCACACTTGCTTTTGTACTGAAACGGAACCTTCTGCCTTTTATACAGCACAAGTCCATTTTAAAATTCAAAGGAGAGCCACTGAAATGGGTATTTCTAGAATTTCTTTTTAGAAACTAGCTGCACTTCTGTTGCAAACAGTGAAGGCCTCTGACCAGGGCCTGCACCATTTGCTTAAGGCCCATTTTAAGATTTAATGGATTTACAGCGGCCTAATGTGAGTTTGCATGGTTTATTTAGGGACATTTGACAAAATTCTTAACACTTAAGGCACCTAGAAAAACTACATCTGAAAATGTCATCTGTTTATGTTGTCTGCTGAATTTTCTTGCAAACTTTTTGAAAATACTTTTGCATAGAGGCAAAACAGTGTGGACCCAGATCTGGGTCCACAATGTTTGCAAAAAAGACTTTTAAAGTAACAGGCAGACGACAAAGAAGACAGCAATGGTCGTATTTGGCCTTTTATGATGTTGTGGGCACAGATATTACCAGTGCCGCTGTGGAGTGCATACAGGAGTGCAATACCTCTTCCTCAACTTCTGTATCGGCCTGGGGCTTGAAGAAATAGATGGGCTGCAGGATGCTTCCACGCAGAGATGAAATCCGACCGCATACTAGTACTGGTAAAACGCTCAGAGGATCTAAGCCTGCCCAGGCAAAGCAGTGCGAGTTGGACCGTCCATGCTTAGAAACCCTATTGGTTTCATTGAGCGACAGGGCTTGAGATGTCATTTCATCTCAATACTAGGTAAAAGTCCCACAAAATAACCTTTACAGTGTTGACGGGGATGTTAAACCTCAAATCAAACAAATCTTCACTTTCTGTTTAATTCACAAAAAGCAGACAGAAACCATATGGAATTCAACTAGAAGGAGCAAAACCCTAATGAATCTAAAGCAACCAGAAATATGATACAACTACTGTAGCTTGTGTAGAACATCACTTGAACAAGTCCATGAAATAAACACCCCATTAAACCCCACTTTATTTTGAGAAAACGGGTTACTGGGGTATTTTTTGTATTATCATTTCTGCTCCAAGACATAGATTATGGGTACTCATTAGAACCGCCTCTATGAGGCAGTTCTTACAAGCACCCACAACCTACGTTTGCAGTATAAAATGGATTTTCATCGGAAAAGTAGCCATGATGGAGATGTGAAGCAAAATGCACTATGTCGCATGGGTGTGGTATCGTAATGAAATGTAGAGCAAGATGAGACTCTGTAAGACGTGTCTTTGCTTCTTCAAAATACAACGAAACTTCTCATAATGGTCACCTCTATAAAGCAAGCAGCCTGTCTTAAGTGAGCCTGAATTCAGTTCCCAACAAGGGCAAATGCATTAATCTTTATCCTGCTGTTCACGGCAATCCCTACCTTTGCAAACAGTGTAGATCCAGATCCGATGGCTTCTGAAGAAGCCATCAGATCAGGATCTACACTGTTTGACATTTTGTGAATCTGAAGGAATTAGAAAGAGTTCAAAGTCAGAAATGGGCATAGCTAAATTAATTATTCAGTGGGATAAGCAGACAAAGCAAAATTAAGGTACACCCCTGTAAACCCCCAGTTTTCACTATATAAAGTGGGGGTTGGAGGGGTGTTCATTTCATGAACTTGTTAATGTGATGAATGAGCCATATTGAAGTCACATTGCATAGAGTATAATTTCTATTTTCAGACCACCTATGGAACAGTTCCACAGGTGGTCTTTAAGACACTTTCAAAAAGTTCCAAAGGTGGTCTCTTACTAGAGGACACTGGGTACAGAAAAAAGTACATAACAATACTGAAAACCTTTTAACAGTTTGTTTTAGAAGAATAAGAATTAATTTCAACTGGTCTTAACCATTATCCTGCTGAATAAATTAACCCTTATCTTGCTGAATATTCATTTAAGCCACACACATTTCTGTCTATCAACCAATCAAATTATTTGATGTAATTTATTGCTACAAATTCATAAATTGAATGCCAAACAGTGTAGATCCTGATCAGATGGCTTCTTCAGAAGCCATCTGATCTGGATCTACACTGTTTGCAAAGATAGGGGATGTCATGAACAGCAAGATAAGGGTTAATTAAGCTACACCCATTTTTCACTATCAACCGTCAACACTGTATAGGTCATTTCGGAGATGTTACTTCAAATTTTGTGGGACATTTACCAGACATTGAGATGAAATGACATCGCAAGCCCTGTCGCCCAATGAAACGAATAGGGTTTATAAGCATCAACCAACCAATCATGCTTCAGATGCCATTTTATCTGGATCTACACTGTTTGCAAAGATCGTGGTTGTTGTGCTCAGCAGGGTAAGAGTTAAGGAAGAATTTGTCAAAATTTTAGCTGGAATGAACCCTTTAAAAGCCGAGAAAATCTACATCTGAATATGTCGTCTGCTTATGTCATCTGCTGAATCTTGCAAACTTTTTAAAAATATTTTTACATACAGGCAAACAGTGTGAACCCAGATCAGACAGTCTGATCTGGGTTCATACTGTTCGCAAAAATGAGTTTTAAAGTAACTGGCAGACGACAAAGCAGACGACAATTGTCGTGATTGGCATTTTATGGGTTAATAGCAGAATTTCACTGTAGTTTACAAATATGGGGTACATACACCAATTAAGAAGAATAAAAGTTACGAGTACCATAGATAGAATAATAATAGACGACGACTTACAATGAAGACCAAAGAAAAGGTGATATGATATATACATAGGTAGAACAGAGAAACAGAAAAGAGGCATAGCTGATGATAATTCAAGACATTTATGTCGTTTCTTCATAAAAATGACTTCTGGGTACCCATTAGAGATCACCTCACCAAGGGAATTCTAATGAGTACCGACAATATACATTTTGTGGGTCAACTCCTAGATGAGTCTACCAACAACCCACAAAACATCAGAAACATAGCAGCAGGGAAAGTGTAAAGGTACCAATGAAGTGTATGTTGATGGTACTCATTAGAATCGCCTCAGTGAGGCGATTCTAATGTGTACCTACAACATACATTTTTAGGAAGAAATGCGGAAGTTTTTCGCTGAATTATCATAAGAATTCCTCACAGTCCGCAACCCTGTAGGAAGACATCAGGAAAACACGCCTTTATAATTTTGACCCCCTTGAACCCCACTTTTATACAGGTAAAACTGGAGTTTACAGAGGTAAACATGATTTTTCTTATTTCTGTTCTAAAACATAGATTATGGGTACTCTTTAGAACCGCCTCGATGAGGCGGTTCTAACGTGTACCCACTATCTAAATTTTGAGCTGAAATAAGAAAAATATCAATTTTTCATCTTAAAATCTTCATTTTTTCTGCGATAAAATGTACTATGTATTTTTATAGGCGTGTTTTCGTAATGGCTATTCTACAAGAGGCTAAGAGTATCGACACATCTACAGAGTCAGTAGATGCCTACCCGAGCCATGTCCCATATCAGCACCATATACTGGGTACTGGTGTGAGTACGTCTGGTCATTGTATCCGCCCAAAGACGAGCCGTATGACCCACCATATGCTGTCGAATAGAAAGCCAGTTCGATAAATAGCAAGATGCTTTACATGATCTTGAGTCGGCAAAAACGTAACATCATGTAACTTACTATTATACATCAATATAACCCACCACATTGTGTTGGGACAAAAAACAGACAATGATGTCAAATTTTCAAAACACAATCATATTCACATAAACCTCATTATAATACTGTTCATTTTAATAGTTTTGGATATAACAGTTTAAAGATGGATAAAAAATGTATAAATTATATAGGAAAATGTCCATTTTCCTATTTTGTTTGGATATTTGAGGGGAATGGGAACATCTGGCAGACTTTTCTGCCATTTTACCAAGGGAGACAATTTTTGGGACTTCCTTGCTTTACTATAAGCCGTGTTCCACTGAAATAGGGGTAAACTCTAAAAGGAAAGGGGGTAAACTCTTAAAGGAAAGAATTTGCTCCTCAGGAGCAAATTCTTTCCTTTTAGAGTTTATCCCTATTGACATGGGAGACAAAAATACTTTTGCATAAGTTGCCTCCCCTGAAGGTGTATCCATTCCCCTTAACTAACATGGTTTCTGTTGATGAAGCCTAACAACAGTAGTATAAAAAGAGGTTTTGATGTATATTATAAATACTATTAAGATAATACTAAACAGAAAACACGTTATTATGACGTCAACTTATCAAAAACAAAAATTATTAATTAAACACCATCCTAAATTAACAAAATTAGTTCAGTTATGTGATACAGGGATGTGGTGAGATCACACATCATTTTATACAGGTTTTTAGAACAGAAATGTATTAAAATATTATTTTTGTTACATGTGTATATAGCCCGGTGTTATGTATTCTCGCGGTACTTAAGAAAGAAAAAAATAAATTAAATAATATAGAAACATTAGCTCAATCAACAATGCTGAATTATCTTAGCTTGTTATCTAATTTAGTTTTCCAGCAAACAATATTTCCAGTCCGTTCATGTTTGGAAGAAATCAGCATTGCGATAGACAGTAACTGCTCCTCCGCCATTTTGAAGGGAGAGTCATGTGATCTCGCGTTAATTATAATATTTTGTCAGGCGGAAGCGCTCATTGGATAGTCATGGTCTTGTAACAAATCTAACCATTGACCTCATTATTCACATGACCTAAGCCAGTCTTCGTCATGAGATTGTATTTATATTTGGCTGAATATGGGGTTTCTGAAGGAGATGGGTATACAGGCTAGTAATACTGATGATGTTCGTATTGTGTATAAAATGCTGTCACATTGAAAACTTACCTTCAACATGTTTAAATGATAAATTTCTCAAATCTAAGTGTGTCAACGGAAGCGTGACCCTCTGTGACAGGCATTGTCCAATGAAAACATTCGCTAGGCGGCGCAGCAGTTTGTTATGACCGAAAAATATAATCAACGCGAGAATACATAAACCGCGAGAATACATTAAGCCACTATACAGACAAAATTGTAAAGCTAGCTTAACAGCTACACAAATTTTATTTTAGAACTTAAAAACGGTAGAAAAATTCTCAGACACACGGTTTTCAAGATTTTCTACTACCCTTAATAAACGCAGAAACTGGTTTAGCCTTAAAAAACCTAGAAAATTTTAAGAACTTTAATTGTGCTTTGGAGAAGAACAGAAGTGAGGTTATGAAAGGCACATGTTATTTACAGTGAGTAGCCCTTAAACCACCAAGCTTAACTGGAGCAGATGACATTTTCATTCTCTTTTATAACACTTCATTATAACATGATTTTGATATAACGTGATTCAAAGACAGATTCCGGAAATGTGTAGATTAAAAATGGTCATTTTTCTGTATTATCTGTACACTTTTGTTTGGATACAAAGTGGTTATTTTATTTATTTTTTTTTCGGGGGGGGGGGGGGGGGGGCAGGGGGGGGGGGGGGGGGGGCAGGGGGGGGGTTGGGTTGGTCAACGGGCCTTTCAAGATAATTTCACATTTCAAGCCAATTGATAACCAGGTGGGTGAAAACCTGAGAACACAAGAAAAAGCACCTGACCTTACATTCCAGCACTTGGTCTCCCACAGGAGCCCCGACACCTAGATGAAATTACATCTCAAGCCCTTTCGCCAAAACAAACAAATAGGGTTTATATGCAGGGACGGTCCGACTCACACCACTTTGACTGGGCAGGCTAAGACCTTCTAAGCAGTTTACCAGTACTCAAGTACAGTAGGTTTCATCTCTGCGTGGAAGCATCATGCAGCCCAATCTAATTCTCCAAGCTCCCATGGGCAGGGGCCCTAAAAGAATAAAATGTTGCCTGCAACTGTTATGCTTGGTGCTGTAAGGGTTCAAAGATACAAGTTATTTTGTGTCATTCCCAAGAGAAAGGGAGAGTAAGAGACTGAACACACAGTAGAGGAGATAAAAAGTGAGGGAAAGTGAGGTTTAACGTCACCCCCCTCCCCCCCACAACCACCACCACCCCACACACACTACCCTTGAGATCATAAAAGTTATGCTCAATTAAGAAGAGCATGAAATTTGTTTTGCTCACAAATACCAACAAATAAGACTTTGCCAACAATTGTTTGCATTATACTATTAACCCTTTTTGTAACAAATGGAATCTTCTTATATATAGCAGGA
This sequence comes from Lucinisca nassula, assembly GCA_963580285.1. NCBI lineage: Eukaryota > Metazoa > Mollusca > Bivalvia > Lucinida > Lucinidae > Lucinisca > Lucinisca nassula. The sequence continues at coordinate 116,515,463 of OY757013.1, read as the reverse complement.
GTTCATTTCAAAATTAAGGTGTGTCAGATTGTGGCCTCATCAAAATTTATTTGGAAAATGACTGAACTTTTAGCAAACAGTGGAGGCCCTGATCAGACGCCGCATTCTGCGGCGTCTGATCTGGGCCTGCACTGTTTGCCAGGGTACCAGTTTTGGAGTTTCTGGTACTAAATGGGTTAATGAACAGGATCAGCTGAGATGAGCATTGAATAGGTTTCATGGGTGAAAATTCTAAATTTCAAGAATCCCTCAATCTAGATTCCCCAAAATGGCAATTTTCCTTATACAAATACTTAACCCTTGTCCTGCTGAGCCCGGATATGCCTTACTTTCCAAACAATGAAGATCCAGATCAGATGGCTTCTGAAGAAGCCATCTGATCAGGATCTACATTGTTTGCCATTCAGATTGTGAATTTATTGCAATAATTTGAATCAAGTAATCTGCTTGGTTGATAATCCCTAGTGGGTGTGGCATATATGAATATTCAGCAGGACAAGGGTTAAAATCCTGAAAACTTTTACCCATCAAGTGTCATAACCTCAACTCATGGTTACTCATAAGAACCGCCTCACCATAGTGATACTAAATGAGTACCCACATCTAACTGAGAAACTAGAAAACACTTTGACAGAAGGAATAAAGGAAGTCCCCTTGAAATGATGTGCTGATTGAAAGTGTGTGTTGATTATTAGGTGATCAACCCTTTTTGTACCAAATGGAATCTTCCTCCTCATATATAGCAAAAGTCTATTTCAAAATTTAGAGGTGTCAGGTTGTGTTTTCTTCAAAATTTATCCGGAAAATAGCTGAACTTTGTGCAAACAGTGTAGGCCCTGATCAGACGCCGCATTCTGCGGCGTCTGATCTGGGCCTGCACTGTTTGCCAATTACCTGTTTTGGGGTTTCTGGTACAAAATGGGTAAACCCTTCAACTGCCAATTACAACAACCGCTGAGTGCTTTGTTGCCTGCAGGTTACCTTAAAAGTCCTTGTTGCATACAGTGTGGACCCAGATCAGACTGCTCTTCTAGGAGCAGTCTGATCAGGGTTCACACTGTTTACATTAAGCAAAAATAGGTTTGTACAGTTCGCAAGAATATGGAGCGCAGATAACATAAACAGCAACATTTTCAGGAGTTTCTCTTGGCAACTTAAGGGTTAAGGGGCAAATGTTAGCAGCAACCGTGAAAACAATTCTACTGACAAATGATGTTACACGGCAAACACACATAAAAGTCTGGTGCAATTCACACAAGTAAAAGATGCAAGTTTAGCGAATCAAACAACTTGTTTCAAACAAACCAGTGCTTATCAAATTAAAAGCATAACTTCAGATAAGAAGGTTTTTTACATCCCTATCAACACTATTTAGGTCATTTTGGAGACATTACTTCAGATTCTGTGGGACTTTTAATTAACATTGAGTTAAATTGACATCTCCATCCCTACTGCCTACTGCCCTTAGAAAGGAGCAGTCTGCCATGCACCTCTTTTCCTGGACAGGCTTAGACCAAAGCGGTTTACCAGTACTCAAGTTGGGTTGGTTTTAGCTCTGCACAGAAGTACTATGCAGTCACATGAAAAAGTACTCCTCAAATTCACTTATACACAAAGATTTGGAAAGGCATATATCCTTAATATTTTTGCACTGGTTAGTTTGACCACAAGAGTTAAGGACACAATTACAAGGGTCCTACCAAACTGATTATCCACACCATACTCAGGAAAGGGTCGGGTTGGGGTATAAGGCATTGGTCCCATATGATCATCAAAACGAGGGTTAAATGCTGTTAACAGAATATTCCAGAACATTTTATTTGGGTGTATAATGTTTTTTGTTGTTGTTTTTTGTTTTTCTTTTCATTTTTCTTAAGTTCCATTAATCCATAATTATCAAGCTATGTATGTCATATTATTATGTATGGATGTATGCCCATAATTTTACAAGGCAGAAAATTTTCAAATTAAAATTTTATCTTGTGCAAAAAATAAATGGCATAATATGTCATGTCTATCAGTTTGCCGCAACCTCATTATAACATGGTTTGTTATGACAATTTTGGATATGACAAGGTTGGACTGATGTTGGGATTTAACAACATGTCTACCTTTGTGGGAAAATTTATGTCCCTTCCCAGAGAAAGGGAGAAAAGAGAAAGTAGAGGAGATTAGAGAGAGAAACAAGGGGCAGGATGAAAATGAATGAAAGGGCACTACCCTGACCTGCTGCAAGGACAGCAGGTCCTGTCCAACTGTTTTTGTTTTGTTTGATTTGAGGTTTAACGTCCCCGTCAACACTGTATAGGTCATTTTGGAGATATTGCTTCCAATTTTGTGTGACTTTTACAGGACATTGAGATGAAATTACATCTCAAGCCCTGTCGTCCAATGAAACCGAAAGGGTTTATAAATATGGATGGTCCGACTCGCACTGCTTTGCCTTGGCAGGCTTAGATTTTCTAAGCGGTTTACCAGTCCTCGTGTGCGATTGGTTTCAGCTCTGCGTGGAAGCATCATGCAGCCCATCTATTTCTTCAAGCCCCGATGGACGGGGGCAACCTGCCCAACTGTAAGCCAATAACAGCTGTATGCACCCGGTTGACTTAAAATACACATCTTCACCTTGTCCAACCATCCCAGAAAGGGTTAGCAGATGCAACCCAAAGATGTATAGATTACACAGAAAAAATGACCATTTTTGGTCATTTTTTCTATAAAATCTTTAGATTCTGCTTTGATATTGTAGCGTGTACCGGGTCGTCCACGAAGTCAAGCAACGCGGTCACCTCACCCATCCAGGTACTAACCGCAATACCCGTTGCTTAACTTCGTGAAAAAGCCAACCACTCTACCCACATCGTTAAAAGAGCCGGCTCCTACAGCAAGGCTGTAGAAGTGGTATTTATCCATAACCATTACAATATAAAGTTGTTTCGCTAACACAAAACTATTCTGTAGATCCCAAAAGTACGATTATAAAGAGGTTGTGGTGTACTTGTCAAAGAAAACATCAAGATTTGAATATAAATGAAGTAAAAAATGATAGTTATAAAAAAACCTTATAGATTTTGCACACAATCTTCATCTATCAGAGGCAATTTCCTGATTTAATTTCATATTTTTCCAATCGCTGAACATATCTATTTACATTTTCGTTGTTTTGCCTTTCCATTCTAGATTACCTATCATTTATCATATATATCTGCCATCTATTACCCATAAGGAGATGAGAATTGTTCAGCTTTAAAAAATATATTTTACAATCATTTTTGTTTGAGCATTAAACACTCTTAAACACTGTTCATTTCCTTCTTTAAATAAAACTGAAATCTCATCCAGAGTTTTAAAATCACGCTCTCTGAAAATGAAATGCAGGCTGGCATACAAGCATGCATCTTAACAAGAATGGATACAACTGGCATATTGCCAGCATTTTATTCACAAGGAAGATAACTGTTGTAATTTCCCATTATCTTCCCTGAAAACTCGGACCTTCCAAATATGTGTCTACTCTTAAAGGAAAGAATTTGCTCCACAGGAGCAAATTCTTTCCTTTACGAGTAGACCTCTATTCAAGGGATAAAAAAAAATTGAAAGAGTAACTGTTGTCTCCTCTGAAGCCAGGTGTATCATCTCCCCTGAAGGTATATCCATTCTATTCAATCTTCGAAAATTTAACTTTCTCCCTTTCAAATTAGGTTCTTGAAAACTCACCTGGAGACATATAAGGATCAGTCCTACTAGGTGGGAATGTTTTATTAGGGGTGTTGTAGATCCCTGACCCCATGTTCATCTGTGGTTTTGGTCCGTAACCAGGGGCCTGGTAGCCTTGATACTGATCTTGATTCATCATCGGCTTGGGTGGTCCATAGCCCGGTGTGTTGCCATGGTAACCTTGCTGCCCATATTGATCTACCGGCTGAGATGGCATCTGGTTGGGATAGCGGCCCTGTCCCTGGCCCATGTACCCTTGCGGGCCCTGCGGTCCAGGCTGCCCTGGAGGGCCATGATCCGCACCTGGTTGTGAGTGTGACATCGCTGGCATCTGGGAATGTTGAGTGTAAGGCATCGCTGATGGCATGCTTGGCTGACTCACATTCGGTGAGGACTGGTCAAATCTGAAGTAAGAAAGATTTTGCATAAGAATCTTTGAGCAGCCGTTGAACCATGAGAAGCTAAAATAGGTTTTGGGATGTGTGTACAACAAAGACTCAGATCAGTCTGTGCATTGCACAGACTGATCTGAGTCTTTGCTGTGCCCTGCACAGGTGTCAGTGAACCAAAGCTTCAGAGACTGAACCCATGATCACCGAATTTCCAGTATTACACTGTCTTCAGGGTCAGCATTTTGTCCTTAATTTAAGATGGAGAAACCTTTATGTACTAAAAACAATTGTTAACATGGCGCAGTTATACAGAGTAATTTGAGTATAGGAATCCCCTATCATTTTTCATGCATTAACATACCGGGTCCTGAGGAAGCTGTTTGACCATCAGGGGCCGGTTGTTCAAAGCAACGAGCTCGTTAGTGGTCATATTGTTAAGTGTTCTAGCAAGTTCAATATCTAAAATTTTGGTATTTTTGCTGTAAAAAATGTGAGCAGCTTTTGCATCTGCAAAAGCTGCTCACATTTTTTCAGCAAAAAATTTGCCATAATAAATGATCAAAGTTTTAACGATACGTTACCTACTGACGTTGTTAGTTTTGAACAACTGGCCCCAGGCTGCCAGGCTGTGTGTTCAGATATCTTACGAGAGACCTGGTAAACGTTATTGCAATGAAATAACCATGGGTAATCATTGTTCTTGAATAACTTACGATTCCAACAAATGTCCCCAAAGCTCCATATTAACTCCATATAAACTCTACAAATACAATCTGAATCAGCAACCAACATGGGGCTAGTTCAAAAACTTTAAAATGGTGCCAGTTACATAGTGTCACCATATTCTTAAATGCGACGTTCAGGCAATAACATTATGCTGCTCAGCAAGGCCCATCTCGTGATATCATAAGTTCAAAATCCATGTTCAAAGAGCAAGTGAACATGATTTGAACATGGGTTTTCTTTTTTGGACATGACTTCTGGCCCACTCAAGCATACATTCAATAGCTAAAGTCTGCAGGCGAGTTTGTCACGCAAACCCCAAAGCCAGGTTTTGAATGAAGAAATTTTTTCTATGCTTTGTGTTGGAAAATGAGAATTCTTTGTATTGGAGTTCAATGGCACAGTCAACACGAAGTTGTTTTTGAGCTGGTCAGTTTACCTATCCATACTTTTCCTGGGTAGACTTATATGTAAGCTTTTAACCAGTACAGTGCACATTCTTTCACCAGACGCTGTCAACTGCCCTTCTCAAGTCAGTGACAGTAAAAAGATTTCATGATCAATCTCCGCGAAAGAATGTTGCTGACCCCAGTAGGTATCGAACCGGCATCCTCCTGGTCACCAGTCAGACACCCATCGGAATGAGTCACTGAGGCCAGCCCAACACCTCTTCTTTATAACATGATTTTGGATATAACATGGTTTGAAGATGGATCCAAAATGTATAGATTAAATAGAAAAATGACCATAAATGGTCATTTTTCTATATAATCTTTACATTTTTGTTTGGATATAACAAGGTTTTTTTTCTATATAATCTATACATTTTTGTTAGGCTATAATGTTTTTTCACTAACACAGTTTTCGATTTGTACCCCAATAGTAGTGTTATAAAGAGGTTATGGTCTGCTGAACAAATTCAGGACAATTGTTCTATTAACTCACCTGTCTGGCTTTGTGAACTGATCTCCAAAAGGGAACTGCCTGTTACCAGTGCTTGGTGCCTGTTGCTGGTTCCCTTTTCCTCCATCTCCCGCCTGACCTTCCATTGATGGAGCTGCATTCATGTCACCTGGACCCCGTGGCACAGTGTCATTGGGAGTTCCCATCCGGTTTACATCTGGACTGTCACGGAAACTCGGCCCTGATGACATTTGCATGCCAGTCTGTGGCGGGAAATTTGATTGTGGCTGCTGTGATGACATGTTTTGTGACTGTGGCATTGAACTCATGGTGTTTTGTGGCATCATTGATGATGTATTTGACTGTGGCATTGCATTTTGTGGTGGCATGCCAGACATATTCTGGCTTGGCATTCCGGCACTGCTTTGTGATGGCATTCCAGACGTGTTCTGAGGAGGCATGCTTGCCATACTCTGCTGCTGCATTCCCGTGGTAGGAGGAGCACTTGAACTGGGAACAGCTTCAGCCGTACTAGCTGAGGTTATGGCTGATGAACTGGCTGTGGAGTTGATCATACCACTTGCTGAACTCTGAGGAACACCCGAAGAAGAAATACTGGAACTTGGTGCTGGTGACAATGCATTTGGAGGCTGAGTCACAGAGCTACTAGCTGGTACTGTACTAGAAATCTGAGGATTCATTCCAGCATTTTGTTGTGGGGCAGAAGATGCAGAATTCGGTAGGTTTTGTTGCCCCGCTGAGAATGGTGGAACAGAATTTGACTTGGCAAAGCTAGGTGGTTCATCAGCAAATGGATCTTGACAACTGATGCTGTCTGATGTTTTCATCATGCCAGGCATAGTCTGATTAGGCCCCATACCTTGGTTTGGACCAACAGATGGACTCATGGTACTTCTCATCATGGAATTTGATTGGCTCATGTTGTTTGCTCCTCCTCCCAAACTGTTTGCTTGGTTCATGTTCCCCATCATGGAACTTGGCGGCATCATCGAACTCGGTGGCATGTTACTGTTACCCATAGCACTATTTGGTGGCATCCCTCCCATCATGTTAGGAGCCATGTTATTGGGCATCATGCTTCCAGAGTGAGGCTGCATATTACCCATCATGCTGTTCTGCCCTTGCATGCCAGGTGCCATCATTCCACTTTGACCCATTCCACTGCCCATCATGTTGCCCTGTCCACCCTGCATCATATATCCTGCATTGCCAGGCATCATTCCCTGTGGGGGCATGTTACCCATCATGTGCCCAGGACCGGACTGCATGCCCATGTGATGCGGCATCCCTGAGCCACCCATGGAACCTCCATGAGGGCCCATGTTGTTCATCATTCCCATCATGCCTGGCCCCATGTGACCCATGTTTGGATTGTTGTTCATGTACTGTCCACCCATGTGGGGTCCCCCATAATCTTGACCATGGTCGTTAGGGGTCCTGAAACCATCTTGAGAACCTTGAGACCCAGCTGAAATGAAAACATAAATCTATCTTTACAAATGGCCTACATTCTGCCAGTTTTGATTGGTTATTTATCAATACACCTAAGTTATATACACAGGAGCAGTTATACTGTTGAAGTCCATGTAACTACTACACCACAACTTCATTGTAACACTGTTCATTATAACATGTGACTACTACTGACCAAAAAAGTCAAACCAGGTAACGGTTATTTATAGCCATGTAATTCTGGTCTCGTTGACGTCAGATCGCTGTGTAAAGAGGGTTACTGGTAAACGTGGACTGGACTCATGTAATGGGTAAGACAAAACAGTGCAAACCAGTGTCTGGTCAGCGTCTACACAGTTTGCTTAAAGAACAGGAAATGAAGAGTTAAATGAAAACGTCTAAGTCCCCTTTTAGGACCATTTTCCCAACCTACTCTCAGACAATCAACCCACAAGTCAGTGCTTTGTTTTACAAGCAATTATCAGGACTTCCTGTTCTCCTTCCAAGAAAGTAGGCCCCTCTATAAAGGGCTCTACTCTTCCCATTAGACACCAATCACAACAACAGACATCTGCTTTTGTCGTTTGCTGGTTACTTTAAGAGCCATTTTTGCTAACAGTGTGGACCCAGATCAGACTGCTCCTCCTGGAGCAGTCTGATCAGGGTCCACACTGTTTGCCTGTATACAAAAATATGTTATAAAAGTTGGCAAGGTGATACAGCAGATGACATAAACAGACGACAATTTCAGATGCAGTTTTTCATGGTATCTAAAGGGTTTAAGGGAAGCATTTGCTCTGAAACAGCAAGTTCTTTCCTTTAAGAGTAGGCCCTAATGATAAAGGAGTCGAAAATATTTTCAAAGGAGTTGCCTGCCCTGAGTGTTTTTCGTTCCTCTTTGGATGCGGCTTGTAGAACAAATTTTTTATATAAAGGCATTACACTGTATAATGGCAATCTCAACGGAATAAATCTTTAGCTCAGGTCTCAGGATGTGACAGATTAACCCATTTAGTACTGGAAACCCCAAAAGGGGTACCTTGGCAAACAGTGCAGGCCCAGATGAGATGCCGCAGAACGTGGCGTCTCATCAGGGCCTACACTGTTTGCAGGAAGTCCAGCCATTTTCCAAATCAATTTTGAAGCTACCACAACCTGTCACCCCTAAATTTAGAAATGGACTCCAGCTATATATAAGGAGGAAGATTCCATTTGGTACAAAAAGGGTTAAAGGAGACATTCTGGAATAATTTATTCAAAACTCCAAGAAATAAAGTATTGTGGATATTTGTTAGAATTGCCTCGGCAAGGCGACTGTAACAAATGACCACAGTATTCATTTCTAGACATAATTAAGGGGAATTGGAACACCTTCAGGGGAGGCAACTCCTGCAAAAGTGTTTTTGTCTCCCATGTCAATAGGGGTCAATTCTTAAAGGAAAGAATTTGCTCCAAAGGAGCAAATTCTTTCCTTTTAGAGTAGACCCCTTTTTCAGCAGGACAGGGCATATAGAAAAGTGAACGGGAAGTCCCGAAAGTAATCTCCCTTTGAAAAATGGCATTCCCTTTCCCCTTAAGGCCAAAGACTATTTCTTTTTACAAAGCTGGAAAAAATCCAACTTGTTCACACATCATGGTCAAAACTTTTCTGGTGAAATGCACTGCGCTATTTACCTGGTGATGGTGCCCGGTTTCTGTTTTTTGCTTCTCTCTTCTGTTGAAGCTGAGCTTCCATTTGAGCTAGCACTGGAGCTGGATCCATCCCACCTCTATCATACCGACATTCAAATGCAAACATGTACTTGATGTAGTTCTTCTTCAGAGTAAATGCAGCACTTGCTGATCCACTGATGTTTATTAGGCCACAAATCTCCTTCCATTTCTTGGCTTTTGTCACCTGAAATGTTCGTGCAAATCTTTCCATTTAAACTGCAGCAATGAGATTTTCTGCTGTCAGCAAATATGAAGCTAAAACTACTCTGCTTGAAGCCTATTATCAACAAAAATATCAAGTGAAGTTATTTAGTTTGTTTGTTTGATTGTATTGGGGTTTAATGGCCCAGTCAACACTAAGTCATTTTTGAGCCGGTCAGTTTACTTATCCACACTTTTCCTGGGCAGGCTTATATGTAAGCGGATAACCAGAAAAGTGAATCAGTGAAAGGGAGAGAATGACCGTAGAAAATTTCATGACCAATCTCGACAAAAGAATGTTGCCGACCCCGGCAGGTATCGAATCACGTCCTCCTGATCACCAGTCAGACTCGCATCTGACTGAGCTACAGAGGCCGGCAAAACTCATTTGGTATCTCACAGCTAGACACTTTGTTTCCCTTTTCACCTTTGCTTACAAACAGTTCCCAGTACTGTCAAACTGTCCATGTGACCACCACTAACCAATCAAGTTAAGCCACACACAAAGCGGAACATGACAACCACTACCTTTGGAAACAGTGTAGATCCAGATCAGATGCCATCTGATCTGGATCTACACTATTTGTCATGTAGTTTGTGAACTGAACACATATATTGTATCAAATAATTTAATTTGCTGATAGTCAGAAATGGTTGTTGCTAAATTAATTTATTCATTAATTATTCTAATGAATACCCACAACATAAGTTTTCATGCAGAAATAAGGAAAATAGTATGAGGATACACTCTCTTATCTGGGGCTATGATCAGCAACAAAAGTACATACCTCCATCATTCCTCCTTTCTCCTGCACACAGACATACAATCTATAGAGATCTAGAGGTTGTTTACTGATCACAGGCATTGTGTTGATGGGCGTCCCTTTCTCTTCGAGGAACGAGAACAAACGATCAAGGAAAGATCGTCTACCTGGCTCCATTCCCATATCATACAGTTTCAGGTAGTCTGCTACAGATTTCTGTAAAAGAATTATGATCTCTTTACTTCTCTGGGTTGATATATCTCGGCATATAACAATTGCTTAAAACTCTGTAATTAATACATAAACTGAGTAAGAACCGTGTCCATACAATACATCTTGATTTGAAACTGTTGAAATCGAAATAATTAACCCATTGTCCATTGCTATATGTTGGACAAGTACGGTACATTTGTCCTATAAGGGGTGGTAGGCCTATTTTTTTCATTCTTATTCTCTTTTTGATGGCAAATTCTGTTAGCAAATAGTGCAGAACCTGATCATTCTGTGGCATCTGATCTGGGCCTGTATGTTTGCAAAGGTTCCCCTTTAGGGGTTTCCCCCCTACAATGGGTTAATCATGTGGACTAATTGTTCAACATCTTTTTCTCAATGACACATAAACCTTTGGAACCCAACAATATAAAGAAGTTGTAGAGTAATATTTCAATAGACCGGCAGAGTCACACTTGGGAAACAATTGATCTGGCAGTTTGATACTTTTGGTTACCAGAGTTGAATTCTACAATACTGGATTTGACAGTGTCGAATTTGACAGTGTCGAATTTGACAGAGGCTGATCATGCGGACACAGTCTGATCTTACTCTCTTCTACTGAGACAAGAAACATGCTAAGATTATTATTTCAAACCCCTGAAAATAAGTACTAAGGACAATTCTGGGCTAGTTTTTCTTATTTAAAAAATGCAACATTTGTTGTGGGTACTCATTGAGGCGCTTCTAACAAGTACACCTCAACCTCGTTATAACATGGAACTCCGGGTCCAACCAACGGACTGTGTTAGTTAACCGAATCGTGTTATAAACGCCGACCGTATTTGTCAAAGATCAACCATTGACACAATGGTGATCTATAGTTTCCCAAACAAGATGATGTGCGGTCCGGTTAATGACCGTATTTCCCGACTCAAATGTGTTTAGAACTAATCAATGGCAGTAAATACAATGGCCCATCAAGTCAAACAAGTCACTTTAATCGAAACCAGCTGATAAACCATGTTTTATATCCAGGAATCGTCCGATCTGACAGCGAGAATGACGCCATTTTGATAGCTGGTTCCCGGCTAACTTTGTTGTTACTGAGCGTCCGGAACCGTACCGAACTACAGTACCGTTAATACATTTCAATGGTGAAATTACCGGTTAGGGTTCGGAACCGGACAATGATCAACGCTTACAAGAAATTTGAATTACTTCCCTTGAAATGACTTACCCTTAATGTTTTAGCCATTTGAAACGATTTTTAATGGCGCACATGGCCTTTGAATGGTTTTCTTACCGCAAAAATCGATCTTGAATATGTTTTATCATTTGCTTTTAAGATGGAATAAATTGACTTTCTTTTACATGCGGCTCTAGAAAATGAGTTTTATTGCAGCTGACCGATCACATCGTTTGCATCCGTGTTTAAAATTTCTGCTGAGCACTGATCCTTAACAGAGCGTGATAAATAATTTTTTTCAGGTTGCGTAACTGAATTCTTTAATCTCTTTATCTCACTAAGCCAACACTTTTGATTGTGCCGATGGCAGTTCATGTTTATCATGCGTGTCAAGCTAAACAAGTTTATACACTGTATATTCAACTCTGCTGGAGGCCTGCAATAAATATCAAAAAGTACCGTTATAAACCGTGTTAGCTACCGTGTTAGCTACCGTATTACCGCAGTCAAAAGTGAGAGGAAAATAAAGTTGTTGTGCTTAAAATCTGATACAATCCTTGGATAATATTTATAAATGTTGGTTGGGGAAAATTTGGGGTCCAAACCAAAACCGTGTTATATCCGAATTCGTGCTGTAACGAATCGTGCTATAACGAGGTCCGGGTGTACCAACAACATATTTTTCTAACAAAAATTAAGGAAAATAATCCCTCAAATATTTATCTTTTGTACTCCCTGGAGCTGCGATATTTGTTATGGTTCTGGACTAATTTGTCAGATTCTCTACAAATACACAAGCACATTTCCCCTAAAGAGTTTTGGCAGGGTGCTGACCCAACCTGCTGCCCTTCTGGCCAACCCTGCTGCCCTTTGCTGGCATGAAATCATTTTTATGGAGAGAACCTGCCAAAGCATTTTCTTTTTTTATTTTGGGGGGTTAAACGACACATCAACCCTTGTGGGTCATTTTGTGTAGTCTCCCAGAGAAAGGGAGAAAAGAGATGGCGGAGGAGATCATCATAAATATTGGATATAAAGCATATAAAGCCTTATTTGGCCTAAAGCCCTTTTAGACAGCTTTCACATGTTAAAAGTGCTCTTTTTCTGAACCACCCTGTCCTATTCCAAGACTTCGGGAAACACTAACAACTGTATTCATACAGCAGACGAAGGGGACATAAAAATGCCTAAACCTAAACCTCTACAGATGCAAAGATTCTGACAGTTTAAGAAAAACAAATAAATAATGCAGTTTGAAAATAGCATCTCTCATAAAACATCCATGATCTTATTTTTAGCTATAACATGTGTGAATCACAAACTGTGATGAATTATGACACTGTTGGATAAGTAACGATGATATGATAACCCACTGTACACTGGTGGACTCTTCCATTGCTATACATTGGACAAGTCCATTTGTCATATAAGGGGTGTCAGGCCTATTTTTCCTTGTTCATTCTATTTTTGACGGCAAATTCTGTTAGCAAATAGTGCAGGCCCTGATCAGATGCCGCATTCTGCGGCATCTGATCTGGGCCTGCACTGTTTGCCAAGGTACCCCTTTAGTGGTTTCCCGCATGCAATGGGTTAAACAATACAGAAATAATGCTTATTTACGTGATTGCCATCGTAATGTGATAATCTTTACGCTGCAAATTCTATGTTCCTAATATCTGTCTAAAATGATGACCTGTGCCAAATGAAGCATACCACCACACATTTAAACTAAAGAGAAGATTTACTGTTATACCAATATCTCTTTTAGGCCCCCGCCCATAGGGGCTTGAAGAAATATATGGGCTGCATGATGCTTCCACGCAGAGCTGAATCCGGCCAGCACACTAGTACTGGTAAACCGCTTAGAGGATCTAAGCCTGTCTAGGAACCGCGGTGCGAGGCAGACAGTCCATGCTAATAAACCCTATTGGTTTCATTGGCCGACAGGGCTTGAGATGTCATTTCATCTCAATGCCGGGTAAAAGTCCCACAAAATTGGAAGCAACATCTCCGAAATGACCTTTACAGTGTTGACGGGGACGTGAAACCTCAAATCAAACAAACAAAACAAATAATATCTCCTTCAAAATTGTTTGTTAAATGTCTTGGACCATGTTCACACAGTTGTATTTTTAGTATCATTTAGGGAATGGATACGCCTTCAAGAGTAGGGGACTACTCTTATGGGAACAGCTTTCCTTTACAAACAGACACCTTCGGTGAGGGATTTGGTGCAAAGGCAAAGCATACAGGATGTTTGTGAATTGCTGTTAAACGTCCCCATCAGCAATAAATTCTGTTAAATGTCCCCATCAGCACTAAGTCATTTTGGAGACATTGCTTACAATTTTGTGGGACTTTTACCAGACACTGAGATGAAATTACCTCTCAAGCCCTGCCACCCAATGAAACCAATAGGGTTTATATGTATGACTCGCACCATGCCCAGGCAGGCTAAGACCGTCTTAGCGGTTTACCAATTCTTATGTGGGGTCGGTTTCAGCTCTGCATGGAAGCACCATGCAGCCCAATATATTTCTCCAAGCCTCGGAGGGCTGGGTCCCACATTCAGGATGTTATTTTCCTTGTATGAAATGTCAGACAATGTGTGTTCATTCTCTCTAGACAAATAGAGTAAAACTCTTATATTAAACCACCTTGGAGACTCGTCCAGAAATAGTCTTATTAGTGAAGTCATCTTACAGTATGGTGGTTTTTAATGGAGGAATTTTGTTACATGTATTTATGTTGAGAACTTGTCTGGTATAACATTAAAATTGCACAAAAATAGTCAAAACTGGAATTTAAGCAACATAAATAGTGAAAATAATATTAACTGAAAGTAAATAAATGTACAATTGTCATTTCAAAACTTTAACTGTAAATGCTGCAGAAAGACAATGAACCATGAACTGTAACGGACAAAATCAAGTAAATGAACAGCATTGTAAGCATGCAAAACTGTAGTCAGAAAAGAGAGAACAAAAATGCTTCATGAATATAAAAGATCATGCAAAAAAAAACAAATTATCTCCCTTGTATCAAAGCTGAATAGCAATAATAGTATCCCTAACCAAAACAAATATGACATTATCACATAGAACAAGGCTCCAGAAAGGAGCAAGAAGACTATTTACCGTAAAAAATCCTAAAAATTCAGACACCTTGAGGACTTGCTGTAATTCTCATAAAATTTTAACAAGTTTTTCATGACCCAGCAAGGAGTCCTTAAGATGCAGACAGAACAGCAGTGTAGGCCCTGATCAGACTGTCACATTAACGTATGACAAAAAAACTGTGGGCTTTTTGCTTCTTAGCAGTTTACCAGTACTCATGTGCAGTCAGTTTCAGCTATGCATGGCAGCACCATGCAGCCCAATTTGTTTCTCCAAACCCTAATGGGCGGGGACCCAGGGGACACGGTATTCAGAAAACACCTTCTAATAATGCAACCTACTAAAGTAAGCTTTTTAAAGCAGAATTAGTCTTAATTTTAGGGTCTTAATAGCAAACTTTCACTATATTTTGTGCTTGTGAATTTACTTTTACAAACAATCTTTCTAAAAATTGCTAATAAACAGACAACTGTTTTATGCCCTAATTTTTTTCCTATGTAAGGAACAACAACACTAGCATTACTTTTATTAGTTATAGTGCATATGCATGCTTCCGGAAATTATTACATGTATTATTGTTAAACAAGCTTGTGTTTACTGCATCTGTGTAAAACATGTGACAGATATTACCGACAGAAGTGATTCGGCGGAGTCAGATAAAGGTCAACACTTGCCCTGCTGAACAGGACAACCCCTGCCTTTGCAAACAATGTAGATCCAGATTAGATGGCTTCTGAAAAAGCCATGCAAACAATGTAGATCAAGATCAGATGGCTTCATCTGATCAGGATCTACACTGTTTGTCATTTAGTTTGTAAGATGAATGAATACATTATATCAAGTAATCTGATTGAACAAGACTCAGAAATGGGTGTGGCACTTAATTCATTCAGCAGGACAAGGATTAAGAAATAAGCATACAGAAATGCCATGTGGCTCAAGGTGCATGCCAAATTCCAGGATATTATCATTCCTAAATATTTATACAATACACTGTTTATATAATATGACCTGTTCGCTTCACTGTGTCATGTGACAATGGACAATGAAACGGAAAAATCTCCTCAACCTGCCTATGATTTATATGTAAGCATTTTTTCAATTGTATGTATTTTTTTAACCCTTTTTGTACCAAATGGAATCTTCTTCCTTATATATGGCAGGAGTCCATTTAGACAATTTAAAAAATTTAGAGTTGTTAGGTTGTGTTTTCTTCAAATTTTTTTTGGAAATTGGCTGAACTTTTTTGCAAATAGTGTAGGCCCTGATCAGACACCACGTTCTGCAGCGTCTAATCTATGCTGGCACTGTTTGCCACTTACCCCTTTTGGGGTTTCCGATACCAAACAGGTTAAAATAATAATATCAAATAAATCAAACCCAATCCATTAAAATGTTTAGTCATAGACAAAACAGCCTTTAAAGAGATTTTTCCAGTTTCTCAAAAGCAACATAGACATTAACCTGCTGAATCTATAAACATCAGACAACATTTTAAACTTCTTGTTTTGGTATTTTTTTTATTTTTTTTTTAATTTTTATTTATTTATTATTTTGGAAAATGGGGTATGGCATTTCAATTTTTGTCTCAAATAGACAAATCAATGCAATATCAAGCCTTGTTTTCACAAGAAAGAATCTTTGGAATGTCAAGCCCCATTTTCAGGATGCAAGAAAAGCATTTGATTGTTGTCTGCTTATGTTATCAACAGCAAGGCAAAAACCGATTAAGTCCATAGGGTCAGATAAGGAGGAATAATGGGAAATTTTTTTTTACATTTTTTCTTACTTCTCCATATAAACATAATTATGTTGTGGGTACTTGTTAGAATCGCCTCATTGAGGCGATTCTAGCAAGTACCCACAACATATTTTCCCATATAGAAATAAGTGTGTGTGAATTCGGGTTTAACGTCGCTTTCAACAAATTTTCAGTCATATCACGACGGTGTCTGGTTGCGACAGGGAGCTCAATGCTCACTTTTATAGTGCTGCCTCACTGAAGTATCATGTCCCAGACACATTACATGACACCACACCCAGTCACATTATCCGGACACTGGGTCAACCAGTCCTAGCTCTACCCCGTAAATCTGAGAGCCAAGCGAGGAGCAGCTAGTACCATTGTTAACGACTTTGGTATGTCGCGGCCCGGGATCGAACCCGTGACCTCCCATTCCCCGGAGCGGACAATCTACCAACTGAGCTATCGGGGCCCCATCAAGAAATAAGAAAAATGTTCCCGTAATTATCCGCCATACTCATCCTTATCTCTAGTTTTGACTCAAAACAAAGAACTTGGAATGGGCTGAGTTAATTAAAGCTCTTCATATGCACCAAAGTAAAATTTCGGTAAAATCAAAACCATGGAAGCATGTGTATCTGTGTGCTGTCTTTACTTTATGTATACAACACAACCTCTTTATAACTGTTCACATAACAAGGTTTTGGAATAGCATGATAAGGAGGTTGGTGTGTACTAAAAACAATTTCATTAATTTTACTTCCATATATAGACCCTTTCAGGTCTGTTTCCTGTGTTTTCTAAGTTCTTTGTTGAAATGATTGAAACAAGACTGAGGGGTGTTCAGAAAGGAACAAGATTTCGCTTTTCAAAATTATAGCTTCTGATTCCTTCCACAGAAAACTACAGCCAGCTGTACCCGAGCAGGAAAAACAACAACATTGTCAGTCATCAATTATCAATTAGGCCTTTTAACCCATATCCCGCTGCATAATTAATTTAGCCACACCCATTTCTGATTTGGGACCAATCAGATTATTTGATGTAATTCTTTCCTACAACTTCACAGACTGAATGTCAAACGGTGTAGATCTTGATCAGATGGCTTCTTCAGAAGCCATCTGATCAGGATCTACACTGTTTGCAAAAGCATGGTTGTCATGAACAGCAGGATAAGGATAAACCTTGAAGACTGGTACAGATACCGTATTTTGCTGTGGAAAACATGCATTTTTTTTTTCAACTAAAAAAACTTAATTTAAATTTTGTGTGTATAAAGCAAAAGAACACAAATTTTCAACCTTTTCCCCAAAGTAACTAAAGCCTGTCAAGTCGCGAAAACTAATGACTGCATAAATATTCTATTACTTCCTTAAGATCACCCCTCATACAAATGAATTTAACAAATAACTTCAGATTTGCTCTCACATTTTCTAAAAGTCCACTATCTGTGGCACTGCCAAAAACAAAATTTTTAAATACTACAGAACAAAATACTCTAACCACATCACACACACAGGAACCTGAAGTTACTTTTAATACAAGGATGGGGTAAACAAAGGATGAAGTAAATCAAACCATCCAAAAACTGTGTACCAATTCCGATTACATTTCTAGTGGGCTGTGATGCTTGAGAAAAAGTTCTAATAGAGCTCCAGGCGACATAAATCAAAACATATTTAACAGATAGGCCAAAATCCATATAATCAACATAAGGTAGGTATTTTGCCATAACTGAAGGATAGCTTTCCATATTTCTCAATATAAACCTATGTTGTGGGTATTCATTAGAACCGCCTTGGTGAGGTGGTTCTAATGAATACCCACAATTTAGGTTGTATGGAGAATTGACAAAAACTATCCTTCAATTATCACAAATACCTTAACTGTTGCTACGCAAAACCTCTTTTATAAAATATTCTTGGTATCCAAAGCTGAAACCCTGATAGTTAAACACGTTTTGTCCAAGTCATGTAATATCCAAACAAAAATGTATGGATTATACAGAAAAAATTTACCATTTATGGTCATTTTTTTAAAATAATCTACACATTTTTGGCATCCATCGTTATGCCATTATACACTATATAATTTTACTCCACTTTGGTTGCTCACCTATGAGTCGAGCTGGCTAGGCAGTGGACCGTTATCTAAATATTTTGGATAAACACTGACTTCCAGGGAACTTGTAAGGCTGATTCTTATCAGCAATTTTAATGGGATATTTTCCGGGACCTTTTAACATCTGGTTTAAATATTGAAAATTAGAAGGAGAAAAATCAAAGGTCTGAAAGCCCTCAGAGTCTGTGAAATTTACAGAGTTCTCTTTTTTGAAACAGGATCTAAACTGTACCCAACTAATTCTAAGATCAAACAAGTTCATAGTTCATAATTCCTGGTTAGAGAAACGACTTTTATGAGACAGTTGTCTTAAATCATGATTTTTAAAATGCTGTGTTATACAAGGACATTTATATGAACAACTATAATATAGTACTGATTTAGGGATATCACTTATTCTTTTCAAATACAACACTTGTGCTACAAGTGACTATAAGTACTTGGTTTTGTTTGAATTAAGGTTTAGTCCCTGTCAACACTTCTTAGATCACTGGGACTTGAAATTAAAACACACACTGATTGCGGGTGCTCCTTAGAATCGTCTAATTGAGGCGGTCTTAAACAGTTCCAACTAATGCAGGAATAAGAAAAAATTGGGTTCCACCTTGTATATCCCCTTATTTCAAGTATACACAGGTGCGAGTGCTCCTTGAAATCATCTAATTGGGGGTGGTCTTAAAGAGTACCCACAGTCAATGTATTTAAGCAGGAATAAGAAAAAATAAAGAATACCCCTGTAAACCCTCTCTTTTCAAGCACACACAGATTGCGGATGCTCTTTAGAAGTGTTTAAATTTAGCAGTCTTAAAGAGTACCCACAGATTATGAATTTAAGCAGGAAAAAGAAAAATAAAGTATTCCCCTGTAAAGCCCCTCTTTTCAAGAACACACAGATTGCGGGTGCTCCTTAGTATCGTCAAATTGGGGCGGTCTTAAAAAGTACCCAGGGTCTATGTATATAACTAGGAATAAGAAATATAAAGTATACCCATATAAACCCCCTCTTTTCTAGCACACACAGATTGTGAGTGCTCCTTGGAATTGTTTAATTTGGACTCCTAAGAAGCATCTAAATGGGGCGATCTGAAAGAGCACCCGGGGTCTATGTATCTGAGCAGAAATAAGAAAAATAAAGTATACTACTGTAAATCCCCACTTTACAAGCACACACAGGTTTTCTGGAGCGCAGTGGTGCAGTGGTAAAGTATCGGCCTCGGGATCGAGAGGTACCGGGTTCGAACCCCACGAGCGGCAAGTGTTGTTTCCTTGAGCAAGAGACTTTATCCACATTGCTTAGTACTGGTTCTACCCAGGAAAAGAGGGCCACATGGAAGATTAGTACTAGTTTACTAATCGCCTTATTGAGGCGGTTTTAATGAATACCCACAAACTATGTATTTTAGCAGGAATAAGAAAAATAAAGTATACCACTGTAAACCCCTACTTTTCAAGCATACACATATTGCGGTTGCTACCTCGAATCGTCTTATTTAGGCTGTTTTAATGAGTACCCACAGACTATGTATTCCATGCAGGAATAAGAAAAATAAAGTGTACCCCTATAAACCCCCTCTTTTTATGGATACACAGATTGCGGATGCTCCTTAAAATCGACTGATTGGGGCGGTCTCAAAGAGTACCCACAATCTATATGTTTAAGCAGAGATAAGAAAAATAAAGTATACCCTTGTAAACCCCCTCTTTTCAAGAAGTAATTATTGAACTTGTCAAATGCCAGATTTCTAAATAAATAGCCTGGCTGAGTTAGACCAGTCCGTTGTGAAAATCAAATAGTTTGAAATAAATGTATAATATGTATTTCGGTCTTGCAAATATATATTGTCAAGGCAAGACCAAACAAAGGAAAAATTTCATAGGCAGTGGCAGCCTCATTGAGGCTTAAATGTAAAAATACGATTATCTGCTTACTGATCAAACAGTTGGGAATTTGTAATAATATCCGATATGCTGGCATACTGAAAAGACCTAACCCGTGTATTAAATAGTCAAATGTCGGATTTCTTCATTATAGCCTTGCCAAGACAAAAATGTATTGATATGACATGGCCTGGAATATTTTCATTTTAAATTTTAGCTTATTGATGCATATCAAGTTAATCAAATCAATGATCTTGTTATGGGATGTGATGTCAAAGAATTTAACTTTTTGTCAGCTATGAAAAAAAGTGAAAAAAAGTAATCCATATAAACTGAGCTAGAGTAAGATTCTACACTAAAATCAAGTAGCCTCTGTATTATCAGAGATTTCCATCACAAACAATAACAAATCACCACACTCCAGTTATAGATTAAATGGCCTCATAAATTATCTCCAGCTGTGCTGAGAAACAGGCTAAAATTCACTGAAAGTGGAGTAAAATTATACAGTGTATATGGAGTATGTAGAAAAACAACAATTATTTACAGTCATTTTTTCTAAAAAAAATCTTAACCCTTATCTAGCTGTTCACAACAACCCCTATCTTTGGAAACAGTGTAGATCCAGATCAGATGGCTTCTAAAGAAGCCATCTGATCAGGATCTACACTGTTTGGCATTCAGTTTATGAATTTTGTAGCAATAAATTACATCAAGTAATTTGATTGGTTGATAGACAGAAATGGGTGTGGCTTAAATGAATATTCAGCAAGATGAGGGTTAGGATTTTGGCATCCAATTTTACACCATGTTATAGCCAAAACTGTGTTACAAAGAGGTTTTGTTGTATTTTCTACACAAACAATTGAAATAATTATCTTATCTCTGCTTCAAAACGCTTGTTAACTATGCTGCAGTGTAATGAAACACTGGTACAGATTTTGGATGGTTCTCACAAGATGGTCGCGATGAGAAGTACAGGCAGTGATCCATCTACAAGTGCTTTATGACATCACATAATACTGATACACATCAGAACTAGAATCACAATTGCACCAAACAATGTAGCCGTGACAAGCAAACCAACATATCTCCTTTGTTCAGACGTTCTTGTTTTCAGTGCATGGCACCATTACGAAAACATGCATATTCAAATATTTTGAAAATTTCACTACCCCCCCAAAGAAAGGAAAATTTTCAGATAAAAATTCCGACAGATTTCATATATCTGCACAAAACATAGATTGTGTTGTCCGCTACAACCCGTATCCTTGCAAACAGTGTAGATCCAGATCAGATGGCTTCTAAAGAAGCCATCTGATCAGGATCTACACTGTCATTCAGTTGGCAAATCTGAAAGAACAAATATTAATTAATTTGATTGGTTGAAATGTAAATGGGTGTGGCTAAATTAATTTATGCAACAGGATAAGGGTTAATTTTCTGTTCAGCACAGAGACAACATTATCAGTGCTGTTAGTGCTTTGATTTTCTGATTCACTACCAAAGAACCATAACACAGTCTTCTTTATACAAGGTTAACCTTATCTAAAAGTTGAGTTCTCTCCCCTGTACTATCTGCATCATTCTTTGTACAGCTTGCATTAACGGTGTTACCCTTTTATCCAAGCAAAAGGTAAATAAGTTAGTATTTCTCTTTTCTTTTGCTGTCAAACATTAATTGTTAGTGAAGCTGTTAAGGAGATATGTTTAAAGAGCATGAACTAAGAAAATAGAGGCTTTACACAAGGGGAAAGTAATACTAAATTCAGTCAAGAGAAATTAACACTTACTACACAACCTTCATGACTGGTGCAGATGTCATTTTCAAGTTTCAGAGAAAAGCAGACACATTTTAAGTGAATCACCTGCCAGCAGACTATTTACATGAAAAGTTGTTTTGTTTTCGTTTTTGTTTATTTTTTTTTTTGTTATTTTTTGCTGTTTTTTTTTGTTTTTTTTTTTGTTTCACTGAATGTCGTCTGCTTTATAACTTCCTGTGTTGCTTAAATGGTTAATAATTTGCTTAAATGGTTAATAATAAGTCCTCGTCAGCTTTCTGAACCTTATAAATCCTCTTTGAACCCGGTCCTGCAGAACCAGAAATATTTTATATTTTTGCAATCAGTGCAGATCCAGATCAGATGGCTTCTGCAGAAGCCATCTGATCTGGGTCTTCACTGTCATTCAATTGGTGAAAATTTATATGAATAAATTACAACTGTGTAAGTAATTTGTTTGTTTGACAGGCAAAAATGGGTGTGGCAAAAATTCATTTATTCAGCGAACAAGGATTAAGTCTTTTGTATCTTGCAAATATTGATGACTTCTGCTTTCCCCTCATGAAAAATCTCCAAAGTAAGAATCCCCTAATATGCAGGACGCTCTCCAATGCCAATATACATACAGAATACCAAACTAAACATGAATCGGCATGACCACATGCCACTTACAGGCGCCCAGCTGGGACTGCCAATATTCTCCACATCGTCTTGAGATTGTCCCGAGGACGCCACACTCGCCCCGCCAGGTGACGGGGCCACCCTAGCAAATGGCTGCTGAGCCAAAACACTTCCTACATCCTATAAAGCAAGGGTGGTAACTCTGTAAACCTACTCTACATAAGCAAAAACAGCAATAGCAAAAGTGAAGACTGATGAAAACTTGTTGTTCAAAGCACAGTTAGCTTAACACACTCATAAGTGACGGAATAATTAACCTATTTAAAACAAATAGGATCCTACCTAATCGCTTTCGACATTAATTCCTGTACTTAAGCAAACAGTGAAGACACAGATTTATCATATGACATTGCGTCTGAGAATGTAATAACGCCATGTATTAAATTTGGTACTCCACTAGTAGGATAAATTAATTAGACACGTCCCATAAGGTTACAAGTACGACGTCCTTAATGATGACACATTTACTAACGGTGGAATATTGACATTTCTGTTGAAAAAATCGTGAATAAAGTGTTTTTAATGTCATATGATAAATAGAATTTTGCATTAGTGCTCAAGTATTATCAAAAATTTATTAAACTTGTTTAGGAAAACGGATAAACGGCTTGGCAAAGCCTCACATTTTATCCCTTTTCCTCAACTTGTTTAATAAATTCATGTATAATCTCATACATTATTAAATTTATTAAACTCATTGAGGAAAAGGGGTTAAACGCTCGGCAAAGCCTCGCGTTTTATCCTTTTTCCTCAGCTTGTTTAAAAAATTCAAAAATTTATGATCCTCTATTAGATGCAGCAGATTCTGTGGCATCTTATCTGTGTCTTGTATGTTTTTCAATGTCTTTTTTGGGGACACTAGGCGTATGTGGATTAAATGGTGCAATATCTAACACACAGATATTTTTGTGGAAATTTAAGTTATGTTTGTTTGTGTTGAGATTTACGTCCCAGTCTACACCATTCGAGTTATTCTGAAGATGTTGCTTCCCATTTTGTGGGACTTTTACCCAAACAAGGGGAAATGACATCAAGCCCTTCCGCTAAAAGAAACCACTAGGGTTTAAGGAACTGTCCGACTCACACCACCGTTCCTTAAATCCTAGAGGTTTCTATGTGCGGTACAGCTTGAGATGCCATTTCATCTCACTGTCGGATAAAAGTCCCACAAAATCAAAAGCAACGTCTAGCTTTTGCAATGCAAATATATCAGTGTAACTGCTACATTAAACAATAAAATTTTCAACATTACATTAGGTTTACTAATATTTTCATTAGTTTCCAATAACAGGGCTCTGGGAAATATTTCACCGAGTCGAGAAATAAAACCAAATTTCCAGTATTTCTTCTAAACTCTGGGACACCTTAAGGACTAACTGTAACTATGTTAAAATTTGGAGCAAAATGACTGTACTATCTTGTGGTGCTTTAAGGGTATGGAGATACACTCGACAGTTTTTCGGCCATTTTCATGAGGGAGAAATTTTTTTTGCGACTTCCTGTTTCCTTTCTAGCAAAATCAATCCCTCCGAAAAAGAGGTATATCCTTAACGGGTCTATCCTTTAATCCGTACATACTAGTGGACCCTTCCATTGCTATATGTTGGACAAGTCCATTTATCATATAAGGTGTGTCAGGCCTATTTTTTCGTTTCTACTGTATTTTTGACAGAAAATTCTGATAGCAAATAGTAGTTTAGTTTATACTAATTTATTTTAGTTCGATTGAGATGATAGAAGCCTCCGTGGTGCAGTGGTTACGCTACTCGCCTTGTAAACCAGGGATCGCAGGATCGATCCGGGGCTTCTCCAGACTTTCGGATGAGTCTTTAAACCGAGGCCCAATCTCCGTATGACCTTAGCTGTTGGTGGGACGTAAAACTAAAACTCACTCACTCGATTGAGATGAAAGCTTCAAGCTTATTGAATCGCTCGAACATTCATTCCAGGTGTTTTCACACCGAGCGAGAGAGGCAGTAGCTTTTACACCACTGCTATCCATTTACACCTGGGAGGAGTGGAGCAGTGTCATAACGTGTCTTGCCCAAGGACACACCTCGATACCGGTGGCCGGTTCGAACGCACAACCTCTCGATCATAAGTCGAACGCATTAACCACTGCGCTATCGAGGCTGACAAATAGTACAGGCCCTGTTAAGATGCTGCATTCTGTGGCGTCTGATCTGGGCCTGCACTGTTTGCCAAGGTTTCCCTTTAGGGGTTTCCCGCAGAAAGGATACAAAAGATGCCAACCCTGAAGGTGTATCTATCAAATTCCCTTTAAAGATGCTGGTGGAGTGAAAACTGTGTAGAATCTTATCAGATTCACACACACTACTGCCCAGTACTTAAAATTATGTACGCCTACGCTTTTTTATAACCAGCCTAATGTGTCTCAGTTGACTGTATATTTTGCATTAAAACATAATGCACAACATTATGCATTGTATGTATAAGGCACCAGCTCTGCATCATATGTATAATGCACAAGCCCTGCATCACATATAAAATGCATAAGCTCTGCTATATAGGAATAAAAATGCACAAGTTCTGCATCATATTTACAATGCATAAGCTCTGCTTTATATGTATAATGCACACCGAGACATGTTCCCTAGG
Organism: Lucinisca nassula; assembly: GCA_963580285.1. Taxonomy (NCBI): domain Eukaryota; kingdom Metazoa; phylum Mollusca; class Bivalvia; order Lucinida; family Lucinidae; genus Lucinisca; species Lucinisca nassula. The sequence continues at coordinate 116,490,238 of OY757013.1, read as the reverse complement.
CAGGCTGATCTTTGTACTTCACATATGCTCACAACTCTTGTTCTTCTGAACCAGGATAAGCTCTACTTTTGTCAACCGTAAAGGTCCAGATCAGGTGGCTTCTGTCATCTGATCTGGACCTTAAATGTTTGTCAATCAACTAGTGGATTGATTGGGACAAATTACGTTAAGTAAAAATTTGATTGGTTGATGGTAAAAATGGGCCTGGCAATATAAATTTATTCAGCAGGACAAGGCTTATAAGTGCTTATTTGAGCCCCGCCAAGCGAATTTGTGTCTTCGAGCATTCCGTCATGACAAATTTTAACTGTGCATGCCCAGCCATTCAGAGGGGGCAGGGATATGGCTTTCTGTCTAAAGGTTCCTCTTGATTAACTGCTTGTATGAGTGAGCAGCGAAGGTTCTGTCGAGACAGCACGGATGCGCTAGCTCGCCTGAACCTTCGCTGCTCGCATAGGCGATAAGTACCAAAATCACTTGACGTGGCCCATTTATGCTTCATTATGGATGCCCTCTTCTATGGCAAAGTGTCAAATAAGGAGTCTGGATTGTGATTTAAACAAAAATCTACTAGCTGCTTTTTGTTGACCAATGATTGCAATTTTCTTTGTGCAAAGATTTTCTTTTGTTGTTCATATTTGAGCCGAACAAGACAAAAATTACAACAAGACCTGTGCATCAAGCAACACTCAGATCAGCCTGTGCCTTTGTGCAATCTGATCATAGTCTTCACTATCTGTATGGTTCTTCTATAGCCTCATGGCTAACTAAAATAAACAAGAGAAGACGCAGTTAAGATTGACTTAAAGAAGCAGTTGATCTGTTTCTTCTTGCAGATTTTATCTACACCAGCTCATTTACAACTTTGGTTCTACAGCAATTTTATTAATTGCAAGTGAACATGAAATAACCAAAGAAAATCTTTTGTTTACCGTTTTTCTCTTCTTTTCCACTGGCTCTTCTGACATTATTGGAGCGGTTTGTTGCACCGGCCCACCGAAGCTGTTCATGATGGGGCCCTGACCCACAGACATATTGTTTTCCAAGGGTGGTGGCACACTGTCATTACTGTTTCCCGGCTCAGTGGAAATACTGGTTACTGGGCTTGTTATACTCTGGGTAACAGTAGTTGTTGTTTCTGAAATATAAAGAGATAAAACTTTCTAATCATGCTAAGTTACCCAACTCTCTGCCTTCATACTCTTATTTTTTTATTTTTTTTACTTTTTCATCTGGGTTTTTCAATCCTTTCCACATAATACTTCCGCTCTATCAAAATTTCAATTATTCAGAGGCGGGCAAAAAAACAGAGTATCCTATAACTTCCACTGCAGAATATCAAACCTCGCCAGATGTGACCAGATGCAGGCTTGATCCCACAGCACTTGGCCAGGAATGCCTTCAGGTTAGAGTGCATTCAATTTGAGTTATGAAGGCTCTAAGTGGCTTTTTAAGTTACGAAAGTTAAGATGCAACAACCAACAGTCTGTCAGAACCAATATTTGTGAACTCATTATACACCTGCGGACACAAAACCGTTCAAACTCCTATGAAATAACTTGCAACGAATCTCTCTGCATCAAGTTAGTTTGACAAGCAAATGTCATTCTTCAAAGAATTCTAAAACTAGATCAAGCAATTGATTGGTCTCATTTTGGAAAACACTTTCTGATTGACATTTGAGATGTATTTTGATTGGACAGTGCAGGAGCCAGCAATGAAATGTACACCACCTTGTGTTTTGAATGGCAGTTGACTGATAGGATGTTAGGAAATATTGAATGATGTTTCAAGTCAGAATGAAATGAAGCTCATCAAAGTTTGAACGCTTTTGTGTCCACAGGTGTATATTTATTATCTATGCTTATAGACTAACTATGACACAGTCTTTCAAAAGTTAAAACTCAGTTGTTTTGAGCTGAATCTCTTTATTACAGTGTTCATTATTACAGTTTTGAATATAACACTGATCCTAAAAATGTATAGATTATATAGAAAAATGACCATAAATGGTCCTTTTTCTGTATCATCTATACATTTTTGTTTGGCCCGAGCGAGGTTTTAATCACGGTGGTGAGAGACCTAACGAATAAGATTCCGCACTCTTACACAGTAGGCCACAGAGGCCTGATCTCTCTTAATTATCTATCACTATTTTTATCTGAAGACATGGGAAGAGTTTCTTAGGTAATCGAGAACAGATTTGACTCAACCATGGTAAACAAATGATCGATGTTTGAGTCACTGAAGTTTCACTGTAAGTCAGGTAGCACTGCAATGTTTAATGCACCAAAGATGGAACAGCAAAGCACAATGCATAAAGCACCAAGATGGATCTTCGTGAAATGATCCTTTTGCAAACAATGAAGACCCAGATCAGATGCCACAAACTGTGGCATCTGATCTGTGTCTTCACAGTTTTCTGCTGAAAATCCAAGCTCCATCTTGGATCCCTACAGCTGACCGCAGGTATAACAACTTACCCACTGTGGTTGTATTAGCTGTTGTAGTGATTGGCTGTTGTTCTTCCTGCTGCGCCAGCGCCCCCTGCTGCCCAGACGTGTCTTGCTGCTCAGTTTCTGGTGCAGGTTCCGTAGAATCTGGCACCGGCTGCTCATGTACTGGTCCCAAACTTGTAGAGTCGTTTGATAATGTACTAGTATCTGACATATCCGGTGTTGCGGATGTAGATGATAGTTTCTGAGTACTAGGAATACTTGAATTTTGTGATGCCTCTGGTACGGGACTCGGTGTACTGCCTTGTGACGGCAATGAATTTGTCCTTTCCCCCATACTTGTTGGAGGCTGCACTGAATTTGACATCGATTTTGACTTTGTTGACTTAGATCTAGGTAATGGCTGCTCCCCAGAATTCGGAAAACTGTTCATTTTTCCAGGCATCCCTGCCCCCGGAGGATGCCCCATGGCGTTAGGCACAGGTGACACAGAGTTCTGTGGGTGATTTGGCGTATTGTTCATACTTGAATTATAGCCAATTTGATTCATATGGCCCATTTGGTCCATCTGACTCAGCGGGCTCATTGACTGATGTGGCATTGATGACTGACCCATGGTCTGAGGTGAATACATTCTAGGCGTAGGGCTCAAGTTCATTGGTGGACGCACATGACTCGGCTGAGACCGGGCGGCAGCATTGGCTGCGGCCATTGCAGCTTGAGCAGCTGCCTGGGCACCCTTTATTGGCGCCTGTCCCTGTGGCCCTGACATGGGCCCATTTGTTCCACCCCCACTGCTATTCACGGAGTTCACACTACTTGGCCCATTCACAGGCCCTGGACTCCCTACAGTCTGTCCTGGGGCTCCTTGAGAAGTCTGTCCTGCAGGCATCTGCCCAGGACCACCGTAAGATCCATACTGATTATTCATCATGTTTTGTCCAGAGTACATATTATAATTAGGTCGGTTCATTCCAGGGCCTCCCATATTATTATACATATTTCCTCCAGGGCCCTGCATAGGTCCTGGTCCATTATACATATTCTGTGGGTAGTTTCCCATACCGGAACCTCCAGAGGGTCTTGGTGGGAAATTGTTGGCTCCTGCAAAATAATAAATAAATAGTTTGATATTTTTTGATGGAGCTTTTGACCCAGTTTCAAATACATCAGAACCCTTTGTAACAGTGCATTATAACATAGTTTTGGATATAACATGGGTTAAAGATGAAGCCCAAAAATGTATAGATTGTATAGAAAAATGACCATAAATGGTCATTTTTCTATAAAATCTATTCATTTTTAATTGGATATAATGGTTGTTTTACTAACATAATTTCTGGTTTTAGACTCCAACAATAGTGCTATAATGGCTGGGCTGTATATTTCTCTGGTAACAGGGTTTGAAAATTCTCCAAAATTTCACTTGTCCTGCATGACTACGGGCATATAGATTTCTTTGGGACTAGACAAAATTTTTGCTCGTCATCCAAAATGTTTACTTGTCATGGCGAGTGGAGGAGTGGTATTTCTAGCCCTGTGGTAGATATACCAAGGGTGATGACTGTCATGTGTCTAGAAACACAATTTGCTCCTCAGAACCCCTTCTCTAATGGGGCTTGTTACATAGCAGAACAAGATGTGTTTGTGAAACACTGATGCCCCCGGACAGCGCCAATGTTAATGTTTTTAAAAATTTTGAAAAAAATAGGTCAAAGGTCAAGTTCAAGGTCAAGACATCAAAAATTATGGTACCACTGGAAAGGTCTTGTGATAAGGTATACACATGTGAAATATGAAAGCTCTATCTATTACCATTCAAAAGTTATGCCCAATGTTAAGGTTTTTGTAGACAGACAAACGGACAAACAGACAAACGGACAAACAGACAGACAGACCAAAAACTATAAAATTATAGTACCAATAGAAAGGGCTTGTGACAAGGAATGCACATGTGAAATATGAAAGCTCTATCAGTTACCAATCAAAAGTTATAGCCAATGTTGAAGTTTTTAAAAAGGAGGTCAAAAGTAGGTCAAATCTCAAGGTCACGAGGTCAAAAATTATAGTACCAATAGAAAGGTCTTGCGACAAGGAATGCACATGTGAAATATTAAAGCTCTATCAGTTACTAATCAAAAGTTATAGTCAATGTTGAAGTTTTTAAAAAGGAGGTCAAAAGTAGGTCAAATCTCAAGGTGAAGGTCACGAGGTCAAAATTTATGGTACCTCTTGAAAGGTCTTGTGACAAGGAATGCACATGTGAAGTATGAAAGCTGTACCACTTACCATTCAAAAGTTATGCCCAATGTTAGAGTTTTTGCAGACGGACAAACGGACAAACGGACAAACAGACAAACAGACAAACGGACAAACAGACGGACAGACCAAAAACTATGCCCAATGTTAAAGTTTTTGCAGGCGGACAAACGGACAAACGGACAAACAGACAAACAGACAAACGGACAAACAGACGGACAGACCAAAAACTATATGCCCCCCAGAATCTTAGATTCCGGGGGCATAAAAACAGCAAGATGATACAAAACTTTCCCTCTTAAAATGAAAAGATATTCCACAAATATACATCCATCTTAACCCATATTAAACAGAAAACCCCAAGACGAGTCCCTGGCAAACAGTGCAGGCCCCAGATCAGATGCCTCATTCTGCGTCCCTTCACCTTTTGCAAAAAGTACAGCAATTTTTTTCACCTATTTCTAAAATTAATATAACCTGGGACCAAGAAATTTTGAAATGGCTTTCAACAGTTTTGTTTGTTTGATTTGTGGTTTAACGTCCCCGTCAACACTGTAAAGGTCATTTTGGAGACGTTGCTTCCAATTTTGTGGGACTTTTACCCGACATTGAGATGAAATGACATTTCAAGCCCTGTCGCCCAATGAAACCAATAGGGTTTATTAGCATGGACGGTCCGCCTCACACCGCGGTTCCTGAACAGGCTTAGATCCTCTAAGCGGTTTACCAGTACTAGTGTGCGGGCCGGATTCAGCTCTGCACGGAAGCATCATGCAGCCCATATATTTCTTCAAGCCCCTATGGGCGGGGGCCAATGGCTTTCAACAGTATATAAGATGCAAGATTCCATCCAGTACATAATGGATTAACCCATTTGGTACCAGAAACCCCACAACAGGTAGTTATCAAACAGTGCTGGCCCAGATCAGACGCCACAGAATGGGGCGTCTGATCAGGGCCTACACTGTTTGCAATATTTTCAGCCAATTTCCATATAGTTTTTGTCAGAAGAAAACACAACCTAACACCCCTAAATTTGGAAATGGACTCCTGCTATATATAAGATGAAAGATTTCATTCAGCGTGTGTGTGTGAATTCGGGTTTAACATCGCTTTCAACAATTTTTCAGTCATATCATGATGGTGTCTGGTTGTGACAGGGAGCTCAATGCTCACTTTTATTGTGCTGCCTCACTGAAGTATCATGTCCCAGACACATTACATGATACCACACCCAGTCACATTATCCTGACACTGGGCCGACCAGTCCTAGCTAAATCCCGTAAATCTGAGTGCCAAGCGAGGAGCAGCTAGTACCATTCTTAACGACTTTGGTATGTAGCGGTCCAAGATCGAACCCGTGACCTCCCATTCCCCGGAGCGGACACTCTACCAATTGAGCTATCGGGGCCGGTTGATTTCATTCAGTACAAAATGAATTAAGCACCGAAAGAAGATAAATTTTAGGATCTTTGTTAGTCCTTACCTGGTTGTTGAGAATACTGAGAGTTGTAGTGAGAGAACTGCCCAGAGCCCATACCAGGCATTTTGCTGCCCGGACTGTACCCCATCTGATTGGGCCCCATGGGAGGGGGCATCATCTGTTGATTGTATCCTGGGAAGAAAAAAGGACCTTGTGAATGGAGGATGTTGACCACAGGTTCACAGCTTACCCATAATGTGCCAATCACGACAATTGCCATCTGCTTTGTCCTCTGTCGGTTATTTTAAAAGCCATTATTGCAAACAGTGTGGACCCAGATCAGACTGCTCCTCTAGGAGCAGTCTGATCTAGGTCCACACTGTTTGCCTATATGCAAAAGTATTTTCTAAATGTTTGCAAACAAAACTGAGCAGACGACATAAGCAGACGACATTTTCAGATGTAATTTTTCTCGGCATCTTAAGGGTTAACCCTTATCCTGCCATTCACGACAACCCCTATCTAAATGCAAACAGTGTAGATCCAGATCAGGATCTGCCCTGTTTGTCATTCAGTTTGTGAATATGACCGAACACATTGTATCATGTAATCTGACTGACTGATAGTCAGAAAAGGGTGTGGCTAATTAAATTATTCAGCAGGTTAAGGGTTAATAAAAGGAGATTATAGCTCCAAAGGAGGAACGATGGTGATTCTTATGTCGCAGTTGGACTTATTCAGAAAACATTTAATTGGTAATCTGTACGAATTCAGCTTGAATAATGTAAGTATTTCTGAAAGTTTCAGTGATAAATATAATCTGCGTGTAGTTGAGTTGTGGAGATATTGTAGCTGGTCTTCTCCCTGCCACGTCAAAGCATTTAGACTGTCGTGCCAGATCCGAGTCCAAACCATTTATAAAGGTTATCAGCATTGGACAAAAATCAACTGTAACGGGAAAGAGAGATCAACGGTACAAGGCAACCTCATTATAACACGGTCCATTATAGCACAGTTTTGGATACAACAAGGTTTCAATATGGTTCCAAAAATATATAGATTATATAGAAAAATGACCATAAATGGTCATTTTTCTATATAATCGATACATTTTGTTTGGATATAGCACGGTTGTTTACGTGGTTGTATAAATAATCCAAGGTATAAATAACCCAAGGTCATTTTGCTATACACCTTATACATTTTACCAGATATTTTTTTTGCAGTACTTGGAATATTTCCTATGCAGAACATGGCAACTAATACCAGAGTAAAGCTCGAACCCACAGTGCTGAGATACCTTATGGTTAAGAGACAGCACTCTTACTTTGCCGTGTAAACCTATACAAGCTAGCTTTTAACCCTTGTCCTGCTGATTATTCATATATGCCACACCCACTACAGATTATCAACCAATCAGATTATTTGATGCAAATTATTGCAACAAATTCACAATCTGACTGGCAAACAATGTAGATCCTGATCAGATGGCTTCGTCAGAAGCCATCTGATCTGGATCTTCATTGTTTGGAAAATAATGTGTATCCGGGCTCAGCAGGACAAGGGTTAATTCTATAAGTATTTCCACCAGTTTCATAGATAGATTTTATGATCAAATAAACCAGTGGTAGAACACATAGTTTGAGTAAAGTCCAACCATAAACCTTACCTGGTGCCGGCATTGATGACTGATTCATGTGTGAACTGTTTTGCCCATCAGTCTGCTGTGAAAGTGGGCGAGGAGGCATAGGACTGCTCCCTGAAAACATAACAACATTGTATAACAGCCTGTTCATTAAGTTTAGAAGTAGGCACATAACTCCAGGTAAGACAGTGAAGCAACCATACAGTCGAACTTCAATGGCTCGAACCCCTTTGGGACCATGAAAATTTATTCGTCACAGCGGTAGTTCGAGCCACTGGGGGTTACTGCCAAGAGGCGTAACGAGATACTTTTGTGCATCATTTCGATGTTCTATAATGAAAATGTATGCTGTGTGAACTCATTAGAATCGCCTTACTGAGGCGATTCTAATGAGTACACACAGCATACATTTAGAAGCCTCCGTGGTCGAGTGGTTACGCTACTCGCCTTGTAAACCAGGGGTCGCAGGTTCGATCCCGGGCTTCTCCAGACTTTCGGATGAGTCTTTAAATCGAGGTCCCGTCTCCGTATGACCTTAGCTGTTGGTGGGACGTAAAACTGAAACACTCACTCACTCACAGCATACATTTGCAGAATAAAAGACTAAAATCTCCTTAATTATCCCCCACTATTGTTTATGAAGAGCATTTCCCTAGCGGCTCAAGAGCTAGTTCGGCTCAGCCATGGTAAACGAGCCATCGGTGTTCGAGCCATCGAAGTTCTACTATAATTAAGGGATCTTGGCAGAAACATACGTTGTGGTTATTTGTTAGAATCACCTTGATGAGGCTAATCTAAAATAACTCACCCCATATTTTTATGGACTAAGTTATCCTTTAAAGTGAAAGGCAGCATGTATTTGTTTGTTTGAATTGCGGTTTAACGTCCCTGTCAACACTACTTCGGTAATTTTGGAGACGTTGCTTCCAATTTTGTAGGACTATTACTCGACATTGAAATGAAATGACTTCTCAAGCCCTGCCACCCAAAGAAACCAAAAGGCTTATAGGCATTTGAAGGTCTAACTCACACCACTTTGCCTTAGCAGCCTTAGTCGTTCTAAGCGGTTTGCCAGTACAGTCCAACCGGCGTTAAGCAAGCACCTAAGGGATAATCAAAATGTACTTGCTTAATTCAGGTGAATTTTAATGCACTTGCCTTTTTGGGGAACTAAATGCATGCTTGCTTATGACATGTTACTTGTTTAATAGAAGTGGCCACTATGACAGGTTTGACTACTCGTGTGGTCAGCTCCAGTTCTGCATGGAAGCACAATGCAGCCCTATGTATTTCTCAAAGCCCGCTGGGCGAGGGCGAATGGAAGTGAGCACACCTATCATATTTTTCAAGGGAGTTGGGGAGACAAATTTTTAATGAATTCCTAATTGTGCCAGACAGGCTCAGAATGAGGTTATATGGGCTCCGACAAGCGATTTCGGTACTTATCGCCTATGCGAGCAGCGAAGGTTCAGGCGAGCCTGCGCATCCGCGCAGTCTCGCCAGAACCTTCGCTGCTCGCTCATACAAGCAGTGAATCAAGAGGAACCTTCAGACAGAAACCCATATCCATGGCCCTTCTGAATGGCTGGGCATGCGCAGTTAAAATTTGTCACGACTGAATGCTCGAAGACACAAATTCACTTGGCGGGGCTCATATAATGAGCCATCTCATCAGGATCCAAAATTCTACACTGTTTGCCACCCTGTGGTCAGATATTGTTGTTAGTTAACCCTTTTTGTACCAAATGGAATCTTCGACCTCATATAAAGCATGAGTCCATTTCAAAATTTAGGGGTGACAGGCTGTGTTTTTGGAAATTTTATTGAACTTTTTTCAAACAGTGTAGGTCCTGATCAGATGCCACATTCTGTGGCATCTGATCTGAGCCTGCACTGTTTGCCCTGGTACCTGTTTGGGGGTTTCCAGTACTAAATGGGTAAAACTACTGATAAAAGTGTTATCACTTAATAGCAAATTAATATACTAATATTTTCAGCACCCCCCCCCCCTCGGGGCCATGGGGTCTTGAAGAAATAGATGGGCTGCATGATGCTTTCAAGCAGAGCTGAAACTGACCCCACACGAGTACTGGTAAACTGGTTAGAGGATCCAATACGATAACACACCTGTGCGACATATTGCATTTTTCAAATCTTAAAAACGGCTACTTTTCTGATGAAAATCCATGAAAATTTTCTTATAAATACTCAAAACATAGGTCATGGGTGCTCATTAGAAAAGCCCCATTGAGGCGGTTCTGTTGTGGGTGCTCTTAAGAACCGACCCATTGAGGCGGTTGTAACGAGTACCCACAACCTATGTCTCAAAGTAGAAATAAGAAAAATAATGTATACCCCCATAAACCCCAGTTTTCTCTATATGAAGTGAGGTTTAGGGAGTCTTTGTTTCATGGACTTGTTCATGTGATGTAAGTCTGCCAGGCAAACCGGTGTGAGTCGGTCCGTCCATGGTTATAAACCCTATTGGTCTCATTGGGCGACAGGGCTCGAGATGTCATTTCTTCTCAATGTCGGGTAAAAGTCCCACAAAATTGGAAACATCTCCAAAATGATCTATACAGTGTTGACGTGGGCCGTTAAACCTCAAATCAAACAAACAAACAAATGCAGAAACAATGTGAGCAGCTTTTTAAAATAGTACAGATCCTGATCAGCTTCCTTCATGGAAGCCAGCTAATCAGCATCTAATCTGTTACACATTCTGCTTCTGAATCCACTGCTTCTGAATCCACCTTAAAAATTGAACTCGTTGAAAGAGAGGAGTGTAGTACAGTCGAACCTCGATGGCTCGAACCCCTTAGGGACCATGAAAATTTATTCAAGACAGCGGTAGTTCGAGCCACCCAAGGTGACTGCCAAGAGGCATAACGAGACACTTTTGAACATCATTCGATGTTGTATAATGAAAATGTATGCTGTGTGTACTCATTAGAATCGCCTCACCGAGGCGATTCTAATGAGTACACACAGCATACATTTGCAAGATAAAAGACTAAAATCTTAATTATCCCCCATTATTTCTTATGTAGAGGATTTCGCTAGGGGCTCAAGAACGGATTCGACACATCCATGGTAAACGAGCCATCGATGTTCGAGCCATCGAAGTTCTACTGTATTTTGGAATATGTCAGGATGGTGAGGAGTCCAATGCAGATCTGTCAAGTTAATAGGAAACACAATAGATGATATTAACAGTCCAGACAGACACACTGGCCAATTAGCATGCAATGATTTCAATACTAATTAGTGAACATGAATTATTATTAAGGCACACAGACAGTTTTTGTTTATTTGACCTTAGATGAAGTATTTCAATGCAGACTGTCTGTAGATCATATATCAATGTCAGTTAACCTTGAAAGAGCTTATCTATATAGTCAGCAGAGCAATAAATCTGTTTCTCACATTCCCACACTACAGGTGTCAGTGACACACTGACCTAAAGAGCAGCCAATTAAGGTTATAATTAGATCATCAAGATTCCAGTCTAGGTAAATATAGACACTGGATTTTCCCCTCTGTACCATAAATAACCCAGACAACAAAATAATATGCCAGATGATTTACTTATCCTTATGTAATAGGATAATGGAGAAAATGTAAATAGTATTGCTCAAAGAACTATTTCTACTTGACCTTTGGCCTTTCACTTCAGGGCGGATGATTACAATCAAAAGATCCAATGAAGTAACACAATAGATGGGATTTTCCACTTTTCACAATAAACCACATGCCATACATATTCTCTAGAGGCTGAGAATGATCACACATAAAAAGGCAATAACCAGCTGTTTGATGGTTTTCATTATCAAGACCAAAAATCAATACACCAGAATACTATAGTAGTTTCTTTATATATTTTTTACAACTTTTTATGAATTACTTTTCTTCAGTTATGATTTATAAATTTATCAACTGAGTGGAGGAAAGTACTTTGATCCGTGACATATTTAATTAAGTGAAAATATATGGCAGTTCAACAGCATTCTTGAATGGATGAAAAGGAGTGAAAAAATATTTCTTTTTAACTCATTTTTGTTAAGTTTGACTTCATGTCCACTCAAGAATAGTTCTATTGTGTAAGGGCAGGGATGGTGGTTGTACGATCCACAGGCGGATAATCATGGTAACACAGGGATATAAAAGAGTTTCTTTAATTGTATGTACTCATTAGAATCGCCTCAATGAGGCGATTCGAATCGCCTCAATGAGGCGATTCTAATAAGTACACACAACATACATTTTCAAAATGAATTTAAGAAAATTCTCCAACAAGTATTCCAAATACAACATCTATCATCATCATTATTATCATCATCGTCATCAGTTTCACCATCGTCATCAGATTTTTAATTAACATGCAGGTACAGGGGCAACATCCACATAAGTGGGCCCCCTTCCAGGTAGCTGGCTTGCTGCATGCATGGCAGATCTCACCAGATCTGCAGGTATCTACGATTACGGGAAAGTTTTCCTATGGACTCAAGAACGTGTTCAAAACAGACATGTATAAGCAAAAACAAACAATGGTCACAACCTGATCTACACCTAATAATCTGAAGGTACATGTATGTGTTCGCCCCCGCCCATAGGGGCTTGAAGAAATATATGGGCTGCACGATGCTTCCACGCAGAGCTGAATCCGGCCCGCACACTAGTACTGGTAAACAGCTTAGAGGATCTAAGCCTGTCCAGGAACCGCAGTACGAGGCGGACCGTCCATGCTAATAAACCCTATCGGTTTCATTGGGCGACAGAGCTTGAGATGTCATTTCATCTCAATGTCGGGTATAAGTCCCACAAAATTGGAAGCAACGTCTCCAAAATGACCTTTACAGTGTTGACGGGGACGTTAAACCTCAAATCAAACAAAACTGAAGGTATGTGAACCCATTAACCCTTGTCCTGCTGAATATTCATATATGCCACACCCACTACCGATTATCAACCAATCAGATTACTTGATGCAAATTATTGCAACAAATCCACAATCTGAATACCAAACAAAGTAGATCCTGATCAGTCAGAAGCCATCTGATCTGGATCTACATTGTTTCAAAGATAAAGCATATCCGGGATTAGCAGGACAAGGGTTAATCTTCAAAGAGGCTGCCTTACCTGACACAGAAGCAGGAGTTGTAGACCTTGAGCTGACAGACCCAGGCGATGGTTCCGGTCGTAATGATGGATTAACATCTAATTTGGCTTCATCTGTGGAATTTTCCTGAAAATGTAAAGACGACGTTTTAAAGATACCAGTCTGTAATTCATACGAACAGTTAAGAGCGGGGTATCCACATATTTTTTTCTTATTTTACAAGAAAAAGTTTGTTGAGGGTATTTATTAGAAACACTTCAGCGAGGCATTTCTAATGAACACATGTAACATGTTTTCGTGCAAAAGAAAAATATCAGTCCTTTTCAGGCTAAAAAGTGCCTTACATGTATCTATCTTGAATGAGCCATGATAATTTTCATGCAAAGTGACTCTTGAATATTTCACAAACTGATCTTTACTGATTCGGCTGATATCTCCTCCGACCTCCCCACCCCCACACCATGCATGCGAGCATGCATGCAGCAATCATATTCAGGGCCTGACAAATCCAAGATTCAACCACTTGCCTAGCAGTCCACACCTTGAAAATGGCTCAGAATTACAATCTATACATTTTTCTGGGCAAGTGAAATATGAAAATTACTTGCCCCGCCAAAATTTTGACTTGTCCTTAGCAGCTGGGCAATGGATTTGTCAGGCCCTGCATATTTTTAACATGCTCAGCTCTACTGAGCATTGAATTCATTAACATTTTAGGTGGAAAACCTCAAACTGGCAAACAAATGTGGTGTCTGATCAGTGTCTTCACTGTATAATATTACGTGCTTATAAACGCTATTGGTTTCAGCGGGTGATGTCATTTCATCTCTATGTCAGATAGAAGTCCTACAAAATTGGAAGCAACATCTCCAAAATGATGTATACAGTTTTAAAGGGGACGTTAAACCTCATATCAATGTTAAGACGTTTTTTTGAAAAATTAATTTCGATAAATAAGTCAACCTGACAACCCTTAATTTCCAAATGGATTCTATATATATATATATATATACATGTAGTGAATACCATAGCGATCCTAGGTATTGGGACTGCCATGCCTAAGCAAACAGTGCAGACCCAGATCAAACTGCTCCTGAAGGATTCAAGAGCAGTCCGATCAGGGTCTATACTGTTTGCCTTTGTGTGTGCACTTTTTGGACTTCTTGTTGGAGCTTCAAAAAAAAATTGTCAAAATTTCAGGAGAATTACAGCAAGTTTTCAAGATGTCCGAATATTTAGGATTCTTACGGTTAAGGGAAGAGGTTTCTATTTAGCTGAAAACTGGTTAATAGATTTATTTGAGCCAAAAAACAACAAATGAAAGCAAACTGTTCTCTTAAGTATTATTTTTTTTATTTTTTTTCACAACCCTTTCAAGATTTAATATTTCACTTATATGAAGCTGATAGTTAATCAGGTGGGCAAAAACTGGAGAATGCTGTTAAAAATCAAACTGACTGTTCCTTGCAGAAATTGGCATCTCAACATGAAATCCAAGTGAGAACAAAGCTACTAAGAATACTAACTACAGAAACTGCACACATCCAAGAATTAATCAAGGAGTTAGCTCCCTTCAGGTGTTTCATAGCCCATCCTTAACATTGCTGGCTTTCAAACCAAATTTTTAGTTAACACAACCCATTTTATATAGGGAAATCCACTATATATGGGGAAATCCCCAAAACAGGACATAGACAAACAGTTCAGGCCTGGATCAGATGCCGCTCTATATGCGGCATCTGATCTGGGCCTCTGCTGTTTGCAAACTTTTCAGCCACCTTATAATTGATCCCTGAATATAACTCATTCTGACACCCCCAAATTTAAAAATGAGCTCCCATTATATAATGTTATTATAATTGACTCTTGATTTTGTTTGTTTGTATTTCATTTTAACACTATTTAGGTCACTTTGAGCCGGTTCCAGTACAGTGCACATTCTCTCGCCAGAAACTGACAACTGCCCTTCTTGAATCAGCGGAAGGGAGAGAATGACCCCGGCAGGTATCGTAACAGCCGTGTCCTTCTGAACACGAGTCAGACATGTATCCTACTTTGCTACTGAGGCCGGCCAATTGACTCTTGACACATCGGGGTAGTCTGTATGTGCTATTTAAAAGTGAACCGGTTGCCTAACAAACTAGTATGTATCAGTCAGACTTCTGATATCACAAACTAACCCTTGACCTGCTGAATATTTATATATGCCACACCCACTACTGATTATCAACCAATAAGATTACTTGATGCAAATTATTGCAATATGTTCATGAGCTGAATGACAAACTATGAAGCCATCTGATCTTCATTGTTTGAAAGATAAGACATATCGAGCCTCAGCAGGAAAAGGGTTAATTTAGATGCCGCTTTGGTGTAGTGGTTAAGCTAATCACCTCACAAACCAGGGGATGTGTGTTCGATCCCAGGCTTTTCCAGACATTTGGAGGAGCCTATAAACCCTATGATCTTAGCTGTTGGTGGAATGTAAAACTCAAAGACACACATACACGGCTTAATTGGGACTTAATTTTGGGCATTTTTTTTTTTTTTTTTAAGTTTCAGTATATTTTATTCCTCAATTCAACATTTATCCCCATTTAAACAAATCCCTAAAACAGAAAATTCCAGTTCCTTTGAGCTTCCTTAGGGCTAAATATAGCATGACGTTTTTATTCAGAACAAAATGCGTAACTGTGTATCGTAAAAATCCAAAACATTCAGACACCTTAAAAGCTTGCTGCAATGCTCCTAAATTTTGACGAGTTTGTTTCACGCGCCAGCTAGGAGTCAAAACGGTACAGACAGAATGGCAAACAGTGTAGACCCTGATCAGGAGCTGTCTGATCTTGGTCTGCACTGTTTGCTTATGCCTGTCTGTCCCTATACCTATGATCATTACGGCAATATCCTTAGTGTTTTATGCATCAAACATCATTTCCAAACGGTACTAATAAGCATGCACTTTTTGGTCTTTTGTTTTGGGATAAATTTGTGGTTCTTTATATCTTGTGAGTATATAGTGTAAAATCTGGGCTCATGCGCTGAGACACTGGCAAACAGCGTAGACCCAGATCAGATGCCACAGGATGTGGCATCTGATCTGGCACTTCACTATTTGCTTTAAGTACAGAAGTCTAACCAATTGTATGCGGGAAACCACTTAAAGAGGTATGTTGGAAAACAGTGCAGGCCCAGATCAGATGCCACAGAATGCGGGGTCTGATCAGGGCCTGCACTATTTGCTAACAGAATTTTCTGTCAAAAATAGAATAAGAACGAAAAAATAGGCCTACCACCCCTTATATGAGAAATGGATTTGTCCAACATATAGCAATGGAAGAGTCCACCAGTATACAATGGGTTAAAAGTGAAACAAAATGGTTTAAGTACCCCATTTAGGCCCATTTTTCCAATCTTCACTCAAAGACAATCAATTAACCATCAGTGCTTTGATTAGATCCATTCTTAACCCTTAACCCATTGTATGCAAGTGGACTCTTCCACTGATATATGTTTGACAAGCCCATTTGTCATATAAGCGGTTACGGGCCTATTTTTTTTTATTCTATTTTTGAAGGAATCTCCTGTAAGCAAACAGTGCAGGCCCTGATCATATGCCGCGTTCTGCAGCATCTGATCAGGGCCTGCACTGTTTGCCAAGGTACCCCTTTAGTAGGAGAAAAACAACATCTGAAAATGTCGTCTGCTGATATTGTCTGCTGAATTTTTTTTGCAATTTTTTTTTAAAATATTTTTGCATACAGGCAAACAGTGTGGGTCCAGATCAGACTGTTCCTATAGGAGCAGTCTGATCTGGGTCCACACTGATTGCAAAAATTACTTTTAAGGCAACTCGCAGACGGCAATAGCAGACGACAATTGCCGTGATTGGCTTTTTATGGTTAACCCTTACAGTACTTGTCATTACAGCAGACATTTTTTTCTCCAGAGAAAACAAGGCTTGACATTTAATGTGAACCAGCAGTCGATTCACAGGATATGTCATGCCTGATTTTCTATAAAAAAAATTGTTCTTGATTTTATTGTGTTTTTTTTTTAACTTTCACCCAGTAATTAAAATTTATGCGTCTCAAATTATTTAATTAATGAAACTATATTGATGAGCCACTGCACTTTAATTATAACATAATGTAATATGTTATGTCATAATTAAATGTCCCCAATAGATATGTCAACAAAGACGCTCCTTTCACCTTAAGGCAAAGATTGCCACAATCATAATAATCCAATCTTCACTGATCTTGCCTCAAAACTTCGCTTATAAAACAAACTGAATGCCTGTCCTTTACCACTACTTGAATGTACACTAGCAAAGACTTGTCCCATACAAATTCAACGTTCTATACACAGTCATATTCTTATCTCCTTAGGGCAAACTTCAAGTATTAAACTAGCTTACAAAACGTACTGTTCAACCTACTACTGTGTATAGTTGTATCGCAAATAATCTTATACCTATTTACCTGTATAATATTAATATATTTAAGGCGTAAAACATAACAACTGACATAATCGTGATTGTAGGCCTGTGAAGACCTTGTGGGGTCATTCCAGGTCTGAACTACGCCAAGAGAGAGTCCTTCACAGCAGGTAAGTTTTAGGTGTCATATCAAACAGGAGACAAAAGGGGTTTCACCCAAACACACAGGTTGAAATACCCGAGTGATCCAGGACAGATAGGCTTAAGCAAACACTGCAGACCCTGATCAGAGGGAGCAGTCTGATCAGGGTCTGCACTATTTGCCATTGCGTACAACCCTTCTGAAGTGAAAAAAGTGTTAATTTTTTTTTAAGAATTGCAGCAAGTCCTCAAGGTGTCAGAATTGTTAGGATTTTTACGGTTATAGCATGTCCATTGGTCTGGGAATGCTCTGCCTGCTGTCAAAATCAGTGGACCAGAAGTTGTGGTATCAAAGCTGGTACTGTGGACCAACAGAATTTGAACCTAACAAATACCCCACCCATCAACTGCTTGTTAATGCTGCACAGAGACCTGCTGAAGGCTCCAAATAATCCTTAACAGTTTTTATAAGCTTGTCCTGCTGAATACCTTAATTTAGCCACACCCGCTTCTGAATTTCAACTAATCAGATTACTTGATGCATTTTATTCCTACAAAGTCAAACAGTGTATTAAATGTCTTCTGACTACTTATAAAATGAACAAGGGGGAAAGATTCTTTTCAGTTCAAGATGTTTTACCCATGCCTGAGACATTAGTAAGTTCAAACTTTTTGGATCAATTGTTTGTCAATCAACCCAGCGTTCTGACATTACAAGGACAAGAATACCAGGGCCATTGTTTATAAATATCTCCTACAAATCAGTAACAGTCATGGGGGCATCAGCCCTGCTTAGTAGCTTTGACAAAACTGACATTAGTGATTTTCGCTTTACCCTTTCAAACCTTGTGACTAGTATGTGTGTGTTGAGTTTACGAACCATCAACAGTTAAGGTCATACAGAGACAAGACTTCGGTTTAAAGACTCATCCAATCCAAAGTCTAAAGAAGCCTGGGATCAAACCTACAACCCCTGGTTTATAAGGAGTGTAGCATAAACACTACACCATGGAGGCATCTACCTTGTGACTGGTACAGATTACTAGGAAAGTTGTGCAGATACGGGTCTGTGTTGCCCCAGTGCATTGGGGCTTCAAGAAATAGATTGGGCTGCATGATGCTTCCACACAGAGCTGAAACCGACTGCAACAAGAGTACTGGTAAACTGCTTAAGAGGATCTAAGCCTGCCCAGGCAAAGTGGTGCGAGTCGGACCGTCCCCACATATAAACCCTTTTGATTTGTTTGTGTGGCAGGGCTTGAGGTGTCATTTCATCTCAATGTTGGGTAAAAGTCCCACAAAATTGGAAGAAATGTCTCCAAAATGACCGTAATAGTGTTGACGGGGACGTAAAACCTCAATTAAAACAAATCAAACAAAATTAGTGGGTCTGTGCTTCACAAAGGAAACAACTTCTGACAATCACTTTCAAACACTTTTTCCTTGAAATATTTTCATAAGAAAAGTATCAACAATTTGTCATCCGCTGAATGAGCCTAGAGCATGCTAAAGGCTAAGCCCTCAAAATCAAGTTATCTACTCTAAAGCCTTATCCTACTGAAAGCGACAACCCCTACCTTGGCAAACAGAGTGGCTCCAGATTAGATTGCCATCTGATCAGGAGCTACGCTGTTTGACATTCAGTTTAGGAAACTGAATGAAGACATATCATGTAATCTGATTGGCTCACAGTCAGAAATGGGTGTGGCTAATTACATTATTCAGCAGGATACGTGTTAAAGGAGCTGTTCCTTTCTTGTAACAGTAGACAATTACTTAACAATAAAAGATACAAGATTTTAACCCTTCTCTTTCTGAATATTCATTTAAGCCACACCCATTTCTGTCCATCAACCAATCAAATTACTTGATGTAATTTATTGCTACAAATTCATAAACTGAATGCCAAACAGTGTAGATCCTGATCAGATGGCTTCTTCAGAAGCCATCTGATCTGGATCTACACTGTTTCCAAAGATAGGTGTTGTCGTGAACAGCAAGATAAGGGTTAATTTGGAAAACCAACATATGGGACATACACAACAAATATAAATAACTCATAATTAAGGGAAACAAAATTATTTCTGAAAAAGTTGCCTCCCCTGAAGGTATAGCCATTCTTCTTAATAGGATGAAGCAAGGGCATTCTGGAGCGAGGCAGTGTTTGAGTTTTACGTCTCACCAACAGCTACATGTAAGGACATACAAACGGGACCTCGGTTTAAAGACTCATCCGAAAGTCTGGAGAAGCCCAGGATCGATCCTGCAACCTCTGGTTTACAAGGCGAGAAGTATAACCACTACACCAAGGGCATTCTGGAAAGCTTCTTCAGGCCAAAGAGACATAACTTTGATTATCAGGAAAATAAATTGTGGTAAACAATCAGTCATTTAATTAACCCATATTGTCCCACCTTATTACAACAGGAGTCCATTTGGAAATTTAGGGGTGTCAGGTTGTTGCTCTGATCTTGAAAACTTTTTCGCAAACTAATGAAGGCCCCAAAAGATGTCACGTTATGCAGTGTCAGATCCGGGCCTGCACTGTTTGCCAGGGCCCCATTTTCTGCTGTTTCCCGTATAAAATGGGTTATGGGCCAAATACAAACACTAAGTGCACTTTAAAGTAGAAATTTCCTAAACAGCTTTAAAAATAACCACACAACATTACTTCCTTTCCCTCGACTGAAACCACCCTAAACAGAAGGCGTATTAATATTGTCAACCAACTCTTCTTACAGGCTAGTGTACATACAGGTAGTATGACGAGAAAACCTGTCTCTGGTGAAGATTTTGACGTAGCTACAGATAAGGAGGCGTAAGAAAGATAAAGGATAATTTTCTTATTTCTCTATAAAAACATATGTTGTGGGTACTCGTTAGAATCGCCTCGATGAGGTGATTCTAACGAGTACCCACAACATATACTTACCACAAGAAATAAGAATTATAGTCCTATAATTATCTTTTTTACAGCTATGTGTAGATCAGAATAGGCACACGTCGGAAAGGACAGCACCAGAAATGTAATACTTTCTTTTTGGGACAACCCACAGTACACAGAACGCCACGTGCAGACTGCAAATGAAGAGCATGCTGATCTGGGCCTTAACAGACCCTGCACAATATGAAACAGGATGTCTTTAGACATAACAAATTGTTCACTTCAGCGATTTTTGTACAGGTAAAGCTACCAATGAGCGACCATATACAATCACCAGTTTGTATTTAACGGCAAAATACATTCAAGATTACTTGAGTTTCATACCTGGTTTAGTCACCACAAGTACTTTATTGTAGTTTACGGCATATCACGTTGAAAAATGTTATTTCGTTCAGTCGCTACCAAGTGTTCTGAATAAGCCTGGGTGGTGTATTTCCAACACACTCGGAGCCATGACCCCAAAAAGTTGCTAACTGGTAAAGGGCCCACAACATTACCACCATAATTGGGTTGTATTTTTTTTTCATTTCTTTTCAGCAAAAATAAGGCTTAACATGAGTGAGTGAGTGTTTGAGTTTTACGTCCCACCAAAGCTAAGGTCATATGGAGACAGGACCTCAGTTTAAAGACTCATCTGAATGCCTGGCGAAGCCCAAGATCGATCCTGCAACCCCTGGTTTACAAGGGGAGTAAATCGCACCCTCCCATAGGGGCATTAAGAAATATATGGGCTGCATGATGCTTCCACGCAGAGCTGAATCCGGCCCGCACTGGTAAACTGCTTAGAGGATCTAAGCCTGTCCAGGAACCGCGGTGCGAGGCGGACCGTCCATGCTAATAAACCCTATTGGTTTCATTGGGCGACAGGGCTTGAGATGTCATTTCATCTCAATGTCAGGTAAAAGTCCCACAAAATTGGAAGCAACATCTCCAAATTGACCTTTACAGTGTTGACGGGGACGTTAAACCTCAAATCAAACCAACAAGGCGAGTAGCATAACCACTACACCATAGAGGCTTCTAGAAGAAAAGAGATCAATTATCCTTTATATATACCCCGACTACTCCTCCCTATATACAGTAAGCAATGAACAGCAGCAAGTAACAAGCCAGTTGTATAGATTATTCACTTCACAGCAACATAGAGTATTATGTTTGTAGCAGTTATCTCCCTTCAAAGACAAAAAACACATAGTTCCGGGGAGAATGTATATGCCAGGAAACTTGCACACATTTTTAATATGACTTTTGCTTTCCTTGTCAACACTAATAAAGTCATACTGAGCCTATCAATTAAGCCTAATTAACCCTTATCTTGCTGAATATTCATTTTAGCCACACCCATTTCTGTGTAATTGCATGATGTAATTTATTGCTACAAATTCATAAACTGAATGCCAAACAGTGTAGATCCAGTTCAGAAGCCATCGGATCTGGATCTACACTGTTTGCAAAGATAAGGGTTGTCATGAACAGCATGATAATGGTTAACCTTAGGCTTACTACACTTTTCCAGGCAGTTTTGTTTGTTTGTTCGAGTTGAGATTTTACATCCCCATCAACACTAATTAGATCATTTTGGAGATGTTTCGGATTTAGTGGGATTTTTACCGGATTTAGTGGGACTTTTACCGAACAATTTGTGACAAAATAACAACTCAAGCCATAGAAACCGCTAGAGTTCAAGGAGCGGTCGGACTCGCATCACTTTTCCTGGGCAGGCTTAAACCTTAGCAGTTTACTAGTACACTAGTCTGGTCGGTTTCAGCTATGCAGCCCAATCTATTTCCTAGCCCCGAAGGTTGGGGGGCCCTTTCCAGGGCAGTTAACAAGTACAGTGCACATTCCTTCACCAAAAACTAACAAACACCCTTCTTGAATCAAAGAAAGAGTGAGAACAACCATAGAAATAAACAAGACAAAATTTTTTAATTGTGCTCCAAAATTTTTACTCCTCATCCTTTAATTCCAAAGGTAATGCACCAGTCATTTGTAACCACTGTACCCCCACCTATGGGGAATAGCTGGGACGACGACTTTTTCTCCCTGCTAAAATCCCGGCACTGCAGGGACAAATGGACGGTAAAAGCACTGCTGCTTATCCCCCTACCCCAGGGACAAGGAACTTTCTCACTTTCTTATTCAACTTTGTTTCCTCCATCTTCTCGAACAAAATGGTTCTCACGAGATCTTGCTGGTGCCCGGCTAAAAATCAGGTTAAACACTGGTACGACACAGGTAAAACACCGCGGTTCCTTCGGGTAATTCCACCGCTATAATCCCAGCTGTTTTGGCGCGAAATTAGTCTCCGCACTAACATGGCACTGCAGGGACATTCAGCATTCAGTCATTCAAAGTTTAAAAGCAGTGTACATTAGCCTGGCTACCCCCCGCCCTTCCACATGGGGGGGGGGGGGGGAATAACGGGAACACATACTTTTGTTGATATATATTTTCCTTATTTCTGCCCCAGACCATGTCACTGAATATTTTTCAGCAAATGAAGAAAATGAAATGCACCCTTGTAAACCTGAGTTTTTCCGTATATAAAGTAGGGTTTACAAAGTATTCATTTCTGTCCCCACCCATCAAGGCTAGAATAGATTGGGCTTGCAGAACTGAAACCGACCGCACTCGAGTACTGGTGTAAACTGCAAATAAAGTCTAAGCCTGCCCAGGCAAAGAGGTGCTGGGCCAACCCTACAGGTTTCATTCGGTGGAAGGGATTAAGATGTCGTTTCATCTCAATGTCAGGTGCCAGGTAAAAGTACCACAAAATTGGAAGCAACTCCCCAAAATGACCTTAATAGCGTTGACAGGGACAATAAAACTTAAATCAAACAAAGAAAACAAACTATTCATTATAATGAATTTGTTGACATGAAAATACTACCAGCAATCAGAAGGATCAACCCATTTTGTACAAGAAACCCCAAAACAGGTAAATGGCAACAATGCTGGCCCAGATCAGACACCGCACAATGTGGCATCTGATCAGGGCCAACACTGTTTGCATAAAGTCCAGTCATGTTCAAAAGAACACATTTTAACACCCCTACATTTTTAAATGGGCTTGCGCTATATATGAGGTGAAAGATTCCATTTGGTACAAACTCTATAATCTTTCCAGGTAAAATGAACAAAGACATATGCAATCAATTGATCTGGTCAAAAGGTTATTGACTCTTTCTTACAAATCCCAGTGATCATCTGCTAATACCTTAATTCATAACTGTCAATCATATGTCATTAACATAATTAAACAACTCACTGCAATCACCAGTCACAAATAACAAAATCTAATTAACTAACCAATAAAATCAATTAACTATCTGAATATAACTGACAGATCAATTAAAAGACATAAAACAAACAGTCAATACGCTCAGCCTTACATAATCAACTAATACACTATTTAAATCATATATCAAATAAAACTTTTTACCTGTATATATCTATTATTATCTTACAAAGACAGCCCTAATGTTCACCACTAAAAACTTCTTTCTCTGCCTTTCATACACACAGCTAGGTTTCACTATGGATTGCTAAAAATAGCATAAACTTGGCAAAGCAGGATCTACCATGTTTGAAATTTTAATATTTCTAATTTGAGACCACTCAGTAACACAAAAAGATTGGCAATTAGTACTTCTTCACTCCCCTTATAATAATCTTCAACAAAGCTTACAAGAAATTAACTTTCAATACAATAGATAAATCTGCCAGTCAACAATGACTAAACCTGACATCCCTAGTTTTACAATAGACTGGTCTTATCTCCATAGCTGTATAGAGCGAGATTGCTTGGTTCAATAAGCAGTGAGGGACAAAGCACACTGCTGACTGAGACCCATTTATCAACATGTTGTCAGATAATAATATTGGACTGGTTTAAAAGCAGACTGTGCACAGTTGGCTTCACTCAAAAACAGAGACACAGTCAAATAAAAATTTTGTCACAAAACAGACAGTACTGCGAGTGGTACAATTAAACCAAATTACGTCTTGTTTTAGAACTGCTTTTTTTGTACAAAGTTTTTGATTTGAAGTAATATTTTCAATGTGCCCAGTCTGATATTTCATAAGGGGTCCAAGGATCCAGAAAGGAGAATATTTTTTCATGGGATCAACAGCAAATATTTTCCATAACATGATCTTTCTTTTGTATCATTTACTTTATCATGGCATAACTTCGGCTAAAAATCCTGGGATCCACTGACACTCTGACTGTAAATTTATAATCAACCTTTTTCTGCAACCATCTTGTATTGATTTAGGGAACCATTAACCCTCTGGTGAGCCCCTATTTTTAGCCAAAGTAGGAAAATCAATACGCACTAGCTTTGAATTTGCTAGCTCTGCCTGCCATAGATTGTGTGTTAGATTATTGACTGCCTCACACACAAGGTAGTTCAAGCCTTCACAAGCGAAGATTAGATATCTAAGGACTTTTATGTAAAAGATTTCAACCATTTTACAACTTGAGAAAAAGAAGAAATTTTATCTGCCACATGCCCTTACGGACATAATCTAGGCAGGTTTGTGCTATAATGTATCACCAACAGGGCATACACCACAACATCTTTATAACATGGTTCATTATAACAGGGTTTTGGATGTAACACAGTCTAAATGTGTAGCAGGGACAAAGGAAATATTCAGCCAGGCCTGAGCACCCTGATCCAGTCAGACACATATTTGAGTGATTCACTAGACCTGGCAAAAGTTAAGATTTTCCTTACCTATATTAAATTAACCCTTTTTGTACCAAATGGAATCTTCCATCTTATATAGAACACAAATCCATATCAAAATTTAGGGGTGTCAGGTTGAATTTTCTTCCAATTTTATTTGGAAAATGGCTGAAATTTGTCCAAATCGTGTAGGCCGGCGGCGTCTGATCTGAGCCATCACCGTTTGCCAATTACCAGTTTTGGGGTATCCGGTACAAAATGGGTTAATGTAACATTGATATTCTATCACATGATATTCTATCAAAAATAAATCCTAACCCTTCTCCTGCTTAACCAGGATGCAAATAGAGTAGATATAGATAAGATGGGTTCTGAAGAAGCTATCTGATCAGTATCTACACTATTTGACATTCAGGGAACTGATAATATTAACTAATTGGAAAGTCAAAAATGGGTGTGGCTAACTGACTGTTTTTGGTTTAACGACACGTCAACCCTTGTGGGTCATTTCATGTAGTCTCCCAGAGAATTTATTTGTTTGATTTGAGGTTTAACATCCCCGCCAACACTGTATAGGTCATTTTGGAGACGTTGCTTCCAATTTTGTGAGACTTTTACCTGACGTCGAGATAAAATGACATCTCAAGCCCTGTCGCCCAATGAAACCAACAGGGTTTATAAGCTTGGACTGTCCGACACAACGCTTTGCCTGAGAGGCTTAGATCCTCTAAGCGGTTTACAAGTACTTGTTTGCAGCTGGTTTCAGCTCTGTGTGGAAGCATCATGCAGCATCTATTTCTTCAAGTCTTCCAGAGAAAGGGAAAAAAAGAGGTAGAAGAGAAAGTAGAGATGAAAGTGAGGGAGAAAGAAGAAAATGAATGGAAGTGTAGAAACAGATATGAAATAACAACATTCTCCCTCTACCCTTACCTGCTGCTTGGACTGCGGGCATTGTCTAACTGCAAGATGCCCCAGTGACACACGTCACTTTTGCCTCACCCAAGCACCCCCACCCCCTACAGCAGGAAAATGGTTAACAACCAACTATCGGGCCTCCGTGGCCTCGTGGTTAAGAGCGCTGACTCTGGATCATTAGGTCTCTCACCGCTGTGGTTCGAGCCTCGCTCGGGTCACATGTGAGACGCCAAGTTCTGCAACGGAAGGTCAGGTGGTTTTTCTCCGGGAACTCCGCTTTTCGCCCACCTACGATTAAAGATCGGCTCGATATGAGTGAAATAATCTTGAAAGGGCAGTAAAACCAAAATCGAACAAGATGTGTTTGTGAAACACTGATGCCCCCGGACAGCGCCAATGTTAATGTTTTTAAAAATTTTGAAAAAAATAGGTCAAAGGTCAAGTTCAAGGTCACGAGATCAAAAATTATGGTACCACTGGAAAGGTCTTGTGATAAGGTATACACATGTGAAATATGAATGCTCTATCTATTACCATTCAAAAGTTATGCCCAATGTTAAAGTTTTTGCAGACGGACAAACGGACAAACGGACAAACAGACAAACGGACAAACAGACGGACAGACCAAAAACTATATGCCCCCGAATCTCTTAGATTCCGGGGGCATAAAAATAGAAACAACCAACTATCAACTGGTGAGAAAAATTTTCAATATCAACAAATTTCATTCCCAATATAGGCCCCCGCCCATCAGGGCTTGAAGAAATAGATAAGGCTGCTCAATGCTTCCATGCAGAGCTGAAACCAACTGCACACGAGTACTGGTAAACTGGTTAGAGGTTCTAAGCATGCCCAGGCAAAGTGATGAGAGTTGGACCGTCCATGCATATAAACTCTATTGGTTTAAACGGATGGCAGGGCTTGAGATGTCATTTCATCAAAAGTCCCACAAATTTGGAAGCAATGTCTCCAAAATGACCTATAGTGTTGACGGGGACGTTAAACGTCAAATCAAACAAAATCACTTCCAATAAATAGAGGCATAAAAAATTAATCTTAACCCTTAACCCTTGTCCGGCTGAACCCGGATATGTCTTATCTTTCAAACAATGAAGATCCAGATCAGATGGCTTCTGAAGAAGCCAACTGATCAGGATCTTCATTGTTTATCATTCAGTTTATGAATTCATTGCAATAATTTGCATCGAGTAATCTGATTGGTTGATAATTGGTATTGGGTGTGGCATATTTAAATATTCAGCAGGTCAAGGGTTAAAATACATTTAAGTATTGTCTTGGAGCCAATGAATTAACTACTGTTTATGTTGTTTCTTTTCCTCTCATTTTTCTGAATGAGTGCATGTTCATACATAGGCAACTGATTGACCCCAATTAATATTGATGCATCATTACCTTTTTACCTCACCCTTTTCATTGGAACGCCATAGCAGCAGGTATGAGGGGGTATCCACATTTTCTTATTTCTTGTAAAGTGCCTAGCATATCTTATCATGAAAACACATCTATATAATTCTGATATGACCCCCTTCAACCCAACTTTTATATAGTGAAACTGGGGTTTACAGGGGTAAACCTTATTCTTCTTATTTATGCTCTAAAATATAGATTGTTGGTACTCGTTAGAACCGCCTCAATGAGGCGGTTCTAATGAGTACCTACAATCTATATTTTGAGCAGAAATAAGAAAAATATGACAATTTGTCATCTTAGAATTTTAGTTTTTTTCAGCGGTAAAGTTTACAATATATTTGTAGAGGCGTGTTTTCATAATGTGGAGCCATGGGGACACTGGCAAACCGTTCAGGCCATTTAGACGACGGTTATTTTTGGCAGCTACTCACTAATGGAAACTCGAAAAGGGCTTAACCTATTGTATTCTAGTGGACTCTTCCTATGCTATATGTTGGACAAGTCCATTTGTCATTAGGTGGGTTTTTTTTTTTTTTTGGTTTTACGGCCCTTTCAAGATTATTTCACTCATATCGAGCCGATCTTAATCAGAGGTGGGCAAAAACCGTAGTACCCAGAACTTGGCATCTCACATGTGACCCGAGCGAGACTCGAACCCACAGCGGTGAGAGACATTTGGTGGGGGTAGACCTATTTTTTTTTTATTTTTTTTTCATTTTTATTCTATTTTTGACGGAAAATTCAGTCAGCAAATAGTGCAGGCCCTGAGAAGACGCCCCCGATCTGGGCCTGCACTGTTTGCCAAGGTACCGCTTTAAGGGTTTCCCACATGCAATTGGTTAATTCACTATTACTAATAGAATGTAGTGATAACCGCATATTTTTTTGTAGTTATTTTTATTTCATACACAAATGATTGAAACTTTCTCACCCCTGCCCATCAGGGCTCGGAGAAACAGATAGGGCTATGGTACTTACACGCAAAGCTGAAACCAGCCGAACATCAGTAATTGTAAACCCCTTAAAAGGTCTAAACCTATCCAGGCAAAGTGGTGCAAGTCGGACCTTCCCTGCAGCTTCAAGGGCTGTAGGGTATGGGATGTCCTTTCGGTAAAATTCACACAAAATTGAAAGCAACATCTCCAAAATGACCTAAATAGTGTTGACCGGGGTGTAAAACCTGAACAGGAACAAAGATTTAATCTTCAAATTCGGTATTTATGGGGAAATCACCTGAGGCAAAATCCTCTGGATGGCTATTTCCCTCTGACAGGCCTTCTAATTGACAGACATGAAAATCGGTAGCAAAATGTTGTGTGTGTACCTTAATAATCAAAGGAAATAACAGCTGGGGTTTCCTCATGTCTCCTGGCTAATAATAGCCAAATCTTATTATTTATTGGCTGAATGTGTGCTTCCTAATTATTAAAACGAAAGTAGAAACTGAACTGTAAACATAGAAAACATGCTGCAAAGATACATTTCATAAAATCTTGAACAACAAACTAACTGTGTAAATTGCCTGCAATCTAACTGTGTATACACAAGATACACTCTCAAACCACAGCTGTATGTAGAAAGAACAGGCTAATAGCGAGACTATAGAGAGAAGAGCAAGTTACATATAGGAACAAATGTTTTACAGCCCCTTAACATAAAATAGTCATTCTTTTCACAAATAAGTCTTACATTTGTCTTAATAATGTAAAGAAATGTCTTAGGATACAGACTCGGTCATCTAAATGACATAAAAATGTCAGAAACAGACAATATAACCTCTAAAAACAAATGTTGGAAAAAGTATTATCATGAAAACCCCTCTAAAGACCACTTAACCCTTCTCTTGCTGAATATTCAGTTTAGCCACACCCATTTCCGACTTTGAACCAATCAGATTACTTTTTTTTTTTTTTTTTTCGTTCTGGTTTTACGGCCCTTTCAAGATTATTTCACTCATATCGAGCAGATCGTTAATCAGGTGGGCGAAAACCGGAGTACCCGGAGAAAAACCACCTGAACTTCTGTTGCAGAACTTGGCGTCTCACATGTGACCCGAGCGAGGCTCGAACCACAGCGGTGAGAGACCTAATGATCAAGGGTCAGCGCTCTTAACCACTAGGCCACGGAGGCCCGTCAATCAGATTACTTCATGTAATTTATTCTTACAGATCCATAACCTTCTTGTCAAACAGTGTAGATCTGGATCTACAGTTTCAAAAGATAGGGATTGTCGTGAACAGCATGATAAGAGTTAACTCTTTTTGTACCAAACGGAATCTTCCTCGATCCTTATATATGGCAGGAGTCCATTTCAAATTTAGGGGTAACAGGTTGTGTTATCGTTAATTTTTTTTTTTGGAAAATAGCTGAACTTTTTGCAAACAGTGTAAGCCCTGAACAGAAGCTAATTTCTGCATTGCATCTGATCTAGTCCCCTACACTGTTTGCCAGGATACCCCTGGGTTTCCAGCACAAAATGGGTTAAAATAAGAAAATCAGACCAGACAGGGACAAATGTCGCTGGTCACTCAGTATATGAGGCGACTAACACCAACAGATCCCCCAGCTACGCAATACCGAACCGCATCTACCTAGATTTAAAGCTCTTACTGGCAATATTAGAGTCATAGGTCACTCATTCGTTAGCTCAGTCGGATGCGCGTCTGACTGGTGATCAAAAGGACACGGGTTTGATACCTGCCGGGTCGGCAACATTCTTTCGTTGAGATTGATCATGAAATCTTTTCTACGGTCATTCTCTCCCTTCTGCTAATTCAAAAAGGGCAGTGGTCAGTTTCTGGCAAAAAAAGTGCACTGTTCTGGTTGACCACTTATGCATTAGCCTGCCCAGGAAACGTGGATAGGTAAACTGACCAGCTTAAAAATGACCTAACATAGTGTTGACTGGGCCGTTAAACTCCAATACAAACAAACAAATCACTCACTGTTCATCGTGTTGGTCAATGGAATGAGTGAGCCAAGGAGCGGGTTTGGACAGTGGGTATGCCACAGCTTAATAATTAGAGACCAGTTCTTTCAAGGAAAAATGGAAAACACATTGATACAAGTCATTGTCCCCCCTGCATTAAGCATGGCACGATATCGGAGTCCAGTTTTCTGTCCATTCATCAAGCCGTCAACATTTGCGACCACCCTTACTTTCACCCTTTTCTTGAGAACTTTTGTTTGTTAGTTTGTATTGGAGTTTAACAGCCCAATCAACACTATTTTAGGTCATTTTTGAGCCGGTCAGTTTACATATCCACACTTTTCCTGTGCAGGCTTATACGTAAACGGTTAACCAGTACAGTGCACATTCTTTCGCCAGAAACTGACAACTGCTGGTAAACCGCTTAGAGATCTAAGCCTGCCCAGGCAAAGCGGTGCGAGAAGGTCCGTCCATGCTTATAAAACTTATTGGTTTCATTGGGTGACAGGTTTTGAGGTGTCATTTCATCTCAATGTCGGGTAAAAGTCCCACAAAATTGGAAGCAATGTCTCCAAAATGACCTTTACAGTGTTGACGGGGACGTTAAACCTCAAATCAAACAAACATATCTTCTTGAATCAGCAGAAGGGAGAGAATGACCAAACAAAAGATTTCATGATCAATCTCCAGGAATGAATGTTGCAGACCCAGCAGGTATCGAACCCACGTCCTCCTGATCACCAGTCGGACACACATTCTACCGAGTTGTCGAGAACTATACAAGCTTCAATAATGATACTTGGTACAAGCTTGCATGATTGCATCTAAGAATAGCAACTTCAAAGCAAGCATCCATATCTGACCTTGACCTACATTTCATGGTTCACTGACTGTGAACTAGAGAAAGCCACCAGTGGGTCACGTATACCCCCAGCCAGCGCCATACTCTGATATAGCTTTCAAGCTTGTATGTAATATGAATGAAGATGTCAAGAAGCTATAAGCTTGAAAAAGCTAAACTAAACATAAAATTTCTAAATGGACCAAGGGAGTGAGGGCATCAAAGTTACTGAAGGAGTGGGGGTATCAATGTTACTGAAGCAGCAGGGTGGGTTATGCATCAATGAAATCTTTGGACTGGTATGCAACATCGATGCAGGTATGAATTGAATTTGTCTCAGAGTTTAGAACATACAGGCATCTATAAACTTTGTCATAAAACTTTAACCAAATGTAAAATTTCTAAGTCCATGACCTTCAGGTCAAGGTCGCCGTGGGTGGGGGAAGGACATACATCACAGAATGTTGGGACTGGTACATTGATGCAAGTATCAACAAAATTTATCTTAGAGTTAAGAACACATAGGCAACTATAAACTTTGTCATAAAACTTTAACCAAACGTAAATTTTCAAAGTCTGTGTCCTTGACCTCAAGGTCACTCTGGGGGGTGGGACATGCATCAATGAAATCTTAAGACCAGTATGTAACTTCAGTGTAAGTATCAACTAAATCTATGAAAGGGTTCAGAAGATACAATCTCCTAGAAACATTGACGCAAAACTTTAACCAAAATGTTAACGGATGGACAGATGGAAAGATGGACACACGGAAGACAAACAGACGAATGGCAGGACGAAAACTATATACCCCCATAGCATACTTCGTATGCCGGAGGTATAATTATTGAGACCACCCTAACTTTCACCCTTATGTAAGAGTCCATTTCTCAAGAACTATAAATGCTCCATTAATGATACTGCATCAGGGAATAGCAACTTCAATGCAAGCATCCATATCTGACCTTGAACTGCATTTCACGATTTACTGACTTTGTGAATTATTGCGACCACCCTAACTTTCACCCTAATGTATGAGGAGTGAAAACTTTTAAGTGTGCATTCATGTTTGACCTTGACCTAGATTTCATGGTTCAGTGACTTTGTGCCCCAACATGCATGACATAGCCTTCGGCGGAATTCTTGCTATAGGGCCATATTTAATTCCTGAGAGTAATGGGGGTGTTCTGACTATTTATAGAGCAAAGTGATATTACAAGTCCGTGAAATGACCACCCCACCCCACCTCTACCCCTCTAAAAAACTCTTTTAATACATATAGAAAGCTGGGGTTTACAAGGGTTTACATTATTTTTCTTGTTTCTACTCCAAGACCTAAGTTGTGGGTACTCATCAGCACTGCTTCAGTGCACCCACAACCTATGTTTGTAGTATAAACTAGAGAAAGCGACCAGTGGGTCACGTATACCCCTGGTCAGCGCCATACTCTGATATATCTTTTGAGCTTGTAACTATGTAATATGAATGAAGATGTCAATCTATAAATGTGCTTGTAAAAGCTAAATCAAACATAAAATTTCAAAATGGACCAAGGTAGTGAGGGCATCAAAGTTACTGAAGGGGTGGGGTTATCAATGTTACTGAAGCAGGTGGGGTATGCATCAATGAAATCTTTGGACTGGTACATTGATGCAAGTATCAACTGAATTTGTCTTAGAGTTTAGAACATACAGGCATCTATAAACTTTGTCATAAAACTTCAACCAAATGTAAAATTTCTAAGTCCGTCACCTTGACCTCAAGGTCACTGTGGGGGGTGGGACATGCATCAATGAAATCTTTAGACCAGTATGTAACTTCAGTGTAGATATCCACTAAATCTATCAAAGGGCTCAGAAGATACAATCTCTCAGAAACTTTGACGCAAAACTTTAACCAAAATGTTAACGGATGGACAGACAGATGGAAAGACAGACACATGGATGGATGGACACACAGACGGACTAAATAAATGGACAAATAACAGGACAAATACATTATACCCCCATAGCATACTTCGAATGCCATTCGTATGCCGGGGGTATAACCATAGCATACTTCGTATGCCGGGGGTATAACAAGAAAGTATCACAGATTTTCATTTGAAAAGTAGCTATTTTGGAGATGTGAAAAACGCACTATGTCGCAAGCTGTATTATCGATATGCAACTTAGGTCAGACTATCCACTGGTGCCCTGACTTTGATGAGATGTCACTGAACCATGAAATCTAGGTCAAGGACAGATATGGATGCTTGCATTAAAACTGCCATTCCTAGAAGCAAGTTTGTACCAAGTATCTATTTTGTTTGATTTGAGATTTTTAACATCCCCGTCAACACAGTAGTGGTCATTTTGGAGACATTGCTTCCAAATTTGTGGGACTTTTACCTGACCTTGAGATGAAATGACATCCCTGAGATGAAATGACAACTCAAGCTCTGTCACCCAATGAAACCAATAGACTGACTCGCACTGCTTTGTCTGGGCAGACTTGGATCCTCCAAGTGGTTTACCAGTACTCGTGCCCTGACAGTTTCAGCTCTGCGTGGAAGCATCATGCAGCCCATCTATTTCTTCAAGCCCCGATTGGCGGGGGCCGACCAAGTATCTATACATTAGGGTATAAGGGTAAAAATTAGGGTGGTTGAAATGTTGACAGCTTGAATGAACAGACAGAAAACCGGACTCCTTTATCATGCCATGCTTAAACCTCAAATCACACACACTACCTGGCCCTGAGGTTATGAAACTTTTTTCATGCTCAACTCACTTGAGCATTAAAATTTATGACCAGGATAAATGACATTCTGTGCTAATCTGAGCAAGAAAAATGCCTCTATCATTTGTATTTTAATGTTTATGAGCATTATAAATTTTATGCTCAGCTGAGTTGAGCATGAAAAAAGTTTAATAACCTTGGGGCCTGGTGCAAAAGGATAGCAGGCTTTGCCCAATTAGTGACTCAACATAATTCTGACTTAACCCTTATCTTGCTGTTCACGACAACTCCTATCTTTGCAAACAGTGTAGATCCAGATCAGATGGCTTCTGAAGAAGCCGTCTGATCAGGATCTACACTGTCTGTCATTCAGTTTATGAATTTGTAGCAATAAATTACATCAAGTAATCTGATTGGTTGATAGACAGAAATGGGTGTGGCTTAAATGAATATTCAGCAAGTTAAGGGTTAAAGGTCATACTTTAAACCTGTAAGGTCATACTACGTATTTATACCTACCAGTATAACATGTATCTAACAAATACAGCACTACAATGCATTTAATTTCAAATGATCTCAAGGGGCGTCTGTTGTCCATTACAAACCATTTATAGCCTAGGGTATATTTCCAAAATTGGAGAAGAAGGATCAATTCTTGAATATAATAGGGCACAGTTAACGAAGTCATAATTTAAAATATATCATTAAGAACTTTGACCATTTAATATGGCAAATATTCTAAAATTTTTGCATAAAAGCCTTCTCAACACTTGTTCAGCAAAAATATCAGTATATTCTAGAACAGTTGACATTTTGGCCACTAACGAGTTTGTTAATTGATTAAGCTGAAAAAGCTTACGTCTCATATCACAAATACAATGTGCCTATATAGTTGTGACCTCCTTGAACCCCACTTTTATGTAGTAAAACTGGGGTTTACAAAGGTAAACCCTATTTTTCTTCTTTCTGCTCCGAAATACAGATTGTGGGTACTCGTTAGAACTGCCCAGCCTTGGCAGTTCTAATCTTTGCCCACAAACTGTACTTTGACCAAATATAAGAGATATATCACAACTTTTCATCAGACTTTTTCCGGCGGTAAATTTAAAATGTATTTGTTTGGTATGTTTGTACTGGAGTTTAACGGCCCAGTCAACACTTATATTAGGTCATTTTTAAGCCGGTAAAATGTATTTGAATGCGCATGATTTCATAATGGCACCTAAGAGAAAGTATATATTTGTATAAATTTTCTTTCTTCAATTTGGTGCGGTGTTAACCCATTTTTTTCCCGGCCTTTATCTGGTAAAAGCACATTTATTTAACAATGGTTTATCAGATGCCGCATACTGCAATCTGACTACCTGTCTCCAGCAAATTGCCATGGTTAAAATAGGCATAACTCTGGGAATAAGTGATAGACTGTAACCTTGAAATAATATGCGCTGCTCCACATCATAGTCTAACTATATGTAAAGTTTCAGCTTCATCAGATGTAAAATGTGGGAGGCATTATGTGGGACGCATTATCCGGAAACAAAATATGTTTAGAAAAATATGTGAAAAGGGAATAACTCTGGTAATATTTAGCATACTGTAACCTCAAAATCATATGCAGTGTTCCACATGATGGTCTTACTAAATGTACATGTATATGTAAAGTTTCAGCATCAGATGTAAAATGTGAGAGCAGTTATCCAGAAACGGAATGTTTAGAAAAATCTGTGAAAGGGGTATAACTCTGGTAATATTTGGCAGACCGTAACCTCAAAATAATATGCACTGTTCCATATCATGGTCTTACTGTATGTAAAGTTTCAACATCATTGGATCTAAAATGTAGGAGTTATCCGGAAACAAAACATATACAGAATTTTTCAAAGGTGCATAACTCTATTATTAAAGGGATTTTCCTACCCTTCAGAATCAGGGTCCAGGGGCCGCTGGGTTTGGGAAAACATCTCGCTAATATTTATAGTTGGGAATTTAAATTAGCTGTAACTTTGTCAATTTTGGTTCAATTTTCGTGCAATTTTTATCAAAATGTAGCAGTACATCAGAAATTGGGATATTTGTCATAAAATTTGGGACTATATGTCTTTAAAATGAGAAAAATAGAACCGATTACCGGCCCCAAAGTTGCACTAGGAAAATCCCTGTATTATTGTTACTTGGTGGACCATACCCTCGAAACAATATGTGCTGCCCAACAGCATGGTCTAATTATATATATAGTTTCAGCTAAATCAGATGTAAAATGTAGGACTCTCCGGAAACAAAAAGTTTACAAAAAATTTCGAAGGGGCATAAGTCTATTATTATTTGGTGGACCATACCCTCGAAACAATATGCGCTGCCCCACATCATGGTCTTACTATGTATGAAGTTTCAGCTTGGATGTAAACTGCAGGAGGAGTTATCCGGAAACGAAAAGTTTGCAAAAAATTTCAAAGGGGTATAACTCTATTATTATTTGGTGGACCGTAACCTTGAAACAATATGTCCTGCCCCACATCATGGTCTAACAATGTACGAAGTTTCAGCTTTATCAGATGTAAACTGTAACGGGAGTTATCCGGAAACGAAAAGTTTATAAATAATTTCAAAGGGACATAACTCTATTAATATTTGGTGGACCGTAACTTCGAAACAATATGCGCTGCCCCACACCATGGTCTGTGTTGATCGGATGTAAACTGTAGGAGAAAGGAGGAGTTATCTGGAAATGAAAAGTTTACAGACGGATGGATGGATGGACAGACAGACGGACGCTTGGGGGCATAACATAATACGACCGTTTTTCAAACGGGCGTATAAAATGATCATAAATGGTCATTTTTCTATATTTTTTTTGGAGGGGGGGGGTTAAGTTTTACTGCCCTTTCAAGATTATTTCACTCATATCAAGCCGATTTTAATCAGGTGGGCGAAAACCGGAGTACCCAGAGAAAAACCACCTGACCTTCCGTTGCAGAACTTGGCGTCTCACATGTGACCCAAGCATGGCTCGAACCACAGTGGTGAGAGACCTAATGATCAAGAGTCAGCGCTCTTAACCACTAGGCCACGGAGGCCAGTTACATTTTTCTATATAATCTACACATTTTTGTTTGGATATAACACAGCTGTTTAACTAACATTGTTTCTGCTTTGGACCCCATTAACAGTGTTATAAAGAGGTTGTGGTGTATGTTGAACTAAACTACCAATATCGTTCCTATTCAGGAGGTAAAAAGTGTGAACAGAGAAAAATTGGACAAACAATTGTGCGACCTTGAAAATGAGGTCAAAGTCACCAAAATCTATCAAAGTCTTTTCATAGTTCACAAAGGTGTATTGTACCAAGTCTGAAAACAATTCTTAATTTCGTTTCAGAAATAAGTTTTTTTGTTGTTGTTGTTGTAGTTTTTCAGACCAAATTTTGAATATTTTGGGAGCCTGTGACCATGATCACGACGTAAATGAAAGCCACCAAAATCTAATCAAGTCAAGACGTCCATGATGGACCTAATTTGCTCACCTGAGTTATGAAGTAATAACATTGGAGATTATAAATCTGGAACAGTTTGCACTTCCAATCTATTATTAACCCTCATCTTGCTGAATATTCATTTAAGCCACACCCATTTCTGACCATCAACCAATCAAATTACTTGATGTAATTTATTGCTACAAATTCATAAACTGAATGCCAAACAGTGTAGATCCTGATCTGATGGCTTCTTCAGAAGCCATCTGATCTGGATCTACACTGTTTCCAAAGATAGGGGTTGTTGTGCACAGCAAGATAAGGTTAAGTAGGGGGCCCCCTCTAAAATCAAAGCACTGTCAGTACTTGGGGGAGATGTCATTTTAAGTTTGTTTTGTTTTTTTTGTTGTTTTTTTAGCTCTTGTAGCTATTTTGTTCAGCGGAGAGGAACCATTTTAGCAATTTCAGTAGCAGGTCACTCAAGGAACATTTCTGTGAAATTATTTTGAAA
This sequence comes from Lucinisca nassula, assembly GCA_963580285.1. Lineage (NCBI taxonomy): Eukaryota > Metazoa > Mollusca > Bivalvia > Lucinida > Lucinidae > Lucinisca > Lucinisca nassula. The sequence continues at coordinate 116,452,299 of OY757013.1, read as the reverse complement.
TCTGGCCATTGGCTTAAAGGTTTTTTCTTTCTATTTTCAGCTCTGGTGGCCATTTTGTTCAGCGGTGTAGAACCATTTAGCAATTTTGGTAGAGGGCCATCCAGGGAACATTTCTGCGCTGCGAAATTATTTGAGATCGGGCAGTTGGTCTCAAGGAGATGTCATTTAAACGTTTTTCTATTTTTAGCTCTGGCACCCATTTTGTTTGGCCCAGTGAAACCATTTTAGCAATTTCAGTGGAGGGCCATCCAAGAACATTTCTGAGAAATTATTTTGAAATCTGGCTACTGGCCCAGGAGGAGATTTTTGAAGGTTTATTCTGTTTTTAGCTCTGTTGGCCAAACTAGTTTGTTCAGCCAAGCGAAACCATTTTAGCAATTTTGGAATAGGATCACGAAAGGAAAATTTCTGTGAAACTATTTTGAAATCGGGCCATTCACCGAAGAGAAGATGTCATTTAAAGGTTTTCCTATTTTTAGCTCTGGTGGCCATTTTGTTCAGCTGAGCGGAATACATTTTAGCAATTTTGGTAGAGGGGCACCTGAGGAGGAAATTTCTGTGAAATTATTTTGAAATCGGGTCACTGGCCTAGGCCTAGGAGGAGTAACTTCTTGTTAAGGTTTTGTCTATTTTCAGCTCTGGTGGTCAGTTTGTTCATCCCTTGCATCACCGAAGGAACATTTCTGTAAAATTATGTTTTCTATTTTTTTAACTCTGGCGGCCATTTTGTTCAGCCATTTTAGCCATTTTGGAACATTTCTGTAAAACTGTTTTGAAATTGGGCCATTGGCCTAGTAGAGATGTCCTTTCAAGGTTTTTCTACTTTTAGCCCTGGCGTCCATTTTGTGAACCATTTTAGCAATTTTGGTTCAGGGCTTTTTTCATCCGGAAATTACTGATATTTTTCTTATTTCTACATAAAAACATGTTGTTGGTACATATTAGAAACACCTCGGCAAGGCACTTCTAATGAGTACCCACAACATATGCTTTCATGCAGAAATAAGAAAAATCCCCTCTTATCTGGGGCTATGATTGTCTCATCCGTGATCACAAATCTCTTAACCCTTTTTATACCAAATGAAAACTTCCTCCTTATATAATGGCAGGAGTCGGACTGTCCATTTTCGAAATTTAGGGGTGACAGGTTGTGTTTTCTTCAAAATTTATAAGGAGAATGGCTGAACTTTTAGCAAACAGTGGAGGCCCTGATCAAATGCCACGTTCTGCAGCGTCTGATCTGGGCCTCCTGTGTTTGCCTGGGTACCTGTTTTGGGGTTTCTGGTACAAAATGTGTTGAAGAATGGTTGATTAGGGTCCACACTGTTTGCTTAAAGAACTTTTTCAGGAAAATCTTCCCAGCTTACTCTTAGAGACAATCAATCCTCTGCTCAGAACCCATAATACTTAACCCTTATCCTGCTAAACTGTTTGACATTCTGTTTATGACTTTGAAGGGATAAATTGCACCAAGTAATCTGATTAGTTCAAAGTCAGAAATGGTTAAAACTAAATTAACCCATTGCGGACGGGAACTCCCTAAAGGGGTACCTCGGCAAACAGTGCAGGCCCAGATCAGATGCCGCAGAATGTGGCGCAGAAACTGACAACTGCCCTTCTTGAATCAGCGGAAGAGAAAGAATGACCTTAGAAAATATTTCATGATCAATCCCCATGAAAGTTGTCGACCCCAGCAGGTAATGAACCCGTGTCCTCCTGATCACCAGTCAGACGGGCATCCGACTGAGTTACAGAGGCCGGCTCTTTAGCTTGCTGATGTCCACGTGACCATCACTGATTTCGTTTATAATGCAGATAGCTGTAATTTATAGCCACACTATTTTTATCAATGTGAGATCAGTGTGGTGTCAAGAGGGTTATCTGTGGAATCAATCCGGACACAACTGTTGGTTTTGGCAAACAGTGTAGACTCAGATAATAAGCCATTGAAAGTGGCCTCTGTATATCATGGTCTACACTGTTTGCTTGAAGAACTGAAATTTAAGGGTTCAACAAAATGAAAGCTAATTCTGAGTTCAGGAATATTTTCCCAACCTTTGATCAGTAACTCAGTCAGGTGTGGGTCTGACTGGTGATCAAGAGGTCACATGTTCGATACCTGCTGGGGTTGGCAACAGACTTTCGTTCAGATTGATCATGAAATCCTATCTAGTCGTTCTCTCCCTTCCGCTGATTAAAGGACAGTTGTCAATTTCTTGAGAAACTAGAGAAAGTGCCCAGTGGGGCACGTATACCCCCGACCAGTGCCATCCCCTTTTAGTGGAAATGAAAATTTGTTTTTGTAGCATTGAACCTTTCCATATAAACTTTCCATTTAGTCCACTGAGAATAACTATTGCATTTCAACAAATATAGAATAATTTATCATATCCAAAGATGAGACTGCTTGTCTTTGCTGAATAATAAAAATTCAAAGTTTGTTGCAATTTGGAACAATTTCAACTGGAAACAACAAACATAGAATAGGCTGTCATAGAACATTTGCTGAATTAAAGTAGCTGTATAATGACATAATAAAGCAATGCATTATTTATTATTACTTGCATTTATTATTGTCTGCATTTCAAGAGAAAATATTATGCAAAATTTAACAGTTCCAGTCGCTGTTGTTTCTAAGATCACAAGGACCAATATACATGTATAAACTGCCAAATCTGACAAGGGTCACAGCATAAAGAAACAACAAACTAACTAATAATGAACAGATGGAAAGACAAAAACTATAACCTTTGATATACTTTGTATGCAAGGAGTATAATGAAAACGGTTATCAAATCCTGTACCATATACTATTATGCGATGTATACATGTGAATTTATTCTAATAAATATTGTTTAAACCAAAACAGTTAACACAAAACTTGGACATGATCAAAATGTGTAAGTCCTTATTATTGAACCATAGCCCCACCCGGGGGGCTTGACACAGGAGCTTAGATTTTCCATATGAAAGTTAATACTATAGCTATATTCTGTACCAAATATGAAGAGAATCTAACATGAGGTTACAGAGATATAAGCAATCAAAAAGGTTTAACACAAAACTTCGACTTCAAAGTTGACAAACTGACAGACAGCCCACCCAGGGGCTTGACCCAGGGGCTTAGATATTCCATATGAAAGGTTATGCTATAGAGATATCCTTTACCAAATATGAAAAGAATCTAACATGTAGTTACAGAGATATGAGCAATCAAAAAGGTTTAACACAAAACATTGACGTAAATATTGATGAACGGACTGACGGGTGGACAGCCCACCCAGGGGCTTGACCCGCGAGCTAAGATATTCCAAATGAAAGGTAATGCTATAGAGATATCCTGTACCAAATATGAAGAGAATCAAACATGTGGTGACAGAGATATGAGCAATCAAAAAGGTTTAACACAAAACTTTGACGTAAAAGTTGACAAACGGACAGACAGCCCACCCAGGGGCTTGACCCAGGGGCTTAGATACTCCATATGAAAGGTAATGCTATAGAGATATCCTGTTCCAAATATGAGGAGAATCCAACATGTGGTGACAGAGTTATTAGCAATCAAAAAGGTTTAACACAAAACTTTGACGTAAAAGTTGACAAACGGACAGACAGCCCACCCAGGGGCTTGACCCAGGGGCTTGGATATTCCATATGAAAGGAAATGCTATAGAGATATCCTTTACCAAATATGAAGAGAATCTAACATGTGATTACAGAGATATGAGCAATCAAAAAGGTTTAACACAAAACTTTGACGTAAAAGTAGATGAACAGACAGACGGACAGACAGACAGCCCACACAGGGGCTTGACCCAGGGACTTAGTTATTCCATATGAAAGGTAATGCTATAGAGATATCCTTTACCAAATATGAAGAGAATTTAACATGTGGTTACAGAGATATGAGCTATCAAAAAGGTTTAACGCAAAACTTTGACGTAAAGGTTGACGAACGGCGGGACAGACGGAAGTACGAACGAACGAACGAACGAACGAACGGACGGAAAGACGAAAACTATATACCCCCTGACATACTTCGTATGTCGGGGTTATAATAATGGCCCTGTACTGGTTAACCACTTATGTATAAGCCTGCCCATGAATTGTTGTTAGGCAAACTGACCAATTTGATATGACTAATTAGAGTCGAATGGTCTGTAAAACTCTGAAAATATAATACTACTAGAGAAAGTGACCAGTGGGTCACGCATACCCCCGGCCAGTGCCTCCCTCTGATATATCTTTCGAGCTTGTATATAACATGAATGAAGAAGTCAAGAAGCTATAAGAATCTATAATGTGCTTATAAAGTCTAAACCAAATAATCTTTCTAAATGGACCAAGGAAGTGAGAGCATCAAAGTTAGTGAAGGGATGGGGGCATCAATGTTACTGAAGCAGCAGGGCGGGGTATGAATCAATGAAATCTTTGAACTGGTATGCAACATTGATGCACGTATCAATTGAATTTGTCTTAGAGTTAGGAACATACAGGCATCTATAAACTTTTTCATAAAACTTTAACCGAATGTAAAATTTCTAAGTCTGTGACCTTGACCTCAAGGTCACTGTTGGGGTGGGACATGCATCAATGAAATCTTTAGACCAGTATGTAACTTCAGTGTAAGTATCAACTATATCTATTACAGGGTTCAGAAGATACAACCTCTTAGAAACTTTAACGCAAAACTTTAACCAAAATGTAAAATTTCTAAGTCTGTGACCTTGACCTCAAGGTCACTGTAGGGGTAGGGACATGCATCAATGAAATCTTTAGACAAGTATGTAACTTCAGTGCAAGTATCAACTAAATCTATCAAAGGATTCAGAAGATACAATCTCTTAGAAACTTTAACGCAACACTTTAACCAAAATGTTAACGGATGGACAGAAGGACGGACGGACAGACGGAAGGATGGAAACACGGATGGACGGACGAACGGCAGGACAAAAACTATATACCCCCATAGCATACTTCGTATGCCGGGGGTATAATTAGAGACAATCTACCCACCAGTGCTGTCAGTATGTTCAGGCACATACTGACCAAGCTTTTCAAAGCCTGAAAGACCTGATTTTGCAGCCTTAACCCTCATCCTGCTGTACATGACAAACATTACATTTGCAAACAGTGTAGATCCAGATCAGCTGGCTTCTGAAGAAGCCATCTGATCAGGATCTACACTGTTTGTAATGCAGTTTGTGACTTGAAAACATTATATCAAATAATTTGACTGGTGAATAGGCAGAAATGGGTGTAGCAAAATAATTTTATTCAGAGGATAAGTGTTAAATAGTCATTTTAAACAGAATATAGGAAGTAATATCAAAATCTAAAAAGCCTGAAATCAAGAAAATATCAAGAAGCGATCAAGCCCTAAAAGCCTGAAATCCTGCATATGCCTGAAAAATATGAGGCCTGTATGTCAGAAACACCAATTATATAATGTAGGATTACCTTGATGAGCACCCACAATATATGTTAGTGGACATATAAGTAAAACTATCCTGAAGTCTTTCACATGTACCGGTACACCTCATTTTGTATTATCTGTAATTGATTCCACTGGAAACGGTACATATTACATGCCACTTACCATTTCAAACAGATGTCACTGCTTTTCACTACCTTCACTGGTCAATCAACACACATTACGTTAACACACCCATGCCACCTAGTGAACATTTTTCACATTTAACAAGATGTGTTTGTGAAACAAGAACATGTCCCCGGGCATGGTCATTTTATTTCAAAGTTGGTCACAGTTCAAAGTCAAGGTCACAGGTCAAGATTTTTGGTTTGAGTGGGAAGCCCTTGGCACAAGGAACTTACATGCCAAATATGAAGGCTCTATGTTAAACGGTTCGAAAGTTATGAACAAAATATTTTTTTCTTTACAGTAGGTCAAGGTCACAGGTAAAAAAGTGTTGCATGAATGTAAAGCTCTTGCCACAAGGAACCTACATGCCAAATGCCAAATATGAAGGCTCTATCTTAAACGATTCAAAAGTTATGATCAATTTTATTTGTTCTTTTAAGTAGGTCAAGGTCATGGTAAAAAAAAATTTGCATGAATGTAAAGCTCTTATCACAAGAAACCTACATGGCAAATATGAAGGCTCTATCCCAAACGGTTCGAATGTTATGACCAAAATGTTTTTTTTTTCTTTTAAGTAGGTCAAAGGTCAAGGTCACAGGTCAAAAAGTTTTGCATGAATGTAAAGCTCTTGTTACAAGGAACCTACATGCCAAATATGAAGGCTGTATCTCAAACAGTTCAAAAGTTATGACCAATGTTAATTTTTTCTTTTATGTAACTAGCTCAAAGCTCAAGGTCACTGGTCAAAAAATGTTTGTGTGAATGTAAAGCTCTTGTCACAAGGAACCTACATGCAAAATATTAAGGCTGTATCTCAAATGGTTCAAAAGTTATGACCAAAAAGTTATTTTTTTTTATTTAAAGTAGGTCAAGGTCACAGGTCAAAATTTGGAATATACATTCAAAATATTAAGGCTGTATCTCAAATGGTTCAAAACATTTTTTTATTTAAAGTAGATCAAAGGTCAAAGGTCAAAATTTGTTGCATGAATGTAAAGCTTTTGTCACAAGGAACATACATGCTAAATATGAAGGCTGTATCTCAAGTGGTTCAAAAGTTATCACCAATGTTATTTTTTTCTTTTAAGTAGATCAATGGTCAAGGTCAAGGTCACAGGTCCAATTTTTTTTCATGAATGTGAAGCTCTTGTAACAAGGAACGTTCATGCCAAATATGAATACTGTATCTCCAATCACACTGGTAAAGGCAAGCGCGCAGGGTAAGGAACAAACACACCGGATAAGGAAATTTTTCCGATCAGGATAAAAAAGAAAATGGCGGAATGGGTATCACATGTGCAGGTTTGTTGTTGTTCTAGATCTCGTGTAATGGTTACTAATCAATACGGCTGCTCACATTAGCTTCACGGAAGACACATAGTATTCACAAATTTATCTTCGATGGTCTGAATTCAACAGTTACATCCAGTCAAACGGAGAACCGGACACAGTGGAGCTACTCCACCGCGAAATCTCATTATTTTACATGAAACGCTCTTCTGGGAAGATGGCATGCACATTTTTGTTGGTTGTAGACATACACATGATAAATCGGACTGTTGCAAATGCGATTTAAGGAAAATTTGAAATTAGAAGGCACGCAGCGAGAAATCCTGGTTCAATTTTCAATACAACGCCCACGGGCAAGGAAATGGGTACAACGCATATGATAAGACACAAAATTTTCCTGGGAAAATGGTTGTTGTATGGTCGAAGCACTAGGAAATTTCCATTTCAGCTTAGGTTTTCCGATATTAATAATTAATCCTACATAGTTTAAAGCACCGATTGTGATCTTTAGGAAACGTTCAACGTTTTTGTGCATTGCATTGCTTTGGTTCTAGCAATGTTCTACACCCCCCCCCCCCCCCCCCCCCCCCGCACACACACACAAATACACATACACTATGAATCTAGGACGATTTCACCCGGACGATTTGACCTAGGAGAATTTGGCCAAGAAGAATGTTATCCGTAAAAATATATTGGGTAGGACAACTTGGCAGACTAATATAATGTCCTGTGCAAATTGACATTTAAATGTTTTGGGTTTGTTTTCAGTAATGCCTCTTGGTTTGTTTGTTTGTTTGTTTGTTTAAGAGTTTATCGGCACTGTCAACACTATTTAAGGTCATTTTTGAGCCGGTCAGTTTACCTATCCACACTTTTCCTGGGCAGGCTTATACGTAAGCGGTTAACAAGTTCACTGTACATTCTTTCGCCAGAAACTGACAACTGCCCTTCTTGAATCAGCGGAAGGGAGAGAATGACCGTAGAAAAGGTTTCATGATCAACCTCCACGAAAGAATGTTGCCGACCCCCGCAGGTTTCGAACCCCTGCCCTCCTGATCACCAGCAGACACGAATCCGACTGAGCTACCGAGGCCGACATAATCATTCAGTTACCAATACATGCACATACTTTAATATTTGCCTTGTCCATCGGGGCTTAAGAAATAGATGGGCTGCATGATGCTTCCACGCAGAGCTGAAACCGACCCACACACGAGTACTGGTAAACTGCTTACAGGATCTAAGCCTGTCCAGGCAAAGCGATGCGAGTCGATCCGCCCATGCTTATAAAGCCTATTGGTTTCATCGGGCGGCAGGGCTTGCGATGTCGTTTCATCTCCGTGTCGGGTAAAATTCCCACAAAATTGGAAGCAACGTCTCTAAAATGACCTTTACAGTGTTGACGGGGACGTTAAACCTCCAATCAAACAAACAATATTTGCCTTATATCCGACGACGAACTGCGTGCAAAGGGCCAACCCCCCCCCCCCCCCCCCGGAATATTTGTTTCATACATCATGTTGTATGGCGATTGAAAGCCAAAGGAAGTTATATGAAAAGATACAACTTCAAAGAAAAACAAATCAATAAAATTCACAAATAAGGTATGTTTTTTTTACCATGACTTTACCCCTAACCCCAGCTGATTGTGAACGAAATTGTAAAATTTGTCACCTTTATGGCTTTCAAAATACAATAGCCTAGCCTTGCCTGTACATATTTTATATTTTGTATACAGATACAGTTTTGATATGTTAACATGTGATGAAAATATATAAAAAATGAACTGTGAACTCTGTGTTTATTTTTTCATAAATTAATTTTTGGCCATTATCAGAAATGTCAACATAAAATTGCCATAACTCCGTTCAAAGTAAAGCCAAATACATGTTGTTATTACTCATTTTCTTAGTTGGAAACCAAGGAATAATTTGATACCTGTTTCATTTTGATCCTGTACTTTTTCATTTTTCGTATATCTCCATGATAACGCAAGTGGGTGGGGTAACAAGATACGACTCGCTTAGTGTACAAACGATGAGCCGTGCTACCTGATATATTAATGCGCCAATTGAAACCGGGTTTCTAATGGCACTTTCTATTGTCTTTTTCTTTCGAAGGGGTATACTTTTATCACACTTTTCTTACTATTTTCGTCACAATTTATTATCTCAATACAGACACATCAAACGTCAAGTTATGCTGAAAATACTTGAAGACGAAACAACTCGTTTCTGTGTATGTTTCCATTAATGACGCCTGTTAGCAAGTGAAACGTCGCACGCTGAAGAGGATTTGAGGGAGGGTCAAAAAGAAGCCAAATCATATCAGGCCCTTTAATGACAATGCAATAGGTATGTCTCACGAATTTGGCGAAGTTATCTACCTTATTTTCAGCCAAAAGAACAAGCATACAATTTTCTACCAGAAATACTGCATGGACTAATACATCATTTCTCTAATTCATGATCGCGATGTATCCAATCCATCTATCCCCCATAGGGGATGATTATATTGCTAGAACCACAGCAATGCGCATTCCAAGACAATGCACACAAACTTTGGACGTTTCCTAAAGGTAACAATTGGTGCTTTAAACTATGTAAGACTAATTATTAATATCGGAAAACCTAAGCTGAGATGGAAATCTACTAGGGCTACGACCATACAACAACCATTTTCCCCGGAAAATTTTGTGTCTTATCATATGCATTGTACCCATTTCCTTGCCCGAGGGCGTTGTATTGAAAATTGAACCAGGATTTCTCGCTGCGTGCCTTCTAATTTCAAATTTTCCTTAAATCGTATTTGCAACAGTCCAATTTATCATGTGTATGTCTACAACCAACAAAAATGTGCATGCCATCTTCCCAGAAGAGCGTTTCATGTAAATTAATGAGACTTCGCAGTGGAGTAGCTCCACTGTGTCCGGTTCTCCGTTTGACTGGATGTAACTGTTGAATTCAGACCATCGAAGATAAATTTGTGAATAATATGTGTCTTCCGTGAAGCTAATGTGAGCAGCCGTATTGATTAGTAACCATAACACGAGATCTAGAACAACAACAAACCTGCACATGTGATACCCATTCCGCCATTTTCTTTTTTATCCTGATCGGAAAAATTTCCTTATCCGGTGTGTTTGTTCCTTACCCTGCGCGCTTGCCTTTACCAGTGTGTCCAATGGTTCAAAAGTTATGACCAACGTTAAAGTTCTCCACGTACAAACCAACAAACAGACAGGGCAAAAACCCATTTAGTATCAGAAACCCCAAAATGGGTACCCTGGCAAACAGTGCAGGCCCAGATCAGACGCTGCAGAATGCGGCGTCTGATCAGGGCCTCCACTGTTTGCTAAAAGTTCAGTCATTTTCCAAATAAATTTTGATGAAAACACAACGTGACACCCCGAAATTTGTACAAGCGTCTGCACATGTGCTACACTTGCTTGCCATGGGTGTATGATGCCCTGCTTATAGAGCTCTTGTTGAGTGTTGAGTATTGAGTTTACAAGTGAGTCAGCACAGAATGGGAAAATGGTGATCAGTGCTTGTATGTTTAACTCATTTGGTACCAGAAACCCCAAAACAGGTACCCTGCAAACAGTGGGTACACTATCAGGGCCTACACTATTTGCTTAAAAATCAGCCATTTTCCAAATCAATTTTGAAGAAAACACAAGCTGACTCCCCAAAATTTTGAAATGGACTCCTGCTATATATAAGGAGGAAGATTCCATTTGGTACCAAAAGGGGTAAGACTCACTTGGTTCACTAGAGAGACTACCATTAAAAGCATTATAAACTAAATCTATCTTTGTCAAATTCAACGCTGTCCAATTTTGATGCTGATAAATTCAACTCGGGTGACTGACCACACGTATCACACTGTCGAATGCAAGTGTCTTGTCCATGACTGAAATTTTAATAAATGCTCGATCTGTCCAAATGATATTCTCATCAAATTTGACGAAATTTGATGGTATCAAAATTGTGGCCATGACCTTAAACCATAAAATGCCAATCACAACCATTGTCGTCTACTAGTAACTTTAAAAGTTAGCGTTGCAAACAGTCTGGACCCAAAACAGACTGGTCCTCTAGGAGCAGTCTGATCTGGGTCCACACTGTTTCAGACCGGTCCTCTAGGAGAAGTCTAATCTGGGTCCTGTTTGCCTGTATGCAAGAAGGTTTTTAGAAAGTTTGCAATAAGATTCAATAGAAGACATTTACAGACAATATTTTCAGATGCAGTTTTTCTCTGGGCATTTTAACCCATTTTGTACCGGAAACCCCAAAACAGGTACCAGGGCAAACGGTGCAGGCCCAGATCAGACGCCGCAGAACGCGGCGTCTGATCAGGGCCTACAGTTTGCAAAAAGTTCAGCCATTTTCCTAATAAATTTTGAAGAAAACACAACCTGACACCCCTAACTTTTGAAATGGACTCCTAATATATAAGGAGGAAGATTCCATTTGGTACAAAAGGGTAAAATGTCAAACAGCTGTCAAATTCAAGTTTCTTTTCCATGACTTTGGAATTTGACATATTCTCAATTAACTTTTACACTAATTGTCCACATGATCAAATTCTTCAAGAATGATCCTGTGGACATGATGTAAAACTGCTAGAACATACCTTTGGACTAGATTGATGATTGTGTTGCTGCGGCGGCGATGACCCCGGCGGCTGTGGTGATGATATTGACGCTGATGACCTCTGTGATGGAGATGGAGACGGCCTCTGCTGTCCCGGTGATAGCTGACCCGTGGACCGAGGTGGACCCGGGGATGGATTTGGGGTGACACGATTGATGGGTGAAGGTGCTGGACTCAGGTGGGGTGATGGTTGTGGGGTGGGGCGCTGCACAGGGGGATGCTGCGTTTGTCCAGGAGGTTGTCCTGTAAATAACCAAACAGATAATCTTAGAACATGCTCATTTTTCTTAGGCAGATATGTGAACTATGTTAATCCATTTTGAATGGGAAGCCCCAAAAAGTTTTGTTTGTCTGAATTGAGGTTTAATGCCCATGTCAACACTATTCAGGTGATTTTGGACACATTGCTTCCAATTTTGTGGGACTTTTACCAGGCAATGAAACGAAATGACACCCAAGCCCTGCCTCCCAGTGAAACCAAAAGGCTTATATGCACTGGACGATCTGGCTCACACCACTTTGCCTGGGCAGGCTTAGTCCTTCTAAGCGGTTTACCAGTACTCATGTGTGGTCAGTTTCAGCTCTGCATGGAAGCACCATGCAGCCTAATCTCCAAGCCCCGATGGGCGGCAGCATTAGATTGGAAATGTATTGAAAAATCCTTAACAAAAGCCCTTAACTCTTGTCCTGCTCAGCCCGGATATGTATTACCTTTCAAGCAATGTAGAAGAAGCCATCTGATCAGGATCTACATTGTTCGTCATTCATATTGTGAATTTATTGCAATAATTTGCATCAAGTAATCTAATTGGTTGATAATCGGTAGTGGGAGTGGCAGATTAAAATATTCAGCAGGACAAGGGTTAATCACATATTTGATATGTATCTTAACCATTATCTGGCTACACATTACAACCACTACCTTTGTAAACAGTGTAGATCCAGATCAGATGGCTTCTGATCAAGATCTAAACTGTTTGTCAAGAAGTCTGCCAAATTGTATGAAAAACTAAAACAAGTATTTTGATTGGTTGATAGTCATCGTTCAAAACAAGTCAATGTCACCAAAAAGCATATCAGTTCCAGATGTTCTGAACAAGTCTGGTGATGTCTAGACAATCTTGCAGTTATAAGAAGACCCAAACAACAGTATTATAAATTGTATAAGGTTTGGGTGTATTGCTGATCTTTTGGCAGCGTACCCAGCTGGTGGTAACTTTCAGTCATTTGTGCAAACTGTGGATCCAGATCAGACTAGGAGCAGTCAGATCTGGATCCATGCTGATTGCCCTTTATGTAAAATATGTTTAAAAGTTTGTAAGAAATTTTAGAAGACAACATAAACAGGCAACATTTTAAGGTGCAGTTTTTCTCGGCATCTTACGGGTCAATTCTCACAGGTGCCCAACATGAGAGAAACCTAGAGATCTAAAGTAAGCAATTTATTTTTTACTTTGATTTTGGTGTTATGGAGGCCCTTTCAGGATAATTTCACTTATACAGAACTGATCGTTTCTACATATTGATAAGGAATGGGTGAAAACCTGTGTACTAGAGAAAACAACTGGACCCCCCCTCCCCCCTTAATACAGAACTTGGCATCTGACCGTCCCCGTGTCAATGACGTAATGTTAAAGGAGAATTGGTACAGCTGGCAGATATTTCGGCCATCCTGTTCGCTAGAATAGTCTACCTAAGGGCAAATTCTTTCCTTGAAGAGTTGACCCCTATTGACATGGGAGACAAAAATACTTTTGCAGGAGTTGCCTGTCCTGAATGTGTATCCATTCCCCTTTAGAGTCAGCTCAATTAACCACTAGGCCACAATTAATTAAAGGCTTGTCAGAGTATGCCTTCTGAACCTCTGTGGTACAGTCCACAAAAAAGCATAGCCCCAGATAATGGGGAGGTATCCAGATATTATTTTTCTTACTGCTGCATGAAAACGTATGAATATAATATGTTTTCATGCAGAAGAAAGAAAAATATCTACTATTCAGATGAAAAAGCGCCCTAACTGGAACTATGATAAGAGTATGTATCGTATACCTGCTGAACTGCCCCAGGTGAGGTGGTATTGTTTGTCTGATTTCAGGTTTAACGTCCCCGTCAACACAGATAGGTCATTTTGAAGACGTTGCTTCCAATTTTGTGGGACTTTTACCCGACACTGAGATGAAATGACATCTCAAGCCCTGTCGCCCAATGGTGAGGTGGTACAATGAGGATAACTTACTGTTGATTTTTTAGTTATTTCTCGTTAGCAACATATGCTGATGGTATTTGTTAGGAGGGCCTTATCCAAGTACCCACCTCCTAAATGTAATGCAAAACTGTAAAAATTCTAAAACTTCGGACAACTTGAGGACTGGCAGTATTCTCCTAAAATCTGTTTCATCGTTGATCTAGCAAAAAGGAGTCCAAAAATTGCAGATGGAATGGCAAATAGTGTAGACCCTGATCAGACTGCTCCTTCAGGAGCAGTCTGATCTGGGTCTGCACTGTTTGCTAAGGCCTGTCTGTCCCAATACCTAGGATCATTACGGTACCTGGATTATCCATGTCAATCCTCCTTATCTGGAGCTATGAGGTGGGTACCAGTACAGAACATACCTGGAGGTTGAGGTTGTTGTTGGAGAGATCCCTGCTGACTATTATATTGAGAGTTTGGTGGTACCGACTGAGGGCTATAGCTCATCTGATTCTGCTGCTGGCTGTATGGCCCCTGAAAAGCAATAAAATTCAATCCATCAGTGCAAATGGTCCATGGCAATTAACCCTTTTTGTACCAAATGGAATCTTCCTCCTTATATATAGCAGGAGTCCATTTCGAAACTTAGGGGTGTCAGGTTGTGTTTTCTTCAAAATTGATTTGGAAAATGGCTGAACTTAAAGCAAATAGTGTAGGCCCTGATCAAACACTGCGGCTTCTGATCTGGGCCTGCACTGTTTGCAGGGTACCCGTTTTGGGGTTTCTGGTACTACAAGCACTGATCACCATTTCCATATCTGTGCTGACTCACTTATTCAATACTAAACCAGGCCTCATACTGACCAAGGTTTTCCATGCCTGAAAAGCCTGTTTTTGCAGCTTCACAAAATTGGAAGCAATGTCTCCAAAAGACCTTTACAGTGTTGAAGGGGACATTAAACTTCAAAACAAAACAAATAAATCATGGTGTAACTCTACATGTACTTACTGAGTTTCATCTTTATTAGATGTAAACTGTAAGATTCAAAGGGGAATAACTCACTAACATTTAGTGAACTGTAATGAGCTGCTCCACCCTACTTTATGGTCATCTTTCTATATACAGTAAAATTCCTATATTAAGACCACCTTTGGGACTGTTCAAAAGTGTAAATTGTAAGATTAAAAGGGGAATAACTCACTAACATTTAGTGAACTGTAATCCCCGAAACATTATGAGCTGCTCCACCCTCATTTATGGTCATCTTTCTATATACAGTAAAATTCCTATCTTAAGACCACCTTTGGGACTGTTCAAAAGTGGTCTTATAGACCAAATCTTATAGACCACTTTTGACCAGTTCCAAAGGTGGTCTCTGACCAGAGAATGCTGAATGCAGAAAAAAAAAAAATAAATAACTGCAACCTGCTAAATAAGCTTTTAAAAGCAGAATTTCTCTAAATTTTAGGTGGTCCTAATAGTGGAATTTCACTGTAATCTATACATTTTTGTGACTGTCTGGATATTACATGCTTGTTTAACTATTTAACATGGTTTCTGCTTTTGTACCCCACCAATAGTTTTATAAAGAGGTTGTTGTATAATCGCGAAAAAATCTGTTTGTGCAACCAATTCAGACTGTCTGACAAACCCAGCTGTTTTCCATGCCAAAGCATTGGCTTCAAACATGGTTTAAATAATTCAACGATACCACAAAACCAGAGCTTAGAAGTATTGGAAAACGGTTTCTGTTCGATTTCTCCTCGCCAAACCCAGTCTAAGCTTCCAATACAGAACAGAAATCAGAATATACAGCTTCCATATTTGGAAAGAAGCAACTGATAGCTTGAACACAAAAAGACCATGAAGCTACCAAGCAAACTTAACCCTTTGGATGCGGTAAACCCCAAAACAGGTTAATGGCAAACAGTTCAAGCCCAGAACGCTAGTAGTATCTCCTTTTTTCACAATGATCATACTATCAAGATTCCAAAATGCATGTTCTGTCCTAGATTTAGCGTCACTAGCACAGAGTTTCCTCAAATCAAACAAACAAAATTGTATATTTAAAGATGGCAGCCATTTGCGAGAAATTGCAGTTTGGGCAACTGTACTGTAATGATCCTAAGTATTGGGACAGGCAGGTCTTTGCAAACAGTACAGACCTAGATCTGACTGCTCAGTCTGAACAGGGTCTATACTGTTTGCCATTGTGTCACACTTTTTAGACTCCTTGCTGGATCATAACACAAATTCATTAACAGTTTAGGAGAATTAGAGCAAGTGCTGAAGGTGTCCCAAGTTTAAGGCTTTTATGGTAGCCTCTAACAAATGCCACAAAATTCAAAGTTTCAAACTTGTGACCTTCCAATGTGACCTTGACCTGGTTTCAACACGATTCATTTATGGGCTCTGCACATGAGCTCACTGAGGGGAATAAATGACCAAAGTTAATGAAAATCCTTTGAAGGGTAAAGGAGATATGGAACGGACACAAAATTCAAAGTTTCAAACTCATGACCTTCCAATGTGACCTTGACCTGGTGTCGACATGACTCATTTATGGGCTCACTGAGGGGAATAACTGACCAAAGTTTAATGAAAATCCTTTGAGGGGTAAAGGAGATACGGAACAGACAAAAAATTCAAAGTTTTAAACTTGTGACCTTCAAATGTGACCTTGACCTTGAGTCGGCATTTGTCATTTATGGGTTCTTTTTTTTTTTTTTTTTTTTGATTTGGGTTTTACAGCCCTTTCACTCATATCCAGCCGATCGTTAATCAGAGGTGGGCGAAAACCTGAGTACCCGGAGAAAAACCACCTGACCTTCCGTTGCAGAACTTGGCGTCTCACACGTCATTTATGGGTTCTCCGCATCAGCTCACTGAGGGGGATAATTGACCAAAGTTTAATGAAAATCTATCAAAGGGTTCAGGAGATATCGAGCGGACAAGAAAGTGTTACGGACAGACAGACTGAGACAGACGAATGGACATGGGTTCTGAACATCAGCTCACTGAGAAGAATATTTGACCAATTTCCAAAGTTTAATGAAAATCCTTCCAAGGATAAAGGAGATATGGAAAGACACAAAATTCCAAGTTTCAAACTCGTGACCTTGACCTTGAGTCGGCATGGTTCATTTATGGGTTCTGCACACCAGCTCACAGAGATGAATAATTGACCAAAGTTCAATGAAAATCTATCAAAGGGTTCAGGGAATATGGAGCGGACAAGAAAGTGTTGCGGACAGACAGACGGACAGGCAGACAGACAAAGGCCATTACTATAATCCCCACTCCTCTTCGCGGCAGGGGAATAATTAATTGAAGCATCCAAACACTGAACTTTCCATCGTAAATGTACAACAGAACTGTGTGCTAGTGACACTCAACCCGTGAAAGACTATTGACATGCTATTCAGGCGAACCTACTGTGGACGTATTTGACAATCACAAGTCTAGTTGCAGACTCAAATCAAACAAACAAACAAATTGACAGCAAAGCAAACAAATTTGATGCCTTAATTTTCTCCATGTTTGTTTGATTTGAGGTTTAACGTCCCCGTCAACACTGTAAAGGTCATTTTGGAGACGCTGCTTCCAATTTTGTGGGACTTTTAACCAACATTGAGATGAAATGGCATCTCAAGCCCTGCCGCCCAATGAAACCAACAGGGTTTATTAGCATGGACGGTCCACCTCGCACCGCGGTTCCTGGACAGGCTTAGATCCTCTAAGCGGTTTACCAGTACTAGTGTGCGGGCCGGATTCAGCTCTGCGTGGAAGCATTATGCAGCCCATATATTTCTTCAAGCCCCTATGGGCGGGGGCCATTTTTCTCCATGAATTCAGGCTTGTTTCATTTCAAATTTTGATTAAAGATACCACGTGAGTCAAGTTTCTTATGCATCTATGACAGAACTGGAGTGCACCTTAGAAATTAGAACCTGAAAAACAGATGTCTGCTATTTACACTACAAAAATCATCTGAATTTTTTCTACACCTTTTGAAGCGGTTGTTAGACACGTACTGACTGTCCATGCTTTAGAGGTTATTATCTAATGTCAGCGGTTTACCCTTTGATATTGAAAAATACTGCTATGTAACATGCATCAATTATCACTTTCCTTATCAAGCTGTTGTGGATTAGCGTAATCAAATATGAGCGGTCATCAGTGTTAATTATTCTGAAACGGATTAATTTCAGTGTTTACCATTGAAACAGAATGTGATAATGTGCTTCTGAATTTACCCATTCAGTGGCGTAAGTTTCCCTCTTTTATAATGATTTTTGGTGTAAAGTGGATAAAACTAGAAATGCGTCCATAGGACACGGATGCCCCCGCCTGAAAATATGTCTGTTCGTATTCATCCATAGAAAGTTTTGGACCCTATTTCACATTTCACGTCTACGTATGACCTTGACCTTGGTGGTAAGGACCTTGGTTTTGTGTGAGGCAGATTGTCTCATGATGGCCAACATTTCTGCCACGTAATTTCAAAATCCATCCAGAGATAAGAATGTTATTGACTGGGTTTAAGTTTCGGACCATTTTTTTTTACCTTTAACCTCTAAGTTTGACCTTGACCTTGAAGGTACGCATCTGGGTTTTGAATGTGACACATCGTCTCATGATGGTTAACATTTCTTCAAAGTAATTTCAAAATCCATCCAGAAATAAGAAAGTTATTGACTGCGTTTAAGTTTCGGACCCACTTTTTTTTACCTTTGCCCTCTAAGTATGACCTTGACCTTGGAGGTACGGACCTGGGTTTTGAACGTGACACATCGTCTCATGATGGTTAACATTTCTACAAAGTAATTTCAAAATCCATCCAGAAATATGACAGTTATTGACTGCGTTTAAGTTTCGGACCCTTATTTTGACCTTTGACCTCTAAGTATGACCTTGACCTTGGAGGTACGGACCTGGGTTTTGCACGTGACATCGTCTCATAATGGTTAACATTTCTGCCGAGTAATTTTGAAATCCATCAAGAAATAAGGAAGTTATTGACTGCGTTTAAGTTTCTGACGCACGGACGGACAGGGGCAACGCTATATGCCCTTTCCACCATTCTTCGAATGGCGGGGGCATAATAAAAAGTCGTTCCTTGATAAGCACTGTGCACCTATTCGCTACTGCCAAACCACGAATCGGCTGTACTTTTAATGTCTTTCTCTCTTGACAGGCAGACCTCATATACATGTTCTTCCTATCGATGATGCGGGAGATTAATTGATAATAATTAGGAGAATAAACGATTTGACAGTGTGCGTCATCTACATGCAGGCAGGGATCACTGTTTTCTGGAAAAATTGCTAAAAAAAGGTCAATTTTTGCGTCCACATCGGGGGATGGGCGTTTATTAGAGCATGGGCGGTTAATAGAATTTTTACAGTAAATGTATTTATCTTCGCCTTTTCCCAAAGAGGTCGATATTGTTATTCAATACATGAAGTCGGTAAATCGGTCGCCATTCACCAGATGCCGAAAAATTCATGAGAAGTTTACGAAAAACAACCGATTAGGCGATAACACTGACCAATTTATTCTTTGCATAAAGGTCTCATGTCACATTTTACCAGCTATATGCTGAAATGACATATTACGTACCATGTTGGACCAAAATTCATTGATTTGTTCATGAGACAGGGTGCAGACATGCCATTTTTGGTCCATAAGCCTTGAAAATAAGGTCAAGGTCACCAAAATCATATGGCCCCTGCCCATCGGGGCTTGAGGAAATATATGGGCTGCATTATGCTTCCACGCAGAGCTGAAACCGACCCGCACACGAGTACTGATAAATGGCTTAGAGTATCTAAGGATGCCCAGGCAAAGCGGTGTCAGTCAGCCTGTCCATGGATATAAACCATATTGGTTCATTGGGAGACAGGGCTTGAGATGTCATTTCATCTCAATGTCGGGTAAAAATCCCACAAAATTGGAAGCAACTTCTCCAAAATGACCTTTACAGTGTTGACGGGGACATTGACAAACAAAACAAACACCAAAATTTTAGGTTGCAATGATGATGCAATTTCATTGATACTTCAAGTCAAGTCATGTTTGGCCCAAAATTGAGTTTTGGGGACATGTGCCCTTGAAATCCAAATGACTGCTTCCCCCATCTGAGTGATGTAACCCTACAAGTTTGGTCAGGATCCATAGGTTCAAGAGATATACTGCTTCAAGCACCCTCCTTGGTGGGGGAACAAAATGCTCATGGGGGCATTGTTTTTTGTGCAGATCCTGTTTGTGTCGGCTTTAGGGATGGCAAAGTGCTGATGCCCAGGGCCCAGTTGTTCAAAACTAACAACATCCATAGTAAAAAACTTGTTAAAACTTTTATCATTAACCCTTCTCTTGCTGAATATTCATTAAAGCCACACCCAATCCGGTCTATCAGCCAATCAAATTACCTCGTGTAATTTATTGCTACAAATTTATAAACTGAATGCCAAACAGTGTAGGTCCTGATCAGATGGCTTCTTCAGAAGCCATCTCATCTTGATCTACACTGTTTGCAAAGATAGGGGTTGTCGTGAACAGCAAGATAAGGGTTAAATACACCAAATATACTAATATTTTTACTGAAAAAATTGAGAGGAGCATTTTGCAAATTGCAAAACCTGCTCTCATTTTTTTTCAGCAATACTACATTAGATATTGTACCTGCTAGAACAGTTAATATTTTGATTGCTAATGAGCTTGTTCAGTTAAGGATACTTTGAACAACTGGAATCAGGTGAGTTAAAGGTGCATTATTGAGCTATCCGGAAAAAAATGCTTCCAAAAATAAAATACATATAGCCGGTATTTTTCTTTAAAACAATACAAATGAATGCATTTTATGCAAAAATGCGAACAATTATGATGACCGGTAAACGAGTTTGAGAGGGATTCCCTAACTAGGTTTCGAACACTAGTTAGATCTATTTTTAGCTTGTGACAAAAACAGAATCTCCATATGACATTATGCGACGTTCGTTTTTGGCCTTGTCTGCTTAGGCCATGCCTGAATCGGAAAAAAATATGACGCTGAATACCATGCCATAAGTAACGAGACTCAGAGACGATACTGTCGCCATGAATGTGTAAAGCGACAGATTTATTTTTAGAACAGAAATTCCGAACACATGTTCAGATCGAAGGGTAAACACGAATGAAAACGACCATTTTCACAAAGTTCTGAAGCTGTATTTGGCTCCAAAAGTGTACACAAAAGGAGTATGCATTGAAGATAAAAACCAGAAAAAAAAATTTGAGACCCGGTAGCTCAATAATGCACCTTTAAACCAGGTAAGGTGGAGCAACAATTTTCAAAGCAACAGATAAGGTATTTTGTGATAAATGAAGGATAATTTTTGTCAATTCTCCATATAAACCTATGCTGTGGGTACTCATTATAACTGCCTCAAATAAAACTATGTTGTATGCAAGCATTAGAACCACCTCATCGAGGTAGTTCTAATGAGTAACCACAACATAGGTTTATATGGAGAAATAAGGAAAACTATCCTTCAATTATCATAAAATACTTACCTTATCTGTTGCTATGAATTACATGGATGCGAATCCATAAAAACATTAAATTTTGTTGCGGGTACTTCATGGGAAGCCTTCACAGTCTAATCTAACAGGTGCCCACAACCCATGATTCCAACAAGAAATCAAATTAACTGTATAATCATCATGGATACTCCTTAACCCTTGCCATGCTGAGCCCGGATATGCCTTATCTTTGAAACAATGTAGATCCAGATCAGATGGCTTCTGAAGAAGCCATCTAATCAGGATCTATATTGTTTGTCCTTCGGATTGTGGATTTGTTGCAATAATTTGAATCAAATAATCTGATTGGTTGAAAATCAGTAGTGGGTGTGGCAGATTAAAATATTCAGCAAGTCAAGGGTTAATATCTGGAGCTAATTTTGTTAAGTTTGTTTGAATCGAGGTTAAATGCCCCCATCAACACTATTTAGGTCGTTTTGGAGACGGTGCTTCCAGTTTTGTGGAACTTTTATTTGACATCCAGATGAAATGAGCCCTGCCACCCAATGAAACCAATGGGGTTTATATGCAGGAACGGTTCGAATCGAATCACTTTGCCAGGGCAGACTTAGACCTTCTAAGCGTTTCAAGTGATCATGTGTGGTAAGTTTCAAGCACCATGCAGCCCGATCTATTTCTCATAGCCCCGATAGGCAGGGGCCCAAACATCTTGAGCTATCTAAGTGCCTGTGTCGTTCAGTCTGCAACTGGACTTGTGACCTTAAAATCATTCAGAGGACTCTAACCCAAGACTTTCAAACTGGGAGGTAAACCAGAGAAAGTCTCAGAACGTCTATCTCCAGTCTGCACAATCTGCAATTGTAATCACCTTGTCAACAATATCACACCAGTTATTTATAGCCAGTCAATTTTCCCACTTTGTGTCATAATGTTCAGTCCTATTAATTAAAAGACAGAATTAGATGTTTGGGTTTTCCCCTTATCTGCCAGCAATCAATCTTCAGTAATATACTCTGTATATACCCCTCTATAATCTGTCACAAAACTCCAGATGCTGGTAAGTCAGGCATATTACTTTCTCTTGTTCTCTCACAAGGCAATACAAGTCGATATTTAAGATTGCCACAAGATACTTAAAGCTGGCTCTCAGTTTGCTGCGTATTATTGATCCGACACACAGGGAAATAATTACGGCCTAATCTTAAGCCAAGTCAAAAGCAGCTGTGTTAAAAAGTCCAAGAAACAATAAATTCATGCAATTAGGCAAAAAAGACACTTCACAAACCACAGGCACATCAATTACAGTCAAATACTGTGCATCACTATTTTATTTGGCCTTAACCCCTTTTTGTACAAGAAACCGAAAAACGGGTAATTGGCAAACAGTGCAGACCTAAATCAGATGCCGCAGAATGCGGCATCTGATCAGGGTCCACACTGTTTGCAAAAAGTACAACCATTTTCAAAAATAATTATGAAGAAAATACAACCTGACAACCCTGAATTTTGGCACGGACTCATGTAATATGTAAGGTGGAAGATTTCATTTGGTACCAAATGGGTTCAGGCCAAAAATAGAATGCCAACTGTCCTTATCTCTCTCCAGAAACTCATGCTGTGCAAACTTGTGGGAATCACCTCATCGAGGCGGTTCTAACACTCTGTATAACACAGGTTTTACCCCATTTTGTACTGACTGGGATCTTCCGCCTTATATATAGCAGTATAAATACAGCAGGAACCTATTTTAAAATTTAGGGGTGTCAGATTGTGTTGTCTTCGAAATTTATTTGGAAAATTGCTAAACTGTAGGCCTTGATCGGACACTGCATCAAGTGGCTTCTGATGTGGACCTCAAGTGTTGGCCAACAGCCTGTTTTGGGGTTCCCTTTATGAAATGGGTTAACTAGGAGCAAAATACTATCCCTTACTTCTGGCCCCTGCCCATCGGGGCTTGAAGAAATATATGGGCTGCATGATGCTTCCACGCAGAGCTGAAACTGACCGCACACGAGTACTGGTAAACCGCTTAGAGGATCTAAGCCTGCCCACCAAAGCGGTGCGAGTCGGCCCGTCCATGCTTAAACCCTATTGGTTTCATTTGGCGGCAGGGCTTGAGATGTCATTTCATCTCAATGCCAGGTAAAAGTCCCACAAAATTGGAAGCAACGTTTCCAAAATGACCTTTACAGTGTTGATGGGGACGTTAAACCTAAAATCAAACAAACAAAACTATCCCTTTATTCCCTTACTTCCCAATATCCACTATTTAGGTCAAAACTAGCCAGTCAGTTTACCTAACCACACTTTTTACCCAACATGCTTACACACGGTTAACCAGTAAAGTGGTTAACCAGTAAAGTGCACATTCTTTCAAAAGAAAATGACAACTGCCCTTCTTGAATCAGTGCAAGAGACAATTAGTGAAGAAAAGATTTTATGATCAATCTGCATGTAAGAATGTTGCCGACCCAACAGGTTAGGTATCAAACCTGCAACCTGAACACCAGTCTGATGCGCATCAGAACTCCCGAGGCCAGCTAGTCCATAGCTCCATGTAAGAAAGGGTTAACCCTTATCCTGCTGAATATTCATTTTAGCCACACCCATCTCTGACTTTGAACAAATCAGATAACTTGATGTAATTCATTCCTGCAAATTCATAAACTGTATGTCAAACAGTGTAGATCCTGATCGGATGGCTTCTTTAGAAGCCGTCTGAATCAGGATCTACACTGTTTGCAAAGATAGGGTTTGTCGTGAACAGCAGGATAAGAGTTAAGGAGAATATTTTTCTTATTTCTCCATTACTCATTGTATACTAGTGGACTCTTCCATTGCTATATGTTGGAAAAGTCCATTTTTCATATAAGGGGTGTCCAGCCTTTTTTTTTTCCCTTTTTATTCTATTTTTTAAGTAATTTCTGTTTGCAAATAGTACAGGCCCAGATCATATGCCCCATTATGCGGCGTCTGATCTGGGCCCGCTTTGTTTGCCAAGGTACCCTTTTAGGGTTTCCCACATACAATGGGTTAACCCTTATCTTGCTGTTCACGACAACCCCTATCTTTGCAGTGTAGATCCAGATCAGATGGCTTCTGAAGAAGCCATCTGATCAGAATCTACACTGTTTGGCATTCAGTTTATGAATTTGTAGCAATTAATTGATTGGTTGATAGACAGAAATGGGTGTGGCTTAGATGAATATTCAGCAAGATAAGGGTTAAACACTTACTCTGGCGTCAGAGTGTTGTGTAAAGAGGGTTTTCTGGGAAACCTGGACTGGACTCCTCTGTCAGGACATTTATCACGTGGTAATCTAACAGTGTAGGCCGAGATCAGATGCCACAGAACTTGCATCTGACTATATATAGATATAATATTACAGGAATTTAAGGGCTAAATAATGAAACATATTAAGTCTCTGTTAAGCTTTGCCACTCACAGACTACAGATTGTTGAAATCAGTAGTTTTCTTACTTTTTCCCAGAAAACAGAACGAGCCATCTCATGCAAATTGTCTCCACAGATAATAATACCCAGCATACAGTGTTACGGGCCATTTTTCCCACCGTTAGCCAACATTAGACAACTTTGGCAAAAAAAAAAAAACTTTCTTCATGAACATATACATCCAACACCAAAGCTGGAAGGGTCCCGTTCAAAAGGGAATCATTATTCAAGAATGAAACCAGTTATATAAACAGCTGTGGGAATGGTGTAGGAAACTAGTGCTGTAGTGTTTCCCCCAGCCCTTTTTAGCATGGCATGGAACCATGTCCCATTTCTCTAGGGCCATGCCCTTTTTCAGATGGAGAAAATGTCGCCCTACATTTTGGTACAAAAATCACTGAAGCTGACCAAAAAGTAAAGTTATGCCCATTTAAATAAGGACTACTTTACTTTTAGCAATAAATTGTTGCCTTTTAGCAATAAATTGTTGCCTATTTGACAGTCTCATTTATTGGGGGGGGGGGATTGGTTTTACAGCCCTTTCAAGATTATTTCACTCTTATCCAGCCAATCGTTAATCAGGTAGGCAAAAAACCGGATTACCCGGAGAATAACCACCTGAACTTCCGTTGCAGAACTTGGTGTCTCACGTGACCCGAGACATCACACTGGTCAGGTACACTCCACACTTCAATTGTTTAATTGGTGACATCACACTGGTCAACCACACTTCAAATTTCAATTGTTTAATTGCTGACATCACACTGGTCAGGCACAGTTCAAACTTCAATTGTTTAAGTGGTGGCATCACACAAGTCAGGCACACTTCACTTGTTTAATTGGTGACATCACACTGGTCAGGCACACTTCACACTTCAATTGTTTAATTGATGACATCACACTGGTCAGGCACACTTCAATTGTTTAATTGGTGACATCACACTGGTCAGGCACACTTCAATTGTTTAATTGGCAGCATCACACTGGTCAGGCACACTTCAATTGTTTAATTGGTGACATCACACTGGTCAGGCACACTTCAATTGTTTAATTGACAGCATCACACTGGTCAGGCACACTTCACACTTCAATTGTTTAATTGGAGACATCACACTGGTCAGGCACACTTCAATTGTTTAATTGGTGACATCACACTGGTCAGGCACACTTCAATTGTTTAATTGGTGACATCACACTGGTCAGGCACACTTCAATTGTTTAATTGGCGGCATTACACTGGTCAGGCACACTTCACACTTCAATTGTTTAATTGGTGACATCACACTTCACACTTCAATTGTTTAATTGGTGAAATCACATGGGTCAACCACACTTCAAACTTCAATTGTTTAATTGGAGACATGGCACTGGTCAGGCACACTTCACATGTTTAATTGGTGTCACTAACATGTTATCAAAACACAGATATGACTTCTAAAAGTGATTTAATTAAGTACAATAAAAGGGGGATTAGCAGTGAACCATAAATGGGGGAGGTCTCTCATCGCTGTCACCGAGAGTCATGGTTCTTGCACGTGACATGTCCGCTCAACCTTATGTACAACTGTACCAAGTACCATCAATATATCTCAAAGAGTATTGGAGATATGGCCATCACAAGGTACTGATACTATTTTATTGGAAGGGGAGATAACTAAAAAACCATGGCACCCAGAGTTGTGGTTCTTGTGCATGACACACCGTCTCAGCCTTGTGAACAAAGGTACCAACAATATATCTTAAAGGGTATTGGAGTTATGGCCATCACAAGGTAGTCACTATTTTAATGGAAGGGGAGACAACTAAAAAACCATGGCACCCAGAATTGTGGTTCTTGTGCATGACACGCTGTCTCAGCCTTGTGAACAACTGTGCCAGGTACCATCAATATATCTCAAAGGTGTATTCGAGTTATGGCCATCACAAAGTAGTCATTCTATTTTATTAAAAGGGCAGATAACTCAAAAAGTATGGCATCCAGAGTTCTAGTTATTGTGCACGACACGCCGTCTCAGCCTTGTGAATAATTATGCCAAGAACCATCAATGAATCTCAAAGGGTATAGGAGTTATGGCCATCACAAGGCTGTGTCTACGGGCGGATGCCAGGCTGACCTCTTTACCCCTTGGACCTATTCGGTTGGGGGATAAAACCCATCTGATCTGGATCTTCACCGACTACAAAGATAGTTATGTTCTGCAATGGAAGGTTAAGTGTTTTTTCTCTGGGTACTCTGATTTTTGCCCACCTCTGATTAATGACCAGCTCAAAATAAGTGAAATAATCTGGAAAGGGCTATAAAACCAAATGAAAATTTGGTAACTTTTGCTCAGCAGGGCAAGGGTTAAATGATATGTTAACCGATTGCATCCCGAAAACCTCTACAGGGGGTACCTTGGCAAACAGTGTAGGGCCAGATCAGATGTCACATCCTGTGTCCCAGGCGAAAGTTACTTTCGCTGGTGACAGCCGACTGTCAATAGCCACTTCCAACTAAGAACAACGCGGACATAAACCGGACTGCATGAGAGTGGGCTTTACATGACAGCTGTTTTTGACCCTTTTTGAACCAAATGGAATCTTCCTCCTTATATATAGCAGGAGTTCATTTCAAAATTTAGGGTTGTCAGGCTGTGTTTTGTTCAAAATCTATTTGTAAATTGACTGAACTTTTAGCAAACAGTGTAGGCCCTGATCAGATGTTGCGTTCTGTGGCGTCTGATCTGGGCTTACACTGTTTGCCAACTATCCCTTTAGGAGTTTGTTTGTTTGATTTGAGGTTTAACGTCCCCGTCAACATTGTAGAGGTCATTTTGTAGATGTTGCTTCCAATTTTTTGAGACTTTATGAAATGACATCTCAAGCCCTTTCGCCCACTGGGCCAATGAAACCAATAGGGTTTAAAAGCATGGACGGTCCGACACTCGCACTGCTTTGCCTGGGCAGGCTTAGTTCCTCTAGGGTTTCCAGTACTTAATGGGTTAAGATGCACTGGAGTGGGCTTTTCATGTATATTCAACATTCATGTATGTCCACAAAGCTTTGCAACATGACTGCTGTTTTTAACCCTTTTTGTACCACATGGAATCTTCCTCCTTATATATAGCAGGAGTTCATTTCAAAATTTAGGGTTGTCAGGTTGTGTTTTAATCAAAATTTATTTGGAAAATGACTGAACTTTTAGCAAACAGTGTAGGCCCTGAACAGACGCCTCATTCTGCAGCGTCTGATCTGGGCCTACATTGTTTGCCAACTTTCCCTTTAGGGGTTCCAGTACTAAATGGGTTAAGATGCACTAGAGTGGGCTTTCATGTATTCAACATTCATGTATGTCCACGAAGGTTAGCAACAAAGTTCCAATTTGATGCACTGGACAATGTAGAATAGGTGTACTGATATTAAACTGTGCATAACAAAATATGACAACTGTCATATTTTGTTGTGTATTATCAACAACCCTATTTTGAATTTACTCATGCATTATATAAGACTGTGCTTAAAAAAAAAATTCTAAATGCTCTCCTCTACTATGTGCAGTACTAGAGTACTGTGAAGTTGATGTAAACAAACCAAGCCTAACCTGTTACAGAGATCAATACACACATGCCAAGAGATAAGTCGTTAATCAGATAAGAACACACTCATAGGCAACTGTCAATTAAGTACACTCTAAAGGCGGGTGATATGAATTTATTGTATTGACTATCTGGAATAGTTGTTACCATTTTGTATATGACAACACAATATGACATACCTGGCCCCTAAAGGGTCCAGTCCCAGACATGGGCATCTGGGAATACCCGCGCTGGTTCTGCATCCACGTCTGTGGTGGACCGTATGGACCATTTCCACTACCCATATCACTTCCTGGTTTCTGTGGTGTCCCACTGTAACCTTCAAAACTGTTCTGTTGGTATCTGGGAGTGGAATGAGGTGTCTGTAGAAGTTGGTTCAATGTCGGAGTTGGTCCCGCTTGCTGTGAAATATTCTGACCAGACATCATGCGCTGCTGGTTAGGGTTGTATCCGCTTGGCATCATCCCCATACCTGGTCTGACAGGCATCATGCCTGGCTGCTGCATGAACCCAGGTCGTCCACCAGACTGATACTGGCCATAACTAACATTAGGATTGGGAAATTCACCACTTCCTGCCATATTGTTATCCATACTTGGATAACCAGGTCTGCTATATGCATTATACTGAGGCATATGACCATCATTCACTCTACCATAGCTATCACCACCCATACCCTGGTCTCCTGAGCCGGGGACGTAGTTATTCATCTCTGAATGCATATACGAACCTTCCATAGCTTGATTGTGAAAGTCACTTTGTTCGGAATTCATCTGACCACCATCTTGAAATGAGTCCATCGTGTTCTCGCTGCGATGAGTAGGAGAACTCAACATTTTCTTGTTGCTAGCAACATTTTCGAATGTCTCAACATTACCTGGACCCTTCACCATTGAAAGGGGTACCTGGCTTTTCACAATGAGTCACCTTTTTCTTTCTCCAACCGTCCTTCTATCATAACAAACCTTTCTACTCGCAATCCAATTATACAGTCTAATTATACACAAATCTCTAATTTTATCCTTTCCTTTTCGAATGACAACTTTGATATGTGTTCAGTTTTATGTCACACGTGCACAGGGTACACTTGCAGTCAAGAAAAACAACTTTAGCGGAAGCATGGCCTTATCATAAACAGACCTATTGTGTGAAGGTACAACATTCGGTTAGCGGGAATATTGGTGATGATCAGTCAAAAGAATTCCTACGCAGAAAATTCATTTACTTGGAGCAAAATATAGGCCATTTCTAGTAGGCAAATGATGATTTCAACTCGTGTTTATATTTTGAAACATGCAGGGTCTATTTTCATTGTATTTTCAGACTCCATACATTTGTCTATTTTGTGGAATTCTGATTAGTCACTTGTCCACTCAGCGGAAGCATAAAAATTTTAGCGTTGTGATGCGTCTCAGGCATTCTTTTCAATTCTGCCGACTCAATTAGCTGATCTTTCCTCCTCCCCAAGAACAAGTTTTGTTTAAAGCAGGAAAAAATAAGGAAAAAGCAATATATTCATGTCTTTCTGAATGTCATTTTGTTGTAAATATTCTAGTATAGGTTCTGCATTATCGAATTATCTAGAGTGGTTGTTTTTGTTCAAATTAAATGATTATGAAGAAAAGTGGGGAGAAAATTATAACAGCGTTTATTGAGCCGCAGGGCAATCTAACTGACGTCAATCAGAGGTGAAGTATCGTATTATTGAGCACACACTAGTGTGTTCGTTTTTTACTTGCGAACCCTATTGTTAGAGAATCCGACTAAGATAGCAGAATAAACTTGCGCCGCTCAGACTGAAAATACTGAAATCATAATTTAGAATTATTTGAACTCGAAAAGTACAAATTTATTGTCTCAGAAAATATTATATTTTGGAAGAAAAGATACTGGCTGTTCCCGTTATAAAACATTTCCCCTCGTGTAGAGCTTTATAGCAGACGCAAAATTCGCAGGTCGAACAAAGTAAGCGAAATACGTGTCATGGGAGATAACTTCTAGTTAATTGTTATTGGCACACCATGACAACCAGTGAATTTTAACACAGCTGAATCTGAACCAAAGAAAAATAAAGAATAATATAATAAAAATGAGCTCGTCATTTTTATTTCGTATCGTTAGAATGCCCTTAGTCGTAAAGCTTTGAAACAGTTAAAAAGTGATCAGCAGTTCAATATAAATGCCTAAATGTCATCACGTATACTGTAAAAGCACGTGCGAGTCGGGTGCGACGATTCGCCGTCTGACCCTCGTCCTTTTTACGGCCTTCACTCATATCGAACCGATCATTACTCAGAGGTGAAGCCTTCGTCATGTCTCCGCACTCATTCCTTTCTTTCTTAAACCCAGGAGGGGACACATGCGGTTTATAGGAGGAAAGACAACACAGTAATCATGTCCTGATCCTATCGAGTCAGTCACCTTTACCTGGACAAACGGCATATAAACAGTAAAGTTCGCAAGAAACTGACAACTGTCCTTCTTGAATCAACGATAAGGAAAGAAAAAATACTTTATGATCAATCTTGTGCACGAAAGAATGTTGTCATATACGCGCGACATCCTTATCGCCAGCTGGACGGACCTTTGAATTACGTTGACTCCACGTTGAAATAACGTATTCAATGTTGTTTCTACGTTGATCCCACATCGAGTACCTGCATCATGGACATAGTTTGGCCCACTCAATTTCGTTCCCCAACTCCCCCCCCCCCCCCCACCCCCATACACACACCACCAGACTCGAAGAGCCAGTTGTTACAAAAAAAAAAAAACGCGTTAATTTAACATTAACAAATCGTTCAAACTTTCATTATTTAATATGGCAAATACAACAGTATTTTTGCTGAAAAATTGTGAGCAGCTTTTGCATTTGCAAAAGCTGCTCACATTTCTTTTCTGCAAAAATACCACTGTATTACACATTTAACTTACTGGGACATTTAACATTTTGCCCACTAACGAGCTCGTTAAGCTAATGATGCTTTGAACAACTGGACCCGGTTTAAAACTAACGAAGTCGTTAGTTAACATATCGTTAAAGCTTTAGCCATATACTATGGCACGTATGCTATTGTTTTTGCTGAAAACTATGAGTAGCTTTCGCAAATGCAAAACTTGAGCTACTCACATCCTTTCAGCGAAAATATATGGGCCCCGTCAAGCGATTTTGGTATTATCGCCTATGCGAGCAGCGAAGGTTCAGGCGAGCCTGCGCATCCGCACAGTCTCGCCAGAACCTTCGCTGCTCGCTCATACAAGCAGTGAATCAAAAGGAACCTTCAGACAGAAAGCCATATCCCTGGCCCCTCTGAATGGCTGGGCATGCGCAGTTAAAATTTGTCATGACGGAATGCTCGAAGACACAAATTCGCTTGGCGGGTCTCATATGAGTATTAGATATTGTATAGAAAATGCAAAAAAAAGGTACTCACATTCTTTCAGTAATAATACCAGACTACTTGCAAAAGCTGTTAACAGTTTGGTTTGACCGCTGAGCTCGTTAAATTGACGATGCTTTGAACACCTGGGCCCAGGTGTTTTCTGAGGATCTACTTTTAAAGGAAAGGATTCGCTCATGAGGAGCTAATTCTTTCCATTAAGAGTAGACCGCTTTTTCTCGCGAGTGACACTCACACTCACGAGAGCTTTTCCTCTTCGTTAACCCTTCTCTTGCTGAATATTCAGTTAAGCCACACCCATGTCTGACTTTGAACCAATCAGATTACTTGATGTAATTTATTCCTACAAATTCATAAATTGAATGTCAAATAGTGTAGATCCTGATCAGATGGCTTCTTCAGAAGCCATCTGATCTGGATCTACACTGTTTGCAAAATAGGGGTTGTCGTGAACAGCAAGATAAAGGTTAAGGGCACTGAAATACACTGTGAAATCTGCACATACTCGTGAAAGAACTTTCTCCCGATTCCCCCCCCCCCCCCCCCCCCCCGAGGAGTACATGTCGACCATACGGCCCCCGCCCATAGGGGCTTGAAGAAATATATGGGCTGCATGATGCTCCCACGCAGAGCTGAATCCGGCCTGCACACTAGTACTGGTAAACCGCTTAGAGGATCTAAGCCTGTCCAGGAACCGCGGTGCGAGGCGGACCGTCCATGCTAATAAACCCTATTGGTTTCATTGGGCGACAGGCTTGAGATGTCATTTCATCTCAATGTCGGGTAAAAGTCCCACATAATTGGAAGCAACGTCTCCAAAATGACCTTTACAGTGTTGACGGGGACGTTAAACCTCAAATCAAACAAACAAACATGTCGACCATTACTGACTGGTTGTGGTGGTGGTGGTTGCATGTGTGTGGAGGGGTGGAGGTGAGGTCTATTTTTAAAAGGATTTCTTACCCTGAAGGCGTATCCATTCGCCTTACACAAACATCCCCCACCCCATGTAAATTAAGTTTAAAGTTTGTATTTGTTGATCTTTTGGGTTCATCGTGCCCCATCCCGGTTTTTTTGGAAGTTGTGTGTTTGTTTGTTTTTTTTTTTTTTTTTTTGATTTGAGGTTTAACGTCCACGTCAACACTGTAAAGGTCATTATGAGACGTTGCTTCCAATTTTGTGGGACTTTTACCCGAAAATGAGATGAAATGACATCTCAAGCCCTGTCGCCCAATGAAACCAATAGGGTTTATTAGCATGGACGGTCCGCCTCGCACCGCGGTTCCTGGACAGGCTTAGATCCTCTAAGCGGTTTACCAGTACTAGTGTGCAGGCCGGATTCAGCTCTGCATGGAAGCACAATGCAGCCCATATATTTCTTCAAGCCCCAATGGGCGGGGGCTATCACACACATACTCGTGAAAGAACTTTCTCCCGATTTTCCCCCGAGGAGTACATGTCGACCATTACTGACTGGTTGTGGTGGTGGTGGTTGAATGTGTGTGGAGGGGTGGAGGTGAGGGCTATTTTAAAAAGGATTTCTTAGCCTGAAGACGTATCCATTCGCCTTACACAAAAATCCCCCACCCCATGTAAATTAAGTTTAAAGTTTGTATTTGTTGATCTTTTGGGTTCATCGTGCCCCATCCCGGGTTTTTTTTTTGAAGTTGTGTTTTTTGTTTGTTTGATTTGAGGTTTAACGTCCACGTCAACACTGTAAAGGTCATTTTGGAGACGTTGCTTCCAATTTTGTGGGACTTTTACCCGAAAATGAGATGAAATGACATCTCAAGCCCTGTCACCCAATGAAACCAATAAGGTTTATTAGCATGGACGGTCCGCCTCGCACCGCGGTTCCTGGACAGGCTTAGATCCTCTAAGCGGTTTACCAGTACTAGTGTGCGGGCCGGATTCAGCTCTGCGTGGAAGCATCATGCAGCCCATATATTTCTGCAAGCCCCTATAGGCGGGGGCCGATTGGAAGTTGTGTCCAATGGTCACTGATGAGGCGGCACTACCCTAAGCTTTCAGACCCGCGGCACAAAAAATGTTTTGTTTAGGGGTTTCCCCAAAGGGTCATTTATTTTCTTCCGAAACATATTTGCCCTCACCGCATTTGGTTTTTGTAGCCATAAAACGTCCTATCATACTTCACTACTATGTAGTAACTATTTTCTGGCCTTTAGGGGTTTGGACATGCAGCAGGAGCGGCATTGCATGGTAAGGAATAATTTGACCGAAAAAAAAATATAGAATAAAATAAATACAGTGGAACTTTAAAGACTCGAACATCTTTCGGACATGAACGTCTGTTCGAGACAGGGGTAGTTCGAGCCAATGAAGGTTAATAATAGCACCAGGTCAGGGGGTGGGGCATTTGGATTTTCTTTAAAAATAAAGGTATGTCGTGTGTACTCATTAGAATCGCCTCAATAAGGCGATTCTAATGAGTACACACAACATACATTTCTAAGATAAGTATGAAAACTATCCAATATGCATGTACATTATATTTATTTATATTTGCAGTTATGGGATTTTACCTAGTGACCCTAAATGACTGCGAAACAACCGTGGTAAATGAGCCATCGATGTTCGAGCCATCGAAGTTTCACCGTCTGCCCAACAACAGGGTACACCTAGCAGATTTTTTCGCCATTTTGCAAAGGGAGACGACTTTCGGAACTTCCTGTTAAGCCTTGTTCCACTGAAAAAGGGTTCTACTCTTAATGGAAAGAATCAGGAGCAAATTCCTTCCTTAAGAGTTGACCCTTATTGGCATGGGAGACAAAAACACTTTTCAGGAGTTGCCTCCTCTGAAGGTATTCCCATTCCCCTTAGGTATCACAACCCACGAATAAGAGGGAGAGTTTGTTTGTCAACACTGTATAGGTCATTTTGGAGACGTTGCTTCCAATTTTGTTGGATTTTTACCCGACATTGAGATGAAATGACATCTCAAGCCCTGTCGCCCAATGAAACCAATAGGGTTTATAAGCATGGACTCGCACCGCTTTGCCTGGGCAGGCTTAGATCCTGTAAGCGGTTTACCAATACTCGTGTGCGGTCGGTTTCAGCTCTGCGTGGAAGCATCATGCAGCCCATCTATTTCTACAAGCCCCGATGGGCGGAGGCAGAGGGAGAGTAGTATCACAGATGCCCCACAAATCACGTACAAAATCAAGTGAACCAACTTCGGTCTATAATCGTTGTCGGTCCGACTTTGTTCCTTTTTTTTTTTTTTTTTGCAGGCTTTGAAGGTAAAAAAAAAAATCATTGGCTCTGCCTTCCAACTAGAAATGGTGTTTGTAAATGCCCCCAAACCATATGCTTGTTCCTAAATGCTCCTAATTTGACCTTGCCCTAGATTTCATTGTTCGGCGACTTTGTGCCCTCACAGGCGCGACATAGCCTTCGGCGGAATTCTTTTTCAAAGGGCCATAACTGAAGAAAACATTCAGATTTTTGTTTTTGTTGTTTTTGTCGCGCCTGCTATTAGTATGGCGCGATATAGGCGCCCGGTTTTCCGTCCGTTCGTCTGTTCGTCCGTTTGTCAAGGCGTCAACATTTGCGACCACCCTAGCGTTCACCCAAAGGTTCAAATTAATTTCTCAAGAACTATAAGAGCTTCATTAATGATATTTGGTACAAACTTGTATCTGTGGATGGCAACTTAAGTGGAAGTATCCATATTTGACATTGACCTATATTTTATGGTTCACTGACTTTGTAAAATATTGCGACCACCCTAGCGTTCACCCAAATGTTCAAGTTTATTTCTCAAGAACTATAAGAGCTTCATTAGTGATACTTGGTACAAACTTGTACCTGTGGATGGCAACTTAAAAGCAAGCATCCATATTTGACCTTGACCTACATTTCATGGTTCACTGACTTTGTAAAATATTGCGACCACCTTAGCGTTCACCCAAATGGTCATGTTTATTTCTCAAGAACTATAAGGGCTTCATTAATG
Organism: Lucinisca nassula; assembly: GCA_963580285.1. Lineage (NCBI taxonomy): Eukaryota > Metazoa > Mollusca > Bivalvia > Lucinida > Lucinidae > Lucinisca > Lucinisca nassula. The sequence goes on along the minus strand of OY757013.1, from coordinate 116,416,624 downwards.
ATACTTGGTACTAACTTGTATCTGTGGATGGCAACTTAAATGCAAGCATCCATATTTGATCTTGACCTACATTTCATGGTTCACTGACTTTGTAAAATATTGCGACCACCCTAGCGTTCACCCAAATGGTCAAGTTTATTTCTCAAGAACTATAAGGGCTTCATTAATGATACGTGGTACTAACTTGTATCTGTGGATGGCAACTTAAATGCAAGCATCCATATTTGACCTTGACCTAAATTTCATGGTCCACTGACTTAGTGAACTATTGCACCAAACCTAGTGTTCAACCTAATATTTTAGTTCATTTCTTAAGAACTATTAGAGCTTCATTAATGGTATTTGGTACAAGCTTGCATCTAGGAATGGCAACTTTCATGGAAGCATAAATATTTGACCTTGCCCTAGATTTCATGATTCGGTGACTTTATGCCCTCACAGGCGCGACATAGCCTTCGACGGAATTCTTTTTTTTTTTTTCTTCTTCAAAATTTGATCACGTCATCTACTCACCATTCTCTGTCAGCCTATCGCGATTCAGGGTAATAGCTTTAAAAACAATCAGATTTTTTAAGATAATCAGGTCATCTACGCATCATTCCCTATCAGTCTGTCAAGTTTCAACGCAATATCGCGAACCGTTTTTGAGATATGTTGCTTAGAAGGTTAAAATGCCTTAGTCCACAAAGGGAAATAATTTCGTTAAAAAAATATCCCAAAATTTAATCAGATCATCTTCACATTAGTTACAAATTTCAAGAGTCTAGCCCATGCGGTTCTTGAGAATTTTGCTTACAAGATTTACCATATGCCAAAATGCCCGAGTCCACAAAGAGGAATAATTTGGTCAAATTTTCATAAAAATATACCAAAATCTTTCCTTTGGTTCGAAACTGCCTGCAAAATTTCAAGAGCCTATGTCATGTGGTTCTTGAAACATTTGTGCTTACCAGCTTGTTTTCTTGTGTTAACCCTTTTTGTACCATATGGACTCTTCCTCCTTATATATAGCAGGCGTTAATTTCAAAATTTAGGGCTGACAGGTCGGTTTTCATCAAAATTTATTTGGAAAATGTCTGAACTTTCAGCAAATAGTGTAGGCCCTGATCAGACGCCGCGTTCTGCGGCGTCTGATCTGGACCTGCACTGTTTGCCCGTGTACCCGTTTTGGGGTTTCTGGTACTTAATGGGTTAAAATGCCTAAACAAGCCCAAAAGGGACAATATTTGGTCAATTTTTTATAAAATCATACCAAAATGTAACCAGGTCATCTTCACATTGGTTCCAAATAGCCCACATAATTTCAAGGGCAAAATCCAAGTGGTTCTTGAGATATTTCTGCTTACAAACTTTTCCTATACCACAATCCCCAAGTCCACAAAGGGACATAATTTGGTCGAATTTTTATAAAATTATACCACGATTTAATCAGATCATCTTTACATTGGTTCTAAACAGCCAACACAATTTCAAGAACATAGTCCGTGGGTTTGTTGAGATATTTTCCTACAACCTTTTCCTATACCAAAACGCCTATGCCCGCAAATGAGCATACTTTGGTCAATTTTTCATAAAATAAGATCATCTTCACATTGGTTCCATCAGCAAGAGCCCAGCCCATGAGGTTCTTGAGATGTTTTACTTACTAGCTTTTACCATGCCAATAACGCAAAGGGGCTTAATTTCGTAAAATCTTTACAAAATTATACCAAAATTTAATAAGATCATGTTCTAGCTAGAGGCTACTCTGCTACCAGACGAAAGAAAAAAAAACAAAAAAAACATTATTGGTCGGCTACGTTTTCATAAGCAATCTACATATGAAATTTCAGAACCCTAGCATATACGGTTCCTGATATATGATACATTCAATAGTGCGGACGGATGGACGCAAGGACGGACGGACGGACGAACAAAGCAAAAGCAATATGTCCCACAAGTTCTTCGAAGTTGGGGGCATAACATTAAAGAAGCCAATCAAAACTACTACGAGGTAACAAATCATACAAAACCCAAAACGTCAGAGCGAGGAGCGCGACTCATGGGAGGGCACATTACCCACAAACTTCGACACACCGTTCCGTCAGCAAAGAATGGTACAGATATAGAATCGATCTCGACCGGACTCTTGTGTTGGAATTGGCAAAGAGCGTAGACCCAGACCAGACGCCACAGAAAGCGGCATCTGATCACGGTCTACACTCTTTGCTTGAAGTACAGGAATACAAGGGTGAAACAAAAAAGTCTCAGTCCCCGTCCAAGACCATTTTCTCAGAGACGATCGGACCCCCAGTGCTGTCAGTACTTAACCCTTTTTGTACCAAATGGAATCTTTCTCCTTATATATAGCAGGAGTACATTTCAACATTTAGGGGTGTGAGGTTGTGTTTTCATGTAAATTTATTTGGAAAATGTCTGAACTTTTAGCATACAGTGGAGGCCCTGATCAGACGCCGCGTTCTGCGGCGTCTGATCTGGGCCTGCACTGTTTGCCAGGGTACCCGTTTGGGGGATTCCTGTACAAAATGGGTTAATTATCATAAATACCTCAAACTCGTTTACGAGTTGTTCTGAAGAGAACCCACATTTTGTTTTGTTTTTGTTTTTGTTCAGGAAAATTCAGCAGAAAAACTAGACATGGTCCGCATAGAGGAATTCTTGCTCAACATGGAGAGAGTCATCCAAACAGCGAAAAAATAACCCATAAGGCGCGGAGAAAAACTACAGATGAAAATGTCTGCTTATGTCGTCTGCTGATTTTTTTTTTTTTTTTTTTCAAACTTTTTATTAAAAATATTTTTGCATACAGGCAAACAGTGTGGGCCCAGATCAGACAGTCTGATCTGGATCCACACTGTTTGCAAAAAAAAAACAAATACTTTTAAGGAACCGGCAGTCGGCAAAGCAGACGACAATTGTCGTGATTGACATTTTATGGGTTAAGGCAACCATGAATCAGGGTTCAAGGGTCGAGGACTGAACAACAATAATCTGATGTCAAACGCGGCAGTAGAATGTCACCATGTAGATCACGGAGTTCAAACCCAAGGACTCCACCCCTCTTAACAAGAGGGCCAAGATGGCCCTAAATCGCTCACCTGATTTCAAGATGTCACATAGCTTCTGAAAGTCTTATGGATAACTGACAGCCATCTTATTCCGTGAAGCATATCTGCTGCACTTCCATAGATGGTAACCTTGGCAACAATCTTGCAAAATTTGAAAGAAGCAAATTGTTGACGTTATTCTATTAGTAGCACTGGCAACCATTTTGCCCATCAGAGCGGAACTGTTTTAGCTACTTTGGTAGAGAGTCACCTAAGCAACTTTCCTACGAAGTTTGAATGAAATTGGCTCAGGGGTACAGGAGTAGTCATTTAAAGATTTTTTTTTTTTTTAGCTCTGGCGGTCATCTTGTTCATCGGAATGGAACCAATTTTAGCTTCTTTAGGTAGAGAGCCACCTAGGCACCATTACTGTGAAGTTTATATCAAATTGACCCAAGGGTTTAGTAGACTTATGAGTTGGTGGTTCCCTTTGACAATACAGAGCTCACTTGTATTTCACTATCTGGGCACCTCGTGGATCCTTGTGCACCAGACAGAGATGAACCGGCTCGCTCTAACTAACAATGCCTTAACACTATATAAAGCAGTGGGCCCCAGTGCAATCTTGGTTGAGGGCCACTAGATGAAGTTTCATTCCTGGGCCTTCTGGTTTCATACAAGAAGATTTTTTAAAGGATTTCCCTATCTAAGTCTATGTAAAACCGGTGGGATACAAATGGGACGAGGGCTACAACTTGAATAATCTTGGTAGAGGTCCCCTACATGAAGCTTCATGCCAAGTATCAAAGTCCTGGGCCTTGTGGTTTAAATGAAGATGATTTGTAAAGGTTTCCATAAAACCGGTGGGCCCCGGGGTGGGGCCATTTTTGGCCCAAGGCCTATAATTTTAACAACCTTCGTAGAGGTCCCCTAGATGAAGCTTCATACAAGGGCCTCCTGGTTCAGACGAGAAGATATTTAAAGGGTTTCCCTATATAAGCCTATGTTAAACCTGTGGGCCCTGGGGCGGGGCCATTTTTGGCCCCAAGGCTACAATTGGAACAATCTTGGTAGAGGCCCACTAGATGAAGCTTCATACCAAATATTAAAGGTCTGGGCCTTTTGGATTCAGAAAAGACAACTTTTAAGGTTTCCCTTATATAAGTCTATGCACAATATGTTGGCCCAAGGGCGGGGCCATGGACCCCTGGTTCAGTCGAGAAGATATTTAAAGGGTTTCCCTATATAAGTCTATGTTAAAACTGTGGGCCCTGGGGCGGGGCCATTTTTGTCCCCAAGGCTATAATTTGAACAATCTTGGTAGAGGCCCACTAGATGAAGCTTCATACCAATTATCAAAGGTCTGGGCCTTTTGGATTCAGAAAAGACAACTTTTAAGGTTTCCCTTATGTAAGTCTATGCACAATATGTTGGCCCCAGGGCGGGGCCATGGCCCCGAGGCTATAATTTGAAAATTCTTGGTAGAGGTCCTTAAGATGAAGATTCATTACAAATACCTAAGACCTGGGCCTTCTGGTTTCAGACAGGAAGATTTTAAAGGTTGTCCCTATATAAGCCTGTGTAAAACCGCTGGGCCCCGGGGCGGGCCATTTTTGGCCCCAGGGCTATAATTTGAACAATCTTGGTAGAGGTCCACTGGGTGAAGCTTCATACCAAACAACAAAGACCTGGGCCTTCTAGTTTCAGACGAGATAATTTTCAAATAGGGTTTCCCTATGTAAGTCTATGTTAAACCGATGGGCTCCGGGGCTGGGCCTTTTTTGACCCCAGGGCTATAATTTGAACAATCTTGATAGACGTCCACTAGATGAAGCTTCATACCAAATGTCAAACACTTGAGCATTCTCGTTTCAGACGAGAAGATTTTTAAAGGGTTCCCCTATATACGTCTATGTAAAACCTGTGGGCCACGGGGCAGGGGCATTTTGGCCCCTGGACCATAATTTGAACAATCTTGTTAGAGGTCCATTAGATACAATTATATGTATATACCAAATATCAATCACCTGGGCCTTCTGGTTTCAGACAAGAAGATTTTTAAAGGTTGTCCCTATATATACAAGTCTGTGTAATACCAGTGGGCCCCGGGGCGGGCCATTTTTTGCCCAAGGGCAATACTTTGAACAATCTTGGTAGATTTCCACTAGATGAAGCTTCATATCAAACAACAAAGACCTGGGCCTTCAAATTTCAGACGAGAAGATTTTTAAATAGGTCATTTTTGACCCCAGGGTTATAATTTGAACAATCTTCATAGAGGTCCACTAGATGAAGCTTCATACCAAATATCAAACACTTGGGCATTCTGGTTACAGACGAGATGATTTTTGAAAGGGTTTCCTATGTAAGTCTATATAAAACCGGTGGGCGCCGGGGCAGGGGCTGTTTTGGCCCCAGGACCATAATTTGTACAATCTTGGTAGAGGTCTATTAGATACAACTATATACCAAATATCAAACACCTGGGCCTTCTGGTTTCAGACAAGAAGATTTTTTAAAGGTTTCCCCGATATAAGTCTGTGTAAAACCGGTGGGCCCCGGAGCGGGCCATTTTGGGCCCAGGGCTATAATATGAACACTCTTGGTAGCGGTCAACTAGATGAAGCTTCACACCAAAGAACAAAGACCTGGGTCTTATAGTTTCAGACGAGAAGATCTTTAAATTGGGTTTCCCTATTTAATTCTATGTTAAACCGGTGGGCCCCGGGGCGGGGCCATTTTTTACCACATGGCTATAATTTGAACCAGCTTGATAGAGGTCCACTAGATGAAGCTTCATACCAAATATCAAACACTTGGGCATTCTGGTTTCAGACAAGAAGATTTTTGAAAGGGTTTCCCCATATAAGTCTATGTAAAACCGGTGGGCCCCGGGGCAGGGGCATTTTTTACCCCAGGACCATAATTTGAAAATCTTGTTAGAAGTCCATTAGATATAGCTGTATACCAAATATCAAACACTTGGGCATTCTGGTTTCAGACAAGAAGATTTTTAAAGGCTTTCCCTATATAAGTCTATGTAAAAACCGTGGTCCTCGGCGCGGGGGCAAATGGCCCGAGAGCTATAATTTGAACAATCTTGATAGAGGTCCATTATACATGTACTAATATACAACTTTATACCAAATATCAAACACATGGGCCTTCTGGTTTCAGACAAGACGAATTTTAAAGGTTTCCCCTTTGTAAGTCTATGTAAAAAATGGTTGGCCCCGTTGCGGGGGCATTTTTGGCCCAAGATCCGAGGTCCACTAGATGAAGTTTCATATCAAATATCAAAGACTTGGAACTTGCGGTTTCAGAGAAGATTTTTTTTTTTTTTTTTTTTTTTTAGTTTTCATTTAGAAAATCTATTTTAGCCCTTGTGACCTAGATGTGCAATGGACCGGAACCATTTGAACAATTTTTTAAGGGCACCACCTTAGGATCATTCCTGTGAAGGTTGGTCAAAGTCGGATCACTTGTTTAGGAGGAGATGAGGTTTGAAGAAATTGTTTACCCACGCACGCACGGATGCACGGACGACGGACAGAAAGTGATCTCACACTACGTGACAGGTGAGCTAAAAAGATTTAGAATGAAACTGTTTTTGACTAGTCAGATCATCTTAAACTTAGGAGTTGACTAAATTACTATAGTTACACTCCTCCCCCGCCCCCCGCAAACGAGGTTTGGATGGGGATACTGTATTCACGTTGTCCGTACATCCATCCGCCCGTACGTGCGCCCGTCTGTCCGTTTGTATGCAACACTTTAGTTTTTCCCGCATATCTTTATAAATAATATTAGGAATCTTATCATATTTTGTATAAATAGAGGATTTTACATGAGTGTTCATGTATTATTGAATTTATTACACGAGTTGAGGAAAATGGATAAAATGCGAGGCTTTGCCGAGCATTTTATCCCTTTTCCTCAATGAGTTTAATAAATTCAATAATACATGAGCACGAATGCAAGATTCTATTTATCATATGACATTTAAAACGCATTTTATTCACGATTGTTTACAAAAATGTCAATATTCCGCCGTTAGTAAACGCAACGTCGTTAAGGACGTCGTACATTTAACGTTACGGGACGTATCTAGCTATTTTGCATATTTAATCCACTAGTGGATTATCGAAAATATTACATGGCGTTATAACACTCTCAGATGCGTCGTCATATGATAAATGTTGATATTCATGAGATGTTGTTGTCGCAGAATAATAAAGGTTGCGGGACCAACGCTTTTATAGTTATGCCCCTTTATATTTCTTTAAAAGTTGTCCGTTACACTTTTGTACTTTTCCTGCATAACTTGTGAAATAATTTTAGAAATCTTACACCATATTTTGCATAAAATTTGTCATTCATGAGATGTTGCTGCTACACATCACGAAAACACGCCTATATAAATTTGATCCCCTTATACCCCACATTAATGTAGTAAAACTGGGGTTTGCAGGGGTATACATTATTTTTCTTATTTCTGCTCAAAAACATAGATTGTGGGTACTCGTTAGAACCGCCTCGTCGAGGCGGTTCTAACGGGCATCCACAATCTATGTTTTGAGCAGAAATAAGAAAAAATATCGAAATTTTTCATCTGAAATTTTTCATTTTTCAGTGGTAAAATTTACAATGTATTTGTATAGGCGTGTTTTCGTAATGAGAAAAATAAGGGTCCAGGTGTTACTACTGTTATATAGTTATTCCCCTTTATAATTCTTTAAACGTAGTCTGTGACACTTTGGGGTGTCCGTCACACATTTGTTGGATCGATTGTTTATCAATCGACCCAAAGTTATAAGGACCTGTATTAGTGCTGACGTCCACGTGACTTGTAGGAAATCAATGTAAATTGTTTATAGAATTTTATCGCAGTGAGGTCAGCGTTGTTAAAAAGGTTATCTGTGGAATGTGGTTGGGCTTGGCAAGCAGTGTAGACCCAGATCAGACGCCGCATAACTTTACTCAACTATACTGTTGACTTGCAGTGCAGGAATTTAAGGGCCGGACACCGAGAAACGCAACGTCTGATCAGGGTCTACACGGTTTGCTTACAGTACAAGAATTTAAGGGTTAAACGAAACAGTCTACGTTCACATTCAGGTCCATTTTCTCAACGATCGATCCACCAGAACCCTCAGTGCTTTGATTTTTCTTGTTTATCTTGTCTAATAATTTTAGGAGTGGTATCATTTGATATTGATAAGCTGTTGTTTATAGGAAAAACGAGGGTCCAGGGATCAATAATTACACAGTTACTCCCCTTTGTAGTTCTTGAAAACTATCTTAATCAGTCGCATTTCTGGTAATTAGACTGTTTGTTTGATTGATTTGGGGTTTAACGTCCCCGTCAACACTATAAAGGTCATTTTGGAGACGTTGCTTCCAATTTTGTGGGACTTTTACCCGACATTGAGATGAGATGACATCTCAAGCCCTGTCGCCCAATGAAACCAATAGGGTTTATAAGCATGGATGATCTGACACTTTGCCTGGGCAGGCTTAGATCCTCTAAGCGGTTTACCAGTACTCGTGTGCGGGTCGGTTTCAGGTCTGCGTGGGAGCATCATGCAGCCCATCTATTCCTTCTAGCCCCGATGGGCGGGGGCAGGTAATTAGACTGTGTTGTTTTAAAGAAAATGTGCATGTTTTGCATTTTAGTTGTCTGTAAAGTTGCTTTCATGTAATCTATCGAAGCAAAAACACCATTATGAAACAGCTGTGTCAGTTCCAGAAGAAACAGATTTTTGGGTCGACCGGTTTACGATCGACCCAAATTTACTAAATGGCCAAACGGAATTCATGCAGTTGTCCACGTGACCATCACTGATTTGGGAAAACCAATATTATGTTTTATTAATGAACTTGAAACGTTGCGCTCTTTTTATCGATGCAACAAGAGCTACCTATAGAGTCTTGACAGGAATCGTATGCTTGGTAATACCCAGATCAGACGCCGCGGAATGGGGCGTCTGATCAGCAGATTGCACGGGAATTTCAGTTTGCTTAAAAAGTGGCATTTGAGGGTTAAACAAAATAGTATAAGAATGCCAGGTTGCTCATGTAATGAAAGCAAAAAATATCTTAATCCAGGCCACGATGTCACGTGACGTCTTTCGGAACATTCTATTTATAAAACTGATACACAAATGTATGCCAAGTCGACTAAAATAGACTTTTCGCACTCCTGCTAAGAATTTAATTTTAGAACCCTGAAATGTTTAAGTCAAAAAATGAGTAGCCCAGACATTATAGCTGGTACCGTTATTAGACATACAGCGTAGACCAAGATCGGATATAGAGTACATTGCTTATGATCAGCTCGGCACTGTTCGCCATATGTATGCAACAACAGTTTGGAATATGATTCAGGGCCGTACGCAGACTCTGAAAAGGGGCGGGTTGAGGATGCGAATTTCAGGTATTTTGCAAAGGGTGAAAAACTGTATGAATCTGAAATAATTTCCAAAAGGGGCAGGGGGCTGCGTTTGCACCCGCCCCACTCTGTTGAACAAAATCCAAGTACTATCCTAAGACGCCAGAGAGCAGCGTAAGAAGAAAATCCTGGACTGTGATCGTTTGTTTGATTTAAGGTTTAACGTCCCCGTCAACACTGTATAGATCATTTGGAGACGTTACTTCCAAAGTTACGGGACTTTCAGCTCTGCGTGGAAGCATCATGCAGCCCATCTATTTATTCAAGCCCCGATGGGCGGAGTCGGGTGGACTGTGCTCGTACACTTGGGCATTAGCAAACAGAATCTGCATAATCAGACGCCACATAACGCGATGTCGGATCAGCTCTACTGTGCTTGCTTAAAGTTAAACGAACAGTTCGATTCTCAGCTCAGGACTATTTTCCCAACATACACTCAGAGACGATCGACCCACCAGTACTCTCAGTGCTTTGATTTTTAATAGGGTCGCAAAAAACAACAACAGGATTTTATCATCCACAATAAACAGTCGGTGTTTTTGGTGTCCGTCTGAGTTCTAGGTAGTCGAAAAGCCCTTGTGTTTGCATGGCTATTGATATTCATAAGATGTTGCTGTGTATTACGAAAACATGCCTATACAAATACATTGTAAATCTTACCACTAAAAAATGAAAATTTTCAGATGAAAAATTATGCTATTTTTCTTATTTCTGCTCAAAACATAGATTGCGGATACTAGTTAGAACCGCCTCGGCAAGGCGGTTCTAATAATTACCCACAATCTATGTTTTTGAGCAGAAATAAGTAAAATAATGTATACCCCAGCAAACCCCAGTTTTACGATATAAAAGTGGGGTTTAAGGGGGTCAAACTTTTACAGGCATGTTTTCGTGATGTACAGAAAAAGAAGGGTCAAGGGATCTATACTGTTAGAGTTATTCCCCAAAGTTGTCTATGACACTTTGTTGTCCGTAACACTTGGTTTTCCTGCTTAATAAATGTTGAAATTGATTAGATGTTGCTAGGTAAAATTATGAGTATCTGAAGCAGAACTCGCAGGTAAGAAAAACACTGCCTCAATATCGGGGCTCTAATGGGCACCACAGCCTATATACATAGATTGTGGGTACTCGTTAGAACCGCCTCATTGAGTACCACAACATACGTTTGCAGTCTAAATAGGACAAATATCGCGAATTTTCATCAGAAAAGTGGCCATGTAAAAATGCGCTATGCCGCACGGGTGTGTTATCGTAATGGTCCAACGAGCGCCCACTTTGTTGCATACAGAACGCCCGCGTCAGCTATCTAACAATCTACAGTCGAACTTAGATGGCTCAAACTCCTTTAGAACCTTAAAATCTATTCGAGACATGAGTAGTTCGAGCCACTGAGGGTTACTGCCAGGAGTCACAACGAGATACTTTTGGACATCTTTTCGGTGGTCTTTTTATGAAAATGTATCTTGTGTGTATACTCATTAGAATCGCCTCATTCAGATATTTTTTTACACTGTGAAAAGTAACAAGACGAGATATTTTCACACTGAAAAATAACATGACATGATAATTTCACACTGAAAAGAAACATGACCTCGTTATTTCACAGTAGCAGCCCGGACTACTTTTATCGCCAAAGTCATGAATAAAATAAACAGAAACTTTACTTTATTTCGATAAATACCAAAATTTCATCGAATGTGTTGAAAACATATTTCCTCGAGTGTGTTGAAAACACCAGAAATTTCCATGAGTGCGAAGCAACGAACAACTGTTCAATTACAGTACACCGCCATCACGGGTGGTAATCAGGGGAACTAGCTCGAAAATGAGTCAATGGAAATTTGTTCCCTCGACACATCCGGGAACTCTCGAGCTAGCTCCATCACCAAGAAACTCGTAAACAAAGGTAGGTCTCGAAGAGTTTTATCACCATTTTTTTTCTTTGTAAGCTAATTATAAAAAATCCGGCAATGCAGTTCCACATAGAAATGATTTAACTTTGTACTCCGCTAGAATTTGCCATGGAAATTTGCAGCGCTGGAGTATGAATGAAAGCAAACTTTTTATCACGGACCGGAAAAATTGTCAATTTATGTCATTACGGAGATTTTGGCCGACGATTTGTCATTTTCTGTCAAAAGTACGCCCTTCACACCCACAGAAACAACATCCCTGGTGAAATGAAACATGGAAAGTTTGAAATAAGCAAAAAAAAAATTGGCAGTGATTACGTAACTTGCGACTTATGACGAAATTATTGTCCGAGCTAGTCTTCTCGACAAGGAGCTAGTTCACTCGACATAAAAAAAGAAAATGAAACGTTCATCAGATTCGATGTCTTTCTATGGTCCCACCCAGGTTATCCAACTGGTTTCTTTACCTCTGGCTAACAAAGGTAGGTCTCGAAGAGTTTTATCACCATTTTTTTCTTTGTAAGCTATTTATAAAAAAAAAAATACGGCAATGCAGTTCCACATAGAAATGATTTAACTTTGTACTCCGCTAGAATTTTCCATGGAAATTTGCAGCGCTGGAGTATGAATGAAAGTTAACTTTTTATTACGGACCTGAAAAATTGTCAATTAATGTCAATACGGAGATTTTGGCCGACGATTTTTCATTTTCCGTCAAAAGTACGCCCTTCACACCCACAGAAACAACATCCCTGGTGAAATAAAACAGAGTCTTATCATAAGGAACAATGATATATATGGTTTAGGGGTTGCGAGCTGAATAATTTTCAAAATATTAGACATTTTGAGTTTTCCATACAAATGCCTATATGTCAATTTTACGTTTTATGTAATTTTACCCCAAGGCCCATCCAGGGGCAATTGTATCATGAACGGAAAGGTCTTTGGCTGAGTAAGTGTCATGCGAAATTTCAACTTTGTAGCATAACAGAAACGGGAATTATGGGCTCCAAGAGAAACGCGAACGTTAACTTTAACTGTGATTCGAACTCTTCCTATATACAGAGTGTACTGCAGTGCCCGATAGCCTTATATGCGCTATATGAGCATCCTTTTTTGGGGATGCCTCTGTGGCGCAGTGGTTAAGGACGTCGGCCACTGCAGTGCTAGGCGACGTCGCCGCATCTGTGCGTGGGTTCGAATCACAGTCAGAGCACGATTTAATTATCCCTGATTGTGTCTCCACTATGGTTGTAAAGACGAAAAGTCGCGTCCATTACTGAGAGATTTATCACAATCCCGGAAATAGCAAAATAAAATAGTTAACTTTAACGTTTGTTAGACTCTGGTTAGGACTCTTGGGCAATGGCATCTGACACTCGGACACGCTCAGGAGCATGGCCCTGGGACAATCGTATCATGAACAGAAAGGTCACCGTCTGAGTAAGCGTCATACCAATTTTCAACTTTGTAGCATAACATAAATGGTAGTTATGGGCTCCAAGAGAAATGCAGACGTAAACTTCGAAATTTGTTAGACTCTGTTTATGAACGTGACTTTCCATTGCAGAACTAGGACATCCATATATGACTCAAGAGAGGCTCGAACCACACCGGCAGGATCCCTAATCGACATAGATTCATGTTGTTAGGTGATTAATTGCTTAATAGATCACTGTCTGTCGGTCACAAGTGCAGAGATTACTCGCGATACGCGGCCGTGATCACTCGCGCTACGCGCTCATGATCTATTCACTATAATGACTGACTTCCAGTCTGTGATATATTAAGCAACTAATAAGCACCATCTTATCTTTCAACAATTTAGTCGAAAACTGTGTTGAGCATTTGTGGGTATAGGGGAAACGATAGTTTGTTCGAGGCATCTGGGTCACATGACCAAGATGGTTACCACGCCCATATATGGTGAAACCATTAAAAATCTTCTCTAGAACCAGTGGGCTGAATTCAAGAAACTTGTAGTACCTAGGACTGCAGCACAACATAATTTGTATAAACGATGACTTTAGGTTTATCAAAAATAATCAGATCACCTGCGGGAACAATATGTGATTTCTGAGTGAAACAAAAATCATCAAAAAGATTACCGGTAGGAATCAAATACTTCATTTATTTAATCAAACCTTCACACGACACTGACATTTGTGTGCATATATATTTTCTCTCTTTTTCCATCCATCCTTCCATCCATATACCCACCGACCCATCCATCCATCCGTCCGTCTGTCTGTCCGTCTATATGTTCGTTCGTCCATCCGTCCTCCAATGGACCAATCCATCCAAATACCCACTCATCCCTTTCTATTGTGCACCCTTCCATCCATCCATCCATCCGTCAATCATTCCATCCATCCATCCATCCATCCATCCAACATCCATTGATCCGCTCCAAATGGGAGGGGGCGAAGCAACTAGGTGGGCGAAATGACTAAGGGGGGCGAAAAGACCAGGCACTGTTGGCAAAACAACTAGGGGTGCTAAATGGGGGCGAAACGAACAGGGAGAAACGACTGGGGGACGCCTTTGGGGCATAGCATCTTGTTACCCAACTAGCCAGTGGTAAAGAAACCAGTTGGATAACCTGGGTGGGACCATAGAAAGACATCGAATCTGATGAATGTTTCATTTTCTTTTTTATGTCGAGTGAACTAGCTCCTTGGCGAGAAGACTAGCTCGGACAGTAATTTCGTAATAAGTCGCAAGTTACGTCATCACGGCCAAATTTTTTTTGCTTATTTCAAACTTTCCATGTTTCACACCAGGGATGTTGTTTCTGTGGGTGTGAAGGGCGTACTTTTGACGGAAAATGAAAAATCGTCGGCCAAAATCTCCGTAATGACATAAATTGACAATTTTTCCGGTCCGTGATAAAAAGTTTGCTTTCATTCATACTCCAGCGCTGCAAATTTACATGGCAAACTCTAGCGGAGTACAAAGTTAAATCATTTCTATGTGGAACTGCATTGACGGATTTTTTTTATAAATAGCTTACAAAGAAAAAAATGGTGATAAAACTCTTCGCGACCTACCTTTGTTTACGAGTTTCTTGGTGATGGAGCTAGCTCGAGAGTTCCCGGATTTGTCGAGGGAACAAATTTCCATTGACTCATTTTCGAGCTAGTTCCCCTGATTACCACCCGTGGCCATAGTCATGTATAAATACAAAGAAATAAAAAGAAAAGTATCTTGTTTTCGATCAATACCAAAACATTACGAAAACACACCCGTAAGACATAGTGCATTTTTCACATCTCCAAAATGGCTATTTTTCGGATGAAAATCCATGATATCTTTCTTATTTTTGCTCCAAGACATAGGTTGTGGGTGCTCGTTAGAACCGCCTCTATGAGGCGGTTCTAACGAGCACCCACAACCTATGTCTTTGAGCAAAAATAAGGAAAATAATGTTTACCCCCGTAAACCCCACTTTTTTCTATACAAAGTGGGGTGTAAGCTGGTGTTCATTTCACGGACTTGTTCACGTGATGATGCATCGCACTCGAGAAAATTATGTTTTCAACACACTCGATGAAATATTTTTGGTATTCATCTAAAAATGTAATAATCCTCTTTATCTTGAAATGTACATGTATATTGTTTGTGCTCATTTGAATAGCCCCATCGAGTAATGAGTACACGATTGCCTCGATGAGGCGATTCTAAGCGGTAATCACAACATCCCTTTATTTTACAGAACATCAAAATATATACCTAAACCATTCCCAGAATGTATCTAGACCTGGCGCTATGATTAACCTCAGTGGCTCTAACTACCGCTCTCTCGAACATAATAAAGCCCCCGCCCATCGGAGCTTGAAGAAATAGATGGGCTGCATGATGCTTCCACGCAGAGCTGAAACCGTCCGCACACTTGTACTGGTAAACCGCTTAGAGGATCTAAGCCTGTCGAGGAACCGCAGTGCGAGTCGGAGCGCCCATGCTTATAAACCCTATTGGTTTCATTGGGCGACGGGGCTTGAGATGTCATTCCATCTCAATGTCGGGTAAAAGTCCCCCAAAATTGGAAGCAACGTCTCCAAAATGACTTATACTGTGTTGACGGGGACGTTAAACCTAAAATCAAACAAACCTCGAACAAAATAAATAATACGTTTCGTCTTTACTGAGACTCTTCGCAAGAAGTACTGTAATTCATACCCACTGCGCACGTGAGCAGTGCTCTCAAAGGAAATAAAAGCATATTTATTGCACAACGTTGAAGACCTGTGACGCATTCTACTTCCACCATTTGGCAGTTGATATCGAAAAGTGACACAAAAATCATAGAACGGGCTTGATGTTCAGAGGCGAAATCCGCTTATTAAAGGTGAAACAATTTCTGCTTCAAAAAGCTTATGCCATAGCTATATGTTGGATAGCCTATATTTTTGTTTTTATTCTATTTTTAAGGATAATTATGTTAGCAAATAATGCAGACCCTGATCAGTTCTGCGGCGTCTGATCTGGGCCTGCACTGTTTGCCAAGGTTTCTGCCAGCCGAAAGACTAAGGTCCAAGTGTGGTAACTAAGTTAAGATGATAATGGCAAGTCAAGAAGATTACATGTTCGTAGTTATTATCGGGCATATAAAAATGCAAAACACGTCTTGACAATTTTGACTCTTTTTTTTTTTTTTTTTTTTTTTTGCAAAGCTGGGGTTCACGTGGGTATATGTATTTCTCTTCATATCTCTGCTCAAAAACATAGATTGCGGGAACTCGTTAGAACCGCTTCGGGCATATCTCTATGTTTTGCGCAGAAATATGAAAAATATCCGGACTTTTTTATCTGAAAATTTTAATTTTTGGGTGGATAAACTTTAAATATACTTCAACAGGCGGACTACCTTTAGACAGTCAGCAATAAAACTACGCGGGATGGTGGTTGTGATGGTGGTGGTGGTGGTGGTGTGTGTGTATGTGTGCGTGTGTGTGTGTGTGTGTGGGCTGCGACTACACAAACAGTCACGTGTTTGACATATTTAAGGGGAATGGGAACACCTTCAGGGGAGGCAACTCCTTCAAAAGTATTTTTCTCCCATGTCAATAGGAGTCAACTCTAAAAGAATTTGCTCCTATTCTTTTCTTTAAGAGTAGACCCCCTTTTCATTGGGACAGGGCTGATAGAAAAGCGGTCAGGAAGTCCCGAAAGTTGCCTCCCTTTGAAAAATGGCGGAAAAATCGGCCAGGTGTTCCCATTCTCCTTAAACAAACTAGAGATGGTGTTTGTAAAACACTATGCCCCCAACATATGTGTACCCAATTTCCTTCATGATTTTAGAAGCCTCCGTGGTGCAGTGGTTACGCTACTCGCCTTGTAAACCAGGGATCGCAGGATCGATTCCGGGCTTCTCCAGACTTTCGGATGAGTCTTTAAACCGAGGTCCCGTCTCCGTATGACCTAAGCTGTTGGTGGGACGTAAAACTAAAACTCACTCACTCACTCCTTCATGATTTTAATTCAGTATTAACTATTTAGCTTTACTCATAACTGAAAAAGGAGATTCAAATGCAAAAGATTTCAAAAGGCCAAAACTCAAACAATCTTTTATGAAAATTATTGAAAATTAAATCAGGTAATCTCCATCTCAGTCCTAACAAAGTCAAATTGCTTCCCCCCCCCCCCCCCCCCCCCCCCCCCAAAAAAAAAAATTCTAAGGGTCATAGTTCCAAAACTTTTTTTTATCAAATTTGTTGGAAATTTAATCAGTTCATTTTCATGTGCTACTCAGTAATATCAATGATCTAGCACAAGTATTTTTACAAGGTGAGCTTTTGTCCGTCGTGCGTCGTCCGTTGTGCGTCTTCCGTGTGTCAACAATTTACTTTAAAGAATCTCCTCCTAAACCGGTGAAGGGATTTTAAAGGTGCATTATTGAGCTACCGGGTCTCATTTTTTATCTGGTTTTTATCTTCAATGCATACTCCTTTGTCATTTGTGTACACTTTTGGAGCCAAATACAGCTTCATAGTCCTCGTACATCTGATGTTTTATTTTTTGACGGATTTAATCTCAATATCGAAAAGGCAATGGAACTATCAAACAACATAATAATTGTAGGAGACCTGAATGAAGACTTACTAAACGCAAACATATCAAACTTAAAAGATGTCATGATCATCAATTCCTTAATAAATGTTATAAATGAACCAACACGACAACAGGCACTGCTTGATCACGTTATCATACCAGAGGAACTCTCATACCTGGATACAGGAATCATTAGGGTACCCGACTATATAAGTGACCACACTGCCACCTTCATAACAACACCCTTTTATTGCGAACTTAAAAAGCCATATAAACGAACAGTCTGGTTATATAAAAATGCTGACTTCAATTTACTAAACAATAAAATTAGAAATTATGACTGGTCATGTCTGACTCGTGGATCAGTAAGTGAGGCCTCTGAGCTTTTTAACAGCATTTTTCTTGAAATGGTAAAATCATGTATTCCTTCCAAATCAGTTACAGTTAGGCCAGACGACAAACCTTGGTATGACAGCGAAATAAGAAAAACTTCTAGGAAAAGAGACAGGCAAAAACAAAAAGCTATTAGAACAGGTAATAATTCTGACTGGGTGAAATTCAAAATCTTGCGCAACCGAGTAAACAACCAGAAAAAACATGCAAAAGAGATCTTCTTCAATAATTTAGAATTAAATATTTCGGGTTTTCAAAACAATGATAAACGTAGATTTTGGAAAATTGTACGTCATTTTGTGAAAAATAATAGCACGTGTTCTGACATTTCTCCACTAATTTCAACCACGTCCTCGGGTGAACGAAATTTTCATTGTACAGACATTGAAAAAGCCGAATGTCTAAACGATTACTTTGTGTCAATTTCATGTGTTGACGACACAAATACGGAACTTCCGACTTTTAATTATAAAACAATGAATAGATTAAAAAATGTAACATGTACAGAATCCGAAATTGAGATACCGATCGAAAACCTTAATCCAAACAAAGCTAATGGTAGTGATGGCATCAGTAATAAAATGCTCAAAGGAGTTTCCAAAACTATATCAAAAGCCTTAGCGATTATAATAAACCGCTCTTTCAGCGAGGGTGAGTATCCAGAGCCGTGGAAACATTCAAACGTCATTCCAATACCCAAGAAAGGAGATAAAACATCCCCAAGTAACTACCGCCCTATAGCCTTATTGAGCAATGTGAGCAAAATCCAAGAACGCATTGCCTTTAAGAACCTGTATAACTACTTTTACGAAAATAGTCTGTTGTATAAATATCAGTCCGGTTTCCTTCCCCAGCATTCCACCGTATTTCAGTTGATTGATATATATCAAAATATTTGTCAGAGTTTTGATAACCACCAGTTCTCTTGTATGGTTTTTTGTGACATCTCCAAGGCTTTTGACAGAGTTTGGCACAAAGGACTCATTTTTAAACTAAAACAGTATGGTATTGAAGACAACTTTCTTTTATGGATAAGTAATTACCTTGCAGACCGAAATCAAAAAGTAGTTATAAAGCAAGGTATTTCTAATTCTAAAGTTTTAAGGGCTGGAGTGCCTCAAGGCTCGGTTCTGGGACCATTGTTGTTTCTAATTTATGTGAATGACATTTCCGAATCGCTGCTTAGTCTAACTAGGCTTTTTGCCGATGACAGCTCCTTATATTGTTCTGCAACATCTCTGCAGGACATCCACGGCCTCCTTAACCATGATTTAAGTATCTTATCTGAATGGGCAAAACAATGGCTTGTTCCATTTAATCCAAACAAAACTGAAGCAGTGTTATTCACCTTAAGACCGTTTGACTTCATGCCATTGCTTAAGTTTGATCATACAATTATAAAGGTTGCAGAAAACCATAAACACCTAGGCATAACCTTAAGCAGCGATGGAAAATGGACAAAACATGTCGAAAACATCAAAAACTCAGCGGCAAGAGTATTAGGTATTATGCGCAAGCTTAAATATTCTTTGAGTAGAAATGCACTTAATCAAATATATGTTTCCTTTTCTTCTTCCTGTAATGGAATATGCCTCGATTGTATGGGATGGTTGCTCAGCTCAGAACTCATATGCTCTTGAAAAAAATCAAAACGAAGCAACTCGTTTAGTTACAGGTCTTACTAGATCCGTCTCACTCGATAATTTATATTCAGAATGTGGCTGGGTTTCACTGTCTGAAAGAAGGCAGCAACAGAAACTTAATTTCATGTATAAGGTGAACTCCGGTTTAGTGCCTTCCTATATAACTGATCTAATTCCCCCTAGGGTAAGAGAAGTGTCTAATTACCCTCTTAGAAACCAACATAACTTTTCCATTCCGTACACCCGAACCGAAATTTCAAAGAAGTCTTGTATTCCCTCATCTATTTCTTTGTGGAATTCCACAGATCCTTCTTTAAGGGACATAACTTCTCTTTCCGCCTTCAAATTTCATTCTTCCAGATCGAATACTAGTGTCCCAAAAGTACCACTCTACTACCTTCGTGGGAATCGATTATTATCGATATTGCATGCACGACTGCGCAACAACTGTAGTAATTTAAATAACGATTTATTCAATAATCATTTACACCCGGATCCAAATTGTGGCTGTGAAAATGGTATCGAAGATGCTGAACATTACTTTCTCAACTGTACCAAATACACACACCAACGACTAATTCTGTTCAACTCAACAAGAAATTTCCATCCTCTAAATGTTCAATTGCTTCTCTTTGGAAATCAAAACCTTAGTGTCGATAATAATATTATTTTGTTCGACGCTGTCCATAACTTTATTAAAACGTCAAATCGATTTTAGGCCTAAGTCCTACAAATAACAAAATAAACCTATTTTCGTTAGTGTAACAGATGTGTAACAGACGTATTAGTACTTTACCACCCAACACGAAGTGTCTGTCTTTCTTATTAAGAATCCTTCTCTTACCATGCATACTCTTTTTTTTTTTTTTTAATATACATTGTTTGCTGTTGTTTTCACTTTGTATCATTATATATGATTATTGTAGGGGAAGGGCCGTAACTAATGTTGCGAGAACTTGTGGCCCAACCCCATTGCTTTTTCTGATGCAATAAAATATGTTTAAACTAAATACAGCTTCAGAACTTTCTAAAAATGGTCGTTTTCATTCGTGTTTACCCTTAGCTCTGAACATGTGTTCGGAATTTCTGTTCTAAAAATAAATCTGTAACTTTACACATACATGGCGACAGTATCGTCTCTGAGTGTCGTTACTTATGGCATGGTATTGATCAGCGTCATATTTCTTCCGATTCAGGCATGGCCTAAGCAAACAAGGCCAAAAATGAACGTCGCGTAGCGTCATATATGGGGATTCTATTTTTGTCACGAACTAAAAATAGATCTAACTAGTGTGCAAAACCTAGTTCGGGAATCCCTTTCCAAAATGTTTACCTGTCATCATAATTGTTCGCATTTTTGCAAAAAATGCATTCATTTGTATTGTTTTAAAGAAAAATACCGGCTATATGTATTTTATTTTTGGAAGCATTTTTTTTTTTCAGATTGCTCAATAATGCACCTTTAAAATAATTTTACCGCAATGTTCCTCGGAGGCCCCTAGCAACCAAAATTGCCTAAATGGTTCCGCTCCCCTGAACAAAATGGCCGCCAGAGTTAGAAATAGAAACCTTAAAACGATATCTCCAAAGCCACTCAAAATAATTTCAGAGGAAAATTCCTTGGGTGACCCTATTATGATAACACACCCGTGTGATATAGGGCATTTTACATATCTCCAAAATGGCTACTTTTCTGATGAAAATCTGTGATAATTTTCTTATAACTGCTCAAAATATATGTTGTGGGTACTCGTTAGAACCGCCTCATTGAGGCGGTTCTAACGAGTACCCACAGTATATGTCTTGGAGCAGAAATAAGAAACATATTGTATACCCCCGTAAACCCCAGTTTTCTCTATATGAAGTGGGGTTTAGGGGGGTCTTCATTTCACGGACGTGTTCACGTGATGCTCTACTAAAATTGCTGAAACAGTTCCGCTCGGAAGAAAAAGATGATCACCAGAGACCTTTACACGCCTTCTCGTCTGACAAGAATTTACTTTAAAGACACCTCCTGAACCGATGAACATATCTATAATCATTTACATGAACATGATTTGGTTTATTGCAAACAGTCAGACTTTCTCTCTGCTCATTCTACTGTCTATCAACTCATTGACATGTACCACCAAATATGTCAAAGTATCGATTCTAAACAGTATACTTGTATGGTATTTTGTGATGTTTCAAAGCCTTTGATCGTGTATGACATAAAGGTTTATTATTAAAACTGCAGCAGAATGGAATCCAGGAAAATTTACTTACTTGGATAAATAGTTATTTAACGGACAGACAACAGAAAGTTTTTTTTTATAGGATCTTCTTATTCAAATGAAAAAGAAACTACAACTGGTGTGCTTCAAGGTTCAGTTTTGGGTCCTCTGTTTTTCTTATATAAATGCTATTGTTGATAAGCTTTTAAGTAAGTATAGACGGATCCAATGTTTTGACACGTTTTGGAACGAGCTCCCCTCTTCTCTCTTGATGTCTGCAGAAGGTGCAGATGACTCCATCTCTAGATTCACCACCCTTGTGAGGTCTAGAGACTAGTTTTGTTGGTCGAAGGTCCTGGTGAAGGATTGTCTAAGGTCGTGTCACCAGTAAACAATTCTGATTCTGACACGTGCCTGGTTAACCCGTCATTGCGCATGCACAAAATTACTTTTCTAGTCCAGGCAAACTAGCGATATTTGGCCTAGACCCAAGCAAAATTGCAACACAAATGTTTTTAGCATTTTTGTACTTGAGTACCTTCCCTTAAAGACATATCAAAAGTAGGACGGAATCGGACGATATGAAATTTGTTTTTTTTTAGCATTTTGAAAGCACCTAGGTTTGGCAAGCAATTTAGTGTTTAAATTCAATATTTTGCTATCTGACAAGGTATCATTGAGTTTTATTTCTTCAAATTTAATCTGTCTACACCAGAATGGAAACTGTTTCATGTAAAATGGTTAAACAAGTTTTTTTGTTTTTTTATTAATTACATGATAACCTATATAGATAAAACAGGGGTAAAATTACCCCACCCACTTTTTTGCCCTTGTGACTGAACTCTAAACAATTTATATCGACCAATGATGATGTTACTTATCAAATGCATACCACAAACCAGCAAGACTACTGCATTGAAACTTAAAGGATAAAAACACCAAGAAACAACACACAATACATTTCTCTACCGATACAAATAGTAGCAAATGTTTGGAAATTCCAAGGTACAACAAAAACGAACTGTCATGATCAATGTTTCTTTATTCGCTGAAATCATATAACACTAAAATTGGACTGAAGTCATAATTAGATCATCAAAATGATAATCTCAAGGTTCTTATCCTTATACTTATGTGTATAATTCACATACATATAACCCAGTGGTGGGTTTAACATCATGCAATCAAAAGCTAATCAGACTAATCTAAGCCTGGTCATCCATCTGGTCTAAACAGCCTTCAGTGTACACTTCATGGCCCCTGCTCATTGGGGCTTGAAGAAATATATTGGCTGCATGATGCTTCCACGCAGAGCTGAAACCGACCCGCAAACGAGTGCTGTTAAACTGCTTAGAGGATCTAAGCCTGTCCAGGCAAAGCAGTGCGAGTCCATGCTTATAGACCCTAGTTTCATTGGGCGGCAGGGCTTGAGATGTCAATTCATCTCAATGTCGGGTTAAAGTCCTACAAAATTGGAAGCAACGTCTCCAAAATGACATTTACAGTGTTGACGGGGACATTAAACCTAAAATCAGACAAAATCAGTGTACACTTGAAGTAAGCTAGGATCCTAAGCTACCCATTTAGGACACATCCAAGACTGTGATAAGACTGGCCAGATGCCTGGGGAGATGTCATGCTTTAGTAGGTGCACATACCACATTGTTGGTTTTGCTACGTGATTGTTTATATTACTAGACCTTTTATGTCAAATCATAATACAGACATGATGTACATCTTTTCCTTCAATACACTGTTCTGCTAAAGCTTGATTCTAATCACAGTCTTCAGTGTCATCTGCATTATCCAACTGAATGGAATTCAGACAGCTAGTTCACTTGCATACTCCACACATTTGGGAGCATGTAAGGCCTTGCTTGAGACAAGTGAAAGTGAAACTTTCACAGGAATGATCCTTAGGTGGCCCCCTTTCAAAGTTGTTCAAATGGTTCCTGTCTGTTGCACATCTAGGTCACAGGAGCTAAAATAGATTTTTTAGGGGGGGGGGGGGCGGTCTTTGGTTTTACATAGGCTTATATAGGGAAAATCCTTTAAAAATCTTCTTATCTGAAACCGCAAGGCCCAAGTCTTTGATATTTGGTTAGAGGCTTCATCTAGTGGACCTCTATCAAGATTGTTCAAATAATAGTCCTAGGGCCAAAAATGTCCCCGCCCAGGCACCTTTGGTTTTACATGGGCTTATATAGGGAAAATATTTAAAAATCTTTTTCTCTGAAACCACAAGGCCCATGTCTTTAATATTGGTATGAAGCTTCATCTAGTGGACCTCTGCCAAGATTGTTCAAGTTATAGCCCTGGGGCCAAAAATGTCCCGCCCCCCAGGGCCTTTGGTTTTACATAGACTTATACAGGGACAGTCTTTAAAAATCATCTTCTCTGAAACTGCAAGGCCCAGTACTTTGATATTTGGTGTGAAGCTTCATCTGGTGGACCTCTATTAAGAGTGTTCAAATTATAAGCCTAGGGCGAAAAATGCCCCCACCTGCAGGCCCTTTGGTTTTACATTGGCTTATACAGGGAAAATCTTCTTCTCTAAAACCGGATGGCCCAGTTCTTTGAAATTTGGTGTGTAGCTTCATTTAGTGGAATTCTACCAAGATTGTTCAAATCATAGCCCTTGGGCCAAAAATGCCCCTGCCCCGGGGTCCTTCGTTTTTAGATTGACTTATATAGGGAAATTTAAAAAAATCTTCTACTCTGAAACCGCAAGGCCCGGGTCTTTGATATTTGGTGTGAAGCTTCATCTTAATTGTTCCAATTATAGCCCTAGGAAATAGAAGACAAGGCAATGAAAACCTTTGAAAATCTTGTTGTCTGAAAGCAGAAGGTCAAGGTCTTTGATATTTGGTATGAAGCTTCGTCTTGTGGATTTCTATGTAGATTGTTCAAATTATAGCCCTGGGGCCAAAAATGGCTCGTCCAAGGGACCCCACGGTTTATGTAGACTTATATAAGGAAAACCTTAAAAAATCTTGTCTGAAACCAGAAGTCTTCGTTCTTTCAGTGATATTTGGTATGAAGCTTCACCTTTTAGACCACTACCAAGACTATTCATATTATAGCCTGGGGCAAATAATGGCTCTCCCAGGGGCCCACTTGATACCCTATGGATCAGGTGAGCGATCCAGGGCATACATGTCTGCCAGTAGGCAGTGCCCTAAGCTCTGGTGAGCATAGTGGCCCATGGGCCTCTTGTTTTTAATGCATTGTAGCTTGTGGCATCAGAAATGATATTTGCAATCAGCTGAATCCAAGTTTATCAATTCCAAAGGTCAAGGTCATTTACTGTCCTTTATCCTGAAGGCTCGGATTAAGTATGTTTATGCATATAGGAGGGCATATAGTTTTTGCACTGTGGTTTTTTTTTTAGCTCACTAGAGCCGAAGGCTCCGGGGGAGAATATAGGATGGCAGCATTCTCCATAGGTTCCCATTGCTAACTATGGTAAAATGATTGTGACCTGCATAACTCATTCATTTCTGATTGGATCTTCATGAAACTCTGTTGGAGTATTTATCTCTACAAAACCTAGGCCAAGTTTGAAACTGAGTCACCGGAGCTGAAAATAGAAAAAATATTGTAAATTTGATTCAAACGTGAACTCCTTCTAAACCCTAAGGCCAATTTGATTCAACTTCACAGGAATGTTGCCTAGGTTACTCCCTACCATATAAGCTAAAATCACTCTGCTGATGAACAGATGGCCACAAGAGCTAAAAATAGAATGTATTCGAGACAGTGACACACAGGTGAGAGAACCAGGGCCTTCTGGGTCCTCTTGTTTGTAGATGATCGCACATCCCTCGAAAGTTATACTACAATTTTTAGAGCTGTCAGGAGTTACATTAAAAGCAGAAAGCAATTTTCTGATTAATGTTTTAGTAGATCCCAATTACACCATGCTCACCCGAGAAGGCGCACACTATTTATATATTTATTTATTTATTTATTTGTTCGTTCATATCATTTTCACGTGACTATAATTTATTGATGTCATTTTGTAGGGGAAGGGTCGTAACTAATGTTGAGAGGACGTGTGACCCAACCCCATTGTACACATACATGTATATATGTATTAGTTCCAATAAAATATGTTTATACTGAAAGAGAGAAATTGGTTTAAAGGACCTATAATAATCTTTTCGCAGTAAAAACGCTGACACTAAAACTCTCCAAGAAACGAAGCAAAATCAAAATTGCGTTAGTGGGTGGGGTAAACCAACACAAATATTTAAAAGCATTGGCTTGTTACACACTCCTTTTCATACTAAACATAGACTTAAAGGATGGAACATGGCATGGAAGTTTTATTATCAACATATATGCAATAGAATCCCTTTAAAAACTAAATTGTAAGCTATACAAGCTTACAACTCCAGTTATAATAGCTTCACAGTGATAAAATCACCAATAAATATAAATGAAGGAAAAAATCAAATTTCATATTCTCCGATTCCGTCCTACTTTTTATATGTTATTAACATATATCAGAGGTGGTCAAAACTAAAAAAGACATTTGTGTTGCAATTTTGTCTAGGTCCCCACACAGTTTGACCGGACTA
Organism: Lucinisca nassula; assembly: GCA_963580285.1. Taxonomy (NCBI): domain Eukaryota; kingdom Metazoa; phylum Mollusca; class Bivalvia; order Lucinida; family Lucinidae; genus Lucinisca; species Lucinisca nassula. The sequence goes on along the minus strand of OY757013.1, from coordinate 116,390,327 downwards.
TTCCTTTTGATTACGATCTTTCGTGGCTGGCAAAAAGCCCCCGATTCCATATAACACATTGTAAATAGGTTTAATATCACGGGCATATTTTAGTTGACTGTCACAGAAAATCGACCAATTACACTTAAAATGAGAAGATAAATATATAGAGCTCATTCATGCATCTTACGCGTTTAGTAATTCGTTTTACGCATTTTAATTACAAATAATTAAGACGGTCCCGCCTCGTTACCTGTATAAGTTTAACGGGTAATTTAATCATCAAAACATCCTCAAATTTTCTAGAAACCAATATTTATTAGCTAAGGCAGGTCTGTTATAAAAGTTTAAAGGTCAGTTTTGCCGTTTCGATTCCAAACAAAGTTTAGAGAAAATAACATCGCATTTACAATGGCGATAAACGGCCAAAGACGTATTTTGCCAACCGCCGGTAAGTTCCGGCAAATAGTATTATTGAGTGAAGACCTAGTGTTTGGATGTGTCTATTGTAAGGCTTTTTGCAGATGACACTTCTTTAGCTTTCAGCGCACGTAATATTCCTGATATAGAAGGTATTTTAAATCAGGACCTATGACTTATTTCTCAGTGGGATAAGCAGTGGCTGGTAAATTTTAATCCTAAACAAACGGAAGCTTTATTTTTCACATTAGAAAATATTACCGTTAAACCAAACTTGGTCTTTGAAGATGTTCCGTTAGAATTTGTTAGTGAGCATAAATATTTGGGTGTAACCTACTTAAATGGTACTAAGTGGCACGACCACATTAGTAATAGTGTGTCATCTGCATCCAAAATTCTCGGTATTATGCGTAAAATAAAGTTCTCATGAAGTCGGAAAGCTATGAATCAAGTTTGCATCTCTTTTTTGAGACCAATTCTTGAATATGCCTCTGTTGTAGGGGCAGTTGCACAGTATTAGAAAACAGGACACTTTAGAAAAATTCAGCACGAAGCGGCGCGTATCGTTACGGGCTTAACACGCTCCGTGTCTTTACAAAATCTTTATAAGGAAATAGGATGGATGTCTTTAGGGGACAGGCGAATGTACCAAAAGTTAATGATAATGTACAAGGTCCGAAATGCACTTGTCTCTGACTATTTAAAATCAAAGCACTGAGAGTGCTGATGGAGCGTAGCTTTGATAATTTGATTTAGCGTCTGATTGGTATTTTAATTCAGGCTCATATTGCTCCAATGAACATAGCTGTTTGAAGCAATCCTGGGCCAGAAGTCGTGTTAAAGCAACAAGACCTATATTGAAATTAACTCACGCTAAGGTGTAGACACCGCAACAACCATCACGAAAACACGCTTGTACAAATACATTGTCAAATTTTTGGCAAAAAAATGGAAATTTTAAGATACAAAATTTTGACATTTTCTTATCTCTGCTCAAAACATTGTTTGCGGGGAATTGATTGAACCGCCTTGACGAGGCAGTTTTATCAAGTACCCACAATCAATGTTTTTTTAGCAAGACAGCAACCATGCAGTTCTACAGTTTACTTGAAGATTTCTGCTGAGCTATAGTTCGTGCAAAATCTGCGGCTTGCGCAATTGTTTTGCGGCTTTAAAGTTATTTATGTAATCAGTTTTTGAAAAATTACGTTGGGGAGGTTATTTATCTTGCATTAGACATCCTCCTTGGTTACGCCTTGATGATGTTTATCTTCATGTGAAAATTTTCATAATTTTCCCAGCAGTTTATAAGTTATACATCCGTAATCAGTCTTTAAAAATTGCCTCGGTGAGGGTGTTTATAAAGCTATCTGGCATTAGACAATGTCATTAGCTTGATCTTGTCAATTTACATCTGCATGCAAAACATTATAAAAATATACCCGTCGGTTTGAAAGTTATACGACCGTGTCAGTGGGTGAATTTTTTACCTTGCCGAGGCTAAAATAAAGAAATTGGACATTCAGGAGTCGCGTTGGTTAGATCGGTACATTATCTATCTGTATGCTAACAGTTGTCAAAAATATTCCAAGTAGATTAGAAGTTACACTTCGAAATAATTTTTCAGTTTGCCTAGGCGAGGCCGTTTGTAAAGTAATTTGGCATAAGGCAATTTTGCGGGTTGATTATTGTCAATATCAACCTGTATGCCGAAAATGATCAAAGGCGGGTTTAGATGTTATACTCCGTATTCATTTTTTTATATTATTTTGCCTCAGCGAGGCCATTCATAAAGTAATCTTGCATTAAACAGCCTCATGGGTTAGGTATTGTCAATATCAATCCGAATGCCAAAAATGATCGGAATATTCAGAGAGGTTTGAACGTTATACTCTGTTAACGTTTTTCTAAATATATATTGCATCGGTGAGGCCATTTATGAAGTGATCTTGCATACGACTGTTTCTTGGGTTAGTTATTTTCAATATCAATCCATAGGAATAACTGAAGAGGTTTAGACATTATACTCCGTTATTATTATATAAAAATAAATTGCCTCGACGAGGCCATTTATGAAATGATCTGGCATCAAGGCAATGTCTTTGGTTAGATATTGTCAATACAGCACAGTGCACAGTCTTTTACCGGAAACCAACAACTGCCCTTCTTGAATCAGCGAAAGGGATAGAATCACCGTGGAACAGATTTCATGATCAATCTCCTGGAAAGAATGTTGCCAAACCCGGCAGGTATCGAACTTGCGTCTGAGCTGATAATTTGCTTTATTTATGGTCACATGCCCAGGACGCAGACAGGTCGCTTTAAAAAAGTAACATTGCCCCCCCCCACACACACACACAAACACATTAACCCATACTCTGAGTATATGTCTAGTAGCCTTTTTAGGGACAAACATAACAGACCCAGATCAGACGCTACAACAAGTGGCGTCTCATCTGTGTCTAAACTGCAAATTTTACTGCTTACAATAAGCCTTGACGTGCACCTGTCCAAACTCATTCCAACTGTCTTATTTTGGTAATACATTATCGACCCACACTGCGTAATTAACCCATTTTAAACGAATGGAATCCTCAACACCTTACATCAGTATGGAATGAGTCCATTTAAAAATCAGGGATGTCAGGTTGTGGCTTCCATGAAATATTTGACAAAATGGCAGTATGCAGTGAAGGTCATAATGAGACTCCGCGTTCTATGGTATCTGATCTGGGTTTGTCCTGTTTGCAAGTTGCCAGGTTTGGGATTTTATGGTACAAATGGGTTGTAAATTGGGTTATATGAACTGAACTATAAAAAGATAAGACTGCTACACACCTCATCTATCAAAAATATTCATCTATTCCGTTTGAAATAGTGGTCTGTGAAGCAGTCTATAAGAAGATACCGCATGGCGTAATAATCTACTACGTTAACACGGGGTACTATGTTCTCACTGGTGATTGGGTCATATGCAGTAACACTGAAAGTAGTGCCGAAATCACTTCTCATCTCACTGGAGCTACGCTGCAACAGCTACGCTCCAAAAATCTCTTCCCTCCAACAGTCGGTAGCAATACACCATACCGATCACGAAATGCACAACATTACCAGTTACTTAACAGTAGAACAACACTTTTTTTTCTAGTTCATTTGTTCCAGCATCTATATCTCTGTGGAATAATCTTCCTGAAAACATTAGGAATTCGGCCACTATCTCTTCTTTTAAAACGGCTGTTCTAACTCATGTGTTTGTGATACCTTCTGTACCATCATATTTCATATCTGGAAGCAGACATCTTTCGATTATTCATGCACGAATATATGGGGCGCCGTTTTACTATTTAATCCGTATTTATAGATATCCATAAATCAGCCGAATAATGGATATCCATAATTCGAATTATGGATATCCATAATTCGAATTATGGATATCCATAATTCGATTTATGGATATCCATAATTCAGATCGGTTTATGGATATCCATAATTCGAATTATGGATATCCATAAATCACCACCAAAGCTTTTGGTTTAATGATTTCTCCCTAAGACACGTGATTGTTTTCAAGTTGCCATGTGTGCAGTTAAATACACGGATGGTAATCAGGGGAACTAGCTCGAAAATGAGTCAATGGAAATTTGTTCTCTCGACCGCGACATCTAGGAATTCTCGAGCTAGCTCCATCGCCAAGAAATTTGTAAACAAAGGTTGGTCTCGAAGAGTTTTATCACCATTTTTTCTTTGTAAGCTATTTATAAAAAAAATCCGGCAATGCAGTGCCACATTGAAATGATTTAAATTGGTACCCCGCTAGAATTTGCCATGGAAATTTGCAACGCTGGGGTATGAATGAAAGGAAACTTTTTTTTTATCACGGACCTGAAAAATTGTCGATTTATGTCAACACGGATATTTTGGCCGATGATTTTTCATTTTCCGTCAAAAGTATGCCCTGCACACCCCCAGAAGCAACATCTCTAGTGAAATGAAACATGGAAAGTTTGAAATAAGCAAAAATGTTGGCCGTGATTATGTTACTTGCCACTTATGACGAAATTACTGTCCGGGCTAGTCTTCTCGACAAGGAGCTAGTTCACTCGACATGGAGATAGTGCCCTCAAACAACGAAGATAAAACATTTATCAGATGACTGGGGCCTGTCTCGATGTCTTTCTATGGTTCCACCCAGTTGACCCAGCTGGTTTCTTTACCTCTGGCTAATGGGGTAACAAGATACTATGCCCCCATCTTATGTATTTTACCCCCGGTTCCGCCAAGGGGTATGACCCTGGGACATTTGTATCATGATCTGAAAGGTCTTGGGCCGAGTAAGTGTCATGCAAAATTTCAACTTTGTAGCACAACAGAAACGGAAGTTATGGGCTCCAAGTGAAACGCGGACGTAAACTTTTACTTTTGTTAGAATCTGGTTAGGACTCTGGGGCTATGGTGTCTGACACCGGGCCCGCCCAGGGGCTTGGCGTTGGGACAATGGTATCGTGAACTGAAAGGTCTCGGTCTGAGTAAGTGTCATAGCAAATTCAACATTTTAGCATAACATAAGTGGAAGTTATGGGCTCCAAGAGAAATGCAGAGGTAAACTCTGACTTTTGTTAGAATCAGGTTAGGACTCTGGGGCAATGGTGTATGACACCGGGCCCGCCCAGGGGCTTGGCCCTGGGACAATTGTATCGTGAACTGAAAGGTCTCGGTCTGAGTAAGTGTCATAGCAAATTTCAACATTGTAGCATAACATAAGTGGAAGTTATGGGCTCCAAGAGAAATGCAGACGTAAACTTCGAAATTTGTTAGACTCTGTTTATGAATGTGACTTTCCATTGCAGAACTTGGGCATTCAGATATGACACAAGAGAGGCTCGAGCCACAGCGGCCGGATACCTAATCGAAATAGATTCGTGTTGTTGCGTGATTAGTTGCTTAATAGATCACTGTCTGTCGGTCAGTCATAAGTGCATAGATCACTCGCGCTACGCGCCCGTGATCACACGCGCCCGTGATCTATTCACTTTAACGACTGACTTCCAGCCTGTTATCTATTAAGCAACTAATCAATACCAGCACGAAACTATTTCTTATCTTTCAACAATTTAGTCGAAATCTTTGTTGAGCCTTTATGGGTAGGAGAAACGATAGTTTGTTCGCGGCATCTGGGACACATGACCAAGATGGCTACCACGCCCATATATGGTAAAACCATTAAAAATCTTCTCTAGACCCAGTGGGCTGATTTTCAAGAAACTTAGGTATGTAGTACCTAGGACTGCAGCTCAACATAATTTGTTTAAATGATGACTCTAGGTTTATCACAAATAATCAGATCACCTGCGGAAACAATATGTGATTATTGGGTAAAACAAAAATCATCAACAAGATTACCGGTAGGAATCAAATACTTCATTTATTTAATCAAGCCTTCACACGACACTGGCTTTTGTGTGCATATATATTTTCTTTCTTTTTCCATCCATCCTTCCTTCCATCCATCCATTCATTCACCCACCGACCCATCCATCCATTCGTCCGTCCGTACGTGCGTCCGTTCGTTCACCCGTCCTCCAATGGACCCATCCATCCAAATACCTATTCACTTATCCCTCTCTGTAGTGTACCCATCCATCCATCAATCATTCCATCCATCCATCCATTGATCCGTTCTAAATGGGGAGGGGGCGAAAAGACCAGGCTTTGGGGGCGAAACAACTAGGGGTGCAAAATGGCGTCGAAACGACTGGGTGGGGGACGTCTTGGGGGCATAGTATCTCCTTACCAAACTAGCCAGAGGTGAAGAAACCAGTTGGATAAACTGGGTGGGACCATACAAAGACATCGAATCAGGCCTCAGTCATCTGATGAATGTTTCATTTTCGTTTTTTGAGGGCTATATCTCCATGTTGAGTGAACTTACTCCTTGTCGAGAAGACTAGCTCGGACAGTAATTACGTCATAAGTCGCAAGTAACGTTATCACGGCCAAAATTTTTTGCTTATTGCAAACTTTCCATGTTTCATTTCACTAGGGATGGTGCTTCTGGTGGGTGTGAAGGGCAATGACGGAAAATGAAAAATCGTCGGCCAAAATCTCCGTGTTTACATAAACTGACATTTTTTTAGGTCCGTGATAAAAAGTTTCCTTTCATTCATACTCCAGCGTTGCAAATTTTCATGGCAAATTCTAGCGGGGTACAAAGTTAAATTATTTCTATGTGGCACTGCATTGCCGGATTTGTTATAAATAGCTTACAAAGAAAATAATGGTGATAAAACTCTTCGAGACCTACCTTTATTTACATGTTTCCTGGTGATGCAGCTAGCTCGAGAGTTCCCGGATGTGTCGAGGGCACAAATTTCCATCGACTCATTTTCGAGCTAGTTCCCCTGATTACCACCCGTGTAAATATCGGAACCAGCCGTAAGATATGGAAATTCCGGCCAACGGATCCGGTCCCTCTGGAATCACCTCTACGAGGACTGCGCACCTAAGGACACTGAAAGTCGGACGTACGATTATAATGATCCAACAGGCAATCCGTGCATGCTTTCTGGAGAAAAATAAACATGGTCGTTAAATAGTATTAACATATATCCATATACAGTCGAACTTCAATGGCTCGAACACCTTTGGGACCTCGAAAGTCTGTTAGAGACAGGGGTAGTTCAAGCCACTGAGGTTACTGTCAGGAGGCATAACGAGATACTTTAAGACATCTTTTCGGTGTTCTATAATGAATATGTATATGGTGTGTACTCATTAGAATCGCCTCATCGAGGCGATTCTAATGAGTACATACAGCATACATTTGCAATACTAAAATACTAAAATCTTCTGAATTATCCCCCATTATTTCTTATGCAGAGGATTTTGCTAGGGAGTCAAGAATATGTTCGACTCATCCATGGTAAACGAGCCATCGAAGTTCTACTGTAATAGCCGGCCTCGGTAGCTCGGTCGGATGCACGTCTGACTGGTGATTCCTGCCGGGGTCGGCAACATTCATTCGTGGAGATTGATCATGAAATCTTTTTTACGGTCATTCTATCCCTTCCGCTGATTCAAGAAGGGCAGTTGTCAGTTTCTGACGAAAGAATGTTCACTGTACTGGTTAACCGCTTACGTATAAGCCTGCCCAGGAAAAATGTGGATAGGTAAACTGACCGGCTCAAAATGACCTCAATAGTGTTGACTGGGCCGTTAAACTCCAATACAAACAAACAAACAATATCCATATAATACCCTACTTGAGGTGTATGGAGTACCAGGCAGACTCAGATATATCTCCTGGCCACCGCCCATTGGGGCTTGGAGAAATATATTTGGCTGCGTGAGCTTTGTTTGTTTGATTGATTTGAGGTTTAACGACCATATCAACACTGTAAAGGTCATTTTGAAAATAAACCTCACGAATAATGACTGCTCCCTTTACAAAAACAAAAAACAAACAAAAAAAAAACTCGACTATTCCCGTCAGGTTTCCGATTTAGGTGTGTAATAAAAACCGGGATGGAGGTGGAGGTAATGTGGGGTAGGTTTAGTTGTGGCCTATGGTGTGGGAGAGATATGATTTGTTTGATTTGAGGTTTAACGTCCCCTTCAATACTATTAAGGTCATTTTGGAGATGTTGCTTCCAATTATGTGGGGCATTAAGCCTTCATTGAGATGAAATGACATCTCAATCCATGTCGCCCATTGAATCGCACCCCTTTTTTGGACAGGCTGAGACCTTCTAAACGGTTTACCAGTATTCTCAGCTCATGCAGCAACGCCGCCGCCCATCGGGGCTTGAAGAAATAGACGAGCTGCATGATGCTTCCATGCAGAGCTGAAACCGACTCGCGCACTAGTAGTGGTAAACCGTTTAGAGGATCTAAGCCTGCCCAGGCAAAGCGGTGCGAGTCGGCCCGTCCATGCTTATAAATCCTATTGGTTTCATTGGGCTTGAGATGTCATTTCATCTCAATGGCGGGTAAAAGTCCCAAACAATTGGAAGCAACGTCTCCAAAATGACCTTTACAGTGTTGATATGGACGTTAAACCTCAAATCAATCAAACAAACAAAGCTCATGCAGCCAAATCTATTTCTCCAAGCCCCAATGGGCGGTGGCCAGGAGATATATCTGAGTCTGCCTGGTACTCCATACACCTCAAGTAGGGTATTATATGGATATTGTCTGTTTGTTTGTATTGGAGTTTAACGGCCCAGTCAACACTATTGAGGTCATTTTGAGCCGGTCAGTTTACCTATCCACACTTTTCCTGGGCAGGCTTATATGTAAGCGGTTAACCAGTACAGTGCACATTCTTTCGTCAGAAACTGACAACTGCCCTTCTTGAATCAGCGGAAGGGATAGAATGACCGTAGAAAAGATTTCATGATCAATCTCCACGAATGAATGTTGCCGACCCCGGCAGGAATCACCAGTCAGACGTGCATCCGACCGAGCTACCGAGGCCGGCTATTATATGGATATATGTTAATACTATTTAATAGTTGGCCATCCAAACCACGAAAAAATACTTCTGATGGCAAAATTGAGTAGAGTTTGGCATCCATGCTAATTGTGTTCTTTAGTGTGTTGCAAAAGTGATAGGGGTGGATGCCACTTCTGAAAATGTCCCTGAGCCTCAGAATTAGGTCAAAGGTCAAATGAGTGCAAAAATACAATACAATTTGTACATGCTGGAATTTATACCCTCTCTCTATCTAAATAGACCAAATAAAGTTAATCAAAACACCAGCAATGTTCTTAGGACAAATTACTTATGCATTATATGTGAGTAAAGAAGTTATATCATAAATTTGGTCAGGGTCAAATGTCATTTAAGTACAAATTTTCTTCATATATGCATCAATATTTATTGTACAAAGGGATATCTAGTATGTCAACTGAAACAAAGTCAAATGCAATTTCCTTATCTAGGAAGCATAAAACCCAAACATTATACAAACAGCATAATGGCCAACCTAATCGGCCGTAGGTCAAAGGTCATTTAAGTACATATTTGGCAAAATACGTTGATTCTTCACATGTCATCCATTATTATAAGTAACATTCCAAATCGTCTGAGTTCTTACTAAACGTCACAATGATATCTCAAGGATATAGTATATGATGAAGATATATCCAATAATAACACAACTGGGTCATTATCAAAGGCCACGTGCAGCTGCCGTAAAACACTTATTTTTGGCGGTCATTTTATTTTGGCGCTATTTGCTGTCAAGGAAAAAACGCCAAAATAAAAATCCTCCAATAAAGCTTAAAATAGTGCAAGAGAAGATATTCTACACATCACAATTATGATGTGTCAGTTGGTCATAGGCATCATCCGATCGGTGACAAAAGAAAAAGTGTATTTACTTCTTTAGAAGTCGAAATAAAGAAAGTCAATGTCCTAGTCATAAGATATCTCAAAACGGCTGAATGAAAACAAACACACCTTGAGAGTTATTGTGAAAATTGTGGATATAATTGGTAATTGATCGATGGCTTTAACTGTGAGCTCAATAGGATGGGCGAACCAGTCAGATAAGAGCAAAGTGATACACATCCAGACAGACATTTGGATTGTCAAGGTAGCACATTAGGCTAATCATGCGGTGAACACAAACTTATTAACTAATTACCACAGTTTCTGCACGACGCTGTTGATGATCAACTCCGATGATTTTTGTCATCCTAGAGGGCTTTGGAGATTCGACAGATTTTTTTTCTTCGGAAATCGAAAATCCGCCGAAATATAAATCCACGAAAAGGTCTACTCATAAAAAGCGTTAAAATTTGCGGCCGCTTAATTTAAGTGTTTAACAGTATTCAAAGTTTGTATTTTGCAAGTAAGAGCCGTTCAGATCATTACCATGTAAAGGGTAACAGCTCGCGTTTGCGCCCGTATGATTGAGTGATTTTACTTTAACATTGACAAGTCTATGCAATGCAAACCAAATAGGGGTTTCTCCGATATCACTGATACGAGCTCTCTCCCGCATATTTTAAAATGATAGACCTAGTCATATATAAATAACAAGCCATTTAACTTCATAGCTCGACTTCTAGATATTTTGATGATTTATTAAATATTGACAATACCTATTTCGATAGTTTGATTAGTCAAATTTACCCCCAGAACCTCAGTGAAATAAAACATTGTTTTTTTGATACCGAGGCCCCGTTTTTAGCTCGTCTGTTTTTTGAAAAAAAAAAAAACTTTCGAGCTATTGTCATCACTCCGGCGTCTGCGTTGTCGTTGTCGTCTGGCGTCGTCGTTCCAAAAAAACTTAACCTTGGCTATAACTTAAAAAGTATTAGACCTAGCCTCATGAAACTTCATACACACACTCATCATCACAAGAGCTACATTTTGACCAAGGATCATAACAACATTGTTGATTTTGGCTGAATTATCTCCCCTTTTCCAATTTTTTTTCTGAAACACATTTTTTGCTCTCATTTTAATACTATTCACAACAGAGCCTTCAAACTTCACATGAATGTTCCTTGGGACAAGTCCTTTTCAGTAATACCACACTTTTTGATCTGTGACCTTGACCTTTGAACTTTGACCTATTTTTCGAAAATTTAACCGAAAACCTTAACCTTGACCATATTTCCAAAAGTATTTGGCCTACCTTCATGAAACTTCATACACATACTCACCATCACAAGAGCAACATTCCCTACAAGTTTTATAACTCCATCTTGCAATTTGATTGAATTATCTCCCCTTTTCTCTCCGTTTTTTTTTTAAATTGTTTTTGTCTCTTATTTCAATACTATTCACAACAGAGCCTTCCAACTTCACATGAATGTTCCTTGGGACAAGACCTTTACAGTCATACCATGCTTTTTGACCTGTGACCTTGACATTTGAACTTTGACCTATTATGTGACATGGAAAAACAGACGAGCATGGCGCCGCTTGCGATGCTCTTGTTTGGATTTACATCTGTCTATTTTTACACGTAGATGGGTTTGTTTCCCGCAAAATTTATGACAAACACGATGATTTTGAATTTGAGATTGTAAATTTTCCTTTGTTGGTCGGTGATGTTCCTGGTGCGGCATCCTATGGCGTTTATGTTTCGTAATTAATTCGATCTACCAGAGTGACTAGTCATGTAACTGACTTCTATGCTCGTAATAAATCGTTAACTGCTTAACTTCTTAATCAGGGTTATCGGTATCATAAACTACGCAAAGCCTTTTCAAAATTTTATTGACGCCGTTCCGATTTAATTTCAAACTCAATGTTGGACTTAATCTCTTCTGCAACAAGGTCTATTCGAACACGAATTTTATGGTGACTTAGTGTGTAAATTCAGAAAAAAATATAATTGCAATGACTTAAGCACCCAATATCGTAATATCGTAAAATCATTCTTCGATATAAAAAAATATTTTTTTTTTGGTTTAACGTCCCCGTCAACACTGTAGAGGTCATTTTGGAGACGTTGCTTGAGGTGAAATGACACCACAAGCCTTGTCGCCCAATGAAACCAATAGGGTTTATAAGCATGGACGGTCCGACTCGCACCGCTTTGCCAGGGCAGGCTCAGATCCTCTAAGCCGTTTACCAGTATTCGTGTGCGGTCGGTTTCAGCTCTGCGTGGAAGCAACATGCAGCCCATCTATTTCTTCAAGCCCCGATTGGGCACAACATAAATGTTTTACGACAGACTGCATGCACGGTTTTTAACCCAATCACGGTTGGCAACTTTGCTTCCCCCTTTAATTGTACGTTGGTGGGTCAGGCCTCAGATTCTACGTTCCAGTTTTGTGGGACCTTGCCCGACATTGAGATGAAATGGGGTCTCAAACCCTGCCGCCCAATGAAACCAATGTAGGGGTTATATCCATGCACGGTCTGACGCGCACAACTTTGCCTTGGCAGGCCTCAGATTCTATGATGGTTCCAGTGTAAGGCTTACTGACAATTAGAAAGAATTTAATTTTATGTAATGTTGGTTGGTGCCTGATGCTCTGGGTCTGGTCGGGTCAATCGGAGTCTAACTGTTGGTTTTCTTTTGCTCCAGTATTTCAGTGGTTTCTTGCTGTCCAGTCCGCACATTTGTTTCATCTCTGTGGTTGTTTGATTTTTGTGTTCTCAGAGATGTTGCACTGATGAGTTGGAGGCCTTAATGCGGACGGAACACATTATTTGTCTAAATCGCGACGGAAGTATGGGCGAGGATTGCAGCTGCATAAAATCGATTTACCCCCCCCCCCCCCCCCCCCCCCCCGCCAGTTTAATTCGTTCCACTGACCATTCTAATGCCGTTCTTCTGTTTTTCGTTTGTCTTTCGTGTATCGCTTATATATATATATATATATATATATATATATATATATATATATATATATATATATATATATATATACTCGTGATATACCAGTTAAGTCAATTTGTGTTATTTGTACTGTTTAAGTCGAAAAAGTGAAAAAGTCATTTAATTCCACTGCCAAAGATCAAGACGTGTACATCTTTGCGGATCTCACAATATATTATTCGCTACTAGATGATGGGGCAAAAATTATTTTACAAAATTCAGTTTTTCGATTTTGTGCCAATTAGTGGCTTCGACTTAATGATTTTCGAGAAAAATTATAAAAAAGTATCTTCAAAAATCGACATTATCAACTTTCTAACCGTGAAATGATTATGTCTATTTATATATACTTCGACATAACAGATAGAATTTCTGCAAAAAGGATAATTCATGTCGGATGTTTGAAGTACCAGCACCGGTGTGACTGGCTTCCGAATATTTTCATCATTCGGTTGTCAAAGCATTGCGAGACGAATACCAGCATAATCACAATGTGCTTTCGTCCTGTTTGGGTATCAAATATGGATAATTGCATAGGTGAATATTTAACGCTGTGAGTATCGTCGCAGTAAAATGGTCAATTGTTATGATATCCATCTGGTAATATTGCGCGATTATCTGAAACGTGGGTTCTGCATACAAATAAAGAATCATAAGTTTTGTCACTTTGGGAAATCGGTTTTGAACGCGCAGTTTTCAATAAATATACAATCTGCGAGTATTAAACGATCAATTTTGCAGTGGCTAGGGGAACTGGCCCGTATCTCTAGCCATATAGACTAGAGATGCATGTCCGTATTCCTAGCCAATATAAGCTAGCGATACGGGTCCGTACCGCTAGCCAAATTCCGGTTGTTTGGCTAGGAATAGGGCTCTTTTGAATTTGACCTGAAATAAACAAATGAATAATTAAAATTTGATCTGAAATAAACAAACAAATATACACCTCATTATACTCGTAGTGTTTGAATCCAAAGCATAAACAGTTAAACAACCGTGTTATATGAGAAAAAAATCTATAAAATAAATAGATGGATGATCATTTATGGTCGTTTTCTATGTGTATTATACATTTTTGGAATTCATATTTGAACCATGTTATTTATAGCCAAAACTGTGCTATAACCATCACAGTGTTATAAGGAGATTTGGTAAATAAACATAAAAGAAAATCAGCAATCAATTCTTTATACAAATAGATAAATAAGTAATTAAATAATACATCATTAAAATAAAAAAATAGAATAAAATAACGATGTGTAGCGAGTATATAGGGTAGATTCCTTCTCATGTCACTGTGTATGCCTCGAAAAGCGCGTCTGTTTAGTATTCAATTACTCGTTACTTATTAATTTTAACAAAGGTAAATATGCAGAAAAGCCAACAGTTCTAATAAAACATGTTCTACAAAATGTTTCTTTACATAAGTAATCTGTATTGCAAAATTGATTAATTAACAAGATAAACACTGAAACTTAGAAACACTCCATCCGTAGACGGGTCATCCCGGCCGGGTCAGATCGGCCTGTTTTGTATGTTATGCAGTATGCCGGAGGAGGTTACTTTCGGAAGGCTATCGTCATAAACACTTCATAGCATGTTTGGACCCATGTTTCGTAGAAAACTGAAACTGAACGCCATTTTATTATATTAGGTCATTCCTTTATTGATACAATCAATGGAATTGTTTTACCCCATTGCGGTGCGTTGACTCGGCACGTTGATGCCGAGAGCATTAAGTTACATTTGGATAGACACCGCGATGCCCCTCGGCTGTCTTGTTTCAGGTCACCTCTACTTAATGCTAAAGAATCAAATGAATATCCCTCAAGAACAATGAACACATTCTAACAACCTGAATTGGGCCAGACTGTGCAGCAGTTTTCGCTAATAAAAAACAGAAGTGAAGGCAATGATCAGGAATCGATACAATTAACCCACAGCTCCTATCAGTGACACCAAAGGGAAAGAAACACAAACATGAAATAACTAGACTCTAATGGAAACATCAATAGCGGAAAGCCAAAAGAACAGTTACTTTCCCACAAAATGGCAAATTGGCTATACAAAACAAAATAATGTAAGCGATACACACACAAAAGAAAAACCGTAATAAAAATAAACCGTGACAGAAGGACCGCCTTGGAACGGGCAGTGAAACGAATTCCACTGGGGGCTTAAATCGATTTTACGCAGCTGCAATCATCGCCCTTACTTACGTCGCGATTTAGAAAAAAATAATTTGTTCAGTCCGCATGAAGGCCTAGCTCCTAACTCATCAGTGCATCATCTCCGAGAACACAAAAAATCAAACAACCACAGAGATGACTCGACAGCAAGAAACCACTAAAAGACTCAGATCAGCCGCTTTATCTTTTTAATGTTATATCAGATATTCCAGCTTTCAATTTTGGCTCAGTGGATTACATGGCTTTCACTGATGGTTGGTGCGACTAGCAAAGGCTCTGATCAGACTCTACTTCTGTGCTTATGCACAGTCTGATCTGATCCCTTGCTAGTCTCCAATGTCACATATCGAAATCACAATTTGCGGCTCATACATATATATTTCTGAATAACTAATAATCCTGTAAAAACTTTTAATCCTGTTTTGTATGTTATGCAGTATGCCGGAGGAGGTTACTTTCGGAAGGCTATCGTCATAAACAATTCATAGCATGTTTGGACCCATGTTTCATAGAAAACTGAAAATGAACGCCATTTTATTATATTAGGTCATTCCTTTATTGATACAATCAATGGAATTGTTTTACCCCATTGCGGTGCGTTGACTCGGCACGTTGATGCCGAGAGCATTAAGTTACATTTGGATAGACGCCGCGATGCCCCCCGGCTGTCTTGTTTCAGGTCACCTCTACTTAATGCTAAAAAATCAAATGAATATCCCTCAAGAACAATGAACACATTCTAACAACCTGAATTTGGCCAGACTGTGCAGCAGTTTTGACTAATAAAAAATAGAAGTGAAGGCAATGATCAGGAATCGATACAATTAACCCACAGCTCCTATCAGTGACACCAAAGGGAAAGAAACACAAACATGAAATAACTAGACTCTAATGGAAACATCAATAGCGGAAAGCCAAAAGAACAGTTACGTTCCCACAAAATGGCAAATTGGCTATCCAAAACAAAATAATGTGAACGATACACACACACAAAAGAAAAACCATAATAAAAATAAACCGTGACAGAAGGACCGCCTTGGAACGGGCAGTGAAACGAATTCCACTGGGGGCTTAAATCGATTTTACGCAGCTGCAATCATCGCCCTTACTTACGTCGCGATTTAGAAAAAAATAATTTGTTCAGTCCGCATGAAGGCCTAGCTCCTAACTCATCAGTGCATCATCTCCGAGAACACAAAAAATCAAACAACCACAGAGATGACTCGACAGCAAGAAACCACTAAAAGACTCAGATCAGCCGCTTTATCTTTTTAATGTTATATCAGATATTCCAGCTTTCAATTTTGGCTCAGTGGATTACATGGCTTTCACTGATGGTTGGTGCGACTAGCAAAGGCTCTGATCAGACTCTACTTCTGTGCTTATGCACAGTCTGATCTGATCCCTTGCTAGTCTCCAATGTCACATAGTTCGAAATCACAATTTGCGGCTCATACATATATATTTCTGAATAACAAATAATCCTGTAAACTTTTAATCCTGTTTTGTATGTTATGCAGTATGCCGGAGGAGGTTACTTTCGGGAGGCTATCGTCATAAACAATTCATAGCATGTTTGGACCCATGTTTCATAGAAAACTGAAAATGAACGCCATTTTATTATATTAGGTCATTCCTTTATTGATACAATCAATGGAATTGTTTTACCCCATTGCGGTGCGTTGACTCGGCACGTTGATGCCGAGAGCATTAAGTTACATTTGGATAGACGCCGCGATGCCCCTCGGCTGTCTTGTTTCAGGTCACCTCTACTTAATGCTAAAAAAATCAAATGAATATCCCTCAAGAACAATGAACACATTCTAACAACCTGAATTTGGCCAGACTGTGCAGCAGTTTTCGCTAATAAAAAATAGAAGTGAAGGCAATGATCAGGAATCGATACAATTAACCCACAGCTCCTATCAGTGACACCAAAGGGAAAGAAACACAAACATGAAATAACTAGACTCTAATGGAAACATCAATAGCGGAAAGCCAAAAGAACAGTTACGTTCCCACAAAATGGCAAATTGGCTATCCAAAACAAAATAATGTGAACGATACACACACACAAAAGAAAAACCATAATAAAAATAAACCGTGACAGAAGGACCGCCTTGGAACGGGCAGTGAAACGAATTCCACTGGGGGCTTAAATCGATTTTACGCAGCTGCAATCCTCGCCCTTACTTACGTTGCGATTTAGAAAAAAAATTTGTTCAGTCCGCATGAAGGCCTAGCTCCTAACTCATCAGTGCATCATTTCCGAGAACACAAAAAATGAAACAACCACAGAGATGACTCGACAGCAAGAAACCACTAAAAGGCTCAGATCAGCCGCTTTATCTTTTTAATGTTATATCAGATATTCCAGCTTTCAATTTTGGCTCAGTGGATTACATGGCTTTCACTGATGGTTGGTGCGACTAGCAAAGGCTCTGATCAGACTCTTCTTCTGTGCTTATGCGCAGTCTGACCTGATCCCTTGCTAGTCTCCAATGTCACATAGTTCGAAATCACAATTTGCGGCTCATACATATATATTTCTGAATAACTAATAATCCTGTAATATTTTAATCCGTTCAGTTCTAACTTACTTTGTGTCTACATGTCTGTTTGTTGCAGTCCAACAGAAAGAACTCTTGATAAAGTGTAAAAACTGCTGATAAGAATCAGTTCACCATATCGTTAATGGGTTTAATAGCAACGTTCTGTTTGTGACCATGGAAACCAGATTTCAACTCTGAGAACTCTGAGGTAAAATAAACACACAACAGGTGGTGATGATTGATATGGACTCCTGCTTTCTGAACAGATTCATTTTATTCAGTCTTGACTTTCGACTTAATAAATAAATATTGAAAACTATATAGCATATGCTGATAGACATCACGAAACTCGATCCATTTGCAGATAGATAGATATATAGATATATTTTTCCTGATGAAAGATATATAGGATCAATTGTTATAGATAGATAGATAGATAGATAGATAGATAGATAGATAGATAGATAGATAGATAGATAGATAGATAGATAGATAAGTCTTGACTTCCGACTTTATGTACATTTTTTCCTGATGCAAGATATATAGCATCTGTTCTTGATAAGTAGGTAGGTAGGTAGGTATGAAAATAGTTAGCTGTACACATAGCTAAGCAGATAGAGAGATAGATAGATAGATAGATAGATATACACATAGATAGATACAAAGATAGATAGATAGATCAGGCTTTATTTTCGCTTTAATGAATATTTTTTTCTTTGTGAAAGATATATAGGATCTATTGGGAGACAAACAAAACTCGATCGATTTGCAGATAGACAGAAGTAGACAGATAGATCAGGTTTGATTTTAGACTCAATGTATTTTTTCCTGATGAACGATATATTGGATCAAGAAGTTTAGCAGTTAACAATTTATTACGAGTGTTGAAGTCAGTTACATGACTAGACACTCTGGCCCTATGTTGATAGACAACACAAAACTATCGATTTGCAGGTAGATAGATAGATAGATAGATAGATAGATAAATAGATAGATCAGGCTTGACTTTCGACTTTCGACTTAATGTTGAAAGATTAACAGGATCTGTTAAAAGACAACATAAAACTCGACTCATTTGCAGATAGGATTGAATTCGACTTAATAAGTATCTTTTTTTCTGATAGATAGATAGATAGATAGATTGATTTGGCTTGATTTTCGACATAATAAATAGATAGATAGATAGATAGATAGATAGATAGATAGATAGATAGATAGATAGATAGATTTATTAATAAATCAGGCTTGACTATCGATTTAATTTTTTCCTAATAAAAGATATATATTGTTCATGGGTAGGTTGGTAGGTAGGTATGAAAATAGATAGATAGAAAGATAGATAGATAGATAGATAGATAGATAGATAGATAGATAGATAGATAGATAGATAGATAGATAGATAGATCTTTCAAGTGTCCATTTGAAATATTTAATTAAATTTCAGCATAGTTTCCTATTGTATTTCTTCACCAAATTTTAACAGGGTTACTGAAGCGGCTTTAGCAGCCTTAACTTTGTAGTCTGTCCCACTTCAGGTTTTTAGAATGTGTTCATTGTTCATAGGATACTCTTTTTTATTCTTTATTGATAGATAGATTGATAGATAGATAAATGGATAGATAGTTCAGGCTTGACTTTCGACTTAATGCATATTTTTTCTTGATGAAAGATATAAGCCTATGTTGATAGACAACACAAAACTCTATCGATTTGCAGGTAGATAGATAGATAGATAGATAAATAGATAGATAGATCAGGATTGACTTTCGACTTAATGTTGAAAGATTAACAGGATCTGTTAAAAGACAACATAAAACTCGATTCATTTGCAGATAGGATTGAATTCGACTTAATAATTATCTTTTTTTCTGATGAAAGATATATAGGATCTGTTCTTTGCAGATAGGTAGGTACGTAGGTCGGTATGGAAATATTCAGATAGATAGATAGATAGATAGATAGATAGATAGATAGATAGATAGATAGATAGATAGATAAATAAATAGATAATTCAGACTTGACTTTCGCTTTAATATATAATTTTCCTGATAAAAGATATATAGGATCTGTTTTTCATAGGTAGGTTGGTAGGTAGCTATTAAAATGGTTAGATAAATAGACAGATAGATCAGGCTTGACTTCGACTTAATGTATATTTTTCTTGATGAAAGATATAAATTTATGTTGTTAGACAACACAAAACTCTATCGATTTGCAGATATATAGATAGATAGATAGATAGATAGATAGATAGATAGATAGATAGATAGATAGATAGATAGATAGATAGATAGAAGATCAGGCTTGAGTTTCGATTTAATGTTTAATTTTCTTGAAAGATATATAGGATCTGTAAAACTCGATCGATTTGCAGATAGATAGATAGATAGATAGAAGATCAGGCTTGAGTTTCGATTTAATGTTTATTTTTTTGAAAGATATATAGGATCTGTAAAAATCGATCGATTTGCAGATAGGATTGATTTTCGACTTAATGTCTATCTTCTTTTCTGATGAAAAATATATAGGATCTGCTCTTGGGTAGGTACGTAGGTAGGTATGAAAATATTCAGATAGATAGATAGATAGAGAGATCGGGCTTGATTTTCGACTTAATGTATATTTTTCTTGATGAAATAATTTAGTATCTGTTGATAGACAACACAAAACTCGATCGATTTGCAGATAGATAGATAGATAGATAGATAGATAGATAGATAGATAGATAGATAGATAGATAGATAGATAGACGGAGAGACTGTCGACTTAATGTCTATTTTATTAACTGAAAGATATACAGAATATAGGTAGATATACAGATATATAGATAACTATATAGATCATGTTTGAATTTCGACTTAATGTATATTTTTCTTGATGAAAGATATAAAGCATCTAGTTATAGACAACACAAAACTCTATCGATTTGGATATAGATAGATAGACAGGTAGATAGGTATATGATAGTGCAGATTTTATACTCCGTTTTTGTCTTTTGAGAACTTTATGCATGTTCTGAGAACTAACAAATTTATGGTTTATGTCTATTTTTTTCTAAAAGTAAGATTGACTTGTTGAAAATAATGTATTTTAGCAGGTTTGGAGTCTATTTTAGGCTTATTTTGCTTTCTGTATGTCTTGCTGCTTGCTAAGTCATACACATCATACGTTTTCTTTCAAACCTTTTGGAGTTTAGCCACATTGATGAAGTTTAAATAACAGAAAAAGCCTCTGTGGCACTATATTATGTATACCATATCTAGTCAAAACCGGTTTAAACCCCCCAGTATTTTGTTACAGACAGTCCTAAGGCGGTACTTTCGTTGCGGTTTCATTTGTTTTATGTTCTGTGCTATTATATTTCGATATGTTTTCATTTTAGCACTTATGTGTGTCTAAATTATTTAGTTCAGTAAAGGTAACTGAGTTACCACCTGCTTGGGAAAGAGCTGCTAACTCGGTTTGTCCTCTGTGGTTTTATTGTTTGTTAAGATGTTGTTGTGTCAGTCCATCTTTCCCTTTGATGTTTGGGATAGGCTTTGGGTTCTGATTCAATCTGTTCCTGAGCTACTTTTACTCATTAATTTTTATGTTGTGAGAATGTGTTCATTGTTCTTAGAGGATACACAAATTATTCTTTATTGCCTTTGGACTGAAGAATTTTTGGAATTTTAATATTATTTATATTGATATATCTGTTGCACAAAATAGATAGATAGATAGATAGATAGATAGAAAGATACATAGATAGATACATAGATACATAGACAGACGGACAGACACATATATGGCTATACTTTCGATTTTGTTTATTGTATATACTGAAAGATAAAGATAGATAGATAGATAGATTGATAGATAGATAGATAGATAGATAGATAGATAGATAGATAGATAGATAGATAGATAGATAGATCAGGCTTGGCTTTAGGCTTAATGTATATTTTGTCATGATGTAACATATAAGCATATGTTGATAGACAACACATAACTCTATCGATTTGCAGAAAAATAGATAGATAGACAGATAATTAGATAGATAGATCAGGCTTGACATTCGTCTAAATGTTTATTTGTTCTCGATGAAAGATAGATAGGATCTGTTGGGAGACAACACAAGATAGATAGATAGATAGATAGATAGATAGATAGATAGATAGATAGATAGATAGATAGATAGATAAGGCTTGATTTTCGATTTAATGTTTATTTTTCTTGATGAAAGATATATAGGATCTATTAGGAGACAACACAAAACTTGGTAGGATTGATTTTCGACTTAATGTGTTTCTTTTTTCTGATGAAAGATATATAGGATCTGCTTTTTGCAGGTATGTAGGTACGTAGGTAGGTATGAAAATATTCAGATATATGGACAGATAGATAGATAGATAGATAGATAGATAGATAGATAGATAGATAGATAGATAGATAGATAGATAGATAGATAGATAGATAGATAGATGGTAGATAGATAGATAGATAGATAGATAGATAGATAGATAGATAGATAGATAGATAGATAGATAGGTCAGGATTGACTTTCGATTTAATGAAAGATATATAGGATCTGTAAAACTCGATCGATTTGCAGATAGGATTGATTTTCGACTTAATGTCTATCTTTTTTTCTGATGAAAGATATATAGAATCTGCTCTTGGGTAGGTACGTAGATAAGTGTGAAACTTTTCAGATAGATAGATAGATAGATAGATAGATAGATCAGGCTTGACTCTCGACTTAATAGTTATTTTTCTTGATGAAAGATATATAGGATCTGTTGGGAGACAACAAAAAACACGGTAGGATTGATTTCGACTTAATGTTTATCTTTTTCTGATGAAAGATATATA